>JAEQBH010002697.1:0-600000 GCA_016808115.1 Tetrastigma voinierianum
TTCCTTTCTTCATCTTTCATCTTTCCTCATCTGATTCATTTTTCTTGTCTCAGCTATTCTTATCTTTTTCTGATTTTATTTTAATAAACACCCAGACTTATGTTCTTCTATTATTATGTATTTTTCATGTAATGCAGAGGCTGATGGGTTCTTCTGTGGGATTCTCTTCAAAGGAGGGACTGACACCATGGTGGTGACCCCATTCATTGAAACAAATGAATTTTCGTAGTATGTAGCCTTACTTCATAGAAATGAAGTTGAGGCTTTCCGAAACCGAATGTTTCAGGTATTTCTCAACATTTCCTGTTAATTTGATATTTCTTGGTTTTATCTTGACTAATAATCTATCAGGTTCACCGGACAATTTGGAGTTTAAAACATGGATCCAAAGATGTCCCTAACTTTGCTTCAAATCTAACAAGTACTTTTGGCCCTATATCTGAGTCATTTTATCAGGTTTTTATTAACTCAAGCTATTTACAGAAGCAAGATTCTGATCTTATTTAACCGTCAATTTGGCAACCATCCTTCTTATTCTTGAGTTCGAACATTCATTATCCTGAAACTTCCGCTCTGCGTTTGTTCTACCCTAAATTCATATATCCAGTTCTTGGTGGTTGGATTATGTTGCTCATATATTTTATAAGATTCATGAAAACCATTCAAATTAATCATTCATTCAGATAGAGTTAGCACAGCAAGGAATTTCATTCCAGTTAACAAATTTCTACTAAACCATTGCATCAATCAAATTATTAATATTTACGGAAATGCAGTTATATCATTTCATTTAATAAATATCCATAATGATTCATTCAATTTTAATTCTTTAAAGTAAAAAGAAAAGAAAATACAAATAAGATTTTTTTAAAGCTGAAGAATGAGAGGTAGCAGACACCAGTTCTGTAAAAATTTTCAGTTAATTAAATTTTCAATTCATTATCATTTTCGGGATGGGGATACTTGATTACAGGAAGGAAAATAGATAATGTTTTCTTTTTGAAAGATTCTTTCATGGCTTCTTTAATTCTCCCAAGTGTTTTTTTAAACCTCTACTAGGTTGGTTCTTGTTCCTATTCTGCCTCAGTTTTATTTTGATTTGATTATTTGGGTTGAGTCTTGCCTTCATAGTTCAGTTAGAAATGATCATAGTTTGGCCTCAGGAGTTCTTCGCGAGAAGCTGGTCAGTTAGTTGTTGGTGGCGTTCTTCCCGCTGAGCTGTCTCACCTGCGCGGCTTTCTTCAGAAGAATCTCTGCGCTGAATAATACTCATTGCTGACAAATCGTTCTTTATTTTAACTTTGTGATAGAAAGAAGAAATTATCGGCAGTTTTTCTCAAATTCGTGGGTTTGGTTTACTCTTGCTAGGCAAAAAGAATAATGTATACATGAGGTTCATTTTCTGTGACTGTTTCATTCTGCAGAATTCATCCTATCAAAGTTGCTCTTTCTCTCTTTAAATGATCATGAGATGTGTCATGTTAAAGTCTTTCCCACTAGTTCTCATGAAACACAACTTTCTGTGAATAATCTCAGTTCAGTGCTGAGACATAATTCTCATTCTTTGCATCATTATCTCATTCTCAGGTGTTTCAACTTCATTTTACTATGACTACAGTTGTACTAAGTAATTCACATTTTTAAACTAATTATACCTTCATTACAAGGGATAAAAGTGTGGAAGCTGGAAATAAGCTCTCGCACAAAATTTTTTACTGTTTCAGGTTTAGAAAGTCGTATTTCCCTCATATTTCAGTTCTAGGTTCTCTTAAGTCTGATTCAGTAAGCTACAATAAATTTATAAAGTAAAAACAAGTCAGCTTTAAAATTGTGTTCTAAAATTCTAAGTTATTCCATCTTCCCCATGTGGTTGCCTCTCAAAAACATGGGTTTGTCTTACTAAGCAGATGTTTCTTTGGAGTGTCTTTGTTTGCCCAAACTCTCTTCTTTTAAAATCTGGGTCAACTATGTTTAAGTTTCCTCAGTTCCTCAGCCTCTCCGGATGAGGTAACTAAATCTCTTGGTTCTTCTTTTGTGTCTTGGATGTGGCTCAGCTTGGGATGATTCTTTGCGTGGCTAGGGCGTTGTTGGGAATACTCTGGGTTCTTCAAAGTTGTATTAACTGAAACATGAGTTTGCATTTTCTACAGGAATCTCCTGGCTCACAATGGGCTCCGCTCTGTACAGATTTCCTGGCTTGGCTTTCTGCTAATTTCCTCTCTCAAATATCTAGGTCTATCTCAGAAGGTTCTATGTGGATATCTGCGCCTGCCTGTGGGTTACCTTTTCTTTCTAAATCACTGCTATTGACTGTTGAGTGAACTACAGTGAGGGGCGCCGATATTCTTTGCAGTCACATGATTGGGTCTTTGCATTCTTTGGAGTTTCTATCCCCATGCTCAGGAGGGACTCTCATGGTTCCTGTAGTGCTAGGTCATGTAGTAATTCTGACTTTGGCAGCATTGTGTAGTTGAGTTGGAGGCACAGAAGGTGTGGCTCCTATTACTTGTTGTGAGGATGCATTTCTGAAAGCAGTGGGATATCATGGGTTGAATCCCTCTTGACCTCTTCTCTCTTCTTTAATCTCATCCCTTCGTCTGGTGAAGCCATTCTTTCTCTCATTGCTTCCCATCATTAATCCATTCCATCAACTCTTCGGCGATTATTGGTTCGCTCTATTCTTTGACTCTACATTCTGAACACTCTGCGAAACTTTCAGATCGAACTTTGCTGGTTACGAATTTAAACTGGTCTTCAAATAATTTGCACCTTGCGCCTCTGCTAACTCTTTTGAAGCCCCGGTGTTTATCCATTCTATACCTTCAGGGGCTTTGATTCCTTGGATGATGAATCTGTCTCATCTGGTGTTCAAATCTTCATGCGGACATCACGGTAGTCTCTGAAATCTCCATCTTTGGGATTTCTCCTCCATATGGGACTAATCTATACTCTTTGAAATTCAAGGTTCAGAGAAAGAATCTTCACATACTAAACTGTAACTCCTTGATTGTCTTGCCAGATCCAGCAGCTGTTGAATCTGCGGCAGATTACCATCTGATTGAGAAGGGGGAAAGAGCGCGGCACGTGATCTGAGTTCACCTGTTTAACGTTTACCATTGGCGTCCTCTGTGAATCTTTTTACCCTCCAACCTTCAGGTCTTCAAGGATAAGTGTGATGCGTGATGTTACTACAAGGTGATCAAACGACCGGGACTCAAAATTATTATTCTGCAGTGGGTTCATCTCTGGCAGAATCAACTATCTGAATGATATAAAAATCTTTGCAGTAGTGTTTGTCAGAATCTTTCCATTTATTTACCTTCTTGCAGGATCACACAGTCACGTTTGCCTTTAGTTCTACATACAGTCTTTATAGGTTCTGAGTTCTTTGTTCACGCTATCTAAGGGACATGGTGTTCAGGAATCAGTTCCTCTTCTTCTTAAAGACTAACTCTAGATCCAGATGTATCAACCTCTAAAGCTTGATGTCTCTCCCAAGTTGCATAGATGGGCTGAGACACTATATCACCTATAGGACTGTTTCACAAATCCAGGGTAAGGCGCCAAAACTTGTATAATTCGAAAATAACGTATGTCATAAAATAATTTTTCCTCGATTAATTCAAAAATTTTACACACTTTGGATCTTACAAAATGTCTTACTAGTGCAGATTGTTCGTGTCGAATGGACCCTAAATTAGGATCTCGTTCAAACGGAGATTGAGAAAGGAATTAAACTACTTCTACTCGACTACTCAAGTTCTATTTATTGCAGTCATTTTGGATGAAAATTTAGTAACCTAATAAAGTTGTAATAGCAGGTCACATCATCTCAGGGGAAGATTCAAATCCACAAATATGGCTGGTTGACTGGATTAATATTTGGAGTAAACCGGATTTTCGCCGCGCTAGAGTGTCATTCCTGCATCATCTCTGCTCATTTTCCATGGTTGATTTGAATTGTGCGGGTCAAGGGCATTGCTGTTTGGTTCCCTCATAACCGCTGTTTGCACGGGTGGGTTCTTTGTGACTGGTTTATGAACGCTAGTTCATGTCGTTCTTTACCCAATTCAGTTTCTCTACTAAGATAGTTTTCTTTTCCGTATATTTTTACATTTCTTGCATTAGTTCTTGCTTCAGTTTGTGGGTTCTAGATTCTGTAGAATGATGCTCAATGCAGATCGAAAGATTTTCTCTTTCCTTAGTTAGTCCTCTGTAACATGGGATCGAATCGTTCTTCCGGACCGAGGAATTCCGTTGGTTCAGGTCAGTGATATACTTCAGCCCGTTCCGACCATGAGCCGGTGAAGTTTTATCAGTGCGCGCGGAACCAATGGACAACGTATTATTGATTGCATACACAGTGGCAGGCGTGACTACGGGGATTCTTCGTGTTTATGGATAAGGCCAGGCCGGCAATAGTGCTCGCGTTTTAAACCACTGAAGTGGGACAATTAATATCAGATCAACCCACATTCGTCGGCTCAAATTAACCGGTCGCGTTTTGCCACCGTTAAAGCCACCACCAACGCTATGGATAACGGTTGATTGACCATCGAAGTTGGTTCGGCATACATTAAATCACGATGGAAAAGTTCCGTGCCATGCCGTCGGCGAGAAGCGGTTCGATCTTTGTCACGAGATTCATTCGATTGAAACGACATTTGCAATTGGATTTTTCTGGCATTCTGGAAATTTCAGTGACTTTCGACTGCTGAACAATTACATTTTAGGATCCATCGATCAAAAATCTACGCCTTCTAGCTAATCTGAAGAAGAAAACTCTCAGAAAGATAAAGAAAATACGAAAATATATTTCTACTAAAGGGTCCACAAAACCACGAATCCCTTTCTGGTTAGTCGTTGTTTGGTATTTGCACTTGCTAATGGTTGTTTCTATTCTGGGGCTTACTAAGGTT
This sequence comes from Tetrastigma voinierianum, assembly GCA_016808115.1. Classification (NCBI taxonomy): domain Eukaryota; kingdom Viridiplantae; phylum Streptophyta; class Magnoliopsida; order Vitales; family Vitaceae; genus Tetrastigma; species Tetrastigma voinierianum. The sequence goes on from JAEQBH010002697.1 coordinate 4,920, forward strand.
TGGTATAAGTCTCAGGCTATATGCTGATCCCTAAGCATTTATTTCGAATTACCTTCTGTGCGTCTGAGTTGTGATTCTTGATCTGAAAGTTTGTTATTTCTTCTTGGAGTGTCAGTTGATTGTTCTTGAAGCGGAGAGGTTATGTGATAGTATACTTTAATTCTAGAATAATGGTATATTGACTGACATAGCATGATCCTTTAGCCAACTTTCAAACTATAAACTCGCGGGGTTCTTTATGAACTAAATTTTTATTGCATTTCATAAATGGATCTTCTTTCTAACCGCTGAATCGTCAGCCTGCTGCTGGCACGACAATGACCTTGCCGGGAGTTGGGTTACCAAACCGGGTTTTCATCTTCAGCGATAACATCTATCGGTTATGATACAACCTGTCTTGTCGTTATCGCGTTCTGTGACCCGAAAGTTCATTCTGACGAGAGGCTGACCACTTCACGAACTTGACTTCTTTATTGTTCTTGTTTTAATATTCGATGCCTGGACTGTCGTGGTGTTTTATATTGACTATCTGTTAACTCTCTCGCGACAATGCCACTCTGTCAGACCATCTTTTCCCTGTTTCTAAATTCAGTTTTTGGGCCGTAACCTTACTTTACGCGCCTTTGGCGCAATCGCGTTGCGTATAAGCCCATATTTCAGCGGCGGCGGGGGCTTTTTACGTATTAGTTTGGTTTACGTGTTGCGACTGAGATCTCTCTGTCGTGACGTCGAGAACGCACTAAACATTGTCATATGGCGGCATTTGACTCACCATGCCGTGATTGGTTCATCGACATTCGGCACTTTGACTGTTCGCTTCCTTTGCCAACATCTTTATATCTCAATATACGACTTACTTATTTGCGATGAACTTCAAGCGGATATTCTGCTGGTTTAACATTATATATGACCGAACTGTTTCAACCATTCAATTGCGCCTCGTTTTCCTGATGCTATTGTGACGTTCTTTGTGCTTCTGTGACCTAAACGATTAACGTCTGTTATGGTTGACTGACACAAATGTTATTTGCATCGTTCTTTATGTTGTTGTGAGGTTTAATGCCGAACATTCGACATGAACTATTAAATGTAAAAAAGTATTGATGAAATTTTATAATTATTTATTTACTTCTATTATATTCTGAATCTCTCATTTTGTTAAACACCAGCTTTAAAGTTTATAAATATTCTATCATTTGAAAGCATTAAACTTTGAAATATCTAAGAAAATATTAGAAAATGGATTAAAATATGATCAGTTTTAGGGCTGATCAATTATATAAACTTAAGTTTGTATTCTTTAAACTATGAAAGAGATTCCCGTTTCAATCTCAACGTTTATTTATTTTAGGGGACATTTACTACTACTTTGCAGAAAATGTCCTTTGAATGATTAAACTGATGGGTTTAACAATTTCATTAGTTTTGCGTTGGACTTATGAAGTTTTCATTATTGTCTGACAAATAATGAATTTTGAAGATATTATAGCAATTACGTTAATTCATCACCCAGTCTATATTGTGTGAGTGGTTTCTCCCTTCTCTTGGGAGTTACTAATCTGGGACTACAAAGTGTTTATGAACTCTTTTATTTCTTTGAAATTCCATATGCTTGTTTTCATATCAATCTATAATATAGATAATTTTCTACTTAAGATCAATTAAGTATTTTAGGCTTGTTTAAACCCAGATTGGCGTCTGGGTGATCAGTCTGGAGAAAATTTAGATAAATTTACCTCGTTCACTCTTCAGTGTGTATCTTTTTCTTCTTTTATGGCTTTCTTTTCCACTAATCATACAAAATTATAACTACAGAAGCTTGTCCATGATCGTATCTATCACTTCCATTGTTGGCATCTTTTGGGAAGTCGTTTTTGGCTGCTTTGCCATTGCAATGTCACACAGGTTCGTTAAATATGTATCTTTCTCTTGGTCTTTCTGCTCTGAGAGACTTTGGACACTGACCATACTGGTTGCTGAGTTGCTGGGTGCGTTTGCGAAACTTACTGGAGCTTGATTGTTCCCCAAGAGGGTACAGTAAGACTTAAATCCATTGTTCCTGATTTGAAACTATTCTCAGTCTTTCATTATTGTCTTTCTTACATCTTGTTTCTTGTTCAGTTCTAGATCAAATCTGCTTGTTCACCACGGGAGCTTATCTCTCATTTGCATGTTTGATTCTCACCAAACACCGATACATTGGGTTCCTCTGGATCAGATGTAAGGAGGTTTAGGAAACTCATTTCTTGTTTAGTGAAAGGCTGAACCAATTCGGCTCCGATATGACTAAATGTTTCTTCTCCCTTTCTTCTGAGTGGGCTTGAGAAATAAGCTTCCACAGGGATAAACCTCTCACTTCTATTAAGTGGTATTACTAGTTCATATAAATATTCATCAATCCTTTCGTTCAGGTTATAGTGACCTTATATTATTAATATATTTGAACCAGAAGAGAATCTCTCTATTCTTACTAGTTGTAAAAGACTTATTTCTTATTGCATTTCTTTTTCAGACTCTTATTCATGTGTTTTTATATGATTAAATATCTTTGTGAGTCTTTGTTATCTCTTCTTCAGTTGAACATGACTGTTCTGACTACACTTTAAGCTTCCTGAACCGGAATTCGAACCAGTTTCCCGATTTCAAATTCTGCCCCAGATGTTGGTTCTTGGGGGTTGTTGTTGTTGTTTGATTACAATCAGGACTGAGGTTTGTTTTGGTCTTCCGCTCATCATTTTAACTAGTTCTGATCAGTTGTTTCTTCTGACATATACGTCGCTCGTTAGATCAAATTGGATAGTTTCTCTTTGCTAAACTGTGGGACAATGACCATGGAGGCAAAGGCTAATAAACACCAGTGAGCTAGAACGATTAGACCTAATTGCTGTAAAAATTTGTTTCAGTGATTGCCTTGTTTCTGAGAAGGTGAGGGTTGAGTGAGTGGATATGTGTGTTTCATGTCTTTTGAGCCTCTCTTGTTTACTTCATATGGAATGTTTCCTTCCCTCTCTCTACCACATTCTTTTGCACCTGAATATTGGTTTTTCATTTTATAACTATTTGGGTGCGAAGATTGCACCGCACTAATTGGCTCAGGTTGACATCAGACACCAGACTGGGTTTGCTTCAGGGTTCATAGAGTGGGTCAGTTTGCGTTCACAGTTTTGTGGCGGTATCTACTCAACGGAGCTATTTTCATGGCCCGATGGATCTTAAATATTCTTTCCTGGTTCTACCTCTGTACAGAGTTAGGTCCATTGCTGCCTCTGGCTCAATATTAGAGACTGTTTAAGTGTTCATTTATTTAATGGTTCGTTATCCAGATCATGCACCGCCTGTTACATTGTCCTCTCTCAAGTTTATCTCCCTCTGATCCGCCCACCCTGTTCAGGTCTCATCTATCTCCACCTTTAATTACATCTTTTGGAAATTCCAGATTCTACTTTTTGGCTCTGTATAAATATCTTCTGCCCCTGGTGAAGTGACATCTTCGTTGATCATCTTACATGGTTGTCATGACCATGGTTCTATTACTTTTGTCACAGATGTTCATGGCTGCTGGGTTTCCATCTACATAGGTGCCCTTCGATTTGAATCTGATTTCTCACAGACTTCCTGGTTGCATTATGGGCTTGGCTCCTTCCCTCTTCTATCCTCAGTTCTGCCTAACTATTAAAAACCTTATTTTGTTCTTTTCTCTACTACAACCCTCACCTGTTCTTGTGGCCTTTGACTGTCTGTTAAGTCGGGGAGGCCTCTGGGATCAGTTCTCAGTTCTGTTCTTTCTTTGCTCCACCTTGGATCAGAGAACAGTTATTGTTAGGGGTGTTGGAGATAATTCTGCACCATTACCTCGTCGCTCAGTGATTTGATCATTTCCCATCTTTTAGCACTAACGTTGCAAGGAGATTACTTCATCATTCAAACCCATTACTCCGGGGACCAAATTATCGAGATTAAGGATGGGCTCATAGGCTGGTTCTGTGTTCTTCCGTGGACCCAAGTTCCTTATCCAGGAACAACACTGACCCTCGTTAAAGTTCTCTAGATCAAACATTGAGAAGTGTTCTCATGGGGACACTTGAGGTCAGTTCCTCTTTCTCTCATTATAATTTCAACTTTATATAAGGGATGTAGTGGAGACTACCAATCACATTTGTGTACTCCTCAGAGCACCATTGGTGCTAATAAATCCCACCTTTTGGTTTTTACTTCCTATTGCCATTTTCGCCACACTAATGGAAATCACACCTGTTTTGTTTGCTTGCGTGTAGTTCTTTCGTGGCTGCACCACCAGTTTCTCTTGATTCGGGATGATTTATCTAGGACCTATACTAGTTGGAGCTTTTTGGGGGTTCACACTGTCTATAAAATGGGAGTGAGCTCTGAGGCTGGTTATTGTTAAGCGAGGATGTAGGAAACGATCGTGTGCAATAAGTGTTTACCATCGTTCTTTTTTGGAGCTCAGTGAGCCCAGTCTAGGTCTGACTTTGAAGTTCTTACAACCAGCCTCTGAGCCTTCGCGTGCCAGATGAACCTCAAGGCTGCGGACTGACGTAGTGTGGTTCCAGCCACGATTACTTTCGCGATAATCATATCTTCGACCAGTGTGGAAGGCTGGATGTTTGGAAAATTAATGCCGTCAGCATAAGAAGTGGGGTGATTAGTTACACCAAAACATCGCGTTAACCCCGTCCACACAGTACCTGGCTGTCATTGATTTTTGTTTTGGACCATTTAATGCATATGTTGGATTCCACCCCGTCTCTGAAAATTTTACCTTGGTCATTGCTGGCAGTCATCTGTTGCGTTTCTTTCTCCTACGATTTCTTGTGGGTCATGTGTTCGAAACTAGCCATCTGGAGTGATTGGAGGTTTCGTTATCGCGACTCTCATTTCTTTCGGGTGCGATTAACGGGTTTCTCACTCTTCCCCTTATGCGGATCTCAGAGCCTGTTGCCAGAACTCGCGGGAGGTGGCTGAAGAATTCAGTGAAATTTTACAGGGGATTCAGCCTGAACAATCGCCGTGTGGCGGCAGCCTTCCTTCTCTTTTCCGCGCGGTGGCCTCTGCCTACGCTCTTGCTGCCTCTTTTTGAAAGCCGTTCACCCAATCAGTGACCCGAGCTAGATGCTATCTTGATGCCCTTCATGTGCCTGGGCATCATTCCCAGATTATAATTTTTATAATAATTTAATCATGCTCTTGCCAGGCCACCTATCATAGTTATAACTATTCCCTTTGCATTATTCATTGAATTCTTTTTTATAATTCTTTGACGACAGATGTGAAAACTGGATGATGCTTTAGAGACACTAGGATTAGTTCACCCTCAAACCAAATTCTTATACAGAAATGACCTCAGTGGCGAATAACCAAGTCTAGCGTCTTTGTGTTGAAGTACCCAATGGACCCACGGGACTATGCTTTGTTTTCGCGCGAACTAAGGATCATCATACGGTATTCGAAAAAGACCTACATGACCTGGAGCCTCATTGTTCTTTTTGTGATTTAGTGAATACAGAACCTAATTTAGTTTTTTGAAAATTACCCAGGATATCGACCCTCCTTTGGACTTTGGAATACCATAAGCTGAAGCTAAAGTCACAGTCTAATCTTTGAGTGTTGATGGATCTTAACCCATATCTTGACTTTTATAAGTGCAATAGGAGGCTAAAGGCCACAGTTTAGTCTTTCAGAAGATACTGTAATTATCATTATATCCTTGGACTTTATGGTCATATCTGACTGCAAGCCAATACAGTTGATCCACCCAGAAGTCTGCATGAGGATCTATTAATATATCAGGACTTTTTATATGATTTGACAAGCTCAGGCTATAGTCCCAGTCTTTTAAAATTTGGTGGATCTTTATAATACGTCTAGACTTTTCGAATTTTAGTGAGCCAGAATACACGGTCGCGGATCTTTTTGGTGTGTAATGGATCTCCCAGATCATATCTGGTTTCATAGATTCTATGGTGTTGAAATCTGATCAAAATCTTTTGAGAGGTGGCGGGTTCTGATATATCTAACACATAGATTTTGGCTGATAAGGCTCTGATCAGGTCTTTTAGAGTGTACTAGGTGGATCCATTATATGGACTTTAGAAAGTGGTTGCAAATGTCACAATCTTTAAAATGGTCTTTATTAATGATATTCTTCAAGGAGATTGCACTATCATGTCTCTTCTATATCTTTAACAAACGCCATTCTGTTGCAGAGTCGTCTAAGCCCATAAAAACTTCTGATCTGACTCGCCCTTTCGGACTAGCCCAACATATGGCCCTTCCCAATTTGGTTGGAACTTCACATTTCTTTGGGTTAAAGCGTGTTTTTCGGAGCTAACACGAAGACTAGGTCCCCGTCTTGAATGTTCCTGATTTTACGCATGTTGTACAAGTTTTCCAGTCTTTACTGGCGACACTATATGCACAAATGTAACCGTAGACTCATTTTCCATATCAAGTCTTCAGCAACGAAGCATTGCTCGAGGAATTCGATTCGAAGTGTGTCTCGATTCTGTGGGGATTATATCTCTCCATCCAGTAAGTAAGGGTGAATAAGCGACTATCAGGTTGAACTTGACTGTGGTGATCTGTAGGCCCATAAGACTCCACAGTAGTTCATCTACTATTTCCCAGCTTTGTTGAATCCAGATCTTTTTCAAAGTACATTAAATCTTGTTGGATTATTCCACAATTAGTTTCTTTGTGTTATGAGGTTGAATACAGTTCTTGATTTTTAGCTCATCGCAAAAGTTTTCTTACGTATACCACCTTTATCAAATTGTGGCCTATTGTTAGTTACTATTGACTATGGTATTCCAAACTAACAAACAATGTTCTTCCATACAAATTGGACGACATCTTTTTATTCTCCTTGATAAAGTAGCTTGGGGCTTCACCACAGTTTGAGCCTGTCAGCTAAGCTACTAGTAATAGCCTGCATGGAATGGTAGGTAAATATTATAACTATATCAATTCCCCACTGGGAGAAGGGCCAAGGGCTTGTTATGGTTGTCAAGTTGGAATACCCATGAAATGGGGCTTGTCGTTAACAACGATCACTTCACGGCGTGGCGGCATACCCTCTGGTTGAAGTAAATGAACCCTATGTATGGGCTGTCATGAAGTTCTACCCTTTGGATGGTTTCAGTATATTCCTTCATGGGAGTTAGACAATACCATCTGCCCTTCTTTGGGTGGTGAGGCATTTGAGATCTGGGTCGTTGAAGACCTTTCTTTCTGGCTGCCATTCCTTTAGGGAAAATCAAACCGTTTGAACACAAATCTTGTGGGCTTCAACCACACTGTTCGGGGAATTCTCTAGCTGGTGTGTTGGGCTAATGGAGTCATCAGGTATGTATCTTCTATATCCATTCACCGTTGGCATAAATTAGCGACTCAGTTGGTAATAGACGGGGAGGGTACCGTTTCTTTGGTTAGTGCAAGGAGCGACCCCTTCTTTGCTAAGGCATCTTCCTTGTTTAGACCCTTTAGGATGTGCTCAAACTTCAACTACCAAACTTTCGATCAAGTAACCAAACATACATCTTGACATTTTGTGATCTGTGTTTATCACTCCCATTTTAATTGATGACAGATTCATAGTGCTTTATGATATGATCTCTTTTATAAAATCTGGAGATTGAGAAGTTTATAAAAAACGGTTTGCTATCTTCAGCTTTACTTCTGGGAAAAGTCCAGTGCCATCTGCTCTATCTCTCTACTACTTGGGGCTTTCAGTTTATAACTAACACTTCAGGCTTTATCAATATTAGGAAGAATTTTATCCACTGGATCACGATTATTGCCAGGATGCGTCTTTGTTGGGATTTCTACTAAAAATTTGTAAATATCTATCTTGCTTTTGAGTACATGAATGGGGTTTGTGTTTGAATCTGAACTAAAGCAATAATAACCATCGGAGAGAGGCCCTGAGGCCATCGCTAACAAAGTCGGGTTTATGAAAGCCAGTTGGGAAGGTTGGCCGGCCTCGTGATAGGTGTGCTTGGAAGGTAGGAGGCGACTTTAACCACCACACGGAGAAGCTAAGCGTCGCTTACTCAGGCCGAGATGCATCGGTTTCACCTCATATAGAGATTGTAACAAGAACACTGATCTCTGTTTCCGATTTTCATCTTCTTTGAACAAAATTGCCTCATTGGGCCTTAGCGCGCGGTGAATCGGTGTATCGCCCAGCGAGGCTAACCCGAGGTGGTGGGTTCGATGAGATCTGCCGAGTTTCCATGGTGGCCTGGTGCGACCCTTTATTGACGGTCTCTTACAGCCTTTTGGTGGTAAATAATGGCTTTGTCGATCGTAAAATGAGAGATGAATGCTTCCTACGAAAATTTATGACTAACTAGTCAATTCTTTGCCTCATTTTGCGGAGGTAGAGTATGAGATTCCATAATAGCTCTAGATTAAGATAGGATTGGTTTCAATCCCCTAATAATCACCAAGTAAAAACCAAATTTGCACGATCTAACTCGGCCTTGTTTAGGAGGTTGGTTTCTCGTGTCACGGCGGCGCAACTCAGTGTTTGGGTGCGTATGATCGGGCGTTCTTTAGATTTGACAACTTTCTCATTCAAATATGAACCATGGTCTTGCCCTTCAGTGGTCGAAATATCTTTTTCTACCAGCCTTTAATAGGTCGTTCGGCATTCTCTGACCAAAAGACGCTGTTACATTTTGTGATTAGGCGAGTGTGCAGTTGTAATGAGGTGATTTTTCTCTGCATCAAAAGCTGTTTCTATGGAATCTAGTGGTGCCAGGAGAAAGCGTCTAGAAATGAAAACATCCATATGATGCAGGTATCAGCGATTTGATCTATTCATGGCGAGAAGCTATCTTGAACATGCTTAGTTGGTCAGTGTAGTCCACATACTCGCCACCACCCTTCTGAAGGACACCACCACATTTTGGCAAACTAATTCAAGATGCACTGCCTCTACGATGAAACACCTCTCAAAGATTTGTCTAGTTTGTTTGAATAATCTAATAGGCTCAGAGTGGAAGCACCTTACTTTTGTCTGTGTGGGTTTTGGGGAATATATTGGTGGAGTTTGTGAGAGGCGTGACATACGATTCGATTCTTGTCACTTTCTCGTAGTTTAAGGAGCGAACCGTCTATGTTTCTTCGCAACAATACGGGTTATGGCTATGCTCCTCTCTAGGCCAGAGTGGCGTACATGAACTTCTCGACTTCGTCCAAGCTCATCTCTAAAGATCCGAAGCTGTGGATCCTTTTCATACACTCGACGACTTTGACCTTGGATTTGCTATGTGGGATTATTATCTTTGAGGGGACTATCTGACTCTTTTCCTTTCACTCAGTGTGGATAGTTAGTAACATTGTCGTCACGGCTAACTAAGCCTTAGGAGAGTCGCTCCCCGACTAATCAAATGATATTGTCTTGTGATATATATTGAGCGACTGCCGATAGATACGACCAGATTACCTACTGCAGCATTGTAAGGCTAAGTCTTGATGACGAGGAGAACAAAACCTCTTTGGTGGCTGCGGATCACGCGCTTTACGCAAGGAGGCGTGATGTCTCCTAGTCATCATGGTTTTTACCAGTGCTGATCGAAAGATTCGCGCGGCAAAGTTAAGACATTCATAGCTGGAAGGAGTTCATCCCAGTTGGCGGTACCATTTTGCAATGATGCCACGGCGCGCTTTCCGGGATCTGCTGGCACCTTGTGCACATTAAAGCGCTAATGGTGGTCTGGTACATCATAATTGACACGATGACCACCTTTGCGGGTTTATGAAGGAAAGGATATGGGCCTTCTGTTTCTTCGCCGGTGTTTGTTATCAGGTAATAAATAGCATTTACAAGGGCCTTAACGTGACCCTCTTAGAGCTTCCTCTGTTGGCGCGGTTGATAATGTGAATGGTGGATGGACCTTTATGATATCATGATGCGATGATGTGTTTGGTGCGGGCGCCCGTCGCGGTTGAAGTCTGTCTTGGTGGCGGTTTAAACTCCGCTTGATTGACTTCCACTGACATACCTTTTGAAGTTTACTTTGATTAGTCTTTCCACGAGACGGGCTTTGACACCTATTGGTCGCTGTGCCCGTGATCCTGGCCAATGAATTGCACGTGCGGATGGGTTTCTAGAGGGATCCTTTTGGATCGGTCTGGAGCCATAGGAATTTGTAAAAGTGTTGAATGAGAGCGATAGTCTCTATTATATGCCTGATGTTTAAGGGGATGAATTACGAGGTTCCACTCTTTTGCAGCTGACTAGTCACCGGGGACCTCAACTGCGGTCTTTCAACACTTCGCGGAAACCAAATACTTCCCTCAGTTTTGTTATCTTACCGACGACGCGTGATCGTGTGGGTTGTTGTGGATGTTATCTTCCATTTTGTGTTTATCTGCTCTTTGTTCTTTATTGTTGCTAGTAGTGCAAGACAAGCTGAGCGAAGAAAGAATTGGATGGTCTGACTTCTCTTAATCTTTTGAAGGTTGCGTCCATCTTTATATTTCTTGGATGTTTTTGAGCCTCATTATGAAGTCTGGAATGGATTAAAGCATATGCTTCCATAATGATACAAGGGTTATCTATTCCTCTTCTTCCTCTTTTTGGGCAGAATCTTTGAGGGCGAGCATAATCAAAGCTGCATTGAAACGGTTTTATTGAATTATCGCGAGACCTTGTGAACTGGGGCTAAGCGCAGGCCCTAGCACACTAGTCGGAATACTTTCCTGATAGGCGGTCATTTCCGGGTTCGGTCATTGCGGGTTGTAGTGACGCGTGATCATGGGTTCATTAAAGCCATCGGGCGACTGGTGTGGCATAACAAAACCCTCGGGTGACCTTGTAAAATGAAGAATGTGTTGCCCTAGGGGTGGAAGAGGCATCTCAGTGGACCCCCAAGTTCGGGTTTCGCGTAAATTTGTGTATAGAATGTCATTTTCACGGCGGTATGCATGGGCGGCCTCCCAGGTGGGTATCATCTGTCGAGTAACGTCGTTTGAGGGCTTAAATGATGGTTCACGTCTTCTATCAAACATACCTGGCGACGAGGAAGCTTTGCAGCGACATCACTAAGGCGGCGGTGTAGATTAGCTTCCTTTGGTTAGCCGCCATGCTTTCGGATTCTTTCCTAGTGGAGGACTGGAAGGATGAGAACTCTCGGAAGACAATTGTCAATGATTGGGCATCTGCCTGTGCAGGAAATACGTACTCTGCCTTTATTACGAAATATTGAAGGTTCAACACAATCGCCTTCTCATACATCCTTCCCAAGTTGATTTTCTGGGACCCCTTCAGATCATTCTCTACGTTCTTTGACATTCGGTAGCGAGCTTGTAACTCCACACGCTCATCTCACCACCCTCCTGCTTCCTCCCTGTCTCTGATGCCAATGAAGAACCGGTCTTGATGTTGATACATGGATTAGCCGGAAACAGTGTTGCGGTTTTGGATCTTTGAAAGAAGTGAAGATTTTGGAGTATGAGAGTTTGCTGAAGATCTTTAGTTATGACCCTTATGGCCCATAGTGACTTTTTATTCGCTTTCCACAGCAGTTACCAATTGTTGGGACTTTCAGTGTTGGGATCCCCGAACATCTGAAATTACTCCCAAAGGTCTTTATCGTCGATTCCCACTAGCATCAGCTGACTAAATATAAACTTAAAAGGCGTTCAGAATGATGTTATTGCTATCTGATGATTAAGTCAACAAAAGTGCGGAGAAAGGGGAGAAAAAAACGGGGTAGTTAGATCACTTACCTTCCACCGTGGGGATCTTTCAAGATGGGTTTGGTTCCTTAAATCCCCTCTTCCTTCTTGGGTAGGATTTTATCTCTTCCTAGTTTAGGAAATCTTCTTTTCCTTATCGAGCTGGTTCTTATGCTCAGGATTATTTTCCTTTTCCAGGATTATCTGAGGTGTTAGGGATTAGGCTAAAATTAAAATTTAATATGCTCGGCTTTTTGTGGATTTTACGCTGGGTGCTTCTTTAACATACTTCCATATATGGGATATTATTCCTATAGAGGTGGAAATAACTAACGCTTGGACTTGAAGTCGATGATGACTAATTGCTTCAGAATATTAATTTATCACCTTGCTTTCAGGCGACCTCAATAGATTCTCCGCTGTGAAAATGTCCGTCTAGTCCTAGTGAGGAGAATGGAATCAGACCGTTTCACAACGGAATGATCTGTGGCTTGTTGACCAAAAGTGGATATATGGATCAAATTTACTATTCTTTGTTGCAAGGGCCCCATTACTAACCCCAGTAAAGGCATAAAAACTTGTTGACTAACCTAAAAGAACTTGTATATAATAAAATGGCTGTCAATGATTTTATTAAAATTTGATTTGGTCATAATAATAAGTCATGGAGTAAAGATTATTTCTCGATCGGATCTCGTTCCCACAGATATTGAAGAATTCAAAGTTCAACAATATTCTTTCAGAGTTCTACACTATTTTGAACTTCCATTCATAAAAATTTTCAGTTTCTATATAAGGATTCCACCTCTAAATTTCTACATCTATAATAAAAGAAAATTTTAGGAAATTTCACAGATCTAGCTTGGACTGAACTGATTCTTCTTGAGTATAGACCCGTGGGGTTTCCAGCTACGGGGAGTCTCAGTTCCTGACGTAACTCTAATTCTATTCTATCATGAATTGGAATTGAATTTGTCAAAGAGACGAGGTAGTATAGTTTGGTTCCTCTCATAACAGCCTTTCTTGATTAGAAAATCTTGTTCCATTTCGAAACATGTGTCTAAATACCAATTACTTACAGTCAATTTCTTCTTGAGATCTATTGGTATTTTTCTTTTTACTATACTTTATACATTCTTATAGGCTGAGTTTCTTGCTTCCCAAATGAGGTCATTTACTGAGATTTCTAGAACGAATGATGTCTCATCATTCCTTAAGATAAGGAGAAATCTCTGATGATTAATTGATATATCCTCAACTTTAATTCTCAAACCTTGATATTGTTGATTTATCAATAATCTTTGAGCTCGATGGTTTCTTTTAAACTATTAGTCTAAGCATACCTAGTGAAATGCATCCATGCTCTGAGGAGTCTCTATCTCCTTGTGTCACTCATGGGCCTCCTAGAAAATGGGCGGATAACGATTAATAAATGGGTGCCAGTTACTAATATTAGTTTCAATTTAGTTCACCAGAACATAACACCATTAAAATAAACTCAGAATTCTGTGTCAGAAATCGCCTTTCTAATTATAGGGAAAAAGATATAACATAACATATCTTTCCCAGCGGAAGTTGTATTCTCGAAACTAATCCACAGTGACCTTTGAAATACTGATGAAATTTCAAATGGAGCGCATAAACGGCGAAAGAAATGAATCCATCTTATCTGAACTTCATTAGATTAGCTTGATAGCCAGATTGATACCAACAATTTGGCTCAACGAAACTTTTGAACAATTCATTGACTTTCAAATCAGTAAACAAATTGAAGAATCCTATACTTTAAATCTAATCGAAAGAAAGAAAAATAAAGAAAATAAAGAAAATATCTTACAAAGTCCTCGACTCCCAAGTATACTCTGGATTTTCCATTGTTGTTGCCTCGCTTTCCTCAAATTGTTTCTATTTATAGAGCCTCAGAAGTTTAGGCCCTAAATTCTAGGTTGCATTGTGGATCCCTAAAATTCTGGCCCATATTGCATTCTCTGTCACAACCTTAAAATGTTGTTGCGACATAGTTTTAATTCCTTATCGCAGATCTCTGTTCTGACATGCGATAGTATGTTGCGACACTTTCCGTGTGCATCAGCTAACAAATTCGATCATATGAGGTTTCCTTGAGTCGTGTGATTTCTTTTCTTCAACATATTCATTCTTGCATTGAGTTTCCATCACGACATATCTTTCTTTACTAATATTTAACAATCCCATCAACTAGGTATCCAGTTCTATCCATTCTGCCCTTTGACGATCTTATGTTCATGCGGAATGGTTATGTTTAATAAAAATTAACAGTGTATCGACTATTGTTTTAACGGCTTCTTCAAATTCAATCTGTGACCCGGTTTTTATGTGATGACATTCACATTGGTTCTTGTTTGAAACCAAATGTTTCTTATCTTTGTCAAACATTTATGACGGAAATTCTGTCGTGTGAGTCTTGTATAATATATCACGAATTTCTTGTTAGAAGCTTCATTTGATGTTTGTGACATAATTCTCGCGATGTATGAGAGGTTTTACGTCACGACCAGTTTTGCTATTAAAATACTTTTGTATTCGGGTCATCTTTTACGTGGCAGCATTCGGTTTGTTATGTAGTAGTAAAGACCTCTCTTCCTTGTGGCAAAATCTTTGTGCGACATAGAAAGATCTCGCAACCTTGTTTATGTGATTTCAGCTTATTTATATTACGCGACCTTGAATCTCTATGTTAAACGTGAAACCCTCTCTTCCAGCTTGAAGTATGTCAACATTAATTCTTTTATTACAGCGAATTCGATTCACTAATGTCATCATCACTTGTCACGACTTTGTTTCTCTATCATAACCAAAAGCCTTGTACTGATGTGGCGACATTATTTCTGCCATCGCGATGCGAACTCTTCATACGGTGTGTAATATAGTTGCCTTGCATCGCGATGAGAATCTTATTCTTTAATCACCAGCGAACTTTTCCAAGTTACGTAATGATTAACCGGCGATAGGGCTTTTATTTGATTAAAGTTCTTCACGGTGTTGACATCCGGCTAACAAACCTTGTCGGTAACATTAACCTTACTGTGGTGACTTATTTACATTTTTCCCCCAGTTCTTCGCCACATATATCTTTATTCCCGACATAGGTCCTATCTTCTATATTCAGTCCTTTGTATTCTGCGTGGAAATATTATTAAGTAGACCAAATTTCCCTTGTAACTGCTTTGGGTGTTTGTGGTGTGCTTACCGGACCAAGACACCTTTAGTTGACATCGCACAAGGGCGTTTATTATCGACCACGAAGCCTGCGTGTTACTTGGACCGTGATATTTGTTTTGGCGATTATCTTCTAGGACTATTATCTAATCCATTAACAATACCATAAAACTACGTTAGACTGCATCAATAAATTATTTATGAATCAAACACCTATTAAAATTTAAGACTTATTACCAAGGACTATTGTCACAATCACCGATCAATAAACTGTTAACAGTGTGAACTTCAAAGTATCCTTGATTAAAGATATTTTTGTAAGAGTAAACCATTTCGTGTGTGGTTTTGATCTGATATCTTTGCAATTACACGGGTGACAAGTAATAAAATGGATTTAGTCAGATATGATCACAGAGATCTCAAATTTTCGTGTTACCCCGACTACTTAAGCTCCATACTGGCCCCGGGCGATATCTGATGTGAATTTTGCTTTGAAAGCTTGGAAATGAATAGTCATAAAAGAAAAATAGATGAACAATAAATGAACTGAATATTGAAATATTAAACCGCAATTTCGATTTAACGATTCTCTCTAAAGAAAACATTGAATAATCGACTATGTGAAGAGTCAATTCCCTCGAATTATCTTTGCATCTTTGGTTTTGAACTGAATAATACAAAACTAAGTCAGGATTAATATGAGTGTTATGTTTGGATCTCTCCATACCACACGGTTCATCATCTGCCTCACCTTCCGCATTTGTTTCTCGAGCCACAGGGGGTGAAATAACTACTTTAAAACTAGTTGCCTTATTAGGTATTTTCTTTCATATTACTTCATACCCCTTGAACATGACTGAGCTCCTTCAATTTAGTCATATTCGCGAGGTTGCACTATCGCGGTTTCTCACCTCAGGTCGAATAACCTGCTCGCCAGTTAGATCCTTGCCTTTGCCGGGGTCCAGTTCCACTGTCGGATGGTGGGACTCTCTGTCTACTTAAATTTATAACTCACTCAACTCATTCTGGGTTTTCGTGAGAAGAGGATGTAATGGTTAAATATCTGAGACGCATTAGTCGGCAATATCTGGTTCAAATACCTTCCAGTGTTCTTACTCTGGGAGGCCTCTTACCTTCTGTGTCACTCAGGAGCCTCTTGGAAATCAGGCAAACTTGACCTCGTTATGGTGAGAAACTAGTTGGGATCAATTCTGAGCTAATAAAGCAGGCAAGTCGAATTAACATCGAAGTTAAATATTATGGACTAATCTGCGGGGAAAGTGTTTCACAATGCATGTTCAAGTATTTGGGTTTAAATTCACAATTATACCATACATTAGCTTCTTTGATCAAAGAAAGCATATTAGGAAACTGGAAGGTGTTCGAAATTCCAGTATGCGAATTCAAACAACCGAGCCGATGAGCTAAAGCCAAAACTATGCATTCGACTCAATCCTTCACATTAACGTTCCAAATCCAGAATTAGAGGCAAATACAAACTAATATCGATAAAATATTCTGGAAAATTGAAAACAAAGAAAGAAAAGAAAAATAAAAATACAGGAGCCTTGGCTGGCTCAAGTTCTCTTTAATTAGCCCAAGGCGCGTTTCTTCAATAGCGTTTGTGTATTTACCAGTTTGAAGTTGTTTGTTTGATACCTCATTGTAGTTTCAAAGTTAGCGGCGTGATTGCCGATCACGTAGCAACGCCGAGTCCTTATCGACCTCTGTTGTCTCGATCTTTATGGTAAAGCCTTTGTTTGAGTCGACGTATGCAGTGGGCGATGTCGGCGGCGGCTTCAGGGCGTCGCTGACCTTAGCGTAATGCGACGATGCCAGCGACAAGTGGATGTTGTGCGACCTCTCTTACGTAGTGGTTATCGCGACCTCTGGATGTTATCGCGACTTTATCTCTTACACCAATATTTATCGCGACCCGCGGGCTGTGTTAGCGACTTCCCGCCTCCTGTAGTTGATGTTCGCGGCGACGTCTTATCGCGACGCCGTCTTTGCAAATTAATCAGCGCGACATCAGTGTTATCGCGACCTTCTCTCTTACAATTATTTATCGCTACGCTTTTCACTTGTTGTCGACTTCATTACGTAAAATTAGCATGACGGTAGTGTTATGCTACCTCTTTCTTCACTATTCTTGTCGCGTCTGAATGATGTCGCCTTCTTCTTGGTGATGACGTCGATACTTTCTCACTTATGGCTGATGTAGTGGCTGCATCGGTTGGCGACATCATGTCTTCTTCTTCTTTGGTCACGATTGCTTATTGTGAGTTTCTTCGCTCGGCTCATTTTGTTTTAATTCAGCTTCATTTATTGGAGTTTATTTGTTGCAACTTTGAATATGCATTTTAGTTGATGTCAAGGCTTAGGCATCAGGTCCCTTCATCCTTGTGCCACGCTCTCTTGTAACCTGCTTGACCGATATATCAGTAGCGCTCTGTCCATACGCTCCATTTTCTTTTAAAAATTCTTTTCTTGAATTCCTTGCTATGTTATATTCCAAGTGTAACACCGCCTATGGATTCGCGTTGGTTATTCCATGTTTACGCACACCGACTGGTCTTTTGGTAAAATAGATCGGAAAAATGGACTAAAAATGAATGACTTTTAAACTCATGTAGAAACACGAAACTTAAAATTTTCCTTGTCCCCGAGCAAAAGAAAAGAAAATTTGTTTGTCCTCCCGAAACCAAAAAGGACATTGCGTTATATTATGATAGCGACCAATTTAATTGATTGAAATTTGCATTCTTTTCTTTGTATTGACTTTAAGTCAGATGAGTTGGTTTCTATGTCGGGTATACATAGCAGGAAATTGTTGAATTTGTTTACCAGCGGTGGTTATTCTAGATTGAAATCGTAGGTTGGTTTCCTTCTCATTTCTTAATAGGTCAATTAATCCTTCGAGGATGCTCCACGGTTTTGATCTTTTCCTGATTTTCCAAATTCCATAGGCTTATTTGTTCTTCATGATCTCCACCTAATGTGGGGTGATTACAACCTTGAGATCAATCGGGTCCTTTTAGGCTTGTAATATTGGGATTTGGAGTAAGGGTAGGATGGATGGAATTTTGGGTTCTGATTCCTGTCTCCTTTTCCTTTCTTACTCATCTATTTGTCCCCTTTTTATCCTTATGTTTAATAATAAATCCCAACGAACTTAGAGTGTTTGGATACCTTGCACTCGATTTTCTTCCTATTTCATTTGTATGTTCCATTTCATTCATAATTCAAAGTAGGGGAGAAATTTTCTTTTCTTGTCCATTTTGAGAGATGAGTCACAATGTTTTGTCTTCTTGGAAGAAACTTTCTAACACCCTTAGCAAACTTTGGGTTAGTAACTCCCATACCAGATGGCATTAAGGGTGCTAGGTGTTAAAAGCACCCCTAAGAACAATTGTTCCAAGGAGTTGGGGCCACAAGACAAAACCTATTCACTCGCCTTCTTTTCACATTTATTATTTCTGCTTTCTCTTCGTCCTTTTGCGTATTTTCTCGTGGGTTCTGAAAAAATTTACCACTCCCTGAAACTTTATTTGTTCCTCTCTTTTGAGTTCCTTGGTAATCACGGGTTCTTTAGAAGGTGGATTCACATGCCGTGGAGTTGATTCTTTCTTGGTGATTTTGAAAATAAGGCTTATTTTGGCTCAATTGGTGGAACTAAAGTGCCTTGCATCAGCATATAAGCAGGATGGCCTAGAATGGCTCTGATCTTTCCGAGGATGGCACTGCATCATTTCTTGTTGGTTTGTATCTAGGATTTAAGCCTTGATCAATAATCTAACAGTTCCAAATTTGGGTTGTTAAGCTGTATTCTTCAGAGATTTTGGTCATCGATGGATAAATTAGATGATATTATTTTCAACGAGGTTCCATGGCTCTTGTTAATACTGACTCAAAAAAAATTGTTTTGTTCCTTGATTGTATAACCTTCCTTATCTGGACTTGTCGTAAAAATTAAAAACTAAATCACAATTTATGTTTCAATTCAGTGCTTTGTCAACTTCAGCCCTTATTTTTCAATTAGTTCATTCATCTATATTTAATCAACTAACCTATATATGTCATCATTTCCTTCTAATCTATTTCTCTTTGTTCTTATAACAGTGCGAAAAGTAAGCTTTATTTGACTTCTTAACTCAACATCAAACAAATTTATAGTTTCATTGTTCGTTGTATAAAGTTGAGAATCCTTGGTGGGAATGAGGAAGAGATGGATGAGTCGGTTGGAAGGTTTTTCTTTTGAGAATGCTTAAATATGTTTGGAGGATCAGATCAGGTTTGCCCGATTTGGATTGAACTACAGGAATTTCATTTATGTCCTCTTCTTCCATTGGCACTTTCTTTCCTTGTTCTTGAATCGGTTCATTGGTGAGATCAATTTTTTGTTCGATCATCACGCCTCATTTGATATGTTAATTTGTATGCTCCATTACATCATGACCTCTAAAATTTGGATGAATTAATCAAATCCAAAATTTTCCAATATATTTTTCTTCTATATAGCATGTTCCATCAAGCACTTTGTGTCTAACATCTTCTTCTCATCCTTTAACAATGACATATAAAGAAATTTGAACCCACTTGATCTTGCTCCTTTGTGGCTGCACACATTGCATCTTTTGTGATAAGTTTCGGGTTGAGTCTATGATCATATTGATTATTGTAGAATGATTCATGACTAAGTTACGGCACTGGTAGATCTTTGTCTCTTCCCTCCATTTATTTTTGAAATTTGCTGTTAGTCTTTGTGGGATCTTTTAAATGTTCTTCCTTTCTGTAGTTACTCTTCTCATTTCTACTCTCCTCTATTTCTTTCTATTCATCATTTCTTTTCTATTAGTTCTTCTTCCGCCGTGATCTCTTCACTGTGAATTGACTTCATACACATCTTCTCACGTTTACGTTGAATGCTCCATTCTCTTTACTCATATTTACTTACTTTTACGCATAGAAATGAGCATCTCCATTGACATTATCTTGGCGGAACAACATAGACTTCTGGTTTCCAGTTCTGTTTATATTCAGGTGGAGAAGTGGCGGTGGGGTGGTGGCCAAATCTGGGACTTGTCTCATCGGTTCTAAGTCCTCTGCCGAACATGAAGTATTCCTTCGGGTTGTGTTCACACGGTTTTGTTCTCCTTAATCCCGACAGAAGAGTGTCACTCTTCTTGTCTTTCATTCTCCTCTTCTTTTCGAGAATGCTGCTTCCACCGTGATCCTTTTCTTGAATTCACTTGGCCCTTACTTACCACAGGTTAGGGTTAATGGGTGCCAGGAACCCACTTCTTCTTACGCCCATGTTCCGCTTCACTGACCTTCAAGCAAAGCCTAGTGATTGTTGTTGGATGAGGGATCGAGCCTCTTTGTTTCCCTCATGGTATCTTAATAATGAATTTTCAATTCTTGCTCTTATGTTGAGCTTGTACCCTTTAGTGTGCACTGAGAATGATGGCTTCTGTTCCCTTCTTTGTGCATACATAACTTGGTTGGAACCTTGAGGCCTTCGAAATAAAACCATACCTTAGCCTCCTCTGTAAGATCTCCCCTGCTGATTGTCTTGGGTGCTCCTTTCTCTTGATTCCATTGAACCTTACCATCTGTCAATTTTCTGACAATCTTCTCACGGTTCGGGTTTTCTTGTAACAACTGTAGAATTTGGGTATGCCTTTGTCATGCCATCCGTACACCTCGTTAATGGCATTTGCCTCGTATGGAACCCAAACTCCCACGACAAATCTGAGTTTACATCCTTTCTTCACCAAGTTAGAAATTAGAATTCTGGACCCTTCTTGCATATCAGGGCCTCGGTGCTTGAAATTTTCCCGACCTCGTTGTTCTATCATTTTCCTTGAAATAGGGTTGCTGAATCCTCTCTCTCCAACAAATCCTTTATCGGCCATAATACCTGCATGTGCCTTTAGCCTCTTCGGCACAACGCATCTTCTTCTTCTTCCGTCGCCTTGTCCTTCCCCTTGTATGCTTGTTCCCTTACGATTGGTTGACTCGGGTTACGGATGAGGCTCCTTCGGTTTGACATGTTCCTCCCATGATTTCGTCCCGGTCGGAATGAAAGTCTCGAGGTCGACCATTGGGAGGAATCGGAAGGTTTTTAGGAGGAAGTTTGGATTTAGGGTTTTGAAAAAATCTAATCCAGAGAATATGCGAAGACGAAGAGTTGAATTCGCATCGAGGAAGAAGATAACAATGGGAAGAGTTTCTCAACAGTTGCAATTCAGTTATTATGGTGGACTATTTATGATTTCATTTATTAATGCTTGTCGCGACTTAAATTGTTTGAGAGTGTCTTGTGTCATTAAATTTAGGCAGAATTGAAAAGCGCGGTTAACTATTTATCCTCTTTAATCGCGACATAAATTATGCGTGGAGACAGTCCTCTTAAGGTTGCGACATGTCAGGCATCTCGGGACATTGTCAAGTTGTGCGACCTCTCTTTTCTTCTGAAGGGATTAATGCTTGTCGCGACCAAAAATTTATCGCGACCCAAAATTTAATCGCGAGCCTTGAACTCTTTCTCCACGGAACTTTTGGTGTGACGTCATCCTTGTTCTTCCTTCAGCATTGACTAAGTCACGACATCAACTTTTGTTGTGACTTCATTTTCTACCACGACATAAGTTTTTTTTTTTTTTTTTATAGCGTGATGCAATTTTGCCTCAAATTTAATGAACCTTATGACTTTCCTCTTAGAAATCAAGTATGATTCTCATCATCAAAACAAACCGATTCCACGTGATTAAAGAAATTAATTCAATTAAATTTATTTGAAATTTATATAGGGAAGGAATGCTCCCATACTTTCTCGTTTCTCTTACGCAAGTTCTTTGGTTGTGAGTTCACTCATCACTGTGGAAACCATTTACGCATAAGTACTCTGGCATTCTGGTGGATTCAATTAGAAGCAAAATTAACTTTTTAAGTACTAACTAATCATTATAATAACCTAGAAAAGCAAAATCAAGGTTAATTCAAAATCTAAAAGCAGAAATTGAAAGTCTCATGGGTTGCCTCCCATCCAGTATGAGTTTTTAGTCCTCCATTTGGACTTGCTGTTTTGATTTTCCTTCTATCTAGATAACCTGCTAGAGCTCTTCCATTCTTTCCTCCCTGCTTAGATAATGCTTCAGTCTTTGTCCATTGACTTTGAATTCTTCTCCAGCATCAGTCTTGAGTGTTACTGCTCCGAAAGTAGTGCTTGACATGCCTATTGATGGACTGATACCTTTTAAATCTTCAATAGACCATGCTATAGACTCTTTATGCTTCCTTAAAATTTCCAGCAAACTTTGTTCCTCAGCATCACTAAGTCTGGCCGAAATTATTACTGGTTTGTTCTTTGGCAGCTCCAGGTAAGCATACTTTAAATGACTTGGCAACTCCTTTAAAATTAGCCCTTCTTCACTGGTTTCTTGATGAAATTCCTTTTCTTCCTTTTTGTCTCTTTGTTTTATCCCATTTTGTTCAAGACTCATCACCCTTTCAATCGAATATAAATTGATATGCAGAAAATCGAATCAAAACCTTTCGTGATACCGTGAAATTCATCTCTTTTCATTGATCGAAAAGTTGGTCATTACAATCATAGTAAAAATCGTGAGTTGTTGACATATACATCTTCTAACGACTTGATATCATCCCTTTCATTTCTAAATTCTTCTAAACTTCGATTAAATCGGGTCACTGTCTCTTCCAACTCGAAAGGCAGAATTCCCTTTCCCGCATATCGATTAGAGTCGCTCCAGTTGCTAAGAATTATCTTCCAAAGAACAGGGGTACTTGTGAATCTTTCTTCCATGTGTCCAGGTAATATGCAGCCCATCGGGAAGACAAATTTTCCCAATGTGCTGGACTGCAAAGAGTTGATCTTCCATGACTCTTCAGTTTTACCATCGACCGTCACATTCATGAGTAATAGCGTGAGTGGGAGAATCTCCCAAACTTAATTGTTTGGCAAATAGAAAAGAGGCATCAAGTTTATACTAGCTCCTCGAGTCACGAGAGCTTCCCTGAATTCAACCTCCAATGATGCAAGGAATTGTAAACCCCGGATCCTTCATCTTTCGGCAATTCTTTAGATCACAAGACTATAGCAGGCTAGATTCACATAAATCCCTTCTTCTACTATCTTTCTGCTCAAGATGTCCTTCCCATCTTGCATATAGTGGCATCCGAAAGCTACCACTTCGTAAAGCGGGGCATTACGATCTCTAAATTTTTCCGAAAAGTTTTCAAAACCTTGCAAACGCTCCTCTATCCTTGATTTCTCGCAGCTTCCTTGTGGAAAGTCAGAACGCTCTGGCCTAGAGCCTTTGATATCCTTCTTGTCCACTCCTTTCTTTTTCCCCAAAGGCTTCTTCCTTCAGTTTTTCCTTTGTCATATTATTTTTTTCTTTCATCTCTTTCTAACTCCTTCCCACTCCTAAGCCGGCACACCCATGCAAATTCTTGATTCTTTATGTCACTTGGGAAGGTATCTTTCCTCTGGCTTTGCATTGGTTAGGGCCAGCTGCCCTACTTGTGTCTCCGTGTTCTTCAGTGGATGGTGATGGTGTACTGAATTGTAATCATAAAGAATACTCCAATTCGCAAACTTTTGTTCATGGAGGTTCAACAGCTTCTTATTATCCCCATGAAATGCAAAGATCTGCTTTTCAAAAGATTGGGCCTCGACCTCGATATCTATTTCTCGTGGTTCATTTCCCTCGTTGTCGAACTCGTGGTTGTCGATAACCCCGCTGAGGGTTCTCAGCTCCATGCCTGGGCCTCGCTAAGCCTCCAATTATATGAAAAATTTTCATGGTTCCTCGCTTGGTCGATGATAGTAGTCAGGCAGTGTTTAGACTGGTTTGAAGTGATAACTTCTGGCCTCCCAAGTACAACCTCCTCAAAGATCATAAAACGCTTCTTCTGGGTACCTCAAAGACTTCCTCAATAGTTCTCCTTAATCCATTCCTATTTCATGGAATGAAGCAGGCATCTTCCTCTCTTGTTTGTCCATTCTATGCATGATGGCATCTATTGGCTTCTCCATGGCGGTCATCTTCATGCATCCATGACCTCTTCCTCCGCTCAATTACTCTTGAAAACTCCGACTGTGGCTTTCATATTGCATTTAGCCGTCCTCGATCAGATCTCTTGCCTCTTCGAAGACTTTGTACGCTTGAATGCCCACAATGATAGCGAATTAATGTCCTTTAGATGTATCATTCAAGGCATGATACACTATGTCCATCCGGTCTTCAAGTCTATCCCATGCACTGGACACCTCTTCAAAGAACCTTAAATCTTCCCAAGCTACGTAAAGGCTTTCATCTTCCCTCGTTGAACACACCATTCCTTCTCTCGTAGAGGTAAGTGAAGGTAGTTAATCACCCAAGTAGGCTTCTACAAGCTCCTCCTGGGCATCAACAACCATACGGGTAGAGATCTCACACGATGCGCAGCTCAGATCTCTCAGAGAAAATGGGAATAAATGCAATTTTATGACCTCTGGTCTCACCCCATTCAACTTCACCGTGTTTGCCATTCTGAGAAACCTTCCCAGATGCTCATTTGGCCTTCAGGGATGACCCGTGAAATCGTTGTTGCCGAATTACTGTGACCGCTACGTCAGCTTCAAAATTATCGGCATCAACTTCAGCCAAGGCCCTGATTGCAGTATTCATCCCGAATAATTGGCCATTCCGTGGTCCTCCATTGTATCGTTGATTGAGGCCTTCGCCACGTCGTTGTCCTTCGCCTTGGTCCCGGCCTTCATCCGCCATAGCCGAAGTTTTCTCGACCTTTTCGCCTTTCTCAAGCTTCGAAGTGTTTCTAGTTCAAGATTCGCCGAAATCGGGACGTTGTTCTGCTTCCTATGCATTAAAGTTTTCCTCAAATCAAAACACACTTACATTAATAGGATCAAAGCAATAAATGTTTTCAATATGGCTTGTTAAAAGTTACATAAATTAACGCTTTGAAAAACTATTTTTTGCTTTTTCTTTAAATGTCCAAATTAGCATTTTCACTGAAGATGACTATTAAATCTTTCGATCCCAAGCACCCGCCATTATAAAACTTGTTAACCGGACCAAAAGACATATACAAATTTATGACATCATTACCAAAGGATCGTCTAATCCGTAACGGCGCCATAAAACGCGGTTAATCGGACCATTTGATGTACAATTTCCAATGAGGATGCTATCACTTGCTGACTATTATCTAATCCCTAGGTTAATACTACAAACCTTTAAGACTACATCAATAAATTGTTATGGATCAAAATACCTATTCAAATTTAAGACTTATTACCTGCGATTCATTGCCTAATCCTCGCGTGAATAAACCATTGTAAACTTTGAGTGTGAGTTTCTTTGCTATCACTTGATTAAAAGATATTTTTGTAAGAGTAAACCATTTTCGTGTGGTTTTGATCCAAAGATAATCGCAAGTGCAATGTGCCTAATGGCAATAAAATGGATTTGAGTCGTATGTCATCCCACAGAGATCTCAAGTGAATTTTTCAATCAACATCTTTAACCATTAAGCTCCATACTATTTGGACGTATAATGATAATGAGATTTTGCTTTTGAAAGCTTGAAATGAATGATGTAAAGAAAAATGAATGAATGAATAAATGAATTGAATATTGAAATATTAAAATAACAAATTTAGATTTAACAGCTTATCTCTAAAGAAAACATTAATAATCAGCCTATCAGTGGAAGAATCAATTCCCATACCAGATCGTGATCTTTGGTTTTCTGAACTACAGATCTTTAAAACTAGTCCAAGGATTAATATAGTGTGACTGGATCTCTCCATACCACACAGGTCATCATCTCACCTTAATCGCTTTCTCGAACAATGTGGGGTGAAATAACTACTTTAAACGAAGGCTTCCTTGCTCGGTATTTTTCTTCTCAATACTTCATACCCACAACATGGACTGCATACCTGAGCTCCTTCAATTTAGTCATTGCCGAGGTTGCACTATACTGGTTCCTCACCCTCAAAATTAGAATAGCTTACTCTTTCCTTGATTAGATCCTTGCTAACACGGGATCGAATTCACTATTCGAATTGAGGTGAACTCTCTGCCTACTTAAATTTATAACTCACTCAACTCATTCCTGCCAAGCGAGAAGAGGATGTATTGATTTAAATATACAAGAGCGCATTATATCAAGAATATCGGGTTTAAATACCTTCCCGAAATTGTTTCTTACTCTCAGAATGCCTTCTCTCAGGCTCACCCGAGGGCCTCCCGAAACGAGCTGAAACGACCAAGCATGGTACAAGAGACTGAAATTGGGATCAATTCCAAGAACACGCAAAACCAAAGAAGTCGATTTAATATCCGTTCGCCTATTATGAATGAAATACTACAGAAAGATTATTTCCCGACAATAACGCCAATTCAGTCAGGTCAGGTTTCTAAATTACCGATTATACTACATCGGTTTCGTCATCAAGAAAACCACCGAATCGAAACTGGTGTTCGAAATTCCAAAATTTGTCCGGAATTCAAACAACTGTGTGATAAGAATTTTAAGAAATAAACATCTCGCATTCAAATAATCTTATAGCTAACGTTCAAATCCAAATTAGAACGAAATACAAACTAATCTAATCTAAAATAAAATGGAAAAAACGAAAACAAAAGAAAAGAAAAGAAAAGAAAAATAAAAAAAATACAGGAGCCTTCAGCAACCCAGATTTCTCTTTCAAGTCGCCAAGAGCTGCGTTTCTTCAATAGCAGCTGTGTATTTATAGGGTTCTGAAGCCGCCCCGATTTCGATGCACCCTACTGCGGATTTCGTTAATTCCGCCCAATTAGCGATATCGCCGCGGCATCGAGTCCTTGTCGCCACCTCGTTGTCCCCGCCTTTGTCGCAGGTTCGCTTGGTTGCGACATGTCTTCTTGGTGGAGCTGATGTCGGCGCCACCAAGGACGCCGCATCTTTAATCGCAGGTGCATTTGATGTCGCCGAAGGCGTGGATGTCGCCAGCAATTTCAGAGGGTTGTCGCGACTCGGATGCTGTCGCCACTTCTCTTCTGTCAATGCTGTCGCTGCACTCACTCTGAACGATGTCGCGACTTCTTCGTAGAGCTATGCCGTTACGCCTGATGCTGTCGCCGACCTTCCTGTCTTCGCAGAATTAATGTCGACATCCGTGTGTTGTCGCGAATTCTTCTCTTCTTACACTGTTGTCGCTACCGCTCATCGTTGTCTCGACTCCTTCGTGAAAATTGTTGTCGCGATAAACAGTGTCACGCTTACCTCTTCTTCACTTCATTGCCGCCGACCAATGATGCCGCGCGAATCTTCCTTCTCGAGCCGATGTCGCCGCTGACTTCTCCTCAGAAGTCGATGTCGCCAAGTCGTGATCCGCATGTCGCCGATGCGATCACGCCCTCTTCTTCAATTCCCGATTGCTCGACCTTGAGTTTCTTTCATCCCAAATTTCATTTTGTTTTCAATTAAGCTTCATTTGCGACCGAGTTCGCTGCTGGTAACTCGACATGCATTTTGATTGTCATTAAGGCTTCACTTACATCAGTCCCTTCATCCTTGTGCACCTTTCCCCGTCAGAATCTGCCTGTACCTAATTATATCATTAACGCTCATCCACTCTCTCTGGCCATTTTTCTCTCGCTAAATTCTTCTTTTCACCCCCCGCTATATAATGCTTGTTAGTTATTCCATGTTTCTCGCATAACCGCCTTTGGGGAGCAAAAACAGATTTAAAAATGGACTAAAAAATAGATGACTTTTAAGCCCACAATGTGACACACTAAACTCCTCTGTCGCGATGCAGAGATCGCCGGCACCGCTTCTTTTTCTCTTTCTTGCTGTGGGCACTCTCCTTTTTTGAATTAAAACCCGTGAAATACAAAGTTAAGAATAACTATGACTCATTATTAAATATCAAGAGGCTTAAAATAAGCCAGAAAAATGGATTAAAAATAGATATGAGCTTAAGACTCATCAAATTCCCCAAACTTAAAGTTTGCCTGCCCTCAAGCAAAGAAAGGAAAGTTTTATTCGTCCTCAAACAATTCAAATTTTATTTTTAGGACCTTTTTCTCTTTGCACTTGAATCCATTTTAATCAAATTTTTCCTTTAATTGAAAACTAGTTAGTTGCAAAAGATGGTTTCAAAATTAGTTTTCAATTCAGACTTAGGAAAAATTTTCAATTATTGTCACAAAACAAACTAATATTTCGAAATGTAAAATAATTCACCAATCTTATCCCCGACCGTGAGAGTGTGATGGTCTCTTTTCCTTTCTTCTGAAGAAAATTAGCCAATCTTCAGTGGCCCGGATGAGAAGCATCAGATATCATTTTAAGTCCCCATATGCTTGTTTTTCATTAGTCTCCACTAATGTAGGTATATAACTTTCACATCAATTTGTCTTGTATTTAAGTTTTCAAATGTAATGGTGGATAATTGGAGAATTTAAGCTAAAAATTACCCAGATTCCAATCCTTTTTGCATCTTTGTCTCTTCTTTCATCATTCTCCTTTCTACTAATGTCAGAAAAGAAAATTTTCCTTCAACTGACCTCGATGTATCATAACAGATACTCTCATCTTGGTAATTTTATTTTTCATCGTCATTCTTATGTTACCCTTTAGATGGAAGCCCTTTTGCTTTTCTTTTACTTGTCAAAGATTTTAGGAATAGTGCAAATGTTTTGTCTTTTTAGGCTTTCTACCACTTTAGAGAACTTTGGGGTTAGCAAACCCATACTAAATGCATTAGGGTACTAAGTGTTGAAACAAATTTCTATGAACTTAATTGTTCAAGAGAGGAAGGCCAAGACAAAACTTATTCCAATTTGACAATTTATACCTTACTTTTCTTTCGCATTCCTTCCTTTCCTTCATTTGTTATTTTCTTTTCCATCCTTCCTTATTCTTGTTTTTCCTTCAAATCAAAATAAAATTCCCCAAATCTTGCTTATTTTCTCGTATTTTGAGGTTCTTTTTTCCTAAAACTCCGCAATAAAGGGTCTTTGCTATAGGATTAGAATAAAAAGGAAGGATGTGAGGTTTCTAATTGCTGGTTCAATGAAGAAATTAGGCAATTTGGCTCACTCGAACTAGAGTGTATGCTTATGCATATTGGCGAGGGTAGGCTCGAAAGGCCTAAACTTCCAATGATGGCCTATATCACTTCGTTAGTAGTATTGCCTTAGGATTTCATTTTGACTAATAATCTAACAAGTTCTAGACATTAGACTATTTGATCGTGGAAAGAATCTTAAGATGTCCCTAATTTCACAATTTTTTAAGGATTTACTTACTCATGCCGCATTGTTTTTCGTGATTTTATCGACTCTTATCAAGCATACAACTACCCCAAAAGCCTTATTTGTGTTTCCTATTGAGTACATCTTCCTAAATCTGATCATTCAATTTCACTTATTAAACTGCAACTCTCTTTCCAATTCGCTTAGTTTACCACAATGCATCTAATGCTGGATTGTTTGATTTCAAATTTATGTTTGTGTTGTTTTAATCAAGCAAAGAAGTCATTTTGATCATGCATTCAAATTTGCGAACAGACAACACAACCACAATTGTAGTCAAGTCATTTCAACCAAACATGCCTAAATAATTAAACAATTAAATCCAAAAATGGATTTCTTCTTTATTCAACTAAGTAAATGCCAATCATGAAGCAAAGAAATTAATCAAAACACACCAATCAATCAAGCACAATAAACAGAACACAAGAATTTTTATAAAAATCTTTATTTTAGTCTGAGAGGAATGATGAGTGGACTTTTGAATATTATGAGTTATAGATGGAATAGGTAGGTATTGTTCATCTTTATTCCTTGCTTCCTCTCCTTGGTGCTTCCATCCTTGTGATGAGTTCTTCCACCTCCTCTACTCGGTGAGTTCCTTCTTCCCTGAGATGTTCTAGTAGTTTTATTTCAGGTTTATGTACAAGGTGCGTGGGCGGCCTCGCTTCCAAGTGCATCCGGGATAGTATAGGTAAGAAAATTATCACACTCGGGGACTATAGTAAGGTCTACTGGGCTTGAGATTCCTGACGATATAGGGTATCTTCTTCTCTTTGGCTGACACTGCCTTCATCGCTCGCCCAGGATCTGGCATTACTCGCCGCCCCGCGCCTCATAGCTAGAGATTCTAGGAGTGTTCTATTTTTTTATTAACTCATAGCTCATCGGTTTAAAACTCTATTTGCAAAGTGTCCTAGGACTGCTCATGCAATTCCAGAGTATCTCGAGTCCATGCTCGCTTTCGTGCCATCGTTTCTATCTCTCAAGACTGTTCTCCACTCTGTGTCCCTTTTCTCTATTTCTACTTTCCACTCTTCATCCCTTTTCTTCAGTGCATCCTCTAAATTTTGGTCCCTTCTTTTAAGCTCTGCATCCAAATACTCATCCCTGAGCTGAAGCTATGTCTTTAATTGATTAACCATTTCCTTCATTTCCTATTGCATAGATACTAACAATTCTATCAATTCTTCATGATTGCAATTGTCCTAACTTTAGTTTGTTCCAAGGGTTTATTCCAGCCAGATGCGCCCAATCGCTTTGACTCTCCGAGCTTCCGCTGTATCGGAGTTCGCTTTCCCACCGATCCGGCCTAAACGACTTTCCATTCCCTTTTCTACTTATGTTTATTTTCCTGCCCTTCCCTCCGTTTCGTCCTTGGGGGCTTATACCCGTTAAGGCCGTAGGGAGGCTTGGGGTAGCTCATCCCCGATCTTTTCGAACCCCTGATGCAGAGTCCGTTATCAGGTCAGCGTGAATCATCCCCGCATTTGCTTTCTGTGAGTAGCTCAAGATAGATTTTCAATAATTTTTCCCCACATTTATTTTGTAATCTCTTCAAAGAATGCGAGGAGGATTGCTTCCTTTTCACCGTGCTTGATGCTTAGATGCTTAGATGCTTAGATGGCATAAGGACATCCCGATAAAAGAAGAATCCATACCTCGTCTTTCCACGTCTCCTCCGGCAATGGATTTGGTGTGAGGTTTTCTTTGTCCCTTTCCATTCTCCCTTTCTAGTGTTCTGGTTCCTTTAGTTGTTTCTGAACTTAGAAACCATCCTTTGCACCTTTAGATTTAAACAACTGCTTATCTCTTTCGTCGAACTATACCCACTCGCCTTTCGACATATACTCTTTTCCTTCTCTCTATCATATTCACAGAATTTTTTCACTGTTAGTTACAACCAGTTCTCAGGTTCACCTAGTGAATGACATCCTCTCTTTTCCAGCATTTCAGCAAAATGAGAGATAACTTTTTTGAACCCTCTTTAAACAATGAAGCCTCTATCCTTCAAACTTCCCTACATTGTAGCTTTCCGCTTCCTAACAAAGTTCCGTCCGTCTTCCTTTGTTCCGCTCCGTCTACTCAGCCCCTTTTTCTTTTTCTTAAATCTTCCTTCTGGCCGTTGCTTTCATTTTCATCATCCCCGTCTCAATCTTATACAATGAGAGTCTTGTTCTCAGTTTTTGATTTTTCCAAATTTTTAGTGTACTCTTCTATGATTTCACGAGGTTTGGAATCGTGGTAGTGAACATACATGGTAGGTCGACTTAAGTTTAGGTATTTAGAGAACAGATGGTAGAGATTTTAATAGGAAGTTAAGAAGGTTGAGAATTTATGAGAAAGGTATTCAAGTAGCTTTCAAAATTTTCTATTTATAAGCCTATCGTCGATCTTACTCCTTACATTTAATGTCACGACAACATCGCTTTCTCAGTGGTTTGTTTTATCATTAATGATCTGTCACGACAAACAAAAATAGTTGTCGCGACACAATGTTAGAAATTTTTAGAGACAGAGCCGGTCAAATGTCGCGACATACGTAAAAATGTGTACGCTACATTTCTTTTGCTGTTTCTTAATTTATGTCGCGACACTGTAGAATCAGGGTTACGACATAAACTTCTCTTCAATTTTCCTATCTAATTGTGTTGCAACACAGAAAAAGTATGTTGCGACATTAACTGAAGTTTGCTGAATTTTCATCTTTCTCTGTTTTCTCTCATAAAACATTCAGAGCAACTAACATCCACTCATACTCATTTGAACATAAGTATGAACACTTATCTAAACAATCAAAATTCTTCAATTCAATATTTCTTACCTAGATTTTCAAAATATATATATAGCAGATAAGATATATATATATATATATATATATATTATATATAGAAAAATATATATATATATATATATATTTAAACATGCTAACATTCTAAATTTACATATGCATTGTCATTAAATATGTGTTTAGTGGAATTAGAATTACTCCCTTGTGGTCATTTTCCGTGATATTTTCTTTTGAAACAAGCAGCTTCTTAATAAGGATCTTCTTGAATTTTGCTTCATTGTCCTGAAAATCAACAACAACTAAAATAAAACTACTAATAGATTAAACTAAAACATCAAATACACAAAATTCTACTGAATCAATCAAACTATTTAAAACTTAAAAATAAAAAATCCCGTTTGGTCAGCTTCTCCCAAGAAGCCGCCCGCCTAATGTCCTTAGCTAGACACAGTCGTAGAGTGTCTTGAAGTAACGCTCCAGCACTTTCCGGCTTCATTCCTCTTAGTCCGGTTTATTATTCATTAATCCGCCTCAGCATGTCATTTACACCTTCGTTTCCTCGCAATCTATCATCGCTTCTCAATGGTTGGTGATCTTTTACTGATCTTAGTACTACTAGGAAAATGCATTTCTGAATTGGCTTTAAGGATACGCTAACCGCCTAACTTTTAGTCTCCAAGTTTTTATTATAATGGTATTGTTTTAAATACAATTATGTTTGCTTGAAATTTTCAAGGGGCCGTAGCACCCTTTTCATGTAGATTCAAAATCCTTTTGTTTTTGACATGAAATGAAGCATAAGGATCTTTTTAAAGGATTGAGTCCTTTTCTTAACTCCGAGGCACTCCATCGTCCCTCTCGCTGCTGCTGTTCTTGAACTTAGAGGCCAGCATAAGCTTATCAATTCGTCTGTGTCCATGGCCTCGCCGTGCTCTCCACCATATGAAAAGTTTTCGTTCCTGTCGCAGAGAGGTGCGCGTTAAAGAGGCTTGAAGTGATAACTTCTTTGCTCATTCATATACTGGGTTTCCTCAACTTGGTAAGGCTCTTCTCCAACTAGTTCCTCAGCACTTCTTCTTCTAATTATTTCATCTATCGCTGCTCCCACTTCATGCGCAGTGTGCATTCTTCTTTCACTGCTTCCCACCTGCTCATCATCGCATCCAGCCTTGCTTCTATGGCTATCATTCTATCTGGCCCAATAAGACCATTTCCTTTTCAACCCGTTGTCGCCTCCCAAAGCTTCTCGACATGGAGCCTTTGTAGTTGCATTTGATAAGGTCTTCACCGCTTGTCATTCCTCCTCGCATTTACCTTTGAAAGCTCCACAACAAGATGCATCAATTATACCCTTGGAGGCATAATTCATAGCATTATAGAAAATATCCATCTAAGTGGTCAGATCTATTCCATGCATAGGACACCTTTTCAGCAATTTTTTGAATCTCTCCTATGCAATGTAGAGGCTCTCATCTTCCCTTGCTCAAGACACCATTTATCCTCTTCTCTTCACAAGAGAATGAGAAAAAATATGCTCATATTAGCTTCCACCAATTCTTCCCAAGTGTTCAATGATCCCACTAGCAATGAATCAAACCATGTTGCTGCCACATCTCTCAATGAAAGGGAAGAGTCATGTACTTGGATTACTTCCCCGTCTCACCCCCATTCAAATTCGACTGGGATCAGAAACGCCATCCTCAAGTGAATCTTCCCATATGCTCATCGGGATCTTCAGAGGTGACCATGAACCCGGTGTTGCCGCACTACAGTAATCAATGCCGGTTTCACCAAAATTGTTTGCCTGAATTATGTTGTCTACCCAGAGTATTCCTCTTGATAATAGCTCCAAAGTCCTCCATAAGATAGACTTGATTTCTCTCTACTTCTTCTTCTTCTTCTTCTTCTTCTCGAATAGTTTGCAATCTTTCTTTGATTTGTCATATTTCCGGGATTCTACACTCGGTGATTCTTCTTAGATTCATGTGAGTTCTCTCAATTTTTGTCTGCAGGCAACAACCTGGGCTTCCTCTGTCTTCTATGCATTTAAATTCTTCCTGAAAGTAGAAACACACTAAGATCAAATGGAGTCAGTGATATAAAAAATTATATATCTATTTAGACTTCCAAAATACGTAGTTTATTCAGCCCACCGTCGTTAAAATCGTTTTGTTATTCTTCACTTTGTAAAACAAAGAAAATGTCCAATGCAGATTTCATCTTTGTCAATATTGATTTTTGCAATCTTTTTAATCCCCAAAAGAACGGAAGCAAAAACTTGTTGACCAAAAAGTGTATATAGATCAAATTTCTGCTACTGTTACCAAAGGACTATTACCTAACCCCCAGAAAGGCAATCTCAAAAACTTGTCAGACCAAAATAACTCATGTGATAATTACAATAAAACGGCTTTGTCAATGATTTTTTTAAAAATTTAGTTTGGTCATAATACTACAAGTACACAGGTAAAAGTTGACCTATAAGTCCGGATATCGTTCTCACAGAGATTGAAGAGAATTCAAAGTTCAACTATCTCAACTACTCAAGTTCTACACTATTTGAACTTCCATTTCATAAAATTTCCAGTTTCCTAACTAAGGATTCCACTATCTAAATTTCTGCTTATATAATAAAAGAAAATTTTAAAATCCTAGATCTAAACTGATCGAATCCGTATTATTGGCCGGAAGTAGATACGATTTACCGCTGAAATTATCAATTCCCCGCAACATACTCTAATTCTATTCTATCTTGAATCAATCTTTAACTGGTCGTGGAGGCGCAGTATAGTTTGATTTCCTTAACCTACACATTTCACTTATTAGAAAATCCTGTTCATTTCTGAAACATGTGTCCAACCAATTACTTGTGATCAGAATTTCTTTATAAGATATGGGTATTTTTCTTTTCCAATACTTCATACCCATTTCTTATGACTGCAGATTTCTTGCTTCCCAAGACAGGGCCAATACTAGATTTCTACAAGACAACGATGTTCCATCCTCGATCTTAAAGAGTTATCTCTTCCTGATTAGGATCTAAGCTAACACAGATCAAGATCATTCCTTAAGACCAAGGATAAATCTCTAATTTATTAAATTAATAGATCCCTCAATCAATTCTCAAACCATGAGTAAATCGATGATTTATCTAAGCACCTTTCAGAGTCACACAATTCTTCATTACCATACCCTTGCTAATGCATCCATGCTCTCAAGAATCTCCATCTCCTCGTGTCACCCGTAGGGCCTCTTGGAAATCGAGCCGATAACTATCCTTAAATGGGTATACATTAATGTTGAGAACAATTCACTTCATGAACAACACCATCCAAATAAACTCAAAATTCTCAATCCAATAAATTTCTTTCAATAGGTGACTATAACTAACATCATATCTTTCCCAAGAGTAGTTGTATTTCTAAAATCGAATCACAAAGTGAATCGCCGAAATACTGATTAGGAAATTTCCAATGCAACTGTAATCAACTGAAAGAAATGAATTCAGCTTTTATCTAGACTTCATTAGATTAAAACAGTAATCGGAATTGATCTTCAATAATTTAGCTCAACTTCGAAACTTCTGAACAATTCACTGTTTCAAATCCAGTAAACAAATTGAAATCCTACGCTAAATCTAATCTACAATGAAAAATGTAATACAAAAGAGTCCTCAGCTCCCCAGATGCTCTGGTTTTTTCGCTGACTGACTGCCTCACTTTCCTCAAATTGTTTCTATTTATAGAGCCCCAAAAGTTTGGGCCCTAAATTCTAGCCCAGATTGCATTCTCCTCTCGCCGTGACTCAAAAATGTTGTCATGATGCAGTTTTAATTCCTTATCGACATCCGCGTGCGATGCGCATCCGTCGCGACCGCCCCGCAGGCATCCTTCGGATTCCATTGCAACCGTTTCTGGTCGCGGATGTAATTCTTTCTTCAACATATTCATTCTATCGCGACAGAGTTTCCTCTGTCACGACAGATCTTTCTTTGGCTCTTTAACAATCTGTCTTACAAGGTCTGTCATTCTATCCATTCTATGTCACGACAATCTTATGTGATTACTGGAATAGTTATGTTGCGA
Source organism: Tetrastigma voinierianum (assembly GCA_016808115.1). Classification (NCBI taxonomy): domain Eukaryota; kingdom Viridiplantae; phylum Streptophyta; class Magnoliopsida; order Vitales; family Vitaceae; genus Tetrastigma; species Tetrastigma voinierianum. The sequence goes on from JAEQBH010002697.1 coordinate 41,042, forward strand.
CATTAACAATTGTGTCGCGACATTGTTTCTGCGCAGCTTCTTCAAATTGATGTCGTGACCAGTTTTTGTTGCGACGGCTCTACATTGGTTCTTGATGAAATATTTTCTTGTATTTATTGACATTTACGTCACGGTAGGAAGTGCATCGCGACGAGCCCCTTATCACCACTTACCTGATTTCTTGTTGCGGCTTCATTTGATGTTCGAGCATAATCTCTTAATTGTAGGCGTTTAAATCGACCAAGTTTTTATGTCGCAAAAAGACTTTTTGTACTCAGCTCATCTTTGTGTCGCGACCCAGTTTGTTATGTCAAGACAAGACATCTCTTCCTTGTGTGGGAATCTTTGTCGCGACATAGAAAAGTCTTTCACGACCTTGTTTATCTGTGTTCAACTTATTTCTGTGTCGTGACCTTAAGATCCCTGTCGCGACATTGAAATCTCTCTTCAGCTTGAAGTATGTCGCAACATTGAATTCTTTTGTTGCAATTAAGTCAATTCACTAAGTCAGCATCACTTGTCGCGACTTTGTTTCTCTGTCAGGACCAGAAACCTTGTCTTTTAGTGTCGTGACATTCATTACCTTGTTGGGACAGAACTTCTTCATACAGTGTCGCGACATAGGGTGCCACTTATCTTTTCGTATTCTTCTTATTCTCAGCATGCTTTCAAGTTGCAATGTCGGTCATCGCGTGGGAACTTTTATTTTGCTATAGGTTCTTCATGGTGTTGACATCCAGCTAACAAACCTTGTCGCAACATTAACTTTCTTTGTCTCAGCTGACTTGTTACATTATTCCCATGTTATGTCACGACATGCTGTATTTTGTCGCGACATAGCTCCTCTTCTATATTCAGTCCTTTATGTTGCGAGAAATGTATGTAGATTTCCTTATGCCATTTGCTGGGCGTTTTCCACAGTGGGAGACTCTGCCAGTGCTCTTTTCTCTTCTTTCTTGCTAAAATTTTCTCCTTTTTGAATTAAAACCTACAAAACCCAAAGTTGGTGAATAATCCATAATTTGGCATTAAAATAGATCTGAATATACTAAAAATAAGCCATAAAAGTGGATTAAAAATAGATGAGTTTAAGACTCATCAGTAACGCCCTTAAAATACTCTAACAGTTTTATAACATGTTCAAGGTGTAAAATAAATTAAATTATATTTTTTCGGAGTTTAAATGGCTAAAAACGAAAAAATGATAAAAACCCGAAAATTTTTCAAGAACCAAATAAATTTGGTAAAAATGTCAAATGAGGAGTGTAAATGTTAAAATGAAAATGAAATGAAATGAAGAGTTAAAATGAAAAATGAGAAAAGCAAATTAATGTGTAGCAGGCAAAGGCTTAGTGAAGGATTTGGATTAAAGACCAAATCTTGGTCTTTCAGAGACATTTCTCCCCATTCCTCTCATTCTCTCAATCCGCTCATCTCTCTCAACGCCGCAGACTCTACTCTCAGGCCCTCATCTCCATACAATCCATTTTGAGAAGCGAAAATCAATTGAAATCGTCTCATTCTTTTAACCGTTCATCTATTGTCTAAACCTTATAGTAGTCGCTAATTTGACAAATAAGGGCGATCCGTGGTGAGGTTGCAGCTAAGTCAAGAGAAAACTAGGGTTTAAGCTCATTCTTACCAAGGTGAGTGTAAATACAGCCTAGATCATGGAAAGCTAGAGTATTGATTAGAAATCAGCCCTAAATGGAAACCTAGAATGGCAGTGATATTTACCACTGATTTTTGCCATGTTTGTCTTCGGAATAAGTCGAAGAAGATAAAGCAGTTGAATCAAGACTTAAGGGAAAGAATGCGAGGCAGGCTCTTACGGTTTTGTCATCTTACTTCTCTTCTTATTTCAAGTTTGTGTTGTTCCAAAGAAACAAATCTGCTTATTGTTCATGAACATGAATGTAGTAACTCTATTTGGAACCAAAAATGAGATGTTTTGAGTGGTGTAAAGTGATTTTGAATGCATCATCAAGAAAATTGCATGTTTGTTCTATTAAGAACCGTAAATGGATTGATTTAGTGTTTGGTAATTGTTTTCAAGTGGATTAAACATGAAAAAGTGGAAAAGAAAACAAACACAATGAATGCAAGAATTTTTGCAACCCTTGCAAAAACACATTGCAGCTCCTGCAAATTTTTCGGGGAGCACACCAAAATTTCGTAGCCTAGCAATTTTAATGAAGCCTCATCAAAATTGGTACAAAATTCAATACGGCCATAACTTTTTCGTCCGAACTCCGATTCACACGTTCTTGGACTCTAGGGAAATCTCTTTGAGTCTAGAATCTAACCATATTCCATTTAATGAAAATTGGTTCTCACATATTTGCTAAAAATTTGATTGTTGCACCAAGTGTACTAATTGCTTGGTTGTGTTAAGGTTTAAGTTGAGTTTTCCTTTCCCGAATCCCCCTAAGTGTAAGTGAACCATGTGGGCATCCTATAACCCACAAATATGATTAAAAATGAGGCATAACAATGCCTAAAACAAATGTTAAGGATTTTCTAAAGAAAGGAAGAATGTATAAAAAAGGGGAGTCGGGTAGAAAGTAAACCTGAATAGAACTCCTAGAATGCCGGAGCTAATAATATGATTGTTAATTGTATTGGAATGAGGCTAACTAGGAGGAAGCCCGAATTAGTCAAGATTCAGTTGGGAATCAAGGCTTTTGGTTTGTTCTTCGACTTTCTCTTTTGTTTCCATTTTTTTTTTTTTTGTAGTTTGTTCTCCATCGATCTCTTCTTAATTCAAAGTCTTATGATCATTGTTCTATTATTGAAATGATTTTCAATAAAGCGCATATTAAGTGTTTGTTGATTTAGAGGCAAATAATTGTGAAATGATTTGCATATGAAAAATTGCATGAGTATTGAAAAATGAATTATTTATATAAAGATGTATATACTATGTTGTATTTTGCTATGAATGATTTGAATGCCCTTAATAGAATGTGAACCGTTAAAATTCGAGTTAAGGATAGAATGGTATACCAATAAGGGTCAAATTAGCATTACTGCGCCAAACGTAATGATGTGTCACTTGTCCAAGTAGCCAGTGAGATGATGCTCCCGGTGAGTGTTCATGAAATGATTTTTAATAACCGGTCGGCGGCCAATGAGGGTATCTTGTGTTTATAAAACCTTTTTATATCTGGAAACTATGACAATGAGACCGTCTTGGGTGATTCGTTATCTGTACACCAAAAGCATAGGTTAACCCAAGCAAGGGCAAAATGAAAAGAAAAGTGTGAAATGTCATGGTTGTGTTTTGGAATCATTTATTGCATATGAAGTGCATATTTAGAATGATCGATAAACATAAATGAATGTATATGAAATGAATATATGTATTGTATTTCATTGATCATTCGAAAAGGATAAAAGAGCATTGATTTAGAAAAATGCATGACTTAATTTAAACTGAAATGGAAGAGAGTACTATATTATAGAACCGCTAAGTATGAAAATGCTTAGCGCATTGTTTATCATCAGCCTTGGTGTCAGGTAGAAATTAGGCGGGACCAAAAGATCGTCGGCGAGTCAGTCGAAAAAAGCGGAGTATAAGTAAATGCTCAGTCTCTTATATAATTTCATTGTGATATTTTGTAATTATTTGCATTGAACTCAAAGATGGAAAAGTCTTCATAAGAAGATCCCATGTTTTTTTATATCTTTTGAAATTATGGAAATGTATTTTACATATTGTAGACAATGAATTGAACTCCATAAATATTTTGTAATTGTATTTGAAAGGCGTAGAATATTAATTTGTATAAATGCATTATTAAAGAAACGATTATGGGCCACTATTTAAATTGAATTGGATTTGAATAGTATCAAAAGCACAAGTAGCATGAGAATCTGATGAAAACGTATTTGTATTTGTATTGGTGTTTGAATATATCTTGAAAGTAAAAGTATTGGTAGCGCAACAGACACTACACAGCGGGCCCCCGGATCCTAGAGATCACAGTACTCGCTCACAGTAGTGACATGAGTGATGAGAGCTCCCATTTGACTGGTTGTAAAAACTTAATGGTTGAAAACTGTACTCAATACAATCAGAACATAAAATAAAATTTAAATGAAGTATAGTATGCATCAAATTGATCAACATAGAGAGAACAAACTACCAGCAAGCTAATGTACATAAAATATTTTTACATATGATACGGGGACAACACATGAATGTTTTGCCAAGAGTAGCTTGAGGCCAAATAATTAAGTTAAAGCTTACAAACATGCAAAAGAAAATTCAAAAGAAGTTACAGATCATAGGATGGAAAGATCAAATTATTTGCCATGAGAGACATACCGCAGCACCCTAAAGAACTGCAACATAAGACTTAATCCTGAAGCTTGATGCTACCATGCAACTTAGGACCTAGGAAGTCAGCCGAGAAGAAGATCCACCAAAGCCATGTAGATCAAAGCCAGTAGGCATTCAGTAGTCCTACAGTGATAAGTGAGGTGGAGTATTCTTCTACTATCATTTTTGGATAATGCAATCCCAAGCCCTTTATCCCAAATGGGGTTGTCTGAAAAGAAGAACACCATCAAAGCCTTCTTCAAAACTTGTACTCAGCCTAGATTCATTGTATATATGCAACGTCATTAGATGGAGGGGAACATACATATAATATAGTATACAGGTATAGATTTATTAGTGATTACCTGAAGGATGCAGCCACCGTTACATTCTTCAAACATCTGATAAGAGCAGAGGGCTGCCACAAAGAGGCTTTATTATTGCAAGTATTGTTTAGGAGCTCCATTGACAGCCCTATCACTACTGAATGAACTACAATTCCCAGTTCTAGCACCTGCTAATAAGCATAGTTAAAGTGCAGTTTGAGGAATTATTTTAAATTTTAAGGATTAATTTAAACTAAAAGAGGTAGAAAAATGGCATTTCAATTAAACTAAAGGGTTAATTTAAATGTTCTAATATTAATTTTATTTTTTTTATTGCATTTCAGTTTTATTAACAATGATTGGGAGATAAGTTGATAAGATATTTTAATGGAAGTAGGTTTGAAGGCACTATATTTTTTTAGTTGAAGTTATTAGCGGTCATCTAGTAATTGTGCTTAGCTAAGGTGAGTATGATGTGATTTAAAACCTGCATGATGAAATTGAAAACTATTTTTCTTTTGACAAGCCACACACATCCATTTCATTTTGAAAACTAAGGACCATATAATCACGATTTGGTCATTGTTCTCACATCATCCAAGGTTTGTCTTATACTTCCTTTGTTTTAGATGACAACGATATATATATTAAGTCAAATATAATATATTAGCTTGATGTGGACAAATGAACTCTTAGTAGCCCAAGACATCATGAACAATTTATAGCAGTCAAGGAAAAATTAAAGAAAAAGAAAGAAAGGAAAGACTATTAAAATTGATTCTGGTTTTGCCTCATGAACAGGTCAACTACAAATGTGTGTGACTCATTCTAGTCCACATCACTGCTAAGTTAACTTGGCACGGGGTTTATAACTATTGAAACTCCATCCCCTTAACAACTAATTCAAAGTGAAATTTTACCCAAATTAGTGTAACCATACCTAAATCACTATAAATTTAGTGACATACGTTCTGTACATGGTATTGCGCTTTGTGAATTCAGAGGAAGGTTATCATTGGATGAAGGCAGTTTGATATCGTTATTCACAGTAGTTTGTTTGAAACACAATATTAAGCGATAATTAGAGACCACTGAGGTTATGAGCCTCAGGCCCTTTGTTTAGACCATGCTTTGTGTGACATAAAGGCCAGTTGTTTCAAAGGATCGAGGCTGGGACTAAGTCATATGGCAGGGAGAACTGTGGTTTTTTCAAGTTAACATCTAAAGGATTGGTTTGAGTGGGTCAATTGATCTCAACATATAGATGATAAATAAAATGATTTTAACATTCTATAAGAGAATAAAATAATTTTTTAAAAATAAATTTTCTCATTTGAATTTTATCATCTTGAAAATGATAGATTAAGAAAAACATTAAAAATGTTAAAAATTTTTAAAAATTATAATTGGGGAAATATATCAATGGATTAGAAAACACCATGAAACATCATTTTAAAAATATGTTTTTTATTTTCTATTTTCTTTCATTTTAAATAAATTCTTCAAAACTATAAACAATGCATACCTTTTTTTTTTTTGAAAAGATAATAAACATAATCATATATATATATATATATATATATACTATATATTTGGTTCCCAAAAAATTTGATATATTATTTTTATTTTCTATCTCAAACACATTTTATTTATTTTAATTCATCATTATAAAGATTAAATAATTTAAGAATAGTAAGTCTATAAATAATTTTATTTTTTTAAAATTCATTTAATTGATAAAACATAACAAAATCATTTTCTTTTAACATGTTTTTTTTCTTTTTATATATATATATATATAAAATATATATTAGTATAGTGCTAATTAATAATTTCTGAAAAGAAAGAAGTAATTACCATGGCAACAACACTTGGTAACATACAACTAGTGAGCCTTCAGTTCAGTCTGGGTCATGATGGTGCTGTCCATGAAGTGGCCTTGAGATGAAAGTAGTGGCTACTCTGTCTGCAACTTGGCCTTCGAATAATCTCAGCCTTATTTTTGTTGGTATATAGACTCTGTGGATATCAGATCGACCATTAGAGTAAAGATCGCAGAACGTATTACCACAAGCCAAGTGAGAGGAACTGTGCATGGATTTTCAATAAACATGGCGACCACAGCATATCGAAGGAATCCGGTAACGTCATGAACGGTTGCCAGAATGATCGGAAGCGAATGCTTTGACGATGATAATATATGTTGCGGTCAGGGCTTAAAGCGGGATCAGACGTGAGAAAAGAACCGCCTATCGTATGTCGCAATGAGCCAGAGGGCTATGGCTATGAGCTTGAGCGACAGCGCGCCCGACTTGTTGCAGCTGCTGTTTTCGGATTCGCATTCATCCGATTGCCGGCTGCTTGAAGTAAAGAAGATGGTGATGAGGATGAAGAAGATGGAGATGAGTTTGATGAGTGAACTTCCCATTGTTCACTCTCGCGCCTATTTTGGATGCTCAGAAATTGATTGGTATTTTGTTGGACGCTAATTGATTCTTTACATGGCGCTGCCTCCTTTATATATAAATTTGTGACATCGACAATTAAGGCCACAGAACAGCATACTCTAAACAAGGGAAGTTCATATTACTTGGGGATGTTTTACACAATATATTTTTAAACCACTCATGCTTCATAATTTTTGGACAAATAATGTGTTAATAACAGCTGTTTGCTCTTGGCAAGAGAAGTGAATGGCTTTCTTCTCATTTATTTATAGTCCATGATATCAGTGATAATAGGCTTATCATGCCGTGGTACTTTGATATTACATGGAATGTGGCAAAAATAGAAAGAATCGAGACATGTGCCAGGTGTCCAGGAGGAGTGCATCATGCCATCCATGAAATGGCATGGGCATGCTCGTGCTACTGTTTGTCCTATGTGGACACATTGGCTTCTCAGCTTGTGATTAATGCCTCATATTAGTTTTATTTGATAGGAGTAACCATTGAATAACTTTATTTGAACAATATTTATTTTTTCTTATTGAAGTGAAAGTGTTTTTTCAAATAGACTTTTTTTACTCTTATTTGCTTTATCTGTTAGATTTTAAAATTTTAAATTTTTCTTCCCATAAATTTTCTAACGCATCAAAAATATCATCTTGACTCTTATTATTTCAAAACATGCACCCTTACGAAATGAACATATATGTCAACCATTAACATCAACACCAACTGCACCAAATGAAATGAAATGAAGTACACTCCATCCATTTGTTTACGATGCCAAACAAACGTCAAAAGAAAAAAAAAAGCAAATGTGTCAACAGTGGAAAAATTCAAATGTTCTCTTTTCATTATCATTTTCAGCACCCCACGTACTTGGCAAGTACAACAAATAATATTTACTATAACGATCTACAATTAGGAAATCAAACATGAAACATAACTCTTTGATATTATTTCTAGAATGTCAACTATGATCTTAAGAGATGTTGTTTGGTTTTAGGACTTCAGTGATCTGATCTTCTATAAGAATTAATCCACAGTTTAATATCTTCTACAAGAATCAGAACTTCAAGATAATATAAAGACAATATCAAAAGAAAAGAACATGAACAGAAAGACAATATCAAAAGAAAAGAAGGTGAACATAAAGAGAATGAAATGGAAAAGTTAAATGACCAGCATCTTTTATTTTTGTTTTTTTTACAACAAGCATCTTTTCTTGGTATAATTATTTTCACTTTTACCCAATGTTAATTAATTTTATAAAATAATTTCTAAATTTGAAAATATCATAATCAAGCCTTATTTTTTATTTTCTAACCTTTAATATTTCTATTAAATTATATTTTTATTTTATGTAATTAATGTAATACAAAATGAATTATATTTCAACACACAAGTATAATTACTTGTATCAACTTATAGTTTAGAAAATATATAAATAAATAGTAATATTTTAAATAATAATGATAATATAAAATGTCTTAATTATAAAATATTAAGTTTGCTTTACTATTTATAATAATTTTATTTATAATGTTCATATTATGATTTATTTTTATATTTTTACACTTGAATTTTTATAAACTAAATTTTAAAAATGCATATAAAAAAATGACCTCACATATATTTTAGTATTTTCAAAATAAAGTGATATAACTAACATTTGTTAATTTAATGAAAAATTAAAAATAATCAATTAAATGACAGATTTTGAAAACGTATTTAAAAGTGAAAAATTAAAAATAACAATGTACAAATTGAAGTAATAACACTAATTGCATGAAAGTAACATTTTAATATTTTAATAACTAAAAATAATAAAAAACATTATGTAAAACTTGGGGAAAATCAATTTTCAGGAAAAATAACAAAGCATTTCAGTTGAAAGCACCAGAATTTTCTAGATCTCGGATGTGAAATGAGACTTCCCAGTTAAGGTGTCTCCTGAAATCTAGTTACCGGATCGAATTTCGTCAATTAAAGACGGTGAGTGAATTTAAAGTTTTCGATCTGTCAGGTACAACAAGTATTTGCATGGCACTTTGTTGAATGGCATTTCATTTAAGCCATGTGTCAAATGGAGAGTTAAGTCAAGCAGAGAAGAGAAAGTCTGGATGATAAATGTGTCAAGCCTTCGGAGGAAGAAATCAGTTTAGATAAGATAGAAGAGATACTTGATGAGAATGTGTGTAGCGAGAAAGGTGAGTAACTTTCCCACTTGGATCAAGTGGACCAAAACAATTCAGTGAGAGAGAGGGAGGAAAAGGAGAGAAAAAAAAGAAAAGATAAGAAAATAGAGGAAAAAAAAAGAGCTCACCTTCTCTGCAGATTATCTGGAAGTGGGGCGTCGGTTTCGTCGGAGCAAGAGGTAAAGTTGGTCGACGTAACAAGAGCTACGCGTGGGGTACCAAAATCAACGGATTTGGCCAAACTTTGAGAGGTAGGGGTTTTTCTCCTACTCGGTTTAATTCTTGCTTAAGAGCCATTTAAATGGCATGAGGTGTTTTGGGTTGGGAATGGTCATGCAATTTAGTCCCGAAATTTTAGGACTGCGTGCTGGAATTTTCTGGACTGTTTCGGACAGGTTGGAAATTTATTTTGGAATGGTCAGAAGCTAGAATTTCTAAGATTTGTGAATTTTTAGGGCTTGTTTTTTATGGAGTCAGACCTTCATTCAAGGCTTGTTTTTTGGGTAGTGGGACAGTTTTAGGTGATCTTTGTCGTGTGTGCTATTTTATGTGTTATTGCTAAAAAATGAATAACATGTTGGTTGTGTGAAAATCATGTTGTTACATGCTCAATTGATGTATTAACATGGTTGCTTCGAAGGATGAGAATTATATCAGAAAAATATAATTATCCGCGAATCATAAATATATGTTTGTTTGATGAATTGACATGAGAATTATAGTGAATGAAAATTATATGTAGAAAATATAATTTTCACAATTTGGAAATGTTGCATGTGCAGCTCTCTTGATGCATGTAACATAATATGGCATGAAATGGTATATTTGCATTTCATATGCATGGTAACATCGCTCGAGCTCGTGTGTGCATGGTAATGATTATTCACCATTCGTGAATGCTCGGGTGAGCTCAAAAATGGACAACGTCCAAAATCGAGACTCACGTTTCATAACATGAAAAAAAAAAATTATATATATATAAGTAAAAGGGCCGGCAATACGGGTAGATCTCTCTAACCCCAACCCCTAAGGGCAAGAAAGAAGACCCAAATTCATTCGCGATTAGACATGATCACCAATGGTGAAAGACTGTAAAAATGTTGGAAAGGCCCACGACGATTCTGCGGTGTAAACCTAAAAAATATGTGGCCCATAAAAGCATAACACACGGGATTTGATGAAATCAAATGAACATTGGAGGATTTTCCAATGTGTCTTGAGTCTTAAAAACAAAAAGATTTTGTTTGAAGAAGAGTCATTAAAGGAAACACCACACGATGTGTTTCCACACTTGACGTCGCATGTGAGGGAGCTCTGGCCAGACTTGCCACGCAAGAGGATGTCATCCTATCCATGATCACATGAAATATTCCGTATAGATTGCATTTTCGTATGGAATGTCAACAAATGTGGTATGATGTCCGTGTGCCATTGTATGTGCATTTATAGCGTGGTTGGTAAACTATTGTAGGAGAATCTATATTAACGCAGCCAACTCACCCCAGTCGTGGGAAAATATTTTCAAGTACTGGAGGTACACCGGGGGATGAAATACATCCAAAACATTAGTTGTGAAGAAAATACCAGATTTAGCTTTGTTTTGTATTTTGTAAATTTTGGGTAGAAAACTCAGTTTCTTTTTATGTAAAAAGAACAAAGTTGTAATTAAACTCATTTTGTATGATAAATGTAGTTTTGGCAAGGTTTTCCCAGGTTTCATATTGCCTTTGTAATAAAAACGTTATTGTATATTGAATTTAAGGTGTTTTGAAAGAGAGAAAAAATGGGAACTTGAGGTGTAGGAAGACTGTGAGCACACGCCATAGTTCATCCTCTCATTACGCGACAGAGAATTCTCTCGTCATGACAGAGTTTCTTCGCCCTCGTGTTCCTGACAAAGGCCCTCCATTAGCGACGCGTTTTATTGGAATGGGCTTTGTGTCGACAAGGGGATTTCAACACACGACAGAGCCTCTAGCTCTTATGTCACAATTCAAGTTTTGTCGCGACATGTCAGTCAGGCTTAGTGGTCTCAGAAATACGCAGCAATTTGTTGTGACGTAGTTTCCCATGGGTAGGATTCTCATGTCGCGACACTACAAGAAAGAAGCAAATTAGAAATGGCAGGTTCGTTTAATTCCGTGAGCTATTTGCAACAGCTTAATGAATTAGAAGAGAAAATATTCCGTTTAAACGGTTCTTTCTAAATTTAAACGGAATTTCCATGCAGGTTTCAACATTGCGACGAACAATTCGCTTTCTAAACATACATATCAAAACTTGTTTGGCTCTAAATGTGCAAAATAGAAAGGGAATTTCTCTGTTTAATCACACAAAATATAATTAAATAGAAACGCTATTTCCAAGCTTAAACAAGCTAACCCGATACTAAAATAGCGACGGATAGGTTTTATGGCATAATTGAAAATGGCATTTTCGCTTTTACATTAGCAAATGTAAATATTTTCGCTTCTAAATAGAGATGACGTCTGGTCTAAATTGCACATTAGAAACGAATAGAAAATGACCTGCTCGCTTTCAAAATATCCTGATTGATAATGAAATAGAACTTCGCAAAAATAGAAACTAAATAATTTCCATTTCTATTTTGTTGAATTTAATCCGATTAGAAACGGAATTTGTATCGCTTATTACTAAAGAAAATTTCACCTAGCAAATTTTTCTAATAATTTATTAAATTGTTTATTTTTACATTGAATAAATATTATTAACACGCTTTTTTTGACAAATATTTTTCATTTAAAAATAAAGCCAAATACACTATCTTAATATTTTTCTATATTACATATATAAATTCCAATAACAAACAAATAAACTTTAATCCATCTCAGACAGTATATAGATTACATATGCAATAAAAGTTTAACACAACAAAGTTTAACACGACAAGGTTTAATAAAAAAAAACTATCACTGCAGTCAAGATGAGTAGCTAAATGAGATTCGATGGATCTTTCTTGAAGGTTGATAAATAGATGAAGTTTGGCTAATTCATAATATTAATTTATTCCATCTGTGAAATCTTCTCGTATTTCATCCTATTTTCGCCTTACTTCTTCTCTTTTTTTCATCTCTTCAATTTGTTTTTGCATCTCTTCATTCTTCTGTTGTATCTCTTCATTTTTTTTGTAGAAATTTTCTTGAATTTCCTGCAACTCCTCCCTCAACCGCTCATCAAATAAAGTATTGTAATGGGAAGAAGCAAGAGGATGAGCTCTATATGCACATGGATAAAATGTAGATGATGGGTACAAAGACCGTACACCGCTTTCGGGCTTCCACTCCAACGGCCCGAAGGTAACATGAGCAACATCAATCTCCTCGAGCCTCAGAATTCATTTGTCAATTGAGAAGCAATTGCAACCATATTCTCCACAGCTTCCTACAATTGTATAATACAATAATATAAAGTATATTAGTTCAAAAAAAATAAAAACAAAAAAAACAAACACAAGTGTATGCATATCCTATAATTTTTCTTTAAAGGAAAAATACTCTTATAAAGCCAAACCATGTTTTTTCTTGAAAATTAATCTATTCTGGAAGTAAATGTTCTTTGTTATATGAGTATTTTTACATGCAAGTTTTGAAGGAAATATATATATTTTTTAAACATTAAGGGTATTTGATTTTCAAACCTTTAATGAAATCAACAACCCTATCAAAAAATACAAAAACTAACGGGGAAATATATTATTATGACAATGGATCAAATCAAATGCAATTAAGAACTTCATATGAGAATATTCATTTAATCACAGCATAACACACATTAGTACTTATATAAATACTTAAAAATTAAAAATAACAAATAAAAGGGGGGAGAAGCATAAGGATTTAACTCCAGAGAAGACTTTTCAATAATGTTAAAGCTAAGAATGATTCAATTCAAGTGTTGTGCCAAGAGAGTCAAGACATAATACCAACTTTGAGCATTGAATTTCGGTGTTCGATCCATCATGACAACAAACACAAAAATAAACTTCAAAAAATGGCACTATCTTTGAAAAGTCTTCACAAGGGTTGAAAAAAAAGCTCCTAGCATCCTACATGCTACTTCCATCAATTTCCCTGTCATATGCACCAATTCAATGTAAGTTAAAGTCACATGCATACAGAAACCATGCATTTATATTGCATATTGCTTAAATAATTAATCACCAATAGTATATATCAATCAATCACCCAATGCCATACTACATATTATTCATAAATTTATCTTATATTAATATCACATACATCAAACTACTCACCAACTGCTTAATTCATAAAACAGAGGGCAATAAATGCATTAAATATCATGTCAACTTTCTCTCTTTCCGTGTGGAATATTTATGCAAAGGATTTTGCATCATACATTCAGGCTCAAGTTTGACTACTGGAAGAAATAAAAATAAAATAAAATAATAAGGAAAATTATTTTCGCATGTTTTGTTTCTACCATGGAACATGGTTCAATATATATCACTATTCATGTTATCTCATTTATCCTAATTTCTCGCTGCTTCCTCCCCTCACAAAAAAAGAAAAGCACAATCAATTTGTGGGCAAAGTCTCTACGGGCTCCAAAGATCAAATCAAAGGCCTAAAGTTGAGTCACATGGTTGGTGACAACTAACACCACTAAACATGGTATATATATATATATATATATATATATATATATATATATATATATATATATATATATATATATATATTATTTATATAAAAAGGATGAAGAAAACTCCATCAAAAGCAATGAAACGAGGCTTGATGCCATGATTCCAAGTTACCCACTTGCACAACATCAATCAACACTAAAGTCAATATTCATAACGCCTCAAAAAATACCTTAGAATTTTTATAAATAAAACTATTATATATCTGCATATTCGGGCCAACTTGGGTTTTCTTCTGAATCTGTTAGACTAATATCGATTAAATGATTATCAACCCGTAAATAAACCTAAGTGAAAAAGAGAAAATATGGAAATGTAAAATGGTGATCAAGCGGTCAATTGTAAGTAAGTTTACATGTCTAAGTGAAATTAGAGAATAAATGAGCAAGGGGAAAATAATAGGAGACTTAAATGAAGAATAATAAGAGAAATGAGGGACTCAAAAAACAGAAAAGTAAAACAAAGAAAAAGAAGAAAATCAAGGAAATGGACATGTGGCATGCAGGAAAGAAGGAGAAGCTTCCTCATTTTAGCACGACTAAGGGCGTGATCTATAAAAAAGGGAAACAGAGATAGGATATTTTTAGAGTGAGAAGCTCTCACTTCTTCCTAGATTTCCCAACGACGGCCATAGGTCCCAAAGGCAAGAGGGAAAGTCCTTCCGTGACAAGAGCGCAAGTAGAGATCTAATCGGGAGTTTCGACAAACTCCAAGAGGTAGGTCTTCCCCTACTTGGTCATTTTCACCCTGTTTTTCACATTACATTGTGGATAAGGTTTACAAATTTTAATTTTAGAGCTGATTTTGGGTAAGAAATAAAGGAGAATCTGGTAAAGTGAGTCCTTCTGTGTTGTAGCCACATCAATGAAATTGATGTTAGGCTTTGAATTTCTAATTCGACTTCAGAGACCAAGTTATGGTCTTTTTACTCTGAATAGTCAAACGGGCGAGAGGTCAGTACAGAGGTCACAAGTGCAAACAGAGTCACAAGTGCAATAGAGGTCATAAAGAGAGGCTGCTGAAGAGCCAGAAGCACCACAGCGCAGAGGTCAAAGGCATCTCATCCTCGTAGAGTGTCAGCAGAAATGCCTTGAGCCTGTACCTTGTCATGTAGAGCCTAGCCGTCCCGTAGAGCTCACTGGCTGGCCAGCCACTGTCTGGTTGACTACGCATGACCTCCAACTGGAAGGTCATATCTCCTTGCTCGAACTCCGACGGTGTTATTGACCTATGGAAAGCCCATTGAGTCAAGAATACATTGATATGCCTGAGAAAGATATTAGATGTCAGACCGAGGTGTTATATCAAGCTCGTCCAGGTCAGGTCAGCTCGTCAACAGGTCAGCCTCGTCCGGGCTGGACTACGCATGACCCACCTCAAGGTCATATCCTGTTCCAACTCCGATTTGGTGTGTGTGTTCTGACTCTATGCAGGCCCATTGAGTCAAGAATACATTCATATGCCTGAGGAGTATATATTAGATGTCAGAACGATAAGTTATATCGAGCTCATCCATGCGAATGTAAAGCCGTCGCCAGGTCACCGCCCCGCGACTACGACGACCTCCAAATTCGAAGGTCATATCCTCTGCCTGAACTCCGACTGAGTACCTCGACTCTATGGAAAGCCCATTGAGTCAAGAATTACATTCATATTCCTGAGGAGGATAGAAGATGTTTGACCGAGGTGATAGATCGATCCTTGGCCCAGGCTGTGGTCAGCCTGTCAGTCAGGATTTGACTGCGTATGACTCTGAACTTTTAAGGTCATAAACCTTCATTCAACTCCGATTCGGGTATTCTTGGACTCTATGGAAATCCCATTGAGTCAATAATACATTCATATTCTGAGAGACAGAAGATGTTTGACCAAGGTGATAGACCTAATCTACCCTTGAGGCCACTGTATCACGCCAGATTTTGATCAAGGCATAATCTCCAAACAACTGAAGGTCATAACTCCTTCATTCCAACTCCGCTTTCTCGTGTTCTCGACTCTATGGAAAGCCCATTGAGTCAAGAATTCATTCATATGCCTGAGGAGGATAGAATATGTTTGACCGAGGTGACAGATCGAAATTGTCCAGGTCAGCCAGCTCTGCTGGCTTCAGATTGGACTGCATGCAATTCCAATCTCGAAGGTCATAACTCCTTCGTCTCGAACTGATTCGGCATTATTCTGACTCTATGGAAAGCCCATTGAGTCAAGAATCCATATATATATATATATATATATATATCTTGTCGAATTTGGAAATCATATTAACCTCTGAAAATCAATCCTAACCAAAAACTACTAGCACGCATGAATAATATTATTTTATTGTTTTGGAATAGTGGATCACGAGGAGGCGCCAAACTGAGATTGAGGATTCCGTGATCGAATCAGCGTGTGACTTGGTTGTTCAATTGACTCCATTCCTCGCTTCAAGTTTTTGCATTACGTTTGTTCTAAAAGCATATTGAATTGATTTAATCGATTCGAGAAAGTGATCGTGAAATGGGTTGCATATAAAATTGCATGATTATTGAAAATAAACTGTTTATACAAGCCGCATATATTGTACTATATTTTCTTATAAAGGATTTGAACGCCCCACAGAATATTAACCGCTTATTTTCGTGATTAAGGATAGATTGGTATACCAATAGGGTCAACAGCGCGACCGCGAACTATCAGATAGTCATGTGTCATCCGATCAAGAACAATAGACCGTGACAAGAAGTGTTCACTATTTGATTGTTTATAACCAGTCAGCAAACTCAACGGACCGCATCAGGTTATAAAACCATTTCCGATAACGCCGGCCCGCAGCCTGCCGGACCGTGTTTAAAGACTCGACATCTCGTATATCAAGACATAGTTAACAGCTGGAGGGCAGCAATCGAATTAGATTGGTATAACTGAATTGATTTTCATAACTGAATTGATTTTCAGAATTGAATTGAATTGCAGAACTGAACTGAATTTGTGAGCATAATTGAATTGATTTGAGATTGCGAAATATTGAATATGAAAGTGTATTTTTGGGATGATCAATGAACCATAACTGATTGTATATAAAACAAGTATATGTATTGTATTTATATTGATCATTCATAATGGTTTGAAAGTTTTGAATTGTAAAATTGCATAATTTGATTTAAACCGAAACTGAGGAATGGATTTGTATAGAACCACTAAGCATGAAAATGCTTAGCCGTGATTGTTTTACCAATGCCAGTATCGGCGATAGATAGCTTATCGAAAGCGACTCCTGGGGAGGATCGAGGAGCGTTTCGAGTCATAAAGAAGGAAATTTGAGTATGCTCCGGTACGGTATCATTCCATGTTGATATTGATATTTTGTAAAACAATTCTACTCTTCTTCTAAATATCTTTGTAATCATTTTGAAAATGAACGCCTTCACACTGTAATGTATTTTATTAAAGTTAAATGTATTTTACAAATGTTTACGGCTTGCCCATGGTAACCGCTCGCAAAGGATATGATTTTATAGATTTTGAAGGCATTCTCTGACTTCCAAGGCTTCGATCCACAACAGCTGGCCTATAAGGGGTCCCACAACTTTGTTGGTATCAGCCTCAGGTTTAAAAAGGTTTACAAATGATTTGGAACTGTTTAAAAATGATTTTGAAATTGTTTGTAAATGATTTTGAAATTGTGTATAACATACATTCTCATTTGCATATTAAGGATGACATGACTCGACGATCTGGTCGGGTCTTAATATAGATGCTACGGACTACCTGGCTCCTAGTCGATGACCAGGACTCGCCTAAACAATTCGCTTAGTGTGAAGGTAAGTACATCCCATGCCCCACTGAATGAACAGAACTGGATAAGTGGCGGGAGGTACTACGGGTATCCTCCAAAGAGCCTAGTTCAGCATTCCAAAGAGTTTCTGCAAATTCAAACGAATTGTCTGAAGCTTATCAAATATTGAGAGAATGGCAAGGTACCGACTGGTAGATTTATGAAGAAAGAGGATGAGCCTTCTATGGCAGAAAATTACTCTGGAAGAATCGAGCGAATGCTTCAGTAAAACATTGGTACGCCTGAAGAGAAGTCGAAATGTGCGACTTCATTACTACAGGATGAGGCTTATCAGCTGGTGGGCTCTCGTGACTAGGACAAAGACCATCGCAGAGAGTTACATGGGAGTTCTTCGATGAGTTCAAGAAGCACTATATGTGGGTCAGATTTATTCAACAACATGAGACTGAGCCTATAATCCGGCTAAAAGACAAATAAAGAGAATTCATGACGGCTGAGCAAGAGGCTCTGGTGATACTTGTGAGGAGGAAGAAAGCGCCAGAGGGCTCGAAGACATCTAATGGCGACGATATTTTGAGCCCAATCAAAAGATTTTGCCATGAGGATTTCTCCAAAATTGTGACATGTGCATTGAATGTAAGAGTAAAGAAAGAGAAAAGAGAGAAAAGATAAAGACAGTGGAAAGAAAATCCAGCCACCCAAATCTCTCAACAACAAAGAAGGAAGAAATTAAGGACTCAGGTCCGAGATCAAATTATAGCGCACAAAGCACGAGAGGAATACTATCACCAAAGACCATCAGCTATAGTACACCGTAGAGGTCCTTCTAGAGGACAGACGCTTCCCCATCGCTCCCATCAGGAGAAATCATAAAGGAGAATGTAGGAGACTTACAAAAAGCTTGTTTGATTTGTGATCCAAAGAGCATAGAGTGTAAGAGATCACCTAGAGCCTGCCTAGCTTACAAGATCACAGATCGGGGTATAAACTTAGTGTTACAAAAAGGCAACAAGAGTGTTGCATCACCCGAGTGCCCGAGACAAAGGGACACAAACTTGGTAGGCAAGATGGTCGTGTCTAAACAGAGCAAGGTGCAATGGAAGCAGTGGAAGATACCACTCCATGATAATTTGTGAATTTCCAAATCTTTGATACTAATTGCATACGCATTGATCGACCTTGCCCAACCCATCTATATTTGCACCAACATACCCAACCTTCCGGTAAATTCATCGAGGAAACTCGAGTATGACATCATGTGACGAACCAGCTCGCCATGGTGTTATTGTGAACATAGTGTGTATAGAGATTGTCCCATCAAGATACAAGAATATGAATTTTTAGGGAGATTTGATTGAAAGATATTCGTGGAGTTTGATGATATCAGATGACTAGTCGCTCCTACATCAACCAATAGTCGATTGTAGAATGAAAAGAGGATTCTTAAGGATGATTTAATGAAGATGAAGTAAATCATCGGTGAGAGGCCAAATCATATCATCTAATGTGATAGCCGCCATCGGCTAGAACAATGGTACGAAAGGATGTGAAGCCTACTTCGCTTACGGATTGATACGGTGAAGGTGCCTAGTGTATCCGATATCCCTATCTGTTAGCGACTTTCCTGGACGTAGCTCTTAAGAGGAGTTACTAGATTGCCTCCACATAGGAGACGAGCTCGTTATTGACGTCAGACCAGTGCCACACCGGGCATCACCAGACATAATGGCTCCATCAGAGTTAAAAGGAATTGAAATCGCAATTACAAGAACTACTAGAAAAGGGTTTATTCGATCAAATGTATCAACATGGGTTCCAAGCTATATAAAAAGAAAGACGGCACTCAAAAATGAATGCCATAATCAATGCCAATTTTGCAAGAATGGTTATCCATACCTCGTGAATCGATGATTGCTTGACTGACCGGAAGGTGCAAGTATCTTTTCAAGATCGACTTCCGCGATCCGGTATCATCGCTTGGAGAATTAAAGATGCCGATGTGCAGGCAGACGCGCTAGGACGATATGGACATTGCGAGTTCCTTTGTAATGCCGCTGGGATCGACTAAATGCCCAAATGGATTTCATGGACCTAATGAATCGTGTTTTCCGACCGTATGTGGATCAATTTGTCGTAGTGTTCATAGACTACATTCTGCGGTATTCAAAGATCGAAAGTCGCGACACACACCTAGAGTAGTGTTAGAGACTTCTGAGAAAAGAGCGCTGTATGCAAATCGGTGCGCGTGAGTTTTGGAAGAATGAAGTGTCCTTTCGGGCAATATAGTATCAAAGAATAATCCGAAATAGATCCAAAGCAAAATAGAAGTGGCTGTTGAAACGGAAATACCAGAAATGTTATAGAAGTGCGTAGTTTCCTGTGACTCAGGATACTGCAGATTCAAGTAAGGGTTTCTTTTCTATGATCGCAATTTCGATGACAAGATTGTTCTAAAATGTGTGAAGTGAATGAAGTGAAAAATGTCAAAGAAGTTTTGATGGTCAAAGCATTCTTAACCGAGGTTCTGCCTACCAACCGACCGATCAGAGAATATGTGATTTTTAAAGTGGATGCGCCGCTAAATGACTTGGGTGTGTCCAACGCAGAGGGTAGTAGTAGCCTATGCTTCAAGACAATTGAAGCCATGAAAGGAACTACCCCACGATGATTCGAATTAGCCGCAATCAGATTTGCGCCTGAAAATTCGGAGACATTATTTGTATGGAGAAAAGAACATCTACACCGATCATAAGAGTCTTAAGTATTTTCCTCACAAATGTAGAGCTTAACTTGAGACAACGGAGATGGATTAAACTGACGGCATTGGTGACCCGGTGATTGATTATCACCTGAAAGGCCAATGGCGGCCGACGCTTGAGTAAAGTCAATACTAACGCCGAGCCGCTGAATGCCCATTGTCATTACATGACGATGGCACCGTAGTGCCAGAAAGTTGATAGCTAGACTGAGTTTGTTGAATCGAAAGAAGAGGCACAAAGAAAGATGAGAAAATTGTTGCCACAATAAATCGCATCGAAATGGTAAAGAAACCGAGTTCACAAAGTGAACGAAAATGGAGTTTGTATTATAAGGATCGGGTTTGTACCTGATTAGAATGATTTGGAGGAAATCACACTGGTGAGGCACATAGTGGACTTTCATCCATCCTAAGCACAAAGATGTATCGAGATTTAAAATGTCATTCCGTGGTCCGTAATGAAAAGTAGATGTGTCGAATTTGTAACCAAGTGTTCGTGTCAAAGAGTAAAGGCAGAGCATCAAGCCCTTCAGGATTATTACTGCTGTTTTCTATTAGAATACCTGAGTGGAAATGGGACCAATCACCACGGATTTTGTGGGCTGGGTTACCATTGACAGGAGAAGGCATGACCTACTGGGTCAGTAGTGAGACCGACACCAAGTCACCACTTTCTATCAGCAGAACTGACTATTCACTGCATAAAGCCTAAAGAGAGTTGTATATCAAGGAAATAGTTCGTTACATGGGATTCCCAGATCCATTATTTCAGACCGAGATCCGAGGTTTACTCGAGATTTCGGGGGAAAATTGCAAGAGGCCTCGGGGCACCGACTAAATTTCAAGACAAATGCCCACCCACAAACGGATGGACAATTCGAGAGAGTGATCCAGATTCGAAGATATGTTAAGGGAGTCGCGTGATCACTTGGTGGTAGTCAGATCGACACATTGCTTTAGTTGAATTTGTGTACAACAATAGCTTCCAATCAAGTATTGGAATGGTGCCTTATGAGGCTTCTATGAGAGAAAATGTAGAACAATTATCATGGTTGATGCACTTTGAGCGAAAGGAAAGTAATTGGCCCCGACTTGATACAAGAGGATCAAGAAAAGTAAATGATTAATAGAGAAAGATTTAAGGTGGCCACCGATAGACGTAAATCATATGGCCGACATGAAAAGAAAAGATATTCGATATGAGATCTACAAAAGTGTTTTTGAAAAGTGTCGCCTTGGAAGAAGGTGTGATGAGATTCGGGAAAAGGGCAAGTCGAGCTCTAGATTTATCGTCCCTATGAAGTGATTGAAAAAGTGGGTCCAAAGGGCATATAGATTAGTTAGTTAATACCTCCTGACTTGAAAAGATCCATAATGTACTATGTGTCCATGCTACTGAGGTACCGATCGACCACACATGGTACCTTCTGAGACAATTGAGCCGAGGCCGTATTTGATTTACTAAGAAGAGCCAGAGAGATTTTGGCTCGTGGAAGGAAAGAATTACTTAACAAGAAGATTTCGTTAGTCAAAGTGTTGCAGAAACCATAAGATCAAGAAGCCACTGGGAAAGTGAGAAACACGCGGTGCCAGATCAATCTTTGATCTAAGGTAATTTCTGGTGACTAAATTTTTTGGCTGAATGTTGTAACGCTCAAAAATACCCTAGAATTTTTATAATAAAATTTATTATATATTCCGTATATTAATAACTTGGGTATTTTCTGGGAATTGTTAGATGAATATTGATTAAATGATTATTGAACCCAGAAATAAACCCAAGTGAAAAAGAGAAAATATGGAAAATGTAAAATGGTGATCGAAGGGTCAATTGTAAGTAAGTTTACATGTCTAAGTGAAATTAGGAGAAATAAATGATCAAGGGGAAAATAATAGGAGACTTAAATGAAGAATAATAGAGAAATGGAGGGACCTAAATATAAAAAGAAATAAAGAAAAAGAAGAAAAAAATCAAGGAAATGACATGTGGCATGTAGGAAAGAAGGAGGAAGCTTCCTCATTTTTAAAGTACGATTAAGGGTGATTCATAAAAAAAAGGGAAAACAGAGAAAAGAGGAGATATTTTTAGAGTGAGAAGCTCTCACTTCTCTCTAGATTTCCCAACGATCGGGCCATAGGTCCCAGGCGAAGCAAGAGGGAAAGTCCTTCCTCGTGACAAGAGCGGCAAGTAGAGACTGAATCGGAGCTCTTCGACAACCTAAGAGGTAGGTCTTCCCTACTTTGGTCATTTTCTACCCTAAGCCGCCACATTGTGATATGACAATGGACCTTAGAGCTGATTTTGGGTAAGAAATAAAGATAATCTCGAAGTGAGTCCTTCTGGTAAGTTGTAGCCACATCAATGAACTTGATGTTAGGCTTTTGAATTTCTCAATTCGGAACCCTGTAGACTAAGTTATAGTCTTTTTACTCTGAACAGTCAAACGGGCGAGAGGTCATGCAATAGAGGTCATGCAAAGAGGGTCATGCAAAGAGACTTACGCAGCCAGAGGTCATGCAAACAGATCTCATGCTAGAGGCACAGAGACTTATGCAAGCAGAGGTCACTGTGACCATGCAAGCAGAGGTCACAGACCTCATCCCTCAGAGGTCGGCCAGGCTCGCCTTGTAGAGCTCAGCTCGTCATGTAGAGCCTGGGCCTGTCCCAGAGCCCGCCTCGTCACCAGTCACCGTCTGGTTGACTACTCATGACCTCCAACTCGAAGGTCACATTCCTTCGTCAACTCCGATTTGGTGTCTCTCGGACTCTATGGAAAGCCCATTGAGTCGGGCGAAAATACATTGATATGCCTGAGGAAGATATTAGGATGTCAGACTGAGGGGTGTTATATCGAGCTCGTCCAGGTCAGGTCAGTCATTGGCCAGGCCTTCACTGGTCTGCTGGATCACGCATGACTCCAACTCTCTAAGGTCATATCTCCTTCGGCTCCAACTCCGATTTGGTGCATTGACTCTATGGAAATCCCATTGAGTCAAGAATACATTCATATGCCTGGAGGAGTATATTAGATGTCAGACCGAGGTGTTAGTACCGAGCCGCTCGTGTTAGGTCACCGCCGGGCCTGTGTCACCATTCGGGCGATCACACACGACCTCCACCCCTAAGGTCATATCTCCTTCTGGCCTCACCTCCCGATCTGGTATCTCGACTCATGCAAAGCCCATTGAGTCCAGAATACATTCATATTCCCTGAGGAGGATAGAAGATGTTTGACCGAGGTGATAGATCGATCTCGCTCAGGCCAGGTCAGCTCGTCGGGCCAGGATTTGATCATGACCTCCAACTCGAAGGTCATAACTCCTTCGCCCCGAACTCCGATTCGGCATTCGGACCCTATGGAAAGCCCATTGAGTCAAGAATACATTCATATTTATGAGGAGGATAGAAGATGTGGACTGAGGATAGATCGAGCTCTGTCCATGGCCGTGCCAGTCGTCACTCAGATTTGATCGCGCATGACCCCAATTCTCGAAGGTCATAACTCCTTCAACCGAACTCCGTTTTCGCATGTTTAGACTCTAGCTGGTGCCTATTAAGCTGCATCTATTCATATGCCTCGGTGAGGATAGGGAAGATGTTTGACTAAGGTGACAGATTTGTCGTCCAGGCCAGGCCAGCTCGTCACCAGATTTGATTGCGCAGCATGACCCCAACTCGGAAGGTCATAACTCCTTCGGCCCGAACTCGATTCGTATTCTTTGACTCTATGGAAAGCCCATTGAGTCAAGAATCCATCTATATATATCTTGTCGAATTTGGAAATCATATTAACCTCTGAAAATCAATCCTAACCAAAACTACTAGTACGCATGAATAATATTGTTCTTTAATGGTTTTGGAATAGTGAATCACTGAGGAGAAAAAAAGCTAAACCAAGATTGAGATTCCGTGATTGGAATCAAAGTGCAAAGATTTTGCCTGTTCTACCGACTATTCCTCGCTTCGCTTTTCAGATGTTCATAAAAGCATATTGAATTGATTTAATTGATTTGAGAAAAGTGATTGTGAAATGGTTGCATATAAAAATTGCATGATTATTGAAAATAAATCGTTTATACAAGCGCATATATTAATATATTTTTCTATAAAGGATTTGAACGCTCTAATAGAATATTAACCGCTTATTTCGCAGATTAAGGATAGATTGGTATACCAATAGGGTCAAATAGCAAAGATCGCGAACTATTGTATTGATGTGTCACTCCGACGCTATACTCTACCGGGACCGTGACGTAGTGTTCACTATTTGATTGTTTATAACCGGGCCAGCAGCCAACGGATCAACAGGTTATGAAACCATTTGATAACGGCCAGAATTTCAAATGGACTGCGTTTGACTCTCGATATCCCGTATATCGAAGACATAGGTTAAATTCGTTAAGGGCATAAATCGAATTGATCGGGCATAACCAATTGATCGCATAATCGAATCGGACAATAACCGAATTGATCGGGCATAACCTCAATTGGATTTTCTTTAACTGAATCGATTTTCGCACTGAATTGAATTGCAAAGAATCAATCAATTTGTGAGCATAATTGAATTGATTAGATCAAGTAAATATCAATAATACGAAGCGCATTCGGGATTTATCACGAACTATAATCGATTGTATATAAAACAAGTATATGTATTGTATTTATATTGATCATCCATAATGGTTTGAAAGTTGAATTGTTAAATTGCACACAATTTGATTTTAAAACCGAACCGAGGAATGGATTTATGCAGAACCACTAAGTATGAAATGCTTAGGCGTATTGTTTTACCAATGCCGCAGGTCAAGCGAGCAACAGCGATCAAAGCGACTCAAGATCGAGGAGCGTCGAGTCATAAAGAAGGAAATTTCGAGTATTCGGATGCACTATTCCATGTTTTTGGATATTGATATTTCGTAAAACAATTTGACTCTAAAACATCTCTTTGTAAATCATTTTGAAAAAGGCTCACGCCTTTCATTGTAAATGTATTTGTTAAAGTTAAATGTATTTTGTTGTCGTTTACTGCTTGCCCAATTTTGTAATCGCTTTCACAAAGATATGATTTTGAGTGATTTTAGTGGCATTCCGGACTCGGTTCGGATCCGCCCAAACGGGTCGGGTCGAGTAAGGGGTCCCACAACCCATTTCTCACGGCAAACTATGCCCTTTCCACATGAACCTAAGGCCATGTTTGGCTATCAAGAAAAACAGACTACAAGATAAATTTTCCTATCCTTTTCTACGAACTAAACAACATTCAATGGCAATGTGCGCGAATATAAATAAAACAAGACGCGGGTTAAAATTACCTTCCCGGCTGAAATAAGCTTGGTAACTACCGCTGTGGTTTCGAGTTTGGTCTCCTTCCGGAACAAAGACGCCGCCGACATTTCCCTTGAATCGAACCGTTGTTTCGTAACATCAGGTAAAAAGATATGCCGAGCCGCCTTTCCCCAATTCGACCAATCCATCGAGATCTAAAGACTGAAAGCCGCCTCGCGCAGGATCGGCTTGGCAAAGTGCAGCGCCCGAGATCAACCTCGTGCGCTCCGCATGACGGCCGAAATGGACTGGAAGACCTCCCGCTGCTGAAATCCTCCCTCAACGGAGCGAGAATCAACAACCTCTCGATCCCGTGAATAACATCGCCCGGGTCGCGACAACGCCTGGCCAGCCCATCGCAGCCTGTGATCCACAATCTTCACACCGAACCCTCGCTTCCAAACTAAAACCAATCATTGACAAAGTTCTATGCGTAGGGCCCCGGAAATAGCTAGCTTCTTTGAGTAGACGAAATGACAATGGAAGAATAGGGAAAAAGAAAAGAAACTAAGAAGAGAAGAGAGTGCAGGAGAGGAATACAGAGAAGGATTGAAGGAGACAATGGTGGGCCTCTGTATTGAATTTAACAATGGATGTAGACATAGATTTAATTTTTTAAATTAATATATGGCGTAAGAGCTGTGCAATTAGATGAAACTCCATTTGATTACGCTTATAAATCTGCTTTATAATTAATTTATTTATTTTTGTTAAGGACATACAAAGAATTCATTCACCCTAGTTAGTACTGATGACGGCTCCACTCGATTCTACGGGCGCTGCCCTCGATTCTCAGCCAGGGCGCGCCTGACTTCGCCAAAGCAGGGCGCCGCCGACCTCACCCAGTTAAAAACGAGATCCGGGGCCAGCACGTAAGACGAGTAACAACGAAGAGGTAACATCCTTGTCCAACGTTTAATTGTATTCACTTGGATCACTGGTGGGTTCCTAGTCCAATGCGTAATTTTGATATTAAATTTACCTATAACCCAACAGTGATCCCAAGAACAGGGTCGGTTTTCTTGACCGGAGAAGAAGCCAGACTGTTATATGGCCGAAAAATGGGTGTTGGATGTGAAGAGAGAAGATGATGGGTGAGGAAGAGGGTTGGGGGAGAAAGGGGATCAAACTGATTTTTTTAAATTAAAAATTTTAAGTACCAATTAGATAATAACATATCACAAAAAAGAGAAAAAAGAAGCCACCTAAAATTATTTGAACTCTTTTAACCTGCCATTAGTGATATATATCCATGAGAGAAGCCACCAAAAATTTATTATTTATTAAGAATACAAATAGAGATAAATTTATCATATTCTCTTAAATATTTTTTAAGAAAATTAATTATTTTTTAAATAAATATATTTATGTTCAAATAAATAATGAAAATTTATGATTTTTTAAGAATACAAAATGTAGATATATTATTTATGACATCCCTAAAGTAAAGATATCAAATTTAAAACTTTTAAAATTTTATATACAAAATATTTTCGAAGTTTCTCACGAGTTTTCAGAGTCAAGTTACGTAGTTTAATCACTCTGCACATTTCTAGTCGAGCTCACTCGGTGGAGTTTTGACCGGAATGAAGTTCGAGTAGCTCGTGAGTTGTCTCGCTGCCTCATTAGCACTCTATATAACATGCCCATGTTACATGTAATGCATGCGCATAAATAACCCCACCATCCTCGCCTTATGGATTTTTTTCTTCTTATCTTAATTTTTTAAAATTTAAAACTATTTTACATCATCAACAATTGTTTCTAATTTTATTTTATTTTTAATAAATAATTGATAGTTTTATTTTTTTTTGGAAATAATAATTGATTGGTTATTCTTCTAAAAAAACATAAACTATTCTTAGTACGAGGCTAATTATTTTTAGATTTTTAAAAATATTATACAAATTATCCATCATGTCTAGTTCATATAATAAGTGCCAAATATTAAAAAAAACAAAACATAAGAAGAGAGGGTCTAGAGAGTTTTTCTAATCGAGCAAACACAAAGGGGCACAGGTTTCTCAAAAAATATAAACATAATCGACCTCGCTTTCTATTTTAGAAATGAATTTATCCTTCTATTTTTTTACATATAACAAATTAATATTTATACTTTATAACTAAATATCAAATAATTTTAATTTTTTAATATAAAAAATTAATATAATTCACTAAATTGAAATACACACACACATACTACTACTACTTACACACACACACACACACATATATAGTATATATATATATATATATATATATATATATATATATATATATATATATATATATATATGATGAAGGTTTTTAATATTTAAAAATCATTTTAAAAAATAATTCATATGTAATATTTAAATTTGAACTTTAATAATTTTGCATTAAATTCATTTTCACTTATTTTTCCGCAATAATCAATGTTATCAAAATCAAAAATTTCACTTATTTTTAATAATGAAAATTAATAATTATAAAAATAACTTATTAGTTAATTTTTACATTCGCAATAACATTTATAAAAATACCGTTTAAAAATCGGAATTTGTTTCTATAAATATAACGAAATAGAAACGGATTTGATTCGCTTAAAATAGAGGGGCGGAATTAAATTCGCTTTCTAATTTTAGGAACGGACCAAATCCGCTTCTAATTTTAGAAACGGAATTCAATTCTGTTTTTATTTTTACACCTAACAAATTAATATTTATACTTTATATTTTTAGAAACGGAATTTCCGTCGCTAAAGGCAACTCTATTTTACCCGCCAATGTTCCCGCGATAAAGTTGCGATGGAAAATTCGACCGTTTCAATTTCCGTCTCTAATTCCGTTTCTAATTCCGTTTCTATCCTCCGCTTATTTACTCGCTAACAATTAGCTACTTAATTTTTCCGCTTTCAAATTTTTAGCAATATTTGCTTTCCGCTTCTATTCCATTTCTAACTTTAGAAACGGAAATGGCCAAGCCATTTTCCATTTCTATCGCATTTTCTTATAAAGGCGTACATATCGCCTAATGTAGCACGAGTGGTGACACGGTGTCGTGGTTGCAACCAAGGCTGGCACAACGACAAATTTCCCTAGGCACAAGACGCACTAAACATGTGCTACCCCCTCCACCACGTGCACGACAAAGCAGCCAGAGTGACTATGTCGCAGAGACCTTTGTCTCGGCTGCACTTGTCCAAAGAGCCAAAAATAAAAAACGACCTCTGATTTAAGGCGCCACGACTTGGCATCGTGAGCATAGGTATAAGAATACCTAGTATTCAAAGGACGAGCATCACAATTGGTGTGTTAGAGCCAGTTATACAAGTACCCAGGACTCGAAGGGGGCAGGGTCTGATCATGCATTGTTGTGTGTTACGTGGTTTTATAAGCAATATGTCAGGTGGTATGTGTGGTGAATTTCGTGGAATTATATACATGATAGATTGTATATATGGAACACTCAGTGGTTAGAAAACATAACCTTAGTGGGTTCGAAAAAATCAACAGATAGTTCGAAATTGAATTGAATTGTACTAGTGTGTGGCATTTTGCACCACTAAGGGAAATGGATGAACGGGAAGTTCGCATGATAAAGTTTACTTAGGTCAGTATGTGCACTACTAGTTAGATTGAGATAGAAATTTGATAACCCTATTGTCATTCGACATGTGTGTATGGCAAGTCGGTGACGAGGACGAGTGTCGCCCATCGGGCGACAGCCAACCATCGCCTCGCTTTTTATCGCCAGCTCAGAGCCAGTGGGTGCCGCTAACCGCTGCCATTGCATAAAGTTAGTGTAGCTAAAATATAAAGCCAAGTAATCTCCAACGGTTTATAGCACATAATCCTTCGACATTCACCGGGGGAGGATCTAAGCAGAATACCGATCATTGGTTTCGATAGGTCGAGGATCTCGTGAGGCTATGGAGATTTTCTACCTCCAATGCTACGTAGGATCAAAGCAGCCGCATTTTTGCCAGAGGGTGAATCCCAGATATTGCGGATCGGGTCAAAGTCTCACGTGGATCTGGTGAGATCTACGACATGGGGAGAGTTCCGAGAGCTCTTCATGGATAAGTTTTTCTCGCCATCTTCTAGGCATGCAAAGGCTCGTGAGTTCTTTGAGCTGGGAACCAGAAGCACGCATTTCCGGCCAACACAGCTAAGTTCACCGAGCTGGCACGCTGAGATGATCGGGCTACGTATACGCTAAGGTAAGGAAGCTCAGATGGCCCAAGTTGTCTATCCAGGGCAAGATTGTAGGATTTCTCCTATAAGACATGGACTCTATGGTCAGGATGGCTATGACCATAGAGAGAGAGGTAGAAGATGCACGGAGCATCCGAGATGTGGGTGCTAGTGGTAAAGAGGGGATGGGAGGATCACCTTTCTAGTTCGTGAGCAAGTAGAACACTGCTCCATGATGATTTCAGTGATCAGGGCCACGGCCATCGCGTACGCGCTGCACTTTCACAGTGATTCCTAGCCATCAGACAAAATGACATGTTATTATCGCCATCAACCTCGACATATGAGGCGGATTGCCCTTGAGTGAAAGGATCCCGTGGTTCGTGTGGTCAGCGATCCCGCCATCGCTGGGATAAATGACACGCTTGTTCCTTCTTAAATCCTAACAGGCTGAGGGACTGGAAGACGCACTGTGGTTCTACACAAGCATCTCTCCCCGTCGCACGCATGCACTGGGGGAGGCCAGGGTATGGGTCGAGGTCGAGGACAGGGCTCACAAGCCAAGACTTCAGGGACCTAGGGGCGTATCTATGCTATTGTACTACCGACTGAGCCAATGGATCAGTCAGTTATACAAGGTATGTTTCTGCTATCTCTCCTATGGGCAAGGATATTATTTGATTCTGGTACATCACATTCATTTATTGCAACATCATGTGTGAGAGGATTGGGCTTAGAGGTTGAGACCTGAAAAGCTGCGAGATAAACTCTCCTAGGAACTGTAGAGTAGCGGACCCGATATGTCAAGGCCGCGTTAGAGATCTCTCGGTGATTCTACTTCATCAGGACCCGAGGGTCAGCGGACATGTCAGAGTTTGATGTCATCCTTGGGATGGATTGGCTAACGGCACACCGAGAAGTCATTGATTGTGAACGTAAGAGAGTTACCGCCTACACACAAGACGGTATTCGTGTTACATTTCAAGGGGACAAACATGATGTTTTACCCCAGATGATGTACGACTCGCATGGCACCCGCACTGATAGTCAAGCAGCAAGCCTTACCGAAGACGAGGTGAGATAGACTCGATCTCCCTTCGTAGTTTACGAGTATGAGGATGTTTTTCCGATGAGCTACTAGGGATTGCCTTCGTGAGAGTGGATGTGACTCGCGATCGAAGTTACACCCTAGTATTACGTCACCTATATCCTATGACTCTCGTGATAGTTGCCATTGAGTCATATAGGAACTCAAGGTCCAGATATAGGAATTGATGGACAAAGGTTTCATTAGATCGAAAGACTTCCTTGCGGGGCGCCTGGTTCTCGTTTCGCAGCGAAGAAGGACAAGACTGACCGGCCCATTGACTACCGATAGTCAACAGGTTATGATCATGAATCTGGGATTCGCTATCAACACCGATGATTTTTCATTAGGCTGAGAGGGGCACGAGTATACTCTAAGATAGACCTTCGTACCGGTTATGTAATGCCCTAAAAATACCCTAGTATTTTTATGTTATTTATTAATATTATT
This sequence comes from Tetrastigma voinierianum, assembly GCA_016808115.1. Classification (NCBI taxonomy): domain Eukaryota; kingdom Viridiplantae; phylum Streptophyta; class Magnoliopsida; order Vitales; family Vitaceae; genus Tetrastigma; species Tetrastigma voinierianum. The sequence continues at coordinate 72,592 of JAEQBH010002697.1, forward strand.
ATTATGTGTTTAGGGTATAAAATAAAGTAAATGGAATTTTTTTGAATTTAAATTCTAAGAACTAAAAATATATACAACTTAATTTACCCAATTGTAAAGGGCAAATTTGGAATTTGTAAAATGAGGACCTAAGGGCCAAGAATAGAATAAGCTTAAATGCTAATGTGAGTTAAATGAAATGAAATAGAAGACTTAAATATCAAAACATGAGAAATGAGACTTATTTTGAAAGCCAAAGAATAGGAAGCCAAACAAGGCTTTAACCATTAAATGAGATTAAGACCAAATATGGACTAAGATAAGGCACATTTGTGCATTTTCATTCTTGGAGAGCAAAGGGAGAGAATAGAGAGCTAGGGTTGAGCAGGTACCGTTTTGGTGGGAGATCTTCCATTTATGGTTTCCAAGTGATCAAGAAGCAGTTAAGGAAGGTTGCGTTGAAGAATCAAGAGATTCAAAGGTAGGAACCAAACCCCAACCCTTTTCTTCTTTGTGTTGCTGGGAAAGTCTAAACGTGACAGTTGTTTTGTATTGGCTTGTAAAATGGATTTGTATTGGTTTGGATTGGTTTGGAGGAGTGTTTGTAATAAGGGAAATGTTTGGTTTTCAAAGGAAATGATGTCAAAAATTTGTCAAAACCCCTGTTCTTGTTTTGGCTATAGGTTAAGTTATAATCATCCAAATTAAGTGACTCCAATTGGTAAAGAACCATAAGAGATAGGGATACAAATGTATAGAAGTTACCTGGAGCAAATTGTATTTCTAAGGCTCCTGAATATCGACTTAAAGGTGAGTTTGGGTAGCTCACGGGTATGCTCTGTTTTGGGTACTGTTATGTTGTTTTGACCATAAGTTGAGTTTCACTCATCCAAATTTAGTGACTCAAAATTTTGGATAAAATAGAATTCTAGGGGAATAATTTACTTGAAGGAAGTGTAGGCAAATTGTTACCCCAAAGTGCCTAGAAATCTATCAAAGTGGAGCTATGTGTAAGAACAATCTGATTCTGGCTTTGCAAAATTAGAGTAGTCTAGATGTTAAAGTTAAAAACTGTACCAATTGTTTCTTATCTTATTTTGGGTGCTTGGGGGTTGGTTAGGCCTTGATCTAAGCTAATCAAATCAATGTTTAAAGTTAATTTTGGATAACATTAGGATTGGTTTTGGTGACACGTTTTAAAGGTACGCTTATCCGAAAAAACAGCATGTTTCGCTGTTTGTGTTATGTGGCTAAGTACTAGAGAATGAATTTTAAAATTGAAAATTTTCAAAGATGTCATTGGATATATAAAGGACTAAACTGTAGAGTTTCATAATTTTTGAAGACTGGTTGAATAATTTTTGTGTATTAAAGTCCAAAGAGTACAAAACTGGAAAATAATGGTCCTTGCATGTGGTGTTAGTGGCGGTTTGAGGTTTTTGACTTAATCTTCCTTTGGGGATGGTTTAGTTGATCAAGAGTACTATTGGAAAAGGATTATAAGGCAAGGCAAAAATTTTAGTATTTTGGTTATTTGATGGATTAAAGTTTGGGAAACTAATAATCATACCGGGCTTGTATCTTGCCCTTATTTGCTAATGAGATTAAGAATATGATATTAAGCTCCGAAAAATCAACCCTAACGAAAATCACTGGCACGCATGAATCATATTGTTCTTTAATTGTATTGGAATAGGGGGCGGATTTAGAGGAAAACCCAATCGAGACAAGATTTTGAGGATTTCTGGAATCAAAGTGCAAAGCTTTTGGTTTGTTCTACACCTCTCATTATTTAACTTCATATCCAAAATGTTTGAATCGATGCTGACTGTTTTAAATTGATTCATGCAAATAAATCATGAAAGGAAACGCAAGTTGATTTAAGTTAAGAAATTTGAGAAATTGATTGATTAAGTAAATGAATGACATGAAAATTGCATGAGTATTGAAATGATTTGTTTTTATAAAATACATACTATAATTGTATTTTCCTTAAAAATGATTTGAATGCCCTTAATAGAATGCTAATCGTTAAATCTAAGCAGAATAAATTGCATACCAATAAGACGAACAAACGTATTTTATTATGGCATATTGATCTGTGTCTAACGGGACAAAGATAGGTAGTGTACACCAACTAAGTACATATTATATATATACATATACATACATACCAAATTTCGCGTGTACCCACGGACCGTGGTTTCCGTGATTCGTTATCCCTTGCAATCGAAATTATAGGTTAAATTCGAGGTGGCTAAAATGCAAAATGATACGAGATTGAAAAGTGCACGATTTGTGATTTGAATGATTTAGTGCATATGAAAATGCATAGCTTGAGATGACCAATGAATTGTAATTGATTTATTGAAAATATGTATATATATATATATATATATATACGTATTGTACTGCATTGGTCATTGATAACTTGCATGCTGATTTTTTTATAAATACGCATGTTTCGATTAAAATAAAATGAAGAGAGAATTATAGAACCACTAAGCATGAAAATGCTTAGCGATTGTTTTTACGCCACGCGCAGTGGATCGAAAAAGACAACGTGGGACCTGATCAAGGAGCCATGAGTCAAGAAAGCGCGGAGTAAAGTATATAATTCCGCCATATGCATCCATCCTATTTTTGGAACTACATTGATGTTGTGATCATGAGTAAACTTAAACGATTTTATATATTATTTTAAATGGGCATGGAATGCCTTCATTGTAAATATATGTTGGTTAAATGTAAATTGTATAAGCCTATTGATGAGCTTAAAAGTCATCCATTTTCAGTCCATTTTTCTGATTGATTTTTATATAAAAAGACTGGATGATGTTCAAATATGGAAGAATTAAACAACTAAATCAGAAAGAAGAATTCTAAGAGAAGAGGAATTTTTGCAAGAAAGGAGCAGAAGGTGGATGAGTATTAGCTGATATAATCAGCTGAAGGAGTTTCGCGTTAGAAAGGCGCATCAAGGATCAAAGAATCGAGATAGTCGCGGAAGCCTTGATAGCAATGAAAATTCATATCAAGGTCGCGACCACAAAACCCCAGTCGCAACATAAGAGTAATGGAAGGCAAAAAGAGCTGGGCGCGGCAAAAACTCCAAGTCAGGCAACAATGAATTGATGAAGAAGAAGACTGCAAGCATGACATCCCTTTGAGGTCGCGACAGACTTAAACCGCGATAGCGGATAAATGAGGGTCAGACATCGCACCGGTCGCTGGCATAAGATAAACAATCGAATTAACATTTATGCGTCGGGCGAAGATTCCGAAGAGGTCGCGACATCAACATCGCATCATAAGTTGTCGCTGACATCGGCCGAGGTCGCGACATCGTAAGAGATACGCGAACAGCTTGTTGGCGATGCACGCCAACAATTGTCGCGGGAAGACGGCCAAGAAGACGCCATGAGCAAAGAGAAGAAGTCGCGACAACACTCGGTTGTCGCGACATCGGGCCAGACGGAGGCGGCGTCGCGACATCATTAAACGGCCGCAAATAAATGGGCTGGGGCGAAAGAAAGGTCGCGATACAACCGAGGTCGATACATCAGCGAATCCAAGAGCCGTTGTCGCGCGACATTTACGCTTGTCGCTACATCGCCATAGCGGTGAGCCGATACCGCCGCGAGGTCGCATATCACGCATTACCGTAAGGTCGCAACATCAGCATGCAGCGTCGCTACATCAAATACAAACAGTTAAGGTCGCGACAACAAGAAGCGGTCGCTACACCAGAAGCTAGAAAAGCGTGTCGCGATAATCATTGGCGGTCGCGACATCAATTGTGAATAACTAAGGTCGCTACGCTATTCATTGTCGCACATCGTATTACGCAACGGCGTCGCGACATCATTTAGCTGTCGCGACAAATGTCAGCTTCCGGGGCGAGATAATGACGACAAGTCACGACTAAACAAAGCCTTCGCGACATAATCAAGACAACGGTCGCGATAAAGAATCGATGTCGCGATATCAACAACCAATCGGGCGCTTAACTCAAGTCCAAAAAAGAGGTGCATCAAATTAGTGGCCCAACTCGTAACTCCTATAAATACGCAGCCGCACGGCGAACGCACTCGCGACTCAAAAGAGAAACTGGGTAATGGGCTGTTCTTGTATTTTAGTTTTCTTTTTTTCTTTTTCTATTGTTTTCGTTATTTTTAGTTTTGCCATTTTCGAGTGTATTGGTCTTATTTCAATTTCGATCTAGATATTAGTTTTGTGCTGAAGTCAATGCATTTCAATTCAAATTAATACCGTTAGTTCGACCTGCATAAATTTTGGAATTCGAACTTCCACTTCCGCTTTACGCTGGTTTTCTTTGATCGCTGTAAGCCAGCGTCGGTATAATCAGTGATTTAGAACCCACTCTTCCGGGCTGATTATACTCTATTGTTAGAATTTATCTTTTCGCAGTAAATTTATCGTCGAACTTCGCTTTGTAATTATCGCTGGTCGATGAGCTAAAGTCATCTATTTTCACCATTTTGACGGCTTTATTCTAAAAAAGGCTTATTTACGCGGCAGGAATACGTTAATACTTCACCAAACCGGTTGCCAAAGCACAGGAATTCAAAAGAAAGCGTAACGCAGAAAAAGAGCACGTGGCCGAAAGCAGATCGATGTAACCGGGTCAAGGAAATTGCGCAGAGAGGCGCAAAAGGATTAAAGGATTTGATGTCGTGAAGCCTATACAGCAATCAAAGACATATTAAGGTTGCAACCACAAAGCCCAGCAAAGGAAGCCGTAATTGAAGACAAAACGTACCGGGCGTGAAAGAAACCTAAAGTCAAGCAAACCAGAATTGATGAAGAAGAAGATATAATGTCGACATCATTCGTAGGTCATGATACAATTAAACCCAAAGATATCGATTAAATGAGGTCGCTGACACCAAAAAGAAGTCGCGCGATAAGATGTATTATAATCGATCGACATTTATGTCGCGAAGACCGATGCGCCGCTGATATCAACATCGACCAGGGCGCGACATCGTACGGTAAGGAAACTAAGGTCGCGACATCATCACGAAGAGAGAAGGTCGCGACATCATTCAAATGGTCGCTCAAGAAATCTAAAAGAAGGTCGCATAAGACTGCCGCCGCGACATCAACTACAAAGAGCGAAGTCGCGACATCATTCAATGTCGCTACACCAGCCAAGAATAGTCGCGACAACACCGGTTGTCGCGACATCAATTGCAAGACGAGGTCGCGACATCATTAAACAAATAGCGACAATGGCTGTAATCGTGAGGCTGCCAGACATCATAAAGAGGTCGCTGATGATCTCACAGAAGATCTCAGAGCGCCCGAACAAATACTGAAATCGCCGCGACATCAAATACAAAGAGGTAAGGTCAGCGATGTCAATAGTTTTGCCGCGACATCGCCTAATTAAAGATACGCGCATCAAACAAAGGCTTACGCCGACAAAGATCGAGACAACAGAGGTCGCGATAAAGACTCGATAACGCGACAAAGATCAACAACCGCCGCCATCGAAATCACAATGAGGTGCATCGAAATTAGGGGCCCAACTGTAACCCTATAAACGTACGCATATCGCCATCAAGGAACGCAGCCTTAGCGACTGGAAGAGAGACCGCTGTCAAGGCCTCAGATTTTAATTTTCTTTTATTTCTTTGTTTTTATTTTAGATTAGTTTGTATTTTCGTTTTAATTTGGATCTGAACGTTAGTTGTTAAAGTTTTAGCTGAATGCAGATTTATATTTCTTCAAATTACTGTCTGGTTGTTTGAATTCCAGATAAATTTTGGATTTCGAACTACCAGCTTCCGATTACAAAGCTGTTTTCTTTGATCACAGGCCAATACGGTGTAACCAGCGATTTAGAAACCTACTCATTGAAATAATTTCTATTGTCGTAAATTATCTTTTCCTCGCAGAATTTTATTCATAGATGCCGAACTTCGCTTGTAAAACCTATCGTCGGGGTTTTGTTTATTTTGTGGATTTGATCCCAATATCGCCCCTATACCCATAACCCGGATCACTGTTTAAGCCTGATTTCAAGGAGGCCCTCTCGAGTGACACAGAAGGCATCTCGAGGAGTGATGAATACCGACTCGTGATGCTTAACTCGCGACAGATCGAATTGTGTTATGTGGTGATTAAATTGATAAATCCTCTTCACTGAGACGAATGAGTCAACGATTTATCACCAAATGGCGCGGAGGTTCACTTTATTCAAATGGTGAATTCAATCCCGTGTTAGCAAGGATCTAATCAAGGAAAGAATTGTCAGTTCTTTAATTTTGAGGAAGAGAACCAAAGATAGTAAATCTACAAATGACTATAATTTAGAGCTCAAAGCCATACCATATGTTATGGGTATGAAGTATCGGGAGAAAGAAAAAATACCCAAAAGGCTACCCGTGATTAAGAAAGAAGATTCAGCCCATCAGATTCGAGATGGAAACAAGGAAGGTGAGACATTGAACGGTGGGTTTGGAGAGATCCAGCCGCATCACCAGCATTCCTGAACCAGTTTTTAAAATACGTGGTTCGTAGTACAAAAACACAGCACGTCAGAGGAATCTGCTGATTCTTCACAATAGCTTACTAATGTTCCCTTTATGATAATCGTTCGCCTAAATTTATTACTCTACGGCTCTTCAAAGATTCAATCCATTGTTATTAATTCAATTTTTAGTTTTCATTATTTTAAGGCTTTCAAAGCCAATTCCAATTGCCTATCATAGTCCAAATAAGATAGAGCTTTAGTGAGTCGTGGTAGTTGATTGAAATTTCGAGATCTCTCGTGGATCGATATCCGACTAAAATCCACTTTATTACTTGTTCGACCAGGCACTCTGCGTAATCATGGATCAAATATAAGAAAAGAAATGTATCTATTCTTAAAACCATTTTATATCGGGTGAGTACGGGTATGAAATATAATCAACAAGTTTCATGGCACTATTGCTGGGGATTAGACAATAGTCCTTTGGTAAATAGTGTCATAAATTTGTACATGTCTTTTGGTCCATCGAACACTGGTCTTGTGTATTTTCTGTAATTGATCCCAATGGTCGCTGTCTCATACCCAGCATAAACCGGATCGGCCTCAAGCTCGATTTCCGTGAGGCCCTCCGAGTGACACAGAGAAGGCATTCCCGAGAGGATAACAATTTCAAAGGTATAACCTCGATATTGAAGATCTAATGTGCTCTATGTAATTAAATCGAGCAACTCTTTCACTTGGAGACGAGAAACGAAGCCGAACGACGACAATTTAAACATGCAAAGAGTTCACCTTGATCCGAACAGTACGTTCAATCCCGTGTTAGCAAGGATCTAATCAAGGAAAGGATGAGCTATTCTAATTTTGAGGAAGAGAAGCCGCGATAGTGTAAAACTCTATGCAATGACTAAATCTAAGGAGCTAAGGTTTATAGTCCATGTCAGGTAAGGAAGAATGGTGGTGAGGTGCACCCGTAACAAGGCAAACCCATTAAAAGTAGTTATCTAACACTGGCCTTCGAGATAAATAGTGAAGATTAGATAATTGAACCGTGTGGGGTTCCTTGGAGAGATCCAAACCGCACTATCATATTCCTTGACTAGTTTTAAACTGTGGTTCATTAAGCAAACGCATGCTAATCTCCGCAGGAATTAATGTTTCACAATAGCAGTATTTTCAATGCTCCCTTTAAAAGATAACCGTTTCTACCTAAATTTGTAATTTTATTATTCAGTATTCAATTCATTTGTTATTAATTCAATTCTTTTAGTTTTCATTATTTTAAGCTTTCAAACTAATTCAACTACTCATCGAGTCCAAATAAGATAAGATCGAGTAGTCAGTAGAAGGCTTGAATCTTTGAGATCTCAAGTGTGGATCGATATTCGACTTAACCAATTTACTACTTGTTCGACCTGCACTATAAGATAATGGATCAAACCACTAAAAAAAATGATTTACTCTAATGAAAAGGCTCTTAATGAATACATTAGCTAAGGAACACAATGTACAAGTTGTTTGGGTAAATTGCTGGGATTATAATAACTTTCGTGATAACTATAAATTTGCATAAGTGTTTTGATCCATGTCACCAAGAAAGGGGCAACAAGTTTTATACGCCGTCGATTAGACAATAGTCCTTTGGTAATAGTGTCATAAATTTGTATATGTCTTTTGGTCACCAAACACCTATCGAAATGATTAAAAACACTTCCATAATTTTTAAAAAAAAGAAAAAAAAAGACTTTTAAATGTCTAAATGAAATATGTTTGATAAATGAATTCGGCTAGTGCCTACGAATCCGATTCGGACCCACCAATTGGGTCGGACCGAAAGGGTGCTACATTTAGCATCGTGAGCCTATAGGTTTAGGCAGTTCTACAAATGATTTTGAAATTTTTTTGTGAAATGATTTTTGAAATTGTTTATTGCATGCATTGCATTTGCATATAAAGGATGACGGACTCGACGCGCCAACTGGTTTTGCGCCTTTAATAGGTCAACATGGATAGTTCAAGACCCATGTAGGTCGGAGGTGACTCGTGAAGTCGCCAAATAGTGTTAGAAAGAAGGGTGGAAGGTGGGCAAGCATCCTATGCCCCATCAATGAATGAACAAGGACAAGTAGCAGGAGGTGCTGTAGACCTCCTCCAGCAAATAGCTCAAGCACTTCAAAGAGCAGTGCAACCAACTGTAGTTACTCCTCAGCGGTCAACCATTGAAAGAATGGCAAGGTACCGACCGGTAGATTTTATGGGAAGGAAAGATGATGAGCCTTCTATGGCAGAGAATTGCCCGAGAGGACCAAGCGACGCTTGGTGCAATGCATTGAATGTGCGATCTCACCGCTTCAAGATGAGCGCTTATCAAATGTGGGCCTCGGTGATCAGGACCGCACTACAAGAGAGTATTATATTAGCCTTCTTAGATGAAGTTCAAGAACAAAGATGTGGGTCGTGATTACTTGAAATGAACATGAGGAGAGAATTCTACAATTTGAGGAAAGATGATGAGTGTCATCATCAATGTGAGAGAATTCCACTGATCGAGCAAGTATGCTCCCGAGATACTAGTAACCGAAGAAGAAAAATGTCACAAGTTTGAAGATGGTCTCAGTGACCATATCGGAGCCCATGTCACAGATTCTACCATGATAACTTCCTCAAAAAATGGTGATGATGTGCTCAAAATGTTGAAAGAGTTAAGAAAGAGGAAAATGAAAGAAAAGAAAGAGGACAGGGTAAGAAAAAGCCCGATCACCAAATTCGTGATCAACAAAGGATGTTATAGAGATTCCGTATAATTATTAATGAGTTCCCTTATTCACCACAAGACAGGATTCCAAACAGCCACCGGTAGGCAGACTGGTCTCTACCGCAATCGCCTGTTGCTGGGGCACCAGATAGTTCTCTTCAAGGACCAATCCTTTTGCACATCAGGAGAAGACATGTATAGAAAGTGTCGAGGATTATATGTTGTTTGAGTCATGAGCCAATGAGCAATAAGATAAGATTGTCCTAGAGCCTGCTCCTTCACATCACTGAATTGGTGTACAGCGTTCAATATAAAGAGGGGCAACAAGAGGCTCAGATCACTCTAGTGTTCCGGCGTGCGTGACTCAAAGAGTCATCAAGAAAGCCGCTATAAAAGTATATACTGGCCATATGTATACATCCTATTTTTGAAATCCATTGATGTTTGTGATCAAAAGAGTTAAACTCTGAAATGATTTTGTATATTATTTTGAATGGGCATGGAATGCCTTCATTATAAATATATGTTGGTTAAATGTAAATTGTATAAGCCTATCAAAATGATTAAAAACGCTTCCCCAATTTTTTTTGAAAAGAAAAAGAAAAAGGCTTAAACGCCTAAAATGAAATATGTTTGATAAATGAATTCAATTAGCACTTTCAATCCGCTCAAATTCCATTAATCGGCTCTGACCGAAAGGGGTGCTTACATTTAGTGGTATCGTGAGTTTAGTTTTAGTGTAGTTCTACAAAATGATTTTGAAATTTTTTTTTGCGGAAATGATTTTTTGAAATTGTTTATTGCATGCATTGCATTTGCATATAAAGGATGACGGATTCGACGCCGGGTCTTGTCGACTTTAACAGGTTCAACATGGATAGTTCAAGACCCCATAGGGTCGGAGGCGATCAGAAGTCGCCAACAGCGCCGCGTTAGTGTGGATGGTGGGCAAGCATCCCATGCTCCACCGATGAACGAACAAGGACAAGTAGCAGGAGGTGTTGTAGACATCCTCCTGCAAATAGCTAAAGCACTACAAAGAGTAGTGCAACCAACCGTGAGTTACCTCGTCAGCCATCAAAGAATGGCAAGGTACCAACCGGGTAGATTTATGGGAAGGAAAATGATGAGCCTTCTATGGTAGAGAATTGCCTCGAGAGGATCGAGCGAATGCTTGTGCAAATGCATTGCATAAGAGAAATTGGAATGTGCGATCTCACTGCTTCAAGATGAAGCTTATTAGTGGTGGGTTTCCGTGACTAGGACCGCACCATAAGAGAGTATTGCATGGAAATTTTTCTTGGATGAGTTCAAGAAACAGTATGTGGGTCAGATTACTGAAAAACAACATGAGAGAGACCACAATTTGAGGAAAAGACGAATGAGTGTCACCGAATACCAGAGAGAATTCACTCGATTGAGCAAGTATGATCCCGATATACTAGTAACTGAAGAAGAAAAATGTCGCAAGTTTGAAGATGGTCTTAGTGACCATATCAGAGCCCATGTCACAGATTCTCTTTATGATAACTTCAAAATCGGGTGACATGCTCAAATGTCAAATAGTGAAGAAAGAGGAAAATGAAAGAAAAGAAAGAGGATTGTGGTAAGAAAAGCTCCTGTCAATAAATTCGCATTAGCAAAGCAGTGATAAGAGATTCAGAGGACCATAGTGGTTCTATTCAAATTTACAAGACAGGATCACCAAAGCACGGTGAGTAAGACTATTCTATCAAGACCGTCCTGGCCGGCTAGTGCAACAGAGGTTCTTCAAGGGACCAGCCTTTTGCACACATTGTGGGAGAAGACATAGAGGAGAGTGTTGGAGATTGACAGGTGCTTATTTGAGTTGTGGATCCAATGAGCACAAGATAAAAGATTTTTCTAGAGCTCGTTCCTTCACATCACCCCGGACAGAGGGTACAAGTTCAGTAGTATAAAGAGGCAACAAGAGTGTTGCATCACCTCGTGTTCCGAGGCAAGTGACTCAGTGAGTCATCAAGAAAGCTACGGAGTAAAAGTATATACTCCATCATATGCATCCATCCTATTTTTGAATCATTGATGTTTTGTGATCACAGTTAAACTCCAAAACGATTTTGTATATTATTTTGAATGGGCATGGAATGCCTTCATTGTAAATATATGTCAAGTTAAATGTAAATCAGAGAAGCTTCACCGAAATGATTAAAACACTTCCGCAATTTTGAAAAAGAAAAAAGAAAAAAAGGCTTAAATGTTCAAATGAAATATATGTTCGATAAATGAAATTACGCCGCCCCGAATCCGGTTCGACTCACCAATCGGGTCGACCGAAAGTGCGCTTATACTTAGTGCATCGTAGCCTAGGTTTAGGTAGTTCCTACAAATGATTTTGAAATTTTTGCAAATGATTTTTGAAATTGTTTATCGTATGCATCAGACATATAAAGATGACGTGACTGACAAGGTCTCATTTACCTTAATAGGTTCAACATGGATAGTTTAAGACCCCACAGGTCGGATAAGTGATCTGTGAAGCGCCCAAATAGTCGTTAGTGTGGAAGGTGGGGCAAGCATCCTAGTGCCCCATCAATGAATGAACAAGTGATTAAGAAGATGTTATACAGATCCTCCAAAGAATAGCCCAAGCACTACAAAGAGTAAAGGCAACCAAATAGAGTTACTCCTCGCCGGCCACCATCGAAAGAATGGCAAGGTACCGATCGGTAGATTTTATGGAAGGAAAATGATGAGCCTCTATGGCAAAGAATTGGCTCCCGAGAGTGACTGAAAGGGCAAGCTGCAAATGAATTGCACGACAGAAGAGAAATTGGAATGTGCGATCTCACTGCTTCAAGATGAAGCTTATCAGTGGTGGGTTTCCGTGACTAGGATTGCATCAGAAGAGAGTATTATATGGAAATTTTTCTTGGATAAGTTCAAATAAAGATGTGGGTCGTGACGCATTTGAACAACATGAGGAGAGGAATCACAATTTGAGGAAAAGACATGAGGCCATCGAATACCGTAGAGAATTCACTGACGAGCAAGTATGCTCCCGAGATACTAGTAACCAAAGAAGAAAATGTCGTGAAGCTCAAGATGGTCTCGTGACTATATCGGAGCCCATGCCGAGGATTCGCTACATAATCTCTCAAAATGGTGACATGTGCTCAAAATGTTGAAATAGTGAAGAAAGAGGAAATGAAAGAAAAGAAAGAGGATGTGGCAAGAAAAAGCTCATCACCACCAGATTAGCAGCGATAAGAGATTCAGGGACCATGTGGTTCTATTCAAATTTACGCACGTGGATCACCGTGCCACCCGTAGTAAGACTATTCTACCGGCACCGTCTGTTGCTAGTGCACTAAGAGGTTCTTCAAGGACCCGCCTCTTTTTGCACACATTGTGGGAGAAGACATAGAGGAGAGTGTTGGAAATTGACAAGTGCTTGTTTGAGTTGTGGATCCAATTAGCACAAGATAAAAGATTATCCTAGAGCTCGTTCCTTCACATTACCCAGGACCGAGGGTACAGGTTCAGTAGTATAGAGAGAGGCAACAAGAGTGTTTCATCATCTAGTGTTCTGAGGCAAGTGACTCAGACTATGAGTAGACAGGATGCCCATGCTCCAACTAGAGAATATGCGACAATAGAAGATACCGATACCTGACGGAGAGCTTCGGGTGAATTTTACTATCTTTGATACTACAGTATGCATTGATAGACTCGTGGTCAACCCATTCATATGTGTGTACTGACACACCAACTCGTAATTTATCGGGAGGAGTGAAACCGAGTATGACATCTCGTGGCAAAACCCACTTACACAAGCATACTGTGAATAAGGTATGTAGATCATTCCATCAAAATACGAGTATGAGTTTCCGTGACACTATAGATCGTTATCATTCAAAGAGTTTGATGTGATATTAGGGATGGATTGGTTGTCCCGACACCAAGTGGTAGTTGATTGTAGAATGAAGAGAGTGACCTTAAGGACACCGAGTGGCGAGGAAGTGACTTTTATCGGTAAGAGGTCGAACCACCTCTCTAATGTGATATCCGCCGCTACTGCTAGAACGATGGTTCGAAAAGGGTGTGAAGCCTACTTGGCGTATGTGATAGATACAAAAAAGGTGGAGCTTAGTTTATTAGACATCCCTACTTTTAGTGACTATTCGAATGTGTTTCCGGAGGAGTTGCTAGGATTGCCTCCACAGATAGAGATTTAGTTCGCAATCGACGTTGTTCAGGGTGCCACTCCGGCATCCATTACACTGTATCGAATGGCTCCAATGGAGTTAAAAGAATTGAAGCTTCAGTTGCAAGAATTGTTAGAGAAAGGATTTATTCGTCCGAGTGTATCACCATGGGGAGCTTAAGTGCTCTTTGTCAAGAAGAAAGATGGTACGCTTCGGTTGTGTGTTGATTATAGGCAACTGAACAAGATGACAATGAAGAACAAGTATCCGTTACCCATGATTGATGACTTGTTCGACCAATTGAAAAGTGCAAGTGTCTTTTCGAAGATTGACTTACGATCTGGGTATCATCAATTGAGGATTAAGAATACGGATGTGCATAAGATGGTGTTCACGCGGTATGGACATTATGAGTTCGTAATGCCGCTTTAAATACAAACGTTCAAATGCTTTCATGGACCTAATGAATCATGTTTTCCGAACGTATGTGGATCAGTTTGTTGTAGTGTTCATAGACGACATTCTTGTGTATTCAAAAGATCGGGAAAATCACGACACACACCTTCGGGTAGTGTTAGAGACTTTGAGAAAAGAGCGCCATGCTAAACCGAGCAAGTGTGAGTTTTGCCGAATAAGGTCCTTTCGGGACACTCTTGTATTGGAAGAAGGAATTCGAAAGGGATCCAAGGAAGATAGAGTGATCATTGAATGGAAACTAAAGGAGAAATTTAGTTTCAGGATTGGCAGGTTACTACAGAAGGTTCGTTAAGGGGTTTTCGATGACTGCAGCCCCGATGACAAGATTGCTCTTAAAAGTCGCAAAGTTCGAGCAGAGCAGTATGCCATAATGGATAGTGCCAAAGTGTTCTTGAATCGAAATTGTCTACCAATCGACTCCATCAGAAGAACAGGAGGACAGAGCTGGCGCGCCGCGAAATGGACTGATGTGTCTTGGCGGGAGGGTAAAGTGGTAGCTTATGCTTCAAGACGCTTGAAACCACATGAAAAGAAACAATTCACACGATTTAAATCCGCTAATTGTGTTTATGCTGAAAGAGAGACATTACCTTATGTAAAAATGTTTCATCTACTTCGACGGTAATAGTCTTACATAATGTTCTGTCAAGAGCTTTAACTGACACAACTGAGATTAATGAATGCATGATAAAAGATCATGACGCGACTGACTATCACTTTAGCTGCTGGAGCAAATGACTGAGAGAAAATATAAATATAAACTACATGATACATTGAATGCTCAATTGTCGCCGAGCTGCATAATGGTATAGTAGTATGAGAATTGATAATAGACCGAATTTGTTGAATCGAAAAGGGGGTACAAAAGAAAGATGAGAAAATTGTTGCCATAATAAGTCATATCGAAATGTAAAGAAACCGAAGCCATGTGATAATGAAGATTGGGTTTATATTATAAAGATCGAGTTTGTGTACCCAATGATAGTGAATTGAAGAACCATTCTGTAAGAGGCACATATGGACTTTGCTATAATCACAGCAATGTGATGCACCAAGATTTGGGTTTGCATCGGGTGGTTCTGAATGAAGAGATGTTTCAATTAGTGACCAAGCGTTTAGTGTGCTGCGCGAATGCGTAGCATCAAGTTCCTTCGATTATTAAAACATCGTATCACCATAGTGAAAAAATGGGACCGAATCACTATGGATTTGTGGTCAAGTCATAACGAAGAGATAAAGCAATAATTCATCAACGTGAGCAGGATGATATCGACTAAGTCACCACTTCCTACTAGTGAGAATGCATCATTCACTTGACAAGCCGAAAGTCGCATATAAGGAAGGTTCAGCTTGAGGCTGACCAATGATCCATCATTTGGGATAGAGACATGAGGTTCACTCAAGATTGGGGAAAATTGCAAGAGGCTTGGCACTGATCAATTTTGTTATTATCAATCCAGTATGAAGCAATAGATAAAGTGGGTCCAAAGAGCATACCATTTAGCCTTACTCTCTGACTTGGAAAAGATCCACAATGTTTTCAATGTTTCAGTGTTACACAAATCAATGCACCATCACATGTGGCCCTTCAGATGTTCGAGCTGAATAGATTTTGATCATGAGAAAAGACTAAGGAGATTGGGTTCAAGAAGTGAAAGTGTTGGCGGAACGTTTAATCGCATTGGTCAAAGGCCGTGAGAACCACGATCGCGATATGGGCGCGAAGACATCGACGCATACAACAATATCCGAGAATCGTTTCACAAAGGTAATTTTCGAGGGACAAAATTTTCTAAGTGGGTGATATTTGTAACGCCTAAAAATACCCTAGTATTTTATAATATCTTTTTATTATTATTATGTGTTTAGGTATAAAATAAAGTAAATGGAAATTTTGGAATTTAAATCCTGAAGAACCAAAATATGATATAACTTAATTTTACATAGCACTTGTAAAGGGCAAATTTAAATTTGTAAAAATGGAGGACCTATAATAAAAATAGAATAAGCTTAAATGCTAATGAGTTGGAATGAAGAAATGATAATAATTAATAAAATAGAAATGAGCACTTTATTGAAAGTCAAAGGAACAGGGGCCAAACAAGGCTTTTAACCATTAATGAGATTAATTTAAAGGGTATCTAAGATAAGCACATTTGTGCATGCCTGGGAGAGCAAAGTGGAGAGAATGAGAGTCAGGCCAAGAGAAGACCACAAGGTTTTGGTGGGAGATCTTCCCATTTATGTATTTCATGATCAAGAAGAAGGCTGGTATTAAGGTTGAAGAACCCAAGATCTAGCAGAAACCAAACCCTAACCCCTTTTCTTGTGTTCTGGGAAAACCCCGACGCTGATAAAGGTGTTTTTTTATCGTCAGGAAAGTCTGCATTCAAATGGCTCGATTGGCTCGAGGAGGTTTCAGTAAGGAAATGTTTGGTTTTCAAAGGAAATACTGTCAAAATTTTGTCAAAACCCTTGTTCTTGTTTTGGCTATAGGTTAAGTTATAATCATCCAAATGAAGTGATTCCAATTGATAAGAACCATAAGAGACAGTACACAAATTTACAGAAAATGCAGGAGCAAATTGTGGCTCTAAGGCCCCTTAATATGGTCTTAAGTGGTCTGCAGCTCATGTATGCCTGCTTTGGGTCTTGTTAATGTGTTTTGGACATAAGTTGAGTTTCACTAATCCCAATTTAGTGATTCAAAATTTCAGGTACAACATACTTAGGAATAATTTACTAAGGAAGTGTAGGAAAATTGCGACCTGTAGCGCCGCAATCACAAAGTGGAGCGTGCAAGAACAACTAATCGCCAAAATAAGATATCAGATGTTAAAGTTAAAAACTGCACTAATTGTTTGTTATCTTATTTCGTGCTCGGGGGCTGCTGTGTGCCTCGTCTAAGCTAATCAAATCAATGTTCGGGGTTAATTTCGATAACATTAGGATTGGCTTGCGACACGCTTAAAGGTACTGGGCTGTCAAGAAAAACATGTTTCATTTCTGTTTGTGTTGGTATGGTTGAGGGCCTTTAGAGAAGGAATTTTAAATTGAAAATTTTCAAAGATGCAATTGGATATATAAAGGACTAAACTGTAGAGTTTCATAAGTTTTGAAGACCGGTTGAATAATTTTTGTGTAATAAAGTCCAAAGAGTATAAAACTAGAAAATAACGGTCCTTGTATGTGGTGTTAGTGGCTGTTTGAGGTTTTTGACTTAATCTTCCTTTGGGGATGGTTTAGTTGATCAAGAGTACTATTGCAGACAAGGCAAGGCAAAAATTCTTAGTATTTTCGGGTTATTTGACGGATTAAAGTTTGGGAAACTAACAATCATACCGGGCTTGTATCTTGCCCTTATTTGCTAATGAGATTAAGAATATGATATTAAGCTCCGAAAAATCAACCCTAACAAAAATCACTGGCACGCACGAATCATATTGTTCTTTAATTGTATTGGAATAGGGGCTGACGAGGAGGAAAACCCGAACTAAGATCAAGATTTCGAGGATTGGAATCAAAGTGCAAAGCTTTTTGGTTTGTTCTATACCTTTCTCTCATTATTTCGAATCTCTATATCCAAAATGTTTGAATTGCATGTTGAATTGTTTTAAATTGATTTGATGCAAATAAATTGTGAAAGGAATTGCAAGTTGATTTAAGTTAAGAAATTTGAGAAATTGATTGATTACGAAATGAATGACATGAAAATTGCATGAGTATTGAAATGATTTGTTTGTATAAAAATACATACTATACTGTATTTTCCTAACAAAATTGATTTGAATGCCCTTAATAGAATGTTAAATGTTAAAATCAAGTTAAGGATAAATTGGTATACCAATAAGAGTCGAACAAACGTACTATTGTGGCATATCGATCAAGAGTCTAATAGATAGCATCTGTGAGTGTATTAATAAACTGAGTACATATTATATATATATATATATATATATATATATATATATATATATATATATATATATATATATATATATATATACATACGACCTTACAGCCTAACGGACCGTGTCGGTGATTCGTTATCTTGTGCACCGAAAGTATAGGTTAATTTCGATAAGGGCTAAAATTCAAAATGATAATGAGATTGAAAAGAGCGCGATTTTTTATTTGAATTATTTAGTGCATATGAAAAAACATAGGCTGAGATGACCAATGAATCGGTAATTGATTTATTGAAAAATATATATATATTATTGTACGCATTGGTCACGATAATTGTACAAAAGCATTGTTTTATAAATATTGCATGTTTCGATTTAAAATGAAATGAAGAGAGAATTTCCATAGAACCACTAAGTATGAAAATGCTTAGCGTAATATTTTTACCAATGCGCAGGTATCGAATGATTAACGGTGGGACCCAAGATCAAGGAGCTAGAGTCATCAAGAAAGCTACGGAGTAAAAGTATATACTCTATCATATGCATCCATCACATTTTTGAACAATTGATGTTTTGTGATCAAAAGAGTTAAACTCTGAAACGATTTTGTATATTATTTTGAATGAGCATGGAATGCCTTCATTGTAAATATATTTTTGTTGAATGTAAATTGTATAGGCCTATCGAAACGATTGAAAAAGCTTCCGCAATTTTTTTTAAGAAAAGGCTTTTAAATGTCTAAATGAAATATGTTTGATAAATGAATTCGCCACGCCCGAACTGCCGACCTACTAAATCGGCCTGACCGAAAGGGGTGCTTACAGTTATCATATCGAGTTCAGGAGGCGTATAATCCTAAGATAGCATTTGGGGACGCTGCAATGGCATTTCCCAAGTTCACAAGGATGTCATTCGGCCGACGACGCTCCTACAACATTCATGGATCTCATGGCAGTATTCCAACCCTACTTAGACTGGGCCATCGTGGTCTCAGGGATCACATTTTGATTTACTCCCAGTCTGAGGAGGAGCATGAGGATCACTTAAGGATTTTTTCCGTGCCCCCGTGAGAACATCGCTAGACGCCGTTCAAGAAGTGCCAGTTTTCGCTTACCCAGGTGAGATTCTGGGCACGAGTGTCAACTTCGTGTGTCAAGACCCGAGAAGGTTGAGGTTGTTGTTGGGAGAGGCCGAAATCAGTCTTTGAGAGATATGCGCTGGGGTCAGCGGCACTATGCGAGGTTCATCGAGATTTTCCACTTAGCAAGACTTATGACAAAATTGGCCGTATGAGGTCGAAGTTCGCGAATGACTAGACGAGGGCATTCCGCAGAATTGAAAATGGATCACTGTACTTCTATTCTAAGTAGTTCCGTAAAGGGGACAAAGAGGTACACAAAAGGTGGCCAGACGTCAAGATCTGATCGATTTGATGTACCGGAGGGTGGTAGCTTATGGTTCTCGGCAATCAAGAATCATGAGAGGAATTACCTCACACATGATACGAGCCGGCGACCATTGTCTGGCCGCTGATACGGGGCGCCACTATTTGCATGGTGAGCAGCTTAAAAGTATTTTCGCACTCACAAGAGTCCGGGCTATATATTTTCAAACAACGGGAACCCACTAATAGCAACGGCAGGATGTGAGTTTCTGTGAGGATTATTACTCACATTGCATCACTCATCCCGTAGCAAATGCAGCGGTCGATGCACTCAATTTAAGTCAGCGGGGAGCACTAGCCAGTGTACCTTCCTAGAGCCGCGATGCCCGAGATCGCTGTGATGCGCTCCGACTCGTTACAGTGACTGCAGCTTAGGCACGTCGGGATTTGTGCGGCTACGCCTTCCTTATCGAAAGCAACCGATTGAGTCCCAAAGGCAGGACACAAAGATAGTGTCCATCAGGGACCGGGTACAGTCAGGTACGAGTGACGAAGGCTAGGCCATTCACTCAGATGGTAGTTCTCGAGATAGTGGGACGGGTCAGGTTCCCGGGGCCGACAGATCCGAGATAGGAGATCTCACGGAGTTCCATTGCTCTTGATTTGCTATAATCCAGTGGCACTAAGATGTAATCGGGGTGATCTTCGCCGCCACACATCGAGCAGACAGCCACACACATTGATACTTGTCGACGACGCCTAACATGTCAAGATGTAAAGGCCGAGCACCAGAGGACGCAGGCTACTCCAACCATCGAGGCAGCGTGAGTAGAAGTGGAGCATATCACGCATGGGTTTTCAGGATCGCCCACTGACACCACGAGGCATGATGTCAGAGTGGGTGATAGTAGACCGCTCACTAAGTCGGCATTTTCAGCGCATGACCTTCACATCGATGAATTTCCGTTTGGCCAGACATTAGGGAGAGATTGTCCGGTTACATGGAGTGCCGCCTCTATCGTGATCATACAAGGATCCCAAGTTTACAACACACTTTCTAAGAGTTTCCTAAAGAAGGCTGGGACACAGCTTAACGAAGAGCACCGGGTTTCATCCACAAACAG
Source organism: Tetrastigma voinierianum (assembly GCA_016808115.1). NCBI lineage: Eukaryota > Viridiplantae > Streptophyta > Magnoliopsida > Vitales > Vitaceae > Tetrastigma > Tetrastigma voinierianum. Next base: position 92,908 of record JAEQBH010002697.1, read on the forward strand.
ATGAGCTGAACTAAGAGACCACATGTTTTAGAGGACATGCTACGAAAGATGTGTCTTCGATCTTAAGGGTAGCCGGGAGGAGATCACTTATAAATCTGCCTATGTCGCTACAGCGAGTATATAGATGGCACCCTATGAAGCTTTATATGGGAGGCTATGTCGATCCTCGATTTGTTTGGATGAGCGGGAGAGCGTTCCATCACCGGGTCCGGATTCGATTAGAGACACCTCTGGCAGCGTAGAATTGATATGGAAGGCCTTTCTTATGGCTCAGTCGTAGAAGAGCTACACCGATGTACGCCGACCTCTAAAGTTTATGTGGGTGATCACGCTCTTCTTGAAGGTGATGCCTAAGAGAGGATGATCAACAAATTCGACATGGCGGTTAGCCGATACATCCGTCTCGAGATACTCAGAGGGGCGGGCACAGCCATGCATCGGGTTGCACACCACGAGTTATCAGTGTCCATGAGGTGTTCTATGTCTCATGTCTGAAGTGCATACCCGCATCCAGCTCATTTAGTGGACCGAGAGACCGCGGTTTTGGCTACGAATGGGACCTTTGAGGAGTGGACCGTGTGTATCATGAATAAATTGATCGGGTTTTATGGCTACAGATTCGCTGAGGCTAGTTAAGGTGCCAGGGTAAATACCGCAAGGAGCATAGGAGGCGCAACATGAGAACGCGAGGACACGATGCAGCCATATCCTTCTTGTTTGAGGATGAAGGTACTTGGTTTAGTTGTTTGGTGATTAAATGACTAGTTTATACGCATTTGATTAAGTGTACATGATTCGAGCTGTGGGAGGTGTGTGGAATTTCGACGAAATTCTTAAGGGGGAAGCAAGAATGTAAAACTCGAGAAAAATCCAATTTTTTAGAAAAATGATAAAACTCAGAATTTCGCTGAAAATCTAATTTTCTGATCTCGTATTTACCTAAATGGACTTCACCGTTGGAATTGTCTCACGAAATATAGTTGCCCAGTCGAATTTCGTCGATTTCCGAGACAGTCGGAATTTCACGTTTTTCGAGGTGCCGAGTATAGCAAGTGACAAATGGCACTTGGTTGAGTGGCTCATTTAGAGCCATGTGTCAAATGGAGAGTTAAGTCAAACAAAGAGAGAAAGTCTAAGGGATGGCCATGTGTCAAGCCCTGTAGATAAGGAAATCCAAGTTTTAGATAAGATAAGGAAAGAGAACCAATAAGAAGGAGACATGTGGCAAGGGAAGGTGAGAGTAACTTTCCCACTTGGATCAAGTGGACCAAAACAATTCGATGAGAGAGAGGGAGGAAAAGGAGAGAAAAAAAAAAGAGAAGAAAAGAGAGAGGAAAAAAAAAGGAGGGAGAAGATCCACCTTATCTCTAGATTCTACGGAGATCGGCCTGTCGATTTTCGTCGGAGCAAGAGAGTTAGTCCATGCAAAGGAGCTACGCGTGGGTACTAAAATCAATGGATTTCCTCGCAAACTCCGAGGTAGGGTTTTTCCTACTCGTTTAATTTCTGCTTAAGAGCCATTTAAATGGTACGAGGTGTTTAGGCTGGAAACGGTCGCGGCGCTTAGTCTCAAATTTTCGGGACCGAAGTGTTGGAATTTTCGTGGATCAAGCCGTATAGTTCGAGCTATTTCCGGATAGTCTAAAAGCTAAATTTTTGGGACTGTTTTGGAAAGTCTAGGACTGAATTTTGGGGATTGTTTTCTCGATAGTCGAGAAATCCAAATTTACGGATCAAGCTGGGGCGCCTTGACCGATTGGACTGTTCTTAGTCCATGTGTGTTGTTTTATGTGTTATTGCTAAAAAATGAATAATATGTTGATTGTGTGAAAATCGTGTTGTTACATGCTCAATTAATGTATTAACATGGGTTGCTTGATGATGAGAATTATATTGTAGAAAAATATAATTATCCATGAATCATAAATATATGCTTGTTTGATGAATTGACATGAGAACTATAGTGAATGAAAATTATATGTAGAAAATATAATTTTCACAATTTGGAAATGTTGCATGTAGCTCTCTTGATGCATGTAACATAATATGGCATGAAATTGTATATTTGCATTTCATATGCACGGTAACATCGCGTCGAGTCAGGTGTGTATGCATGGTAATGATTATTCACCATTGTTGGTGAATGTGTGGTGAGATGGAAAATGGGACAACGTCCAAAATCGAGACTCACAGTTGCATAACATGAAAAAAGTGTTGGGCGGAGCAAGATAGGGTAGATCCCCTATCAGGTGTCCATGAGGTGTTTCATGTCTCCATGTTCGGAGTATACCCGATCCAAATTTCATTTAATGGACTGTGTGGGAGAGATCGTTGTTGATACGAATGGGACCTTGAGGAGGGACCGTGTGTATCATGAATAGCCTGATCGTGCTTTGCGACACAAGATCGTGAGGTTAGTTACGTGGTTACAAAATACCACAAAGATAGGAGGCAATATGATAAACGGCGACACGATGTGCAGCTACATATCCTTTTCTGCTTCGAGGACGAAGGTACTGGGTTTGCTTGTTCGGGTGATTCAATGACTAGTTTATACGCATGTGATTATGTGTACATATGTGATTCGATGTGGGAGTGTGTGTGGAATTTCGGACGAAATTTATGGGAATAAATGTAAAACTCGGTGAAAAATCCAATTTTTAGAAAACGATAAACTGTAATTTTTGGCTGAAAACCCGAATTTTTCTAGACCTCGATGATCAAATGGACTTCACCGCTGAATTGTCTCACGAAATATAGTTTCGCCTCGCCGACCTTTGGCGATCGCAGATACTGAATTTCACGCCGAGTAAGCGTCGAAAGTATACAAGTGACAAATGGCACTGTCGAGTGGCTCATTTAGAGCCATGTGTCAAATGGAGAGTTAAGTCAAACAAAGAGAGAAAGTCTAAGGGATGGCCATGTGTCAAGCCCTTAGAGGAAGGAAATCCAAGTTTGGATAAGATAAGAAAAGATAACCAATGAGAAGGAGACATGTGGCAAGGGAAGGTGAGAGTAACTTTCCCACTTGGATCAAGTGGACCAAAACAATTCGATGAGAGAGAGGGAGGAAAAGGAGAGAAAAAAAAAAGAGAAGAAAAGAGAGAGGAAAAAAGGAGGAGAAGATCCAATTCATTCTAGATTCTACGAGATCGGCCTCGCTGAGCTAATGAGCAAGAGAGTTAGTCCATGCAAAGGAGCTACGCGTGGGTACTAAAATCAATGGATTTCGCCAAACTCCGAGAGGTAGGGGTTTTTCTCCTACTCGGTTTAATTCTTGCTTAAGAGCCATTTAAATGGCATGAGGTGCTTAGTGGTCAGAATGGTCGGTGTCACTCTCAAATTTGACTGAGTGTTGAATTTTCGTGGACTGCTTTCTGCATGGGGCCTCTGAGCTATTTCGATAGTCTAAAAGCTAAAATTTCGGACTGCTTTGGAAAGTCTAGGATCGAATTTGGGATCGCTGATAGTTTGAACCGAATTTACTGGACTGCCAGTGGGCTCGACTAATTTTTGACCGTTTCTTAGTCCATGTGTGTTGTTTTATGTGTTATTGCTAAAAAATGAATAATATAACATCAGGTGAAAATCGTATTGTTACATGCTCAATTGATGTATTAACATGGGTTGCTTGATGATGAGAATTATATTGTAGAAAAATATAATTATCCATGAATCATAAATATATGCTTGTTTGATGAATTGACATGAGAATTATAGTGAATGAAAATTATATGTAGAAAATATAATTTTCACAATTTGGAAATGTTGCATGTAATTCGATGCATGGTTTCTTGATGCATAAACATAATATGGCATGAAATCAGATATTTCGTACTTCATATGCACTTAACATCGCTGGCCGAGTCGTGTGTGTGTGCATGGTAATGATTATTCAATATTGTCAGAATGTGTGGTGAGATGGAAAATGGACAACGCCCAAAATCGAGACTACACAGATAACATGAAAAAGTAACATGAGCAAGAGAGGCGAAGGATCCCCCCCCTCCCGCCTTAGTGAAAGACCCACCATTCAAGGGGGTTAGACATGATCTCCGGGGGTGAAAGACCGTAAAAGTGTTGGAAAGGCGCGTAAACCCGAAAAATATGTGACCCATAAAAGCATAACACATGGGATTTGATGAAATCAAACTAATACTGAGGATTTTCCAATGTGTCTTGGGAGTCTTAAAAACAAAAAGATTTTGTTTGAAGAAAAGCAATCACTGCGAAACACTAATGACAAGCCACACTTGGCGTCGTATGTGTGAAGGAGTCGTCAAAGACTCGGGTTATGGTGAATAGAGTCTCATCTAATTCATAATGTGAATTATTCCATGTAGGATCGCATTTTCTCAATGGAATGCGGGTATGATGTGTGGCGCCATTGCATGTACACGCAGCGGAGCAACACTTGTAGGAGAATTCATCTATCGGGCATTGCCTCGCCCGCTGTGGAAAATATTTTCAGCATTTAGAGGTACACCGGGGATGAAACATGATCTTAAGACATTAGTTTGGGAAGAAAGGCCAAACTTGGCTTTCGCTTTATTTTGTAAATTTTAGTAGAAACCCGCTTCGCTTATGTAAAAAGAACAAAGTTGTAATTAAACTCATTTTGTATGATAAATGCAGTTTTGGCAAGTTTTCCCATGTTTCATATTGCCTTTGTAATAAAAAGGTTATCATATATCGAATTTAGGGTGTTTTGAAAGAGAAAACAAAAAGGGAACTAGAGGTGCAGGAAGACCAGAGTGGGCTACTACCCATTTTCGGTCCTTTATCGCGACAGAGAATTCTTTGTCATGACAGAGTTTTCTAGCCTTGTGTCGCGACAATGGCCCTGTGTGGCGACAGGTTTTGGCTTGGAACGGGCTTTTTGTGTTGCTACAAGGAGTTCTCGGTCGCTACAGAGCCTCCTAGCTCTATGTCGCGACATGGTTTTTCCTTGTCGTGACAGGTCAGGTTGTGCTTGGGGTTCCTGTCACGACAAAGCAATTCTATATCACAACAGAGTTTCCCCATGGGTAGGATTCCCATGTCGCGACATAGCATTCAATGTCTCAATAAGAGGGAGACGTGTCGTGGTCGCAACCAAAGCCGTGGGCATAGCGACAGCCGCTTCTCTTCTCGCACGCGCACTGGCCAACAATATACGACGCGCAGCGCAAGACCGCCGCGACTTCACGCATCGGCAGGTGTGGATAGAGTATCTGGCCGCGACGCACTTGTCCAAGAGCCAAAAAATAGCAAACACCATGGATTCGGGCGCCACACATTGATACTTTGCTACCAACATACTTAATTTTAGGTTATAATATCATTATTAATTTTTTATTAAATAATAAAGTTGGAAGATAATTTATAATATTATACTTTTTTATTAAATAAAGTTAGTACATAATATAATAACAAAATTTTAATACATTAATTACATAAAACAAAAATCTAATAAAAAATAAAATAAAAATAAATAAATCTTTTAAAATTTACATTTTTTGATTAACTAGATTTTCATAACGAGTTAAAATGAATAAATATTTTATACAATTAGTTAAGATTATCAATGAGAAAATGAGAAAATATTTCACACTTATATATAATATTCATTATACCTTTTGATTACATTATGCATTTGATTGCAATTTTTTGATTTATAATGTCCACCAATGCATGTGAACCCATATTGATGTATTAGCATACGATATAGTAAAGATGTTTTTTTTAAAGCTAAACATTTTAGTTATAAGTTAGTAAAAAGTTTCCATCGGGATTTAACCCTGACTTTCCAATTATACGCCTCTTACATGTTTCAACTGCTGAAGCGCTACCACATGAGATGAGCATGATGGGCACGTAGTAAAGAGATTTCATATAAAATAATATTCAAATTCTATGAGAAACATAAGCTTGTACACCCCTTGTACACTTAATAAAATTTTCTTATATAGTTAATGTAATCATTCCGGTATTAATTATAAAAACCTTATTTTTTTGCGTCAGTTACGTTATACGCATGTTTCCATTGTTTCGTATAGCATAAATAATAAAAATGAAACTAATTATATTTTTCATACTGTTTAATTAGGGAAGCTTATGACTTAAATGTGTTTTGGCCCTTTTGGGTAAAGGAAATAATAAAAAAAAATGAAACTAATTATATTTTTCATACTTTTTAATTTGGTAAGTTTGTGGCATACACATGTACTTCAGTGTTTGAGAAACATGTGAGCTAAGATACATCCACCAAAATACATGGCTAATGTCCTAGGTTATGTAATAGGATACAATCTAGAAAGATATTTTGTGATAAAAAAAAATCAAATTTATGAGAAATATGTTTATACACTTCTTGTACATTTAGTACATTTGTCTTGTACTATTAGTGTAATCACCTTGTATACTATAACAAACTCCTATTTTTTGTTAGTAAATGTGAGTATAAGCATGTTTTCACTTAGGTTTTGAAATTATTTATAAATAAGAATAAATATTAATATTAAAAAATATTAAGTATCTTCAATTTTATTTAATAAAATTAATAATAATATTTGATATTAAAGTTTGATAGCAATATTTGAAATTAGAAGCAAATAATGTTACAAATTAAGAGAGTACTTTTATTGTTAATGGCAGCTACTTTTAGTTTGTACCACATTTGCATTTTAATTTTGTTCACTTTCAAATATTACTTTAAAATTAAATAATAAATAATTATTACTAATTTTTGTTAAATAGTTAATATTTTTATATTACTTTACCTTTGTACAATTTAAATAAATAAACTTGTGGGTTTTATTTCTATTTTTTTTAAATTAGTTTATAAAATTAAAATATAAAAGTGGTAAAAATAAGATTTTAATATGAAAATTATTAATATTATAAAATAAAATTGATTATAAATAAGAGAATATATAGGTATATATATATATATATATATTGATAGGTTTTGAAATGGCCCGCAGTCCACTCACAAGCCCAAAGAGGCGCGCCAGCTGACACACCTGTGCCCTCAAGGCCCCAAAAACGAAGGCCCAAATTGGCCGCTCTAAGGCCTGGCCATGGATAATTTGAAGGCCCACATCCCGCAAATCGACTAAATCTCACCACGCTAAGAGGATAATCTCCTATAACATTTTATCTCAGAATCCAACTAAATCTCATCGCCATGAAAATAGATAATTAACAACAAATTATCCGCAGACAAACCGATCTCACCAATAAGCGAAGGTTGATAATTTCAATAACTACTCATTCAATATCCTTTACAACTGACATCGATAAAGGTTAAAATATCTCATCCAATGGGAAAGAATCCTTACTACCTCTAACGGGAATAACACATACTATAAATACTGCGTCACCCCATCTGGTGAAAAGCCGTGACGCGAAAAACATTCGCCCTCTGGGGTTACTTATCTTTTCTCTTGCCGAGAACTCGACGAGCATCTGAAATTATTGGCGGTTCTAACCTACTCTTCTTCTTCTTGTTCTTTTCTACAGGAGAGAGCTTATTAACTGAGCTCAGAGATCGCACCCTCAAGAGCAATCTTGGTCCGCCCAACGACTCCCAAATACCACGCTCCAAATTTCAAATTGGATTAAAATAAGATTATATATATATATATATATATATATATATATATATATATATATATATTGTTAAAATATACACATATTTTTATATTTATTAAATTAATTATTGCCGCTTAGGTAAATGTATTTATATATATTTATTATATTCAAGTATACACAAAACAAAAATCCAAAATCAAACATGAACATTAATTGAAAAAGAAAAAAACAAAGTGGGCCCCAGTCGAGGTGAAAAAGGCTTAGTCTAAATAAAGAAAACAAGTGAAGGCGGAGCTTGTGAGGGGTAGGGTTGGGCGCGTGGGGTGTTGGGTGGGGGAGAGATGGGCATTTTTGTCTCTTGAAAATATGTATCCTTGAACTTAATTTGAATGGTTTCATGGATTTCTTATCAAATAAGAATCTCATTTCTCCCTTATTTATTTATATATAGTTGGTAATAATGATAATGAGATAAGTAGATAAGCCAAACTTATCCAGGAGGAGGCATTAGCCCTTCCATGGCATGCAATGCTTATTGTTTACATAAGCATACGCTACTTAGCTTGTGAATAATGCTTCCTTATTAGTTTTTAGGGGGAATTATGTAAACATATTATGAAGGACCCAAAAGAATTTAAGACGGCAACTTTTTAAAACCATTATAAAACATGTAATGACTTTACCAAATTAATTAAACCATGCATTTGATTAGTTCTCTCCTTATTAAGACAAAAAAAAACCCATTTTATGTTGAGTTTACATACAATAGTAATGTAACATGCTCATTATATTAATGTAACAAATTTTTGCTTAATGTAACACCTGCTTGCCTAATATAATTGACTTTTATAAATATGTTATATTAAGTAAAAGGTTGTTATATAACGCAAATATTTGTTACATTACACAAAAGAATTTGTTATATTAGGCAAAAGTTTATCACATTAAACAAAAGTATGTTACATTAACATAGCGAATGTTAAATTAATTCATGAAATTTCATCACATATTTAATGTTTTCAAAAAGGCGCCTTCTATTTTAGAAAAACTCTCGGTGTAAATTTTGTGAAATTTTCAAAAATGGTAAATGATAATAATAATATAATAAATTACTGTATTAATTCAAGTAGTTTTAAAATTCTTCGATTCGTGATGACGAACGAATTCACTAAATTTGTCTCATGAAATCTAGTGACCTTAAAATTTCGGCGACTCGAGACAATCGGAATTTTTTTACGATTTTCAAGGTGATAAATTGTCGGTGACTCACAAACTACCAGGCTGTCGGGATGCTTCATCTACGATGGGCCACATCGAGCAAGGGACTGCCCAAAGAAGGAGAAGCTCAATGCACTCATGGCAGATGATGGGGAAGATAGCGGGGCAGAGGCCCCTATAAGAGCCAACCCCCTTCAGCTATTGAATGCCATTCGAGTCGAGGTGACTCACAGGGGACTGATGTATGTTGAGCTACCACCGGCGGCCGGTAAATGGCATGGGGTGGGCCGTTACGACCTACAATTCAGATCAGTCAAAGGAGGCAGCCAGACTCATATTGAAGCTCGCTAAAGATGACAGCAAGCTCAAAGTCGTAAATAGCCAAGCACGAGAGATCACAGGTGCAAAGGACATGGCAATTCGGGATGGGATCGAAAGGCACGATAGACTTCGTTGTTTCTTTGGATGATTTTGATTTCATTTAGGCAACGGGTCGAAGAGCTAAGGTAGCCTTGGTTGCCGCACTCCAATCACTACAAGAAGCAATTTTGACATATTATCTTACTTATGACAATATATGTCAATATTGTGTATTTAAATTAGCAATTATGACATCTACAACTCACTTCAAAGCAATAATGACATACATAAAACTTGTCCATGATTCGGGATGATGGAACTTCACTTATGACAATATATGTCAATATTGTGTATTTAATTACGTACACTATCTCCCTTTTTAGAGCAAAGATTCCTCTCCTCCCATTTTTCAAAGATCGCCAATTTCATCCTTCTTTCACATCATCGGGCCCTCTTGAATTTAACCCTAATATGTCTCCCATTCCCAAATTCTCCCGCCTCCACCACATCCCTTCTCTTTCTCCCTTTTCACCCCGAAACATAGCTAAACGACAAAACCCCTTGTGATGGCACTGTCGATGAGCTTCCTCCTATCATGTTGTTCTCCGCAGCTTGATCTCACGATGATGATGTTCAGAATTTTGTTTCAATCTCAATCTCGTGATCGTAAACCCGTGATTATTTTTACGCCTCTTCCTTCCCTTTTTCATTTATGGTTTTTCCATTCTTTCCATACATGGAGAGCTTTAGATTCCGTAACTTTCTCTCTTGAGTAACCTTTTCTTTCTCCTATATATCATCGCTTTGTTTAATCGCCTTAAAATCATACCTTTTGTTTCATCTTATCTCTATTAGGTATATGCATGCTTCACGCTCTTTCAAAACTCCTTTCTAGGTTTAGGATGAACGTTGAATAACAATTTTATTTTCATTCCTGCTTATCTATGTTCATATTTAAAAATGCATCGCCCATTTCCTCGATCTGACGAAATAAAAGAATTAAGGCTATTTGATTGACATACATGATCGTTGTGCTTTCCTCGTCTATAATATGCTTCGTTTCGATTGCTTTTGCCTGATTCGTGATTAGAGTGAAATGTGATTTAACTGAAAAGAATTGTGCCCATGGTTCATGTTCTCTCCAATCTGCAATAAAGGGAGATCTTTTTTCTTTAAAGAGTATTCTTTAATTCAAATCCTTTCTCCATTAATCAATATAGCAAGAAATATATATTTGAATTTACCTATATCAATACTTTCTAAGGAATGATAATTTTATGTCGATATTGGTAAGAAACATTAGTATTTTTTTTTCTCTTTTATATGCTATGTTAAGACAATGAAATTTTATTAGGATTTAATGAATGTGGTCTTTATTTGTGGGAAGTTTTGTGAATGGATGATTAATGATGTGCCATTTTTTACTATATGTTTTGGGCATATGCATCCTAAGGCTCGCTTTCAGTTTTAGGAGGGATGGTGCTCTACCGGTATTTCATGTTTTTGACGGTGCATCCTAAGGCTTGTTTCGACATTGGTTTCCATTTATTCAAGGAGGGATCTTTTAGTTTGATTTTATTACTATTGCAGAGGATTTCTTTTGAAACTCGAAGGTGAGAAATCAAGCCTGGGTTTTTTATATATCTTCTTGAAATGGGTAGGCTAGTTTGAGAAGAAAACTTCGCTTTTTTCTCCTTCTGATTATAAGATGGTAGGTTAGATTTTTTGAGTTCTTACATTCTTGCTTATAATGATTGCTTGTTGGGTTTCTTATAAAATGGTTTCTCCTTCCCTATGCACATTTTCATAATGACTTGCTCATTGGGTTTATCAAATGGGTTCTTCCTAGTCTTGTTGTAGAAGAAGCAGAACAAGAATGAGGGTGAGAAAAATGATGACAGCAAAGGAGGGGCAAGAAAGAAGGAAGACAACAACCTCACCAGCCTGCCCAGTTATTAAATATGTGAAGGGCCTGTGACGCATGCTTGCAACCCGTCGCTACTCGCTAATGATTTTTTTATTTTTTTGGTTTTTGAGGGGTTAATAAATTACCTCCCCTGCTTCTTGGCTTTGGCTCTCATTTCGATTGGTTTCGATTTGATCGGGCTTTTTCTTCTTGGAAAATTTGTTTTGGTATCATTTATTTACTGGAGGCTGTTATAAGTTTCTGTATTTTTTCGTATTCTTTGCTGGGATCGCTATGAAATACCATATGGTTCGAGAAATAGTATGAAATAAAATGTGTAATGAAAGTCAATGCGGTCGTTCACTCACTTCAATTTCAGTAAGGTTAGAACTCTCACTGTTCCTTTCACATGCAGCACGGATTCCGAGCTAACGGGCTTCATAGAAAGCTCAAGAACATTTCAACGGAAAGCTCGACGAAAAGTTATAGCTCGTCCGCTGTGAGACACAAAATCGAGTGGGCTCTTATACACTAAAAGGTAAAAATTGCACCCATGAACAAAGTGGTGCGGTGACTCACTCGCGCGAAAATTCGCACCCATGAACAGTAGAATTTTCGCACCATGTGCGAAAAATTTTCCACTTTGCGGCTCTAACTTCTTCAAACTCGATCATAACTTTTTCATCCGAACTCCGTTTATGTTTCGGACTCTATGAAAGCCCTTTGAGCTGGTGACTGGATTGTGCCTGTGGAGGACAAGGGATCAACGTTGTTGAAATTGAAAGTAATGAACCGGACTCCTGCTCAAACCAGCTTTTTCGTTTTGTTTCCTTGTTTCCTAAGACCATCTAGTTATTTCTATGCTACGTTTAATAAGAGAATACAAAGAGTCTAGAGCATAACAGCATACATGGATAAAGTGGATACGATATGAAATAATTCGAAAATGCTATGCAAAGAGTAGTTAATGAATGATGAATACGAATGTATGAATATATGAATGAATAACGATTGCGAATACGTAAACGATAATGAATATATTTAATACACGAACGAATAGATAAAAAGTGATAAGATGAAAGGTGCGATATGACAAAGATAGAATATGAACGTATATGAAAGCATATGTGAAAACTCCACTAATGAGCCCAGTGACACCCTTGCTTAACATCCTTATAGAAGCAATGGTATTCAGTTTGCGTTACGCCATTGCCACAAGAGAATAGGTAGCATCAAACTCCACTAATCCCTAAATAGTATGAGGAACCCAAAACTTCCTGTCTTCTACGCTTGGTGCCTTTGAATTTGAGAATGAACCCTGCTCATTACACGGGCTTCATCTATACCAATAATTAGTTAATATCATTTATTTCCTTATTTATTTGGTGGCAGGTACTTCGCTAATGAAAGACTCAAGATGTATTTCTTAATAGAGACTTCAAGATGTATATGATACGAATGTGTTACTATTATTTTTGGTTGTATGCTTGTTATTTTGCAAGATTAAAGTTTGTGTAGTTACTAAGATTTTATTACATGGATTTCATCTTCAACTAATAATTAATTAGTGTCATTTGTTTATTACAAGGCAAAATGTTAGTGAAAGACTCAAGGTGGTTTTTTTGCATGAGAGACATTTAAAGATGTATAAGTACATACATGGGCTATTAATATTTTAGTTGTATAATTTATATATTGGTTCTAAGGAGTTTTTATTTTTGATGTATGTATTATAAATAGAACTTGATTTATATTATCTTTTGCATCTTTATTCTGGCAAAGTTGCTTTAGCTTCTCTTTGAATATATTATTTTGTTTGTATATTATTGAAAGGGAGGACAACTTAATCTACAAATTAATACAATAGGTGTAAGGAGATGTTTTAATAAATTTACATATATTTATATGGTGCATCGTGGTTAATAAGATAAAGTCTTAGTTATGAAAACAAGGCATATTTCAGATAGTGCTTAAATTAAGCAAGAATTTTAAATATGTCAACAAGTTATTTTTGCATCATACTTTTCATTGCAACATTAAAATCTTATTTTTAAATTTTTCAAAGGCTATCATGATATATGCTTCTAATTCCAATTTATAATCTATGGTGGAAGATCCTCACCCTTGTATTTTAAAGAAACCATGATTTATTTGAACAGACAAACCTTGAAGAGACATAGAGTGTGTGGAGAAGGCCATTGATTAAGATAAAACACATTCATTAATATTTTATATATGCTTGCTGTTACATACACCTACTCGACACAAGAATAGATGACATATAAGATTAGAAAGGAAGAAAACAGATATATACAATGATGACAAGTTTCGTGAATCAAGATATGTTTTTTTCATATGAATTGGACTCATGATCACATGAGATATTGATACTTTTATGTGGCTTATCAAGTCACAAGAGATCTTCTGGGAGAAGACCTTGTTCAGCCTGTAACTCTGGTGAAAATCTTGTAGAAGGGTGGAGTAATGGCTGAGATGTCGCAATGATCGAGATCAAGTCTGACATGTCGGGGGCACAGATGCGACGCTCCCATACTAAGGAGATTTCGCTATCGTTGGCGCCTCCGTAGTTGGCTCAAGAAGCCACACCGAAGCGCAGACTTTAACACGATAGAGTCAGCGAAGATCAGACCCTCACCCAAGCTCTTATAGGATGACTCCACCAGAGTTGAGAGAGTTGCTGGTTAACGGATCGAGTCACGACGCGCCTGGTTCACTTCCAAAGCGATGGGGCACCGGCACGCAAGCCGTAAGAAGCAAGATGGATCGTCACGTGTGAATTTACCGCACTAAGAAAAGTCACGATCAAGAACAAGTATCCGATACCTTTCGCTATTAATCGTTTCGATCGACAGTATATCGAGTAATTTCACCAAGCCAGACTTACGATCGGATATTGGCAAGTGTATATCGAAGGAGACAAGGCAAAGACTACATGTGTAACACAAAACATGGAAGCTTTGAATTTTTAGTTATGCTCGACGACTAATGCTCCCGCTTATGTTTTGTTATCTCATGAATGATGTCTTATTCACTTAACTCGTTTCGTATGGTATTACTTTGATGATATAGTGATCTACGCCGACTCTAAGATCACGCGGGTACACCTTTGAGAAGGTGCTTGACAGATCGGCGCGTGACCGCTTATGGCGTCAAGAAAGAGAAGTGTGAGTTTGCCTGACCGAGATCAAGTTTTCTGGTCATCTCGATTTCAAAGTCCGAGATATGCGATGACGCGCGGCGCGTGTGAAGAATTTATTTGCCACCACCATGATAGAACTCATCATTCCTTAGCTTAGCAAACTACTACAGGAGATTTATTATGGGCTATTCCAAGATAGCCAGTGCTCTCACATACCTTTTGAAAAAAGAGAGGAAGTGGGAATGGGGCAAAGTGCCAAGCTGCCTTCCAAAAGCTCAAAGATGCGATCACCTCACAGCCGCTTTGAGATCGCTGACTGGAGTTTCGTTGAGGTGGTGTGGGCTGCGCAAGAGGGGCATCCAAGAAAGATCTTGAGCGCCTGTCAATGCAAGAGATCAAAGGTACAACGCTCATGAGAAAGAGATGACTGCGGTCATCCATAGCCTTGAGACTTGGAAGCACTACTTGATGGGAACACGGTTCGTAGTAGTGACTGAAAATGTAGCGAACACCTTCTTCAAAACTATAAGAAGCTTACTACTACAAGCTCAGCAAGAGTCTCGTCACGGCCGATTTCGTGTGGGTGCACAAGCCAAGCATCACAACCATGGCAGATGTTTGCAGGGGAAGGAAGTTGCAAGCTATGTGGGATCATTGAGCTTAGTGGTGACAAACTTCAAAGAGCGAGTTAGACATGAAGCTGCACAAGACTCGACGTATCAAAAGCTGGTAGAGCAGGTGAAAGAGGGCACCACGGTGTTTATTATTGAAGCCCGAGAATGAGTTGTTTTACTGCAGGAGTGGAAGTTATACGTGCCTTCAAGCAAGCTAAGACAGAGTCGCCAAGGGAAACACATGATACAAAACGGGTCGGGTCACCTACGAAAACAGAGAACGCTGGTGATCGCTAGCACCGCTTTTCATCGCCTAAGATGAAGGAAGACGCAGGCATATGTCAAGATTACGCCATACCACAAACTGACAAGAATCGGAGCTAAAAAGGCGCAGATCGCGTTCCGCTTCATTCCGAAGCCATGGCAAAGGTGTATCGGCGGACTTCATCACGGTCAAAAGTTGAGGGCTTCGGATCAGTTTTGGTGGTGTATGTAGCTTCTGCCACGCTTGTCTTCATCCCGTACCCGAGTGAGAGGCGTCCGTACCGAAGAAGAAGGCGTGATCTTCTTCCAAAGAATGTCGTGAAACATTTCGATGCCTCGAGGACATCGTGGAGCGATTGAGATACGCGTTCCGCCGTGAAGATTTCGGGGCTGGAGCCTGCCTAAGACGCCAGTACATAATGCAAGCTCACACCACGAATCACCCTCGTGACCGATGGTCGACGCATATGAATCGTATGGGAGGAGTACTGCCACCATGTGATGAAATTTCCTCAAAACTGGCTGGGTCCTCTAGATTCGCTGAAATGGCCTTACAATCGCAACAAATTTCGCACTACGCATGTTCTCGGGAGGTAGCACCGGGTTCCAACCTTTGTACGCCTCGATCGCATCAAGCCATCGAAAGAATCCGAGCAGCTGTGAGCTCCAAATTGCATAGTTTGCAAAGTCTCGGCAAGATTTGCTTGATGAAGCCAGAGACAGCCTTGAGAAGGAAAGTAGACACATGAAGAAGTATGCGGACAAAGGCAGGAGACCTTTGGAATTTGAGCAAGGAGAGATGGTTCTATTGAAGCTAACTCCTATCTAGAACATCATAAATAAACAAGCTTCGCAGAGGTTTGATCCTCGGGCGCATGACGAATCTCGTGAAGTCATGTTGATTTTAACGCGCGACTACAAGAAAAACTCCGAATTAGAGACGACATCGATCCGCCTCTAAATAGAGACGGACGAGATGGATTGCATACAAATTCAATTAGAGACGAATTTCCGTCTCTAAATAGAGACGGGACGATTCCGCCCTCGTGATTCGGCATCTGTTCGGCACGGAACCTTCTCTATTTAGAGACTTAAATAGCATCGTATCAATTTCCGTCTTCAACGGGAGATCTTAATCGTGAGACGGAATCATTCCGTCTCTCTATTTAGAGACGGAAATAGAGATCGTAATACCTCGTCTTCTAATCGCAGCACTTAAAACTGTTTGATTGCATCTTAAAGTTCGTCTCTATTTTCGTCTTCTACAGCAGCACCTAACGACTGGCCTGCACCGACCTTTAAATCATTTTGGCCTCTCTATTTCAGAGGAATCGGTCCATCTCTAATTAAAGATCTTAGTTTTATTCCGTTTCCGACAGAGACCTTAAATTATCTTGCCTTCTTATTTTCCATAATTTCCGTCTCAAATTCGTGACTTGAATTATTCCGTCTCTCTATTTAGAGATTTTAAATAGAGACCGGATAATCCGTCTCGAATTCCATTTCTAATTATCAATCGTCAAAAGAAAAAAGTATGAGACTAAAAATTCAAAATCTCTTTGGTTTCAAACACCCAGTTTCTTATCCTAATATTTGTTTTATTTAAAATATCATATTTGTCCATCATCTTTGGTCCTATATCTATGATTTTTCTACTTTATAAGTAATGAAAAAACACAAAATGAAAAAAAGAATCTAAAATAATTTGTTTATAACAGAGAGTCTGTAATCACAACATATACTAGTCACCTCAATTGAAAAACATATACCCTATAATAACAATAAATTAGAAAATGGTCCAAAATTTTTCCATCATATCCAAGGAAAAAAAAAACTCTTGCACATATGCACAAATAAATTATAAATTAATCATTTTAGTTTTAAAATGAATTAATTAAGTTTTTTTTAATTCAAAAACCAATACTTTGCCTTTTTGTCTATTATTATTGAATATGATTAATTTAAAATTTATTTCATTTTTAACAAATGTCAAATTTTGCCCATCAATCTTTATATATATATATTATTTTTCAAAAAAAATGTTTGGGAGAAAAATAAAATGAATAAAAATAACGGAATAATTAGTTTTTGAAATAGAAATAACTAATTAATTTACTCGAATATGAACTTTATCTCTTTTTTTTTCAAAAAAAAAATAAAATAGACAAAAAAGAACCTTTCAACAAAGGGATATATGAAACATATAGAAATAGAAATTGATGGTTGTAAATGATTAATTAGCTAATCATTTAATTAGAAATAAAAATTGAGTGTAGTTAAAAATATTCAAATTAAATATTAAAACGATTATCAATAATTTTTAAATTACCGTTTTTTACTCTTATGTACATAATAATGTAACTTTGGATAATATTTTTATTTATATTTTTATATTAATTTTCAAGTTTATTAAATTTTAAAATATAAAAGTATAAAAAATAAAATAAAACGAAATCATAAATAAAAAAGTATTATGAATATATATATATATATATATATATATATATATATATATATATATATATATATATATATATATATATATATATATATATTATATAAAATAAAATTTTAATAAAGAATAAAATAATGAGTAAATAAAATTTTTAAAAATTATTTAGTAGATTTTCCAAATAAGTGAAAATAATATTTTATATTATCAAAATGAATTAAAATAAGAAATTAAAATCATAAAATTTGTGCAATTTAAAAAAAAAAAGAGCAGACTATTAGATAGGCTGGGATGAAATTGGAGTGGCAGGAGGGTGCCTGGGGTGTTGGGAATAGGCGTTGGGTAGGTTTGTTGGGCCAAAATTAATTTGTTAAATATATTTTTGTTTCATTAAGCTTATATAATATTATGTTTAATTTAATAGTTTAATGGACCCTTTATTAAATAAATAAAGACAAGACGTACTATCCTTAAGCATAATTTCCTTATAAATCTTTAGGCCGTGGTGTAGGCGCATTTCTAAACATTTAAAGAAATACGATAAATTGGGACAAGCTTCTCTATAATTCTCACTTCCATCCAAAGATGTAATATATTATTATTTTAATACATGCACTGATAATAAGGATGTAAAGAGATAGAAAGATCAATATACACAGATTCAAGGCACATACTATACGACAATTCAGATTCACAATCCCTCCATAAAGAAAAAAATAATTAAAAAATTAAATATAAAATGTAAAAATGAATCAAGAAAATTAATCTTGAACTCAACTCTCTCATAGTCATCTCCACATGTACATGGCAAATCTCCCAACTATACTTTATTAGACTAGTCTCCAATATTAATATTATTAAACATTTTTAAATCGTATAATCGTATCAAAATGTCACCGATCAAACCAAATGATCGACTCAAAATATTCTAATATTTCAAAATATTCTAATATTCAGCAATATTATAAACTATTTGAAATTTATTATTAATATATGTTGTATATATTAGTACTTAAATATTTTAAATTTGTGATATTTCAATATTGTAAATTGTATATATAATTTATAGTATTGTAAAAATCAGTATTTGCATACTTGTAATATTGTCATTTATATTAAACTGTACATTAGTAAAACGCGTAAAGGGTCCCACATCCGGCCGTTCGCCAATTGGGTCGTGATGTACACTCAAATAGGAAGCGCGTGACTGCGTGAGAGACAAGGAAAATAAAAAAGATGATAAAACTTAAAAGTAAAACGCTGCGTTTCAGTCGGCAGCTGGTCATGGTTCAAGAGTCATGACCCCGAAAACACTTTGAATTCGATTCTAATTTATAAATTCTAAATTCTAATTCTACCAAACTCTTTTCTCTTTTTTTTTCTCATCCCTTCTTTCTCTCTCTCTTTCTCTCTTTCTCTCTCCTTAATCATCTCAATATCTTCATGGACCTTCACGCTTCCACATCAACAAACCCTACCACCCTCTTTCTCCCATCAATTTCGTGTTTCTTCGCGCTTTTAGCATCAGCTAATATCCGGATTAAGGTAGATCTGATTCCTGGATTTTTCCTTTTTGGGTTCTTTCCTTACAGCCGACTGATCTGATTGGGTCGATGTCAGTTTTTCTTTGATGACTCACGGATCTAGTATTGTTCTCTTTTTTGTTTCTATTTTGTTTTTTAAAACCCTTTTGATTTTGGATTCCGCGATTATGCATAAATAGGTTTTGATTTTGACCTGCGATTATGCATAAATAGGGTGGGGTGTGTCTTGTTAATTGGGAAGGTAAAAGGTAAGGGCATGGCTATGTGATTTTGTGTTGCTTGTTAGAATATATTGTTTTTTTTTTCCTCTCTACGTAAAAAGTTTTTCAACATCATAAAAAAATTCTAGGGTTTTTGAGTTGTCGTCTTTAGTATGATGAAATGGAGAGTTTTTCAATTTTTGTATTTTTTTTATTAAGTTGAAGAGGAAGCTTGTTGTCAAGTCGTCTGGAGCCAGTATTTAAAAGAAGATTGACTTTAGGGATAAGGTTAGGCAAATGCATGTTTGTGCAATCGAGGGTTATTGAATTTGATATGAGCAGTTTTAAGATTGTTGGATCGGTGGAGACAAGGTTTCAGTCTTTTGGGTCTACGTGTTCCTGTAATTGATGATAGGTATCTTTGCTAAGCCAGAAAAACATGATTTTTTTAACTTCGGGTTGATTAATTTTTAGATTATAATATTTTTTGTAGGTTTTTAATGCACCTTGAGTTTGGAGAAATTTTTAGTTTAATTTCTTCGTTTGCCATGTTCAGATTCTAAATCCGGTTAAAAGGGTGGGAAGTTCAAATTAATTGATTGTATTTTATATTATATTGCTTGATATGATTTCTGAATAGAAACAAGCAGTTCATATGGAGTTTTAGTTGTTCAGTATGCGTGATTTTTTGCTGCTTCAAGTTTTCATATTTCTAATGGGATTATTAGGTGTGTTCTAATGCTCTCTGCTTTGAAAATTGGTATATACTCACCCAATTTGAAAACTACTTGGTGTGTGTATACAGGATTCTGTCTGGGTTTGGGGTCACTGCAGAATTTTGGAAGGAAGCCTCTCTTATAGGGCAGCTGCTATTTAAATAGAAGTAAATTCTTATGCCACTTGTAACATATGATGTCAATCTTTTGTTTGTCTTTTGATTTCTAGCTTCCAAAGAAGTCAGTTATGGTGTGGGCCACTGCATATTTTAATAGAACCTTGTGAATTGTTCCTTCCTTTTGTTTTCTGAAAATTTTTATCGTTGCTTCAACAATAGCAAAGGTATTCCATGGGAACATTTTGTGGCACTTGGTTTAAGCTTGTGGTATAAGGATCTAGTCATGCCAGTACTGTTTGCTGGTAGGGTTGCTGAAATGCGATTTATGCCTGTGTTGAATGAACGCTTTATATGATTAATTTTTCTGGAACAAAGCAGCTTGCATGTTATCTGTTTGCTCCAGTTTCTTAGAAGTTTTCTCCTTTTTTCTTTCCCTGCATTTCATCTGAAATTTTCTTTGGTTTTTTTTTCCCAATTTGTTTTGTTATGCTGTACAGGATGTCGGACCATGCTACTAGTATGTTATCCCCTGAAAATTCACAAACAACCCCATGCAATTTGTTTTATTTCTTTGGTGTTGCAACTTTTAGTTGGTTTGGATATGTTAGTTATTATTGACAACTTGTTGTATTAAGTTATTAGTATTTTTATTATTTTTTTTAGATATTGTATATGATGGATATGTTAGGATATGCTACTAGTATTTAAGTTATTAGTAATTTTTTTCATGGTGGCTTTTTTCTGTTTTGAAAGTGGTGTAAAGGAAGATCCTTTCTGTTGAGGAAGTAACCATCCTCTTGGCTGTCCTATTATTTTCCTGATTACTGATATAACTATGGAGGCTTTGGGAGTTTGAAGACCCTCTCAACTTGGTTTTTTTGCATTTTAGAAGTGGTGTGAGAGAAAATCCTTGAAAAAAACTAACTTATTATTTATAAATCGGAGTGATTTCTAAGTAATTTATTTTGTGTTAAAAAAAAAAGAAAAAAAGAAAGAAAAGAGCAGGAATTGGAAAATCATATCCTTTTCCATTGTGGATGTGCATTCAACCTCTAGTGTCTTAGGGGTCCTGCCTAGCTCCATGGATACATTTTGGCATGAGGCCTTGCTAGGAAGAGTAGGTAAATTTCTTGTGGAGGACTATTTGCTAATTTGGTCTGTTTGGAAAGAGCAGAATCAGAGGAATTTTTGAAGGTCCTGTTAGCTTTGAGTTGGCTTTGGGGTTTTTTATTATAATCAAATCTCATCTTCACATTTTTAGAGATCTATTAGGAGATGAAAATATATCAGTCACAGCTGTCATAGATGGCCTGCTAGAGATTTAGACTTGCTTTGTTCCTCGTTGTTGTTCCTTTTCTTTTGTGTTGTTTGGTGCTCCTTCCATGCTTCTTTCTACTAGGGTGAGGCTCCACTCTTGGAGGCATTCCTTTTATAAACTAAAAGATTTCATTTCTATATCGAGAAATTTGAAAGTGCAAGGCTTTCAAAATTTTAAAAATTATTTTTGGTGTTTGGCTTATGCTTTTATTAAATTTAATTAAGTTGGATTTATGGTTATATGTTACCTTTTAGTATTATAATATCAATGTGGTGATTAACTAAAGAAGGATTTTCAACTGGGGAAAAACCTGCTAAAGCTGGCAGGTATATATACTTGGGAAAGAGATAAAGATATTAGCACAAAAATGAGCCAAAAGGTCCCTAGTCCGTATAAAAGGGGGTATACAAAAAAGAGAGGGCAAACAAAAAACTTACTGCCCCATATTTATGGTGATTGAGGCATTTACCATAAAATCCCATTGACATTGAAAACAAAAAAGAATAAAGAGATATTTATTTAAACTCTCAAAACCCAAAATTTCAGCGTCTCCATTTGATTCTTATTTTTATAAAATAAATTTTAAAATACAGAGAACATCAAAATTTGTTATATTTATCTGAATTTAATGTGATTCCTTTATTTTTTATGACAAAAATATGGGAACAAAAACACGTTTTTCTTATTCTCTTTATTAAAACTTTCCATACTTCATCCTCTCCTCTCATTTTATTTTTCTTTCTTCAAAATTTTCTTTTTATTTGTTGGAATTCTTTAGATTTCCAATTACATTTAATAATTAAAAACATTGACTTCATTGAATATATATTAAAAACCCGAATGCTCAATCATCAAAATATCTGAAATATCTAAGTGTTTATATGGATATTTAATTCTTCCATGTATACTTAGTAGCCAATGCCAAAGGAAAACTCTAGCTTTCCTGTGTCACCTTACTAGGTATATTTCTGTAGAGATGAATATAGCAACCTTCTCATAAATATACGGAATATATGCCTTGTAATTTACCTGGTTGTTGATTTTTTCAAATAGTTCCCTTTTCTTTTCTATGCATAAAGATTGTCTTGATATCTGAATCTTGCAAAGTTAATGTTTTCTTTTCCTGCAGTTAATCTGCAGTTAACCCTTCACCAATAATTGAATAAATCAACTTATTGGTCGGACCTTGGTCAAGCTTTCTGGGTTGTTCACCTTTGGAATGAGGACAAGAAGAGTACCATTGGTTGTGGCTGCATGATAATACTTCATGTTCTAGTCTCCTGAAGCTATCCATTCCTCCCTTGCTCTCTGAAACCAAAACATCTCTTCCTGATTCAAGGTAAGTTCTAGATCTTTTTAAAGTTTCCTCTCCAACTTGAACAAATTCTTATTCTCTGGATGCATCATTGCTTTCTGAATTCCTGCCAGGCAAGCCCAAAGTCCTGCTTCTTCTTTCAATGCCCGAATTGTTCCGTATTCCAGTCTATCAGCCGGTTGGCTATCACCCTCATTGTTCTCTGTGAATGAGATTTCTTGTCCAATGTGTCTGGACCAGATTATGGAAGTCTGGGTGGAGAAGCCAGGCTGCTTGGAATTTAAACCGCTTCGAGTTTGGATAGTGTCTCGACCCTGAAAGGGATATATGAGCATTAGGAAGTGATCAGAATTTATTTTTGGCAGGATGTTTACCTCTGCATCAGGAAAACGGATTCTCCAGTTTGTGTTGCTTAAGGCCCGGTCAAGTCATGCACTAGTGAAAGTATTTGGAGTTGTTCCCCTAGTCCATAGTAAATTTAGGTTCTGTTAAGCCCGTCAAGAAGGCCATGTTCAAAAAAATCCAGCTGGCGAAACCCAAATACTATATTATGTTCATAGTAAATTAGAGCACATATATTATATATATATATATATATATATATATATATATATATATGAATTGGAATTTTTTTCAACATATTCTTTTTTATGTCTGTAATTATTGTTTTGGAGATGTCCTTTTTAGCTTTCATGTTTACGAATCACCTGTTAACTACTGCAGGATAGTCATAATTAGCCCCAAAATAACATTAACAATATATGTTTCTCTTTATTATATAAGGACTAAGAAATTTAAAAATATATAAAATATTGATTGGCCCTCTTTGTATTTTCATTAATGTGAAGTAAGTATGAGTTCATTGCATAATGGATGTATAATAGGACGCGCTATGGTTATTTAAACCCAAATTTTGTTGATGGAGTGCACATTTTTAGTTCACACCGGTAAATTAGTCAACCATAATGGACTGATGGATCGAGAATAAGGTGTCCATGTAGTATGTGTAAGAATCGAAAGTTTTTAGAAACTGAGAATGTGAAGTTACACCTAGTGCAAAAGGGTTTTGTACCAGATTATTATGAGTGGAGATTTCATGGGGAAACTACAACTCGTAGAAATTATGAACAAAATAAGGTCATACATCGCCTATGTTATCGACTACCCGGTCCATACCATACTATGGTTATGGATGCAGCGGACTGACTGACTTGACACTATGGAGGAGAGTCCAAACTGAAGAAAAATTGTATGAGATGTTACAGCAACCCGATCAAGCACAGGCCGTGGTGTGAGAAGCACTCATGCTATCTCGCAAAGAGCTCGATTGTTGAACACAAGTCTAAATATCATTTACCGAGAGATGTTATGATTCTTATTGAATTTATGAAAGAGGCACTACCTCGTAGAAACACACAAGCAGAGAATTTTTTACGATACGAAGAAGATGGTCAAGGATTGGGTCTTCCCGTGGAGAAATTGATTGTTGTGAGCGTGGGTGCATGATATATTGGGGTGTAGATAACGCTTGAAGTGTTTTGTTACGTGGGCATCCTAGGTACAAAAGTAGGAGAAGTGGGAGTCAACAAAACATAAGGGCGATGTTCCGTATAAGAGGATGTACATTTCTCTCATTCCTAAAGGCTGGGATTGTATGCTTCAAAGCAACTCCGCAAGGATATGCTGGCATGATGATCATGACAAGGAAGACGGTGTTATGCATCATCCATCTGACTCTAAGGCTTGGTTTCATTTTGACCAGATGCATCCTTCATTTTCCGCAGAGAGTAGAAATGTCAGGTTGGGATTATGCACATGGATCTCCAATCCATTTTGGTCAGACCTGCAAGAATATTCATGTTGGCCAATCATTGTAACACCATATAATTTGCCACGGAATGTATGAGCATTCATGTTCTTGTCAAGAATTTGCACTGGCCGAACAACCCTAAGCATAAGATAGATGTGTTCCTTCGCCCACCGATAGCCGAATTGGAAACACTCAGGAGGTGGGTGTCAAAACATATGATGTGTCTCAAAAACACTTTCAAATGAGAGCATCTTTGTCAGGACTATTAGTGATTTTCCAAGATACTCAATGTTGTCCGGATGGCACAATCAAGAATTAGCTTGTCCGCATTGTATGGAGTACTCAGATGCATTTTCACTCCCAAATGGTCATAAGACATCATGGTTCGATAATCGGAAATTTCGCCACAATCACCCCTTCACGAAACAAGAACCCGGCTTTATTAAAATAAAACAATTTCTTTCCTACCACTCCGCCACAGTCCGGAACAGAAATTTTAGAGCATATCGAGATGTTGGGACTTAGAAAGGTAACTGAAGCTGATGCGGATGAGATCAATAGCAACATTTGTAAAACTAGTGGTTGTGGTTGGAGAAAACGTAGTATATTTTGGGATTTGCCTTTGGCTGGAGTACTAATCATCTGGGCCACAATCTCGATGTCATGCACATAGAGAAAATGTGTTTGAGAATGTGTGTTCAATATCGTCATGAACATCAAATACAAAATAAAAGACAACATCAAAGCTAGAGGATTTAAGATGTTTTGGTCGATTTAAAAGAGTTAGAGAAGAATGTTAATGGTAAATATCCAAAGGCAAACTACACTTTGGATAAGAATGGTAAGTAAGCTGTTTGTGAATGGGTGAAAAACCTCAAATTTCCCGATGGCTATGTGTCAAATATGGGACGATGTGTGGACTTAAAGAAGTACAAACTTTTTGGAATGAAAAGTCATGATCATTACGCTTTTATGCAGGTTAACTTCTAATAGTATTTCAAATTTGATGCTAACGTAATGCCGGGAACCATCGATCGAGCCGAGCTTTTATTCTTTTTAAAGACTTAACCCCACGAAACTCAAGGAGGAAGATATGAGGAGATTGGAGTTAGAAATCTTAAATTTTATGTGTTAGAGAGGATATTTCCTCCTCGCTTTGACTCAATGGAACATTTGCCCCCACTGGCCATATGAAGCAAGGATAGTGCCCAAGACAGCTGTTGATGTACCTGCATGAGAGGTACTAACTTCATATTAAATTTTCATTTTCCTTTGATATTTGATGTTAATAATATATGAAACAATTACTGTTGTCATATATATATATATATATATATATATATATATATATATATATATATATATATATATATATATATATATATATATATATATATATATATATATATGTATATAGGTTCCTTTCTGTCATTTGAAAAAATGCTCTGCAATAAGGCTCGAAGCCGAGGTTCAATATGTAATGATGAAGGAAGAAGCATCAAAACTTTTTTGTTCGTGACATTGAATCACATGTTCACACAAGACAACTAATGTGCCCCGAATACGGCTACAGGTTGCCGCTCCAATAGAAGGTAATTTGTCAATATTCACGATTCTCGACGATCTTATGGAACTACAAAGCCTGTACAATTGAAGGCGGGAACTTCTGCTCGCTTCAAACCTATATTCTTTTGAATCAGTGATGAGGTTACACCTTATATCGAGTGCGTTATTTTTGAATATTAGTAAAATTATTGATTTTTGTATTTTAATGGTTTTATTTTTTTATTTGAAGTATTTACATTCTCAAGCTACGTGAACAAGAACAAAGAATTAGCGATGCTGACATTGATCAAATGCTTGATAATAATTTTGTTGAATGGTTCAAACTTTATGTAAGAGTATTTCGTTCCCTACATAATTTTTCATAATCAAATATTTTAAATCAAATACATATTGACATTAATATTTTTGATAAATGTGCACGTAATCCTAGTAACAACGTGACAAACATCTTGTAAAGGTTTGTCAAGGACCAAATAGAACCACACAATCATATCCAATGTACTTTGTCAATGGGTACAAATTTCATACTATAGGCCACAGGACTGGTCGAGCTACCATGAACAGTGGTGTTTGCATTAAGGGTACAAACTATAGTGAGAATCCTAGTGATTATTATGACAATTGATAGAGATATTGGAGTTAGAGTATCCTGGTTATCCATTCAAAGAACTGCTTCTATTTAAATGTGATTGGTCTAATTCCTTCAAGGCATGGTACTAGAGGCACCCAAATTACAAATTCGTAGGTCAACCACAAAGTAGAAGGTTTAATAAATATGAACCATTCATACTTGCAATGCAGGCGTTCCAGGTATATTATGTACCATATCCTTCATTAAGGCGAGCCCAAATGGATTGGATAGCTGTGTGCAAGATTAAGGTGAGGGCAGTTGTAGAGATGCCTGAATTGTCAAAGAAAACTTCTTCAATGCCAGAATTGGCCTTTCAAGACAATGAAATTAATTTACATCATATTGAGGTGGCAGAGGACAATGATCTTGGTCTTCTTAATGATCCAAATGGTGAGATATATAGGTTATGATGTAGGAGATGATGAATTTGAATCAAGATGAGATTGAACATGTTTTGGGAATCGAATCGAAGATGAAGATGATGATGAAGACTTTGTCGATTAGTATTTTTTTGCATCTTGTTCGAAACACCCTAGTAAACTTATCTCCCAAGTTATTATAATCACTAGTTGCCCATTTTCAACTCCTTAACCTAGTTTTTTACATGTAATGGAAGGGATGAGTTTGGAATTTTGTGCCGGTTTCAAGCTTAGTTTTTTTAGGGAAAGAATTGTGTAACAATCCTTGCTTTGAAGGGCACAAGAAACTTTTTTAATGATTAACCTCGCACTCTGAAAATAGAGTTTATATCCAAATTTCTTCATTTATTCTTTATTTCCTTTTTATTTAATTGCTTTTGTCCACGTGATTTTTCTTAGTATATTCTGTACAGTATTAGTAGGCCAGTATTTCTGGTTGCTGCTCCATTTTGAAATTGTTATCTGATTTGTACACATCAAAGACCCAAGTCAAAGTGTGGACAAGATGAATAATGTATGCTTTATTGTTAGAATTATGAATACACATTACATGTGTGATGATGAATGGTTTTATTTTGGATGATATAAGTCAATAATCTATAAATAAGTATATTTGCTCTCAATCTCTACTTGTTCTTAGAAACTTTTTCTTTTTCGTATCATTAAATAACATGATTTGGAAATTTATTGGAAAATTCGTTACCTTTCCAAGGATGAGTATAAGAACTGAAGCATAATATAAATGGTATCAGGATTGTTTGGTGTACATCCAGTGAAGAACTAGGTCACCAGCTGTAGTTTGATTTGGAGGTTTGCGATATTTAGTACGTATCATCACTCATACCACGGCAAGAGAAATCACGAATTCTGAAGTAAGATCACCACTACCCATCAACACACAACCCTAAATTCTTTCTTTTCGTTTTTTCATGGTTCCAAGAAGTGTTTGCGATTTTCTTTTTGTTTCTTAATTGTTTCCGATTGTGTCTTTGTCAGAAAATGAGTGTGTTTGTGATTAATGATTAATCTTTATTTTCCATTATCTTGTGGATTGATGTTTTGATTTATTCTATTGGGTGTGCTGAGTTCGATCATGTGAGAAAACCATACCATTTTTTCTAAATTTTTCTTCAAGTATATCTAGGTAGTTGACTATTATCTTTTCACTAAATTTTTCTACGATCATGTTTTGATTTTGCAAGACCCACATAACTAGGTTTCCAGCTTAATGGTTTAATAATTACACATTTCAGTGGGGATAAAGTCGTCTACAACTTGGATTCAATTCTTCTTATTAGCACAGCCTATATATATATATACATACTTTGCAATAAAACTAATAATTACTCTTGACCTTTACATTAAGAGAAAATCTAACTATTCTCCTTCATTTTGTATCTCCGTATTCAAATATGGAGATTTTCACCAAAAAAAAAAAAAAAACCAAATCCAAAACGATAAAAGTGAAAAGGCATTATTCACCCTTTTTTTTTCTTTTTTTTCATAATAATAAAAAAATGAAAAAGTGAACTACAATATACTAGTCTCTAATTTTTTATAATATACAAAATGTTATTCTCCAATTTTATATTTTATAATATACAAAGTACTATTTTCTTTTTTATTTTTTTATAATATTTAGAGATAATAAATAATAATTTAAAGATGAATTTAAAAATCATTAATTGGAAAGTACTATTTTCTCCAAATACAAAGAAAATGCCATAAAGATTTGTGATTGAGAATGAACTAAGAAGGTAATGATTAAAAAGTAGATATTAATTTTTTATTTTAATGCATGTTTTATAAATTTGTAGAGTAATATTTAAATCGATATATGCATGTATTTTTAAAATAAAATTTTTTAATTTTTCCATTATCTTGAGTGATATTCAGGCCCAGACAAATACATAGATCCATGGGCCCCATTGCATATGGATGCTTATAAATTGGGTCATGAGCCATAAGGCCTTAGGACAATACTGTGGGCTAATGCCCCAAAACCTATATCTAATTTATGATTATTATCTTTTGAAAAAATGAAGACTCTTATTGTCTGTTAGGAATATTAAAATCATGCTATCAAAAAAAAAAAAGAATATTAAAATCATTATCTTAGAATCAATGTCAAATGCTTAGGTTATACGTTTTATAATACAATGTTTTTTTTAGAGCTAAACACTTTGTAGTAAACCCTTCTTGTCACCTTTTTAAAAATGTTGAATATTCTATTATATGAATTAAATATGATGGCTTATAATAAAATATTACTACAGATAAAGCTTCCACAAGATTATAATGTATATGTTTCCATTTCTTTGTCTTTTGATTGGCCCAGTAGACCAAACATAACTCAATATTCCTTATTATGCCTAATATTATGGTATATAGGCTCTACCTCAAAATACAACCAAGTATGGTCAGATGCTTCGATCGGGACAAACTTACATGTTAAAGTGCATAAACCTTTTATCTTGGATGGGCATATTACCTTATAACAAAATGAGTTCAAGAAATTTATTTTTGTAAAATATTGGTCTCCTTTAACTAACGAAAACACATGATACTGTGAGAAACACATTAAAGCTCATCTCATCATATATTTATGGCACAGCTGATCCAACTGAAAAGAACTTTAGAGCGACAAAGGCAAGTTAAGTATGAATTGCATGATACCTTTTATACAAAAACAAGTATGAGTTATGCTATTTTTATACTATCGATGTTATTGCTATAACCATTGTGACTGTTATTTTAAGCAATCGTGAAGACTAGTAGTAGAAGTAAGTACTACAATTTGTATGCCATTATGCTTTATGCTATTGTGATCATATTTCAGAAGATAATATACAACGTTGACTTTATGCTTGTAGATTAACACTTTATGCTTGTTGATGAACTTTTGGTCGTCAGTTTACCAACCACTACATGTGCGTATGGTGTAGGTAAAGGAAGAGGAGGAATCCATGAAGGTAGAGGTAAAGGAAGAGGAGGAAACCATGAAGGTAGAGTTAATAATAATAGTAGATCTTGGACAGAGTCTATTGATGAGATAAATCATAAAATGTAGACCCAAGACATGGCTCCTATGATAATCACAAATTCCTTCGCATAACCATCACTCCTTCGCCAAAGACAGCACTGGCAACAATTTGAAATTGGCTCGCGATCAGACCGTTGTCGACCTATAAATGCTGGTGTTTCACACGATGGTGCTTCTAGATTTGACCTAGAGATGTGATCACTATCGGTATCAGAAAGAAGTTTTCATCAACTTAATTTTCTTCCTAATAATGCAAATGGAAGCATGTATCAGATGAACCAAAAATTTATTAACGAGTTGTTGAAAATTAGAAACTCTTATAAACAATTTTTTTCTCAAATTTAAACTTAAAAGACTATTATTTTGGCTCGGGGGTAGGTTGATTAATTTCCATCCTCCTCACAATCTTTTGTTTTCCTTCTTTTCCACAAATATTAACCCTAATTGTGACAAAGCTCGCAAATACAAATGACTGTGATATTGTCGACCTTCAAAATCAAAAAATCAAATCGCATTCAAACGCCCAAGAAGCTTCTTTTTCCTTTTTTCATTTTCCATCTGACATTTTCTCATGAAATTTACGTTTTCTACACATTTCCACCGGGAATTTTTCGGCATTTCACAAAAAACTCAAATTTAAACTAATCCAACCGCTGGCCAAGGGTATGAGGAATTTCAGAGTTACGGGTTTTAAATGTGCATCACACCTTGTGTTTTGGCTGCGGATAATCAAACATGAGTAGAAGATATCACCAAGAATTATGTGTAATAATTATCATATGAATCAAGTAACAAAGCCACGGCTTTCCACAATCTTTAACTACACTGAGATAAATAAGGAAAGAGATTGATGGTAGATGATAAATTGTTGTAAATGGAATGATTGCTTCACTTTGTTTAATTCTTGTCAGAGTTTTTATTTTATGTTTTTGTACTGCAAATGACTTTGCAATTTTATAGCTCGTGGATAGTTATTTGAAGCTTAACTGTTTTTCCCCAAAGATTTGAGGAGAGCTGTTGATCGTGCCATTACTCGTGGCCCAAGCAGTTAGTTTGAACAGAAAGCACTGCAATTATTTTTATGCAAAAAGTGTTCAAATCTTATTAACTTCATTCTAAAAATAATAATTTAAAAAATATAGTGTAAAGGTTTGTTTGATAGTGGGTCAGGAAAGTTAATGTTTCAGAGGCTTATATAGAATTTTTTATTGCATTTGTAATTAAGTTATCCTCTCAGGTTTCTATTGTGCAAATTGGTATTTCTTTCACGAATAGGTCTTCCATTCCGCCCACACTGTTGATTTCCTCGAATTTGATTATATTATTAACTTTTCAATACCGAAACTAACAAGAAAGTAATTTCATCATAGGTCATGTTCTGTCAAAATGCCTTCCACGACGTATCACAAGACTTCGGTGCCAGCTGACTTCACAAGGATGCAGATATTTTTAAGAACATTCCTCGTAACACTAAAGATTTGTATTTTCGAGGATTTCAAAGAATATTTCTTTCAAATATATTGTAATTTTTAAAATATAAAATGAGTTTGTACTAACTATTTGTTTTTTTGCAAATTTTAGAAATATTTTCTAAGGATCAAAAAATATGCAGAATAAGATTTCTTTGGGAGAACAGCAAAATTATTAGATACAAGAGTTTTTATTTAATTACTTAAGAATGCCAAATAAGTCACTCTATGTTTCGATGATATTGGAAGGCATGGAACGATGAATTCAATAAATGAATATATAGCAAGAGCACGCATGTAATAAGCTAAATTCCGCAAGCCGGTGAACTCCGCTACCATACCGAGGATCTATCACACATTCTTCACATGCTAAACTCATGGTTAGGTTTTGGCGATAAGAAAATTTGTTACAATAATATTTTTAATTGTGTGATCATATTATATACAATTTTGTTTTGAACTCACAGAACAAAGTTCTGAAAGAAGCCAACATACTATGAGTTATGCTTATTCGCAATCATATTAAAAGGGGGTGATGGTCATTCACAATGAGAAAGCCAAAGCTTTGAAATGCTAGCATCTTAATTAAAATTTAATGTTTTATTACATTAATAGTTAATTTTCATTAATAAATTTATAAATTTAATGTGAGTATTGTTGAGTGTGATGATTTCATCCTGACTACGGAGGAGATGTCCTAACCAGAGGAGGGGTCGTTCGAACCTCGTCCAATTGATGACAATCAAATTTTTGTTAAAAATGCTCTGGGAGTGAAGTAGAAACAAGACTGATATGTATTACCAAATTTCAAAGATACCGTGGCATTGCCTCTTTTAGTGGCACTTCACCGCGATGTCACAGCCATGAGTTAGAGGGATAAATTGCAAAATTAGTGCAAGAAGAAAATAAGTCAAGACGCGATCGCTTAAGTGACTACAAAGACTTAACCAAAAAATACAAGAGAAAAATGAAAAAACGCAGGAGGAGATGCGTAAACAAATGCAGGAAGAGATGTGTAAACAAATGCAGGAGATGCAAAGACACATGCAAGAGCAGATGAAATCACAGTTGGCCGCTTTTTTTCGTGGTGACAATGATCGTGAGCTATATTTGATTTACCACTACCATTTTGTTATTGCAAGAATACTATTGATTTTATAATTAATTAAAAGTATTGTATTTCAATTATTTAATGATATCTATTAATTTAACTATTAATAATGATTTCATATAATCGCTTTTTGAATGACAAGACGGTGATGGAAGCTTCACACATGTCAACATAAAATTTTTATAAATATAGACAGAATAGAAATAATCAGAGACGGAATGTTGCGTCTTTGATCGTAGATTTAATTTGAGATCAAAACCTCGCCTCTCGATCAGAGACGAAAATCATTCGCTTTCTCAAGAGACGAAATTTAAGACCAAAATTTCAGCCTTTGAATAGAGACGGACGAAACCGCCTCGATCGCATGCACTGGCATCAAGCCTCGCCTTTACTGAGATTTTGATCCGCCTCCCCGATCAGATCGCACCTCGTCTTCACCAAAGACTGGGGCTTCTCGTCCCAAATTCGCCTCTCGATCAGAGATTAATGGGTCCTGTTTTCTATCGTAGAGATTCGAATCAAATCCGCTCACCTGGGAGATGATTTCCATTCCCGTCTCTCACCCAAAGACTCGAATTCAGAGTCGCTCTGGCCTTTAATTGTAGACGGACACCGCTCGACGGCACTAATTTGAGACGAAAATTCCGCCTCCCAATTATACAATTTGAGACCTAAAATTCTCGCCTTCATCAGAGACGAGGTTCATCCGCCTCAATCAAAGACTAATCCAAAGATTTTAATCAAATCCGCCTTGCAGAGACGGAATTTGAGATCGTAAAATTCCGCCTCCCATTAGAGATAATCAATCCGCTCACAGAGTACTCACTCTTGAGATCAGGTACCCGTCTCAACCTCCAGACTGAATTGGCCTCGGGGAATTATTAATTCCAGAGACTTAAAATCCGTTTCTAATCCGCCTCTCGATTAGAGATTGAATCTTTCGCCTCTAATCGTATCTGACAGAGACGGTCGAATCAGACAAATGTTTAAGACTGAAAATTCGTCTCTAACTGTCAGAATTGTTTATACTACTGTAGAATCGAATTGTCCGTCCTAATTCCGATTTTTCTGTAGTGGCAGGTCTATAAACCGAAGCTACGAGAGGTCAAGCTTCACCCGACATTCCATGGTGCCAAGCCTTATCATCATGACCCTAGTCCGGACAAAGTGCAAGCAAAGCGGAACCCGCCTATGGTTAGAGTCGAGTTCAGCAAAGAGATTGCAAGCATCCTACAGGATAGGAAAATGGGCAACTAGAAGACTAAGTGGACCGAGTACTTAATTCATTGGAAGGGGACGCCCGTCAGTGAAGCAAGTTGGGAAAAGGGTGCTACATTGTAGCAGTTTGAAGATCAGATCCTTGAGTATGCGCTGGTCGAAGTCAACGAGGACGTTGAATACCTCTAGCGAGTGGTCATCACCGACTAGATAACACGAGTCCTTGGTATGCATGAGGGCACTGCCTTGGCCCTATGGCCTGCCTAATGGAAAAGAGCAAGGCAAATAAGAGAAGGAAGTGCTGGCATGAGAAGAGAAGCTCGGTGGCATGATGCGTGAGCTAAGCACGCATATGAGGGAAGGCAAGCAAGTAATCCGTCAGACGCGCACAATGGCCGTCACAAGACTCACGCTGTAGGGGGCCCGGCGTGGCACTGCCAAACGGAATCGCACAGAGACGACGCCTTATATAAAGAGAGCCTGGGCAACAAGTTCCTATTCAAGGTAACAGTTGATTTCCTACGACATTGGGATTCCTGCCAGAAGCGACTCCTAATCCAAGAGACTCATGCTGGTCGTATAGGAGTTCTTAACTGGCCGACTTAGTGCGGGAAGGATTGCGTTGGCTTTCGAATTGAAGACTAGAGTTAGAGTAGGACTCTTAGTCATATTTGTACTAGACTCCGCCTTCAGCCTATATAAGGGCATGCTCACTCTGGTGTGACATTGAGAATCGGATCCAGAGAGCAGAGCATCCCGAGACAGGAGCCTTGCAAAAGAGTCTTCAGATTTTAAAGAAGCACAAAATACGAAAGGTGAGAGCGCCGCACGCCTCGGTTCTGTAGAATTGTGAGGTGAGAGAAGGCTAGCCTCAATGGTTCCTGAAGGCCAAGATACGACCAAAATCGCGTGACACTCCATGGCATGCATGCTATCGCTTGCCATATGCACACGTACTACTTAGCTTAGAATAATGCTTCCTTATTAGTTTTGGTGGGGAATTATGTAAACATATTATGAAGGACCCAAAAGAATTTAAGAAGGCAACTTTTAAAACCATTATAAAACATGTAATGACCTTTACTTAAATTAATTAAACCACATTTGATTAGTTCTCTCCTTATTAAGACAAAAAACCCATTTTATGTTGAGTTTACATACAATAATAATGTAACATGCTCATTATGTTAATGTAACAAATTTTTGCTTAATGTAACACCTGCTTGCCTAATATAATTGACTTTTATAAATATGTTATATTAAGTAAAAGGTCAAGTATATAAATTAAATATTTACATTACACAAAAGAATTTGTTATATTAGGCAAAAGTTTATCATATTAGACAAAAGTATGTTACATTAATATAGTGAGAATGTTAAATTAATTTGGTGGAGTCATCACATATTTAATGTTTTCAAAAGTGCGCCTATTTTGTAAAACCTTAGAAAATTAGAAATTTTAAAAATGGCAAATAATAATAATAATAAATTACTATAATAGTTCGTGAAAGCTAAATTTCTCGATCTTGGATGACGAAACGGATCAGGCCAAGTAAAGTCGCCTCGTGAAATTAAAGATGTAAAATTTCACAAATTTGAGACAATCGAATTTTTTACGCATTTTCTTCGGTGATAAGTTGTCAAGTGATTTAGGGACTAGATTTTTACGAAAACTCTAAGTCGTAGAAATGGCTTGAGCTAAGTTCATATAAAATAATTGAACTAAAATAAATAAATTATTTCCCGGGTAAAAAAGTATCTTAATGAGAGATGGACACATGGTAAAAAAAAACATAAAAAGTAAAAAGGAAAACAAAAGAAGGAAAAACAAAAACAAAAACAAACGGGAGTGGTGAGCGGGTGAGGGCGAGAAGAGAGAGGAAATTTGTTTCTCTCTAAAATCTACGGAAATCGGATCGTATGTTTTCATCAGAGCAAAAGGCAAAGTTGATCAATGCATCGCAAGCTACACGTGGGTACCAAAATCTTGGAGTTTCGTCAAGCTCCACGAGGTAGGGAATTTTCCTACTTTAGTTAGTTCTAGCCTAAAGGTCATTTAATGATTTGGGGTTTTTTCTTAGAGGCTGTGAGAGGCTGTAAATTTAAGCCCTAAATTTTTGGAACTAGGTGTAGGAATTTTTAGAAATTTTCGAGACTGTTTTTTAACAATCCGGACTTAATTTTCGGGATTGTTTCCGGAAAGTCCGGATAGGATTTTCGTGATTGCTCTCGCAGCCTCAACCGCCGAGGCTGTCATCCCGATCGATGCCTTCGGGTTTCAGGCGTGTTTTGGCATCACGCACCCGTACGACGAACCAAGGGACTCAAGAGGTGCCCTATTTTATAGGGTCAGAGATTCAGTCATTTTATGTATTGTTGTAGGTAAATAATATAAAGGTTGTGTGTCAAAATCATGTTAATATGTGCTTATGTATGTATTAACATGAAAATTAGATGAATGGAAATTATATGTAGGAAATATAATTATCCGAATTTATAAATGTCAAGATGTAAAGATTTATTATTAAAGCATGAAATGACATGATCAAGATTTCTACATGCATGATCATCGCATGATTACCGGGTGTATGCATGGGTATGGTCATCCATCATCGTGCCATGAATGGGCAGTGAGCCTGCACTTTGAACGACATCCAATAAAATGACTCGCGGTTCAAATCACAAAGTGAAATATAATTACGTGTCAAGGAGCAAGAAGGGGGACGTTAATCCCCCGTGTGAAAAATCCTCGAACACGGTCTACTATACCACGGCAGATCTCGAAAAGCCTCAGACATGGGTGTAATTGCACTCCACGCATGTCGAAAAGCTCCGCGCTTCAAAGAAGACACGGTCATGGTTATCACATAGACTTCGAGTCATAATAGAGTTCGATCGACTTGGGATTAGTTGCCCATCGCACTTATCGGGTACCGTGCGTAGCCCAGAAGGGCTCGGGGATGTGTGTCATCACTACTAATGACTCAAGCACGCTTAATTTGGCATAGGTATTGTGCGAGGAGTCGGTGAGTGACTCGATATGGGCATGAAGACATTTTACGCATTTACATAAGACATCACTGCAGATATTTTCACTGATGTGTACGTGGGTTGGCTCGATCATTGTATGACACGTAGGCTGGAGTAACCCTCGAGGGAGATTATCACCATCAAGCATCGCTTCACCCCATCGCGACCCCCTTTTTCAAGTACAGAGTTTATAGGAGACTACACCCGACGAGGCCGTGATTGTAAAGAAACATAAAATTGACAATACTTTTGTAAAAGTATTTCATATAAAAAGAATTGTAATTAAATTCTTTTGACTATCAGATGAATAGTCGTATATAATTATGGTAAGAGTCGTGGATCTGACTCTTGCGGACTATAATTGCCGCTTTATTTTCATATTTTAGATTTAAATGTGAATGAATGAATCCCGATAAAGGGATGTATATTGGGGATATGGACATATGGATTATGCGGGGTCAATACTACTATTGAGACCTTGGATGAGATATGATTATACTGTTATACAAGTTGTCTATCAGTAGAACTTCCCAACAGCCGAGACTATGTCCGCATTTCTGTGAAAATATGATCCCGATAAATGGAACACACAACAAATGCGGTATCGGGTCACCCGAAATCCACAAGAATTCGCGGTCGACGTTATCAATAACTCGGATTCGGCGCCATAATTTTCCTTATTCAGCCCTTCATTGCATGTTTACGTAATTCTTAGTTTTTAATATTTGATATTCTACAATTGACCTAACTTGATTTGAAGAATTTTTATTTTATTTTATCGGTCAGATGATGCCTTTAAACCTGAATCTGGCCGGAAAGCGGTCGCCGGCCAACCTCTATCATCATGACTGGCCGTAGCCGCCGGATCGCCCGGGTCGAAATAGGATTGCTTCACGCCGGGTCTCGCAGCTTTCAGCGTGGCACTTCCGCAAAAGAAAGAAGGGGGGGTCGACGAGGGCTTCGCCCGTGCCGTCCGATGCCTAAGCCACTTTCTTTCGAGAGAAAAGAGAGATCGCTGTAGGGCTGCACGTGTCGTATGAGGATGCTGTGATAGTATGCAGACGTAAGATTGGCCATCTTTCACCAATGGGGTGGCTTTGTATTTATAAGAGATGTTCAACCAACATTTCAAGGACAGGATTCGCTCCTATCGATGGGATATTTTTTATTATCGTATCGGATTTGGTAAAGGATATAGAAAGATAAAATTTATTCGGGATAATCTCCTTCCTTATTAGGATCCGATTTGACGATGATCTATTATTGTCTTTTCTTTCCTTATTGGTGAGGTTTGCTGGATTTGCGAATAATATATTATTAGATTATTCTATATTCGACTGGGAGACTTCCATAATCGGTTCGGGGCTGCTTGACCTCATTCGGGCTAGCACCAAAAGGCTTCAATGATGCATTTAAAAAGGCCCTCGAATGCTTCAATGTGGCATCTTCCTTCGGGTTTAGCGAAAGGGCCCGAAAGTGAGTTTCGGCTTGGTCGGGCTCTTTCTTAGGCCTGGCAAGTGGGCCTATGAGCCTTATTTTTGAACCCCATCAATCACTCTCAAATTCAGGTACGGCTGCACGCGGGCGCGTCGTAACGCAGGTCTCGCTGGGGCAATTTCCACGTGTCTCGCCGGCCAGATTAGCCAGGGGCCTCGGGGTCGCCGCCATTTGTCTTATGATAATGATGACTCCTTCGGCTTTCGCGCCTCATTCTCCCACTCCGCCTCGCCTTCCTTCTGCTTTTTCGCGCACATCCTCCATCTCGTGTGCCTCTCGCTCCCTGACCTTTTCTTTCAGCTTTAGCGAGTTCCTGACTTCCTCTCTCTTAGTCTTCCTGGTCCGAGCCTTTTCGCGCAGTCTCATGGTGTCTTCGGGACAACCCCTCTCTGGTCAGACATTTCCGGTCCACTACGCCTTTGTCTTCTCGGTCTTTTCGCGATACGACGAGGCGCTGTGTGGTCAGTCAATAAATTTTATTTTCATCATGGGTCCGGTCGCTCTTCTTCTCACAGACGACGGTGACTCTTCTGGCCATTGGCCGGTTCGGGATCGAATCGCGGTGCCTTCGACCGGGCCGACGGGTCGAACTCGAGATGCCCTGCAGGTGCCTCCTCTTCCCTTGACAAGGTAAGGGAAAAGGAACCCGATTAAATACCTCGGGGGTCGAATACTCTAAGATCTTCCGCTCCAAAGATGCTTTAATCGTGGGACCTAGTAAGGCTCCGCTTCATAGCCACACTTTTGCCGACGCTATCGCCTCCCTTCATGCCTCGTGGTCCCCGACGTTCGACCCCCTCTATGTGGTCCTGCCTAAGATGGTGTGCTTCTTCGAAGTGGCTTTCGATAATCCGCCTTCGGCTCTCCAGATCCCTTCATGTGCGGGTTTCACAAAGACTTCAATGTAAGTCCTTCTCAACTCGCGCCCAATGGTCAGGTATTTTATTAGTCTCACGGTTTCTTTGTGATGTGTCTTGTCCTAGCATAGCCTCGTTCCTTTACCTTTTTAGTTCGAAGGACACCTCCGAGGGCTTCCTTTATTTTTCTAGGCGTTCTGGCGCTCCTCTTGTGATTTCCAATCTACCTTCTTCCCACAGGCTGTGGAAGGAACGTTACTTCTTTGTTAGTGGCCGTAATTGGGAATATGACCCTTCCTCGATGGGGCGAGACGACACCTCAGGTGTTCCAGTGGGTCAGACCACCCCAAGAACCTTCTCGTGAGTGTTCGTCTGCTTTTGTTATAACTCGTAAGGCACACCGGGCATCTCCGATCTCGTATGGTTGTCTACATGCTTCTCGTGTGCTCTGACGATCTCAAGACTAAAGATAACACCATAAGGCCATGCTATTTTCGAGTGTCCTTCTTCGCCCTACGCGAGCCGATTGCCTGGCTGTTCCCCGCCCTTCGGAAGTTCGAGGTCTACTCGCCTCCGCTTGCGGCCTTCACCTCCTTCCACTCATGAGTTCCTCCCGCTGGGCCCTCACGCCAAACCCACCAGGGGGAACCATCGCCCAGCTTGGAGATGGTGTCTATGAAGCCCCAGAGCGGGAAACGAAAAACCTCGGACTCCATTGAAAAGACTGGCGGCCAGTCAAAGTTCCGTCAGGTATCTTCATCTTCTCCTCGCTTCACTGTCCATAAATCGTAATCCGTTAAGGCTCCTATAGTTTTGAGTTCGCATTCCATTCCCCTCGGGTTTGCTATGGAGGTATATCCTCGTGGGCCGCAGCATACCGTTGTTTGGCCACACCCAGCATTATCGTTTGGAACCCGCCGATTAAGAGGGTTAGGTCACCTTCTCGAAGGGCGGAAGAGGCGAGGAGGAAAGATCCGGAATCCAAAATTGGCGGAGACAGGGACTCTTTACTCCACAATGTCGAACTCACGGGCAGCGCAGCCTCGCCCATTCTAAGGATTCGATCTCGGCCATGCCTGGGTCATTTCCGCCCGATGAGGCTCGCCCCATCTCTAGTGGGTCGCTCCGTGGTTCCCCGTACCTTGTCATATTTGATTCATTTTTAGTCGAAGCTCGAACTTGCATTGATGTTGATTCCATGTCACGTGCAGTAGCTAATATTTGAAGGGCTCGGGCGTAAAGGCCAAACTAAACGGCGTCACGCCAGCGCCGCCGCTTATAAGGCGAGGGTGGCTTCTTTAAGACCGAAAGGGCCGAGCTGCGAGGTCGTGCAACGTGATGATCGAGGAAGCAAGCAGTTTAAATCTGATGAACATACCACGCCTGGCCGCGTCGTCAAGGGTAGGCACACAAGGCCCGGAACAGCCTGGTGGCCAAGGCGAAGCCTGTGGAGGCCCGGTGATTCGAGGGGCCAGGTGACGACTTGATGGAGGCTAAGGACTGCCATACCGCTTCAAGATGAACTTTAGATGGTTGTGGATGAGTTTGACATCCCAAGGCGAAGCCGGAGTCTAAGGAAGAACTGCGCATGCATCAAAAGACGATTTCTGATAAGATCGAGCGTCGTTGGGACGAGGCTCCGTCGTGAGGCTGGAGGCGCGCCTAGCCTCTGCGGAACGCCCGACCAAGGAGGCCGGGTCGCGTGGGGATCTTCATCGCCAAATAATCCTCGTGGCTCACGGACGGTTATTAGGAAGACCCAGGCCGAGGCTTCACCACTGGGTTTCGGGTATTTCGCTTCAAAAGAAGGCTATCACGCCTATTCCGGCCGATTTCGGTTTTCGACCTTCCTAACGACCCAGAGGACGAGGGGTCCTTCTCTCGCTCGACATTATCCCGAGAACCGGCACCCCCGCCGCCGAGGCCCACTCCCTTCTTCACCGTCCGCTCCTTCGACGCCGATCCCGTGCACGTCTTCGCCCGCCCGATGCCCGCTTATACTCTTTTTTTTTTATGTATTTTTTGTCAGCCCGGGACCCAAGACATATGTATCCTTGTCCTCGATGAATACTCATTTTTA
Source organism: Tetrastigma voinierianum (assembly GCA_016808115.1). NCBI lineage: Eukaryota > Viridiplantae > Streptophyta > Magnoliopsida > Vitales > Vitaceae > Tetrastigma > Tetrastigma voinierianum. The sequence continues at coordinate 134,400 of JAEQBH010002697.1, forward strand.
ATTTTCACTTCTTTCGCCTACTTGTGCTCTTTTCAATGTTCTTTAAGCTATACTACTTGGCCAGGCGGGGCCGAGCTTGTCAATTGTGTTTGTCGGGTCTCGATGCCATTAATCCTGCCGACCGACCTCATGGGTTGTGGCGGCCGGCGTAGAGCGGCCAGCTCGCTGCTGTGAGCCGCCAGCTCTCGCCGGGCCGATTTTCCGAAGCAACCGATTCCTAGGGCCGCATGGCCCGTAGAATGGCCGAGTCACAATGTGAGCCATCGGGCTCCGCTTCACGATTTGCCCGAAGGTTTAACCGGATTCCTAGGCCGCATACGGCGTAGAATGGCCGAGCTCACAATGTGAGCCACCGGGCCCGGGCCGGCCGAATTTCCTGAGTCAATCGATTCTAGTGCGCGGCCTCGTAGAATGGCTTCGAAGCTCACAATGTGGAGCTTTGTGGCCCGCTCGGCCGACGGCTCCGAGTCGAACTGGATTCCTAAGCCGCATGGCCTGCGGTAGAATGGTTGAGTCATTAACGTGAGCTCGCCCGGCTACCGATTCAGTCGAGTCGAATCGATTCCTAGGCCGCACGGCCCGGCAGAGAATGGCCGAGCTCGGCCAACGTGAGTCAGCCGGGCTTCACATTTACCGACGGCTCGAAGTTGAATCATTCCTGCCGTGATGGCCTGCGGTAGAATGGTTGAGCTCACAACGTGAGCTTACTGGTTTCATTACCGATTCGCTCGAAGTCGAATCGATTCCAGTCGCATGGCCTGTAGAATGGCCGAGCTCGCCAATGTGAGCCGCAGTGGTCTCACAATCGACGAGTCCAGTCGAACCATTCCGTATCACGCCCCAGAATTGGTCTGAATAACAACGAGCCTTCGTCTTGAGCTGGCACTTACGCGACATACCAGCCTCGATCCACCTATCGTGTCAAGGCGGACTGCGCGTAGCGTATTTCCAACTCTCGCCAAAGTCGGCCGCCGAGCTCTCGAGCTATAGCCGAAAGTGGCGATAGTTCGAGCCGATCCGACTTCGTAGCGTGACTGTGCGCAGTAGACGAACTCGCCAAGCAGCCACTGGCTCGGCGCAGCTGCCGAGGGCGATATAGCTCGAGCCGACTGACTCCTCGTAGCGTGACTCAGGCCGAAAGTGTATTTAACTTCCTCGGGGCGAAGCATCGGGCTACGCGCCGGCCGAGCGGCGGCATAGCTCGAGCCGATTCGACTCGCGTACAGGACGGCGTAGACGAACTGCCAAGTGAGTCGCTCGCGCCAGGCAGCGGCGATATAGCTCGAAAGCACTCACTTTCAGTTGCGGATTCTGTGCCGGTGCAGACGCACTCATCAAAGTGAGCCGCCGCCTCGAGCCGAGGCCGAGTGGGCTGATATAGCCCGAGCTATCTCGACTCTTAGGTCAAGGTGGATTCACGCAGAGTAGACGAACTCGCCAAATCAGCCGCTAGCTCACGCCGCGGGCCATTCGACTCGATTTTCTGGAAAGGTACAGCGCCTTTAATGCTAATTTATGGAGAATTTGAAACGCTTGAAGTGCTGAGTGCTTTCGCCTTCTTATAAATGGCGTCTATCATATGGAGTTTATACTTTGAATATTCGCTTTCCGTGTGCAAATCGAACTACGCGAGATGAAGGCCGGTCCGGTCGTCTTCGCTGATCCACCGAAGATCTCCGGTCTCGCCTCATTGACTTCGTCTGTAAGCTGTGTTTTTCCCTAGTCCCTTTATGGAGTCATGTTATTCCCTAGCTTCGTGCTAGGGAATGTGTCTGGAGAGGGCGGTGCATTTCTTGTGTCGCCTTCTCCATTTACATTCTTCTTTCTCTTAAACTGCTTTCTTACTCTAACTTCTCTTACTTTTCATCTTTTCTTCCACATCTCATTCTCACTTTTTATTTCTTTTGCATAAATTCCTTCCATCCCTTTTTGTTTTCCCTCTTCTTCCACATACATTTCTCCCCTCTTCCATATGAGCTCCATCCCTTTTCTTCTTCTCCCTCTTTTCCACCTTTCGGCCTTAACTTCCATTTATTTCCATCTCGTTTTCTTTTCTCTTTTCTTCGCGAGTTTTTTTTTTTTTTTTTTTTGAGAGCTGTGCTAGGTGCTTCTAAGATGTAATTGATGGCCTGTGATTATCTGGCCCCGAATGTAATCGAGTTGGAATAAAGAGAGACTTTTCTTTTTATGTCTATGAGCTTTCTCATTCTATTGCATGTAATTTTTCTGAGCATTATATGTTTGAGTTGCTTGTGACGTCTTAACAAAATAACCAGTAAATGGTCGAATCGTTAACTAAAAATTGATAAATCTCCATTTAAGATTACAAATGGTCTGCGATAAAAGCGTTTAAGATGTTCGCGTTCGGACATGTTGTAAAATTTTCCCTTCCTCTGTTTGGAGCTCGTAATTGCTTGGTCTGACGACTCGAGATATGATGTAGGGGCCTTCCTAGTTGGGGCCCGTTCCCATCTTTGGATTCTTCCTTCTTTGTGATGGCTTTTTTTTAAGACAAATCACGGCATGTAGGCTCTGCAGGTTTGACTTTTGGTTGTAATTACCTCGCTAGTCTTCCTTTGGTGATCTTCTATCGCTTTACCAGGAACGCTCCGCGTTTTTCATCTAAGATATCCAAATTTAGACGGAGAACTACCGTCATTGTGCTCACGCATGCTGATCCTTGGGGACTTTAATCAGAGCCTTGACGAAACTGCTGCTTTAGTGCCAAAGGCTAGGGCGAATAGGAGGTTTTCTCGGGTTGCGATTTACGTGTTGTCTGTGTGGCCCATAACACCTCGGGAAATTCTACCCGGCTTTCCTTTAAGATCTTCCAATTTGGTCTTCAAGGCGGCCTTAAGGGTTACGTGGTGACTTGACCGGCCGTTAGACCACGGATGTCTTGGAGACGAGTAAGTAGTTCTTAGTGAGCTACCGACACGAATCTCTAAATTTGGCGTTGTCAAATTGTTTTCCGTTGTCCTATATCAGGGCTCTTGGGATACCAAACCTGCATATGATGGCTCGCCACACAAAATTGCGTATCTTCTGCTCTGTGATTGTGGCTAAAGGCTTGGCCACCTCGGTAGCCCGTTTAGTGGAAGTAATCTCTTTGCGACGGTGATGAACTTACGGCGTGGCCTTCCCGAGGGGCGGGTCCCAGTATGTCAAGACCCCATTGTTGGAAGGGTGTCGGGAGGCTTGTGATTGACGTCGAGGAGCTCAACCGGAGCGCGAATCTTGGTACTCTGGCGAGATCTTATAACACACATTCTTTTACCATGGACTCTGTATATTTTTTAGGCAATGCAGCAAAACTATATTTATTGGAATAAAATAAATAAAAACAAAAAGTAGGAATATGCATAGGATTAGAAATTTACAAATAATAAAGAAGATTACGGGCTATTGTAAAAATAACATAAATTGATTTGTAAAATATTAGAAGAGTTGAAGGACAAGAGGTAATAAAAGAAAGATATTATAATGAAGCAGGATGAAAATTGTGGAAGGGATAGAGGTAGCAAAAGGAAAGAGGGAGGAAGTTTCCTCCTTTGATTAGAAAGAGAAATAAAAAGGGATAAGACCAAAATAAATATCTCATTTTTGGTCTTGGAGAAAAGGAGAGCAAATACGAACAAGAGAGAAGAGAAGAGAAAGGAAGAAGAAGAAGAAGAAGATCACAGGTATGGAATTACTAAATTTGAGTATGGATACGTGTCTTAGTTTTGTATGGAAACTATGGGAGTATGGAAGTCTAGTTTTTTGGACTGCTCCAGGTTGATGTGGTTAAAGAACCCTCTATCTTGTGTATGGTTTGGGTTTGGGAACTCCTAAACTCATTTCTTGTAGGGTTGAGTTAAGAAGAGCTTTAAGGCTCTAAATATGTGTTTGAGAAGGGTCTAGTTGCAAGTTGAAACCAGAAAATTCCCTATTAACTCGATCATATCACGACCATTGGATCTTAAGAGGCAGGTTTTAGATTAGAAATACAGGGAATTAAAGTGAAGTCCTTCAGTAAGTGTAGCCACATCAATGAACTTGATGTTGGGCTTTCGGAATTTCTCGGTTGGACCTCTGTGGAGCCAGATTATGGAGATCCTTTGCAGATCAGTCCATTTAGATCAGATCGGTCGGTTCGCAATTTACGGGTCAACTAGCCGGACCTTAGAATGGGTTTTTGGGTCAGAAATAAAGAGAATCTGGCAGTAAGTCTTTCAAAGAAATTGTAGCCACATTCGTGAATTTGATGTTAGGCTTTTGAATTTCTCAATTCGGACCTAGCCAGACCAGTTATGGTCTTTTTACTGCGAGCAGTCAAATAATTGAAATTAAAATCAAAGCGATGATGCCGTCGTAAAGCCCGAGTCGCCAAGCGGTGATCGTCAAACCAAGGTCGTCAAGCGTTAATTAGTCAAGCGGGGCGTCAGCGGTGGTCATCGAGCGATTGGTGGAGCCGGCAACGTGCCAAATTAAGCGATGGTGCCGTCAGCGATTGGTCGTCAACGGTGGTCGTCGATAGTGGTCGTCGCGGTGCGAAGCTCCGTCAGGTCGAGGTCGGCTCGTGAGGCCCGGCTGCGCGCGACCTCGGCCGAAGGTCATATCTCGCCGTCCCGAACTCCGATTTGGGTGTTCTTGGACTCGTGGAAGCCCATTGAGTCAAGAATCCATCACGCTCACTGGGAGAGTCGTTAGAAGATGTCGAACCAAGGTGTCAGACCGAGCTCGTCGCCGGTACGGCTCGTCGGTCAAGATGACTGGTCGATGCATTGTAGCGACCTCAACCGGAAGGTCATATCTCGCTCATCACGAACTTCCAGGTTACGGGTGTTCTTGGACTCTGTCTGAAACCCATTGGGTCAAGATCATCCATATGCCTGAAGATATTAGATTTCGAACCGGGTGTGGTTGGAGCTGTCGCCGATTGCAGCACAAAGTGATCGGAATAAAACTCGTCAGGAAGTATTTGCGCGCGAAGTACTCCAACCGGAAGGTCATAATATAGCCGATACGAACTCGATTTAGGGTGTTCGCGGACTCTGTGGAAGAGCCATTGAATTCGATCCCATCCATATGCTGGGAAGATATTAGATGTCAGACGGGTGGATTGAGCTCGGCCAACCAGGAGTGCGACTCATTGATCCGAATCGGCTTCGTCAAAGGCGATACGCATGATACTCAACCCAGGAAGGTCAGTCATATCTCACTTCGTTTTGAACTTGATTTGGGTGTTCTTGGACTCTATAAATCTGTGATTAAAGAGTCCATTAATATGCTGAGAGATGTCAGGTACACACGGCCGGTGATAGATGAGCTGATCGCCCGGGTCCGACTCGTCGTCGGTCGACTCGTCAGTTGCCTGCATTATGACACTCAGCGGGAAAGGTCATATCTCCTTCGTCCAGGAACTCGATTGATTGTTCTTGGACTCTATGGAAAGCCAAGTGTGGTAAGAATCCATTAATACGACAGCTTAGATAAGATGGAACTCATATTAGCTCCGGGGAAAACCTGAAAAATAGTACAGGCACTATAAGGTACTTACATAGTTATTCATTTTATAAATACCTATTATAGATTTATAAATAGCTAAGTAGCTTATACATGGTAAGCATATTTAATTATGCATGTAATGAGATATGAAAAATGCAAAAGATATGAATAAATGATTGTATATATATCACATATGATTACGAATGGCAATAATTATTGGGAGCCAACAAGGATATATCTTGAGCATAAAATACACATTGATTAATACATAGAGCACGGTAGAGAGGATAGATGGGCATGCCTATTAGGGGAAAAATAAGAGTGCACGGCATACAAGTTCGATGTAGAGACCGTTTGGTCAATGACATAGATCCCCTTTGGATCACGGTGGCCCGAGGGTCTGCAGCGCCCTCCCGGGCCCTCATGGAATAAATCAGCGTGCCAAATGCGGTGATGATACCTTAATTATATTATATCATAGCGCCGCGAATTTCATGGACCATTGTTTCTCTGATGAATATAAGCTGTAACCAGGGCCCTCATGGATTATAGTATTCCTGTATCCACTTCTAAGGTTTATGCGAGTGTGAAACGTAAAAGAAAATAGCGGTATATCTGAAGGAAGTGTAAAGGAGAATACGACATGATATGAGAAAGCATAACCTTTGCTATGCGATGATGATATCGATTACAAGAACAAGTAAAGTACAAGATTACATGAAAAGTATATGGAAGATGATAAGAAATGGCGGTTATGAAAAGTATATATATATGAAAATGATAAGAGTCACAGCAAATGTTATATGTGTTATAGTACATTTGTATAAAGAATGTGGTGACTCTTAATAGAAGTCATATTCCCACTAAGCGTAAAGCTTAGCACGGGTCATTTCAATCCGTGTAGGTACGAAGAGGAAATGTCAGAGAGCGGGGCAATCCACGTCGGCGGTCAAAGCGAGCGCGTGATAGGTACTTCTTTGGAAGACCTTTAGGTGCACATTTTGTATATGAAATTTTGTAACCAATGTAAATATTGTAAATGTTGAACATTTCCATTTGTAGACTTGTATATATATTTTGTAATCCATTTGCTACGAGAATGTAATACAAGTATGAATTATTTAACATTATATGAATATGTAAGTGTAAAGGTTATAAGTTTTTAAAAAAAAAAAAAAGTGACCCTCGCCCGACATCCTATGCCGAGTTGGGGGCGTCACGAGGATCTTGCATTTCTTGACTAGGTCGGTTGCGTCTTTGGTATTGTAGACGGTAGTATCCTTGTCTCAAGACCTTTCACACTTGATGCTCGAGGCTCGATATGATTTCCGCATATACCCTAGGTATTGCTTCTCTTGGCAACGTATTCAATGTTTTTTCCCGTGATGCACTTGAGGATTGGTGTGAAGAGAAATCTCCTTGTACGGGGCTTCCTTATGATTAGTGAACTGGGTGACCTCGTCCTTATTTTAGAAATTTTGCTTCTTTCGGTCGGTCGGGGTGGGCGTCGGAGTCTGTTATGTAATCCCAGATGGGTTCCATCCGGCTGGCTCGGACGACTGGGACAACCTCCACGTCGCGAGAGATCGTGTCGGGGCTGCCGGGTGTCGACAGGTGTCGACTTGCGAAGATCTTCTGGCAAAGGGCTGTTGCTAACTTTGCCAGGAAATTCGTTTCAAGGGAGTTCTGCTGCTTCTCTGGGGACATGTCGAGCTGAACTAGCCGCGAATTTTTTAATAAATCCAGTACCTTTTGGAATGCTAGGATCATCCTTCCACTTTTAGCCTGCGTAGGTGTCTTCTATTTGTCTTACCTACCCGGTGGGAGTCGCGCAAACCTCTGGGTGGTCAACTTCCCGGTGAATGGGCGAGGTTGAGGCACGCTATGAGCGGTCTCATGCTCGGCCTCGTTGATGGAGAGCTTGGAATCCGAATGAGTGCGTACTCAATGTCGATTCATACGGAGAGGTCGAATTAGACACGCTCCGCTCCTTGTGCATTTGAGGCTCCATCTACGAGAGAGTTTCGGATGGGGAGGGGTCATTCATTGGCAGGCATTCGGGCGGTTTGTCGGTGAATTCCGCTGGCGGAGTCGGCTAAGACACGCCGCTTTTATTGCAGTTTTCGGCTTGTATCTGATGTCGAACTCGCTCAGCTCTATGACCCACTTCATCAGCCTTCTGGAGACTTATGGTTTATGTAACACTTGCTTCATCGGTGTATTAAAGTTGGAACTATGGTGTGAGCACGGAAGTAAGGCGGAGTTCATTTGCGATTGCAAGGCCAAAATTAGTTTCTCCGCCTTGGGTACCTCTCCTCCGGCTCTCTCAAAGCTCATTTGCAATATTAAAGCGGATGTTGTACTCGTTCTTTGTCTCGGCAGGGGCCGACCTTGTGATCGAGTCGTCTGACCAAGTGATAGAGTGAGGAGCTCCCATGACCGGACTTACTAGAATGGGAGGAGCTGAAATATGTTTTCAAGGCGAGAATGCCTGCTTCCTGCCGTATCCGTTGAAAGGCCTTCTTCAGGACTTGGAAGAAAGGCTGGCATTTGTCACTTGCCCTGGACACAAACCGGCTTAAAGCAGCTATCCTTCCCCGTATGACGCTGAACTTCCTTTATCCCTGATGGCGATGGCATGTTGAGCACGACCTTTATTTTGTTTGGATTTGCCTTAATTCCTCGGTGGTTGACTATGAAACCTAAGAATTTTCCGGCTGATACTCCGAAGGCACACTTGGCTGGATTCAATTTCATGTTGTAGTTTCTCAAGATCTGGAATGCCTCGGATAGATGAGCTATGTGGAGCTCAGCTATGGTGGATTTTACCAGCATGTCGTCTATGTACACTTCCATAGTTGTGCCTATCGCTTGAACATCGGTTCCTGACCTCGATCGTAGCTCCTGCGTTTTTAGCCCGAGCGGCATCACCGATATGATAGGTTCCACTGCGGCTGTGACCAGACGAGTCTTTTCTTGGTCACCCCGGGTGCAATGCGGTCACGGTTGTAGCCGGAGAAGGCATCCATAAAACTAAGGAGTTCGTGGCCCGCGGTGGCATCTGATGGTCGATTCGCGCGAGGAGAGCGTCGCTTTGGGCGCGCTTTGTTGATGTCCGATTAGAGTCGATCTTGGTCGCCATTTGCCATTTGCTTTTTTGACCAGTACGACGTTGGCTAGCCATTCAGGGTATTCTACCTCCTTGATCGCTCCACTGCACATTAGGAGTTCCTAGCGACTTCCTCGTTGATGGCTTGCATCCTTTCAGTACATGAGAAGCTCCTCACTCTTTGTTTGATTTGCTTGAAGGATGGGCTAACGTTCAGCCTGTGGGTGATTATTGTAGGATCAATTCCTCCCATGTCCGCCTGCTTCCATGCGAAGACGTCTTTGTTCTGTCTTTAAAAATGGATAAGGAGGTTTTTGAGGTCCTCTGCTAGCTTGGAGCCGATATAGGCGAGATGTTCGGGAGTCGATCATCCAAACGATGCAGTTCGGTGATTCTTTTGAGGGGCTCGGTGGTGAGTACCTCGTCACGCATGTCGAGCTCGTCAGTATATGTTGTCGGTAGTTTTCTTCGTGGATCTTGAGTAACATTCCCACACAGCCACTTTCAGATTTGATCCTCCCCTCGAACCATTCCTACTCCGTTTACGGTAGGGAATTTGATCATCATGTGATATGCGGAAGGGATGGCTTTTATTGCATTGAGAGAGAGTCTACCCAGTAGCATGTTATAAGCAGACGGGGCGTCTACGATGAGGAATCTTGCCGTAGTCGTCGCCTGGCATGGGGGATCTCTCAAGGTGAGTACCAATTGTATTGAGCCTAGAGGTAATACCTTTTCCCCAGAGAACCCCCGCAGATGGGTGTTGACGGGTTCTAGTTTCTCCTTCGGTAAAAACCCATTTATCAAAGGCGCCTTAAAGATGATATCGGCTGAACTCCGTTGTCGATTTGGGACCCGATGGTATTTTGTTAGCCCTGGCCATGAGAACTACCGGTGGTCGTCATGAGGATCTTGGCATCCGCTAGATATGAATCGAGAGAATGCTTGATGGATGTGTCGAGCCGCGGTAGTTTAGACCTTTGCTTGTATTTTCCGCTATCTCTGTCAGGCGATCTTGTGTAGATGGGCCTTAGGAGCTGAAATTTAGTTCCCCGCCTCCACGTGAATCCTCCACGAGATTACGGATTTCACTAGGGGTTGTTGGTGTTGGTCGTCGATGCGCCGGGGGTGGTGGTTCTTTGGTCGGGGCTGGTTACGAGGCTTGATTACGAGCTGATTTTCGGGGATATGGGCGTCGGAGGTACCCGGTATTCGTGCTCTATTTCTCTCTTGAGTTGTATACAGTCGTCCGTGCGGTGTCCATAGTCCCTATGGAACTCGCAGTACTTGGAGTTGTCTTGTCGCGGTCGACTTCATTTAGGTGGCACGCCTCGGGAAGCTGTTCGTTTCGTACTTAGCGCGGGACCTGTGATCTTGGGGATTGTTAAGGGGTGTGTTGAGGCGAATAAGCGTCGTCGTCTTTTCGGATTGCGGTGGGCCAAGACGATCTCTAAAGGTTCCCACGCCTTTTGGGGATCGTTCATTTTCTTCGGAGATCCTTTCTGATCGCTTTGTCTTTTGGGGCTTGTCCTGCGTCGTTTGTGCAATCGCTTTTTTCTTTTATGAGTGAAAGAGCTCTCTTTCTTGGATGAGGCCTCTTCGCCGTTAATATACTTCTACGCACTGCGAGCACCTCATCCATGCTTACACAGGGATTTTTGGAGATGGAAAACATCAAGTCTTTTAGAAATTTGAATCCTAAGCCCGGCAATGAGCCTTGATGTTCCCGCGAACTACGTCGGGTATATCTACCTAGAGACTCGGCATTGAATCGTTGGACATAAGACCTCAGGCTTTCTTGCGAGCCCTGCTTGATGGTCAGTAGATGATAACTTGGCTTTCTATACGTCCTGGCCCTAATGAAGTGAGAGACGAATGCAATGGATAGCTCTCTGAATGAGGAGATTGACGACGGTGAAGTCTGTGAACCATGCGAGGCGGGGCCTTTTAGGGTGATAAGCTAGCTACGCATCGCATCGGATCTTGATACCCATGTAGTTCCATTTGGTTTTTGTAAGTGTTGAGATGATTGACGGGATCTCTGGTGCCATCGAACGCTTCCACCTGTGGCATTTTAAACAAGGTTGGAAGGGGAAAGTGGAGTACCTCGGCTGTGTAGGGTGACTCAGTTTGTTGTACCAAGGTATCCATAGTGTCAGGAGCGCGTCCTCTTACTACCTCCCTCACCTTTCTTGAGCTCTTGTTGGGAAATAACCCAAACCTCTGTTCCCATGATTGTTCTCCTGCTCCTGGCTAAGGGTGGCGCAATTCTCCGTCCCCGACATGCTCTCCAAGTGTTGCTTCGTTGCCTTGCCCTCAGGGGGCTAGATGTGGTTCGTGCCCCTAAGGCTTGATTTGGATTACGCTTATGTTTAGGCCTCGAAGTCTTAGATATTGTGTTGTCTTTCATGAGGGAATGTCATGGCCTTCTTTGGAGTGCACAGCTCGCGCCTCCGTGGTCGTCGCATGCGTACGGTGAGGTTGTTCCTAGCTCTCTTGTTAGACGTTGATTGGTGAGGCGGAGTGCCTCCACCTCGTCCGTGTTGGCCTGCATTGTTTCTAACGCGCCGGGAGGTCGGCTATCTGCGTTGCTGGTTGATCCACGCATCCTTGGAGGATTATTGCTCTGCTTGTGTTAGAGTTGATACCATCGTGGCGAGAAATGGGTTATATTTATAAGGCGTCGTTCCCACAGGCCGACGCCAGCGATGATGTCTTTTCAACGGGCGGGGCGGCCGATGTGGGAAATGGATTGGCGAACTGATGCAGTGATTGGGGTGTAATTTCTTCGGATCGTCACCCAGGCTGAAATAGGATCGCAATCTTGGTCTGCGGGCTTTGAAGGTGGCACTCCCTCTGCAAAAACAAAGAAGGGGTGGCGGGGGCTTCGTAGCCGCTCCGATGCCTGGTCGGTTTCTTTGCGAGGAGAAAGAGGGCGCTAGAGGGAATGTGTCGCGTGTGAGGATGCGTATCAGTATGCGTATCGGTATTGGGGCGTACCTTTCAGATGGGGTGACCTTGTATTTGCAGTGAGTGTTCAACCGGAGGTTGGATGGTGACTAGGATTCGTTCCCATTGGATGGGATATTTTTTATTATCGGTATCGGATTTGGTAAAGGATATAGAAAGAGCAGTTTATTTGGGATAATCTTCCTTCCTTATTGGGGGATCCAATTTGATGATCTATTATTGTCTTTCTTTCCTTATTGGTGAGGTTTGGTTAGTTGTTGAATAATATATTATTAGGGATTATTCTATTTTTCTCTCTGTAGGGAGGCTTCCAGTAATGAGTCTTTAGACGAGCGGGTTGGATACTTCATTTGAGTTGACACCAAAAAGGCTTGAATGTTGGCGCAAAAAGGTCTGAATGCTTCAATGGACATCTCTCTCCTTTGGGGAGTTTAAGCGGTGGGCTGAGTGTTTTAAGTTAATTTGGCTTTCTTTCTTGGGCCTGACAAGTGGGCCTGTGAGCCTTATTTTTCGAACCCTATCAGAAGTGAAAATGTCTTCTCAAATAGATTTTTCAGATAATATGCAAAGTGAATAATAGTAAAAAAAATCTAAAAAAGGTTTTTTTTTATTTTTTAAATACATCTTTAAATTTTGAAATTTTGACTCTATTCTCCCCATAACATTTTTTATATATCAAAAAATATTTTGAAAAGTTTCAAAAGTAAGTTTTTTTTCTTTGAATTTTATTCACTTTGCATATTACATCGTAGTGCATTAAAGTCCAGGATCTTTCATACCCCATCCAACCTTTTTACTACTTGAATTAGGCCTCAAGAACGAAAAGTTTAATCATCAAAAATCTTTATTTAAAGATAATAGCATATATTTTAAACTCACAGTAAAAGAAAAGGAAATTTTAAGCTTTCAAAAGACAATAGTAAATGACTTACAATTGTTCCAAAAAATATTTAAAAAGAAAAACTATTAAATAATTTTCTTGTCTTTGATTCTTGTATGAGAGGTGTGATAGAAACTCTAATTACATAACTAAAACTAATTAAAACTTTATATATTTTGAAATTATTATTTTCTGACAAGGAACAATTTAAATAAATAAAATAAGTTTAAAATAGTTAAAATATTTATACATTTTTAAAATTTGAGGTAGTTCAATCGGTCTTACCTATCTTAAATTTAGTTTTTAATGCTTATACGTTCAAGTCTCCTTGGTCTCCTTAAATTTGCTTTTATTTTCCTCAAAACATACACTACAAATGTTGAACATTAACATCACCAAAATTGTGAATTTTAATTTGCATTAGGTCAAACATCAACATCAACATCAACATCACTGCACTAAATGAAATACAATACAGTTCATCCATTTTTAACTATAACGAATCTTTGCGATTTATTATATGTAATAACAATGTACTTCATTCTATATGTAGTAGAAGGTACGGATATGCTGTTTAAGATGTCAAACAAACATTATAATAAAACATCTAAAAATCAACCGAGGACAAATTCAAAGGTTCTATTTTCATTATCTTTTTCAGCACCCCCACGTACTTGCCTAGTACAACATATAGTATAACATATAGTATTACCCAACCATCTGTTGAAATGAAGCATGAAACATGGTATATCATTATAATTATCAATTAATTGGTAGAATTGTAAAACCCGAAAAAAATTCAATTTTTCTTAAAATTTGTAAAATGATAATTTCAGTTGAAAATTGGAAATTTTCTAAATCTCAAATGACGAAACGAACTGCACTGTTGAAGTCATCTCCGAAATCTAGTTTCCCCGTCGAATTTCGTCAAATTCCGAGACAGTTGGAATTTCACATTTTTCGAGGTATTGAGTGTCGGGTGACATATGGAGAAGGACACATGACATGAGAGCCATGTGGTGCAGAGGGTGACACATGTCACATAATGCATGGTCCATGTGTAGACACATGGAATGTGGGAGGAGGTCTCTCTCATCTTAAGATAAGATCAACAAATAAAACAAATAAATTGATGATCTTTTAATGGAGCTGGTGCAGGCGTGTGGGGAGTGGATTGGGCGCTGACTGGATACGGTGGGCTGGGGGTACATGGGTACCTTGATCGTGCGGGCTGAAATAGGATCGGCTTCAATCTTTGGTGCGGGCTTTGAAGGTGGCACTCCTCTGCAAAACAAGAAGAAGGGGTCGGCGAGGCTTTTTGCGGGAGTGGCGCTCCGATGCCTAAGTCGGTTTCTTTTCGAGAGAAAGAGCGCAGAGGGAAGCGAATGTATCGCGTGTGAGGATGCGTGTCGGTATGCGTATCCCGGTATTAAGCGTGCGGCTTCGCGATGGGAGTGGCGCTTGTATTTATAGTAGATGTTCAACCAGTTGGATGGTGACTAAGATTCGTTCCCATTGGATGTGATATTTTTTTGTTATTATCGATATCGGATTTGGTAAAGGATATAGAAAGAGCAGTTTATTTGGGATAATCTTCCTTCCTTATTATTGGGGATCGGAGTTTGATGATGACCGATTATTGTCTTTCTTTCCTTATTGTGGGTTTGGTTGGACTGCGGAATAATATATTATTAGGGATTATTCTATTTTACGTATCCCCATGGGAGACTTCCATAATCGGTCTTTAGTAAAGCGGGTTGGACCTCGTGCAGGCTGGCACCAAAGGCTTGAATCTTTGGCCTTGAGCTGAATGCTTGATAGGCGTCTGCATCTCGCTGTGGTTTAGAGAGTGGCGAGTGTTTCGTTAAGTTTGGCCTCTTTCTTGGGCTGCGAGTGGAGCTGTGAGCCTTATTTTTCGAACCTTATCAGAAATAAAGAAAGAAAATGAAGAAAAATGAAAAGGAAAGGGATAAAGAAAAGTCAAAAGGAGGAAAAAATGGCCATTTTTAGCAGAGAGACGGATAGAAAGGAAGAGTGAGCGAAGGAGAAGAGAGGTGAGGAGTGAGAAGCTCGAAGCCTTACCTTACAGAAAGTCGATCCCTTCCATGCAGTAGGGGTATGCGTGGGTCTGAAATCCGGTGTTTACGTCTGAAGCTGCGAAGGGTAGGAAATTTTCCTACTTGAATTATTTTTGACCTAAAAGTCATTTAATGGCATGGGTGTTCTTTGGGATCGTAACTGGCCGTGTGATTTAGTCCCAAGATTTTGGGATTGAATATTAGAAATTTTCGGGACTATTTTCGAGCGATCCAGAACATAATTTTTAATTTGTTTTAGAGTCATTAATTCCCGGGGCTGTTTTTCGACAATTCGGTAATTTTGAAACTATTTTAGGGCAATCAGGACGGGGATTTTTCGGGTATTTTCGGACGGTCGAGACTGATTCAAGCGTATTGTGTACTCTTTTTTTATGTATTATTGCAAAAATTTGAATAACATGTTGGTTGTGTGAAAATTATGTTAATGGATGCTTATGGATGTATTGACATGGAATTTATGATGGATGTAAATTATATGTAGAAAATATAATTATCCATGTGTTAAATATGTTGCATGTAGTTCTCATTTTGCATGTAACATGTTATAGTATGAAATGACATAATTACATTTCATATGCACAGGGACATCGCGTCAAGTCGGGTGTGTGTGCATGGTATTGGTTATTCACCATTCTTGGTAAATGTGTAGTGAGCTCGGAAATGGGACAACGTCCAAAATCGAGACTCGCGGTTGTATAAAACAATAACAAATATAAATCACGTGTGTTTGGGTGCAGCAAAATGGGGTAGATCCCCCCTAGAGTGAAAGACCCAAATTTATATGCGGTTAGACATTATCACCGACGGTGAAAGCCCGTAAAAATGTAGAAGGCGAACGACGATCCTGCGGTGTAACCCCGAAAAAGACGTGGCCCATGAACAACACACGGGACTTGATAAAAAAATTCAAGTGAATATTGGAGGGTTGTCCAATAGTTTAAGTCATTGGGTGAAACACTAATTATTGGTTTTCACACTTTGCATTGCAAGTGTGAGGGAGTCGGTCGGGACTCGAGTTGTGGTCATGTGGAGTTTGATATCATGCATGACACGTAATATTCCATATAGGATTGCATTATTTATATGGAATGTGATTGGACGTTTTCATGGTTGCCATTGCATGTGAATTTTAGGTGGGGAGTAGCCCTTATAGGAGAATTTTTCTACTAGGCATTGCTCACCCCGTCGTGGGACCGCACCCAGTGCGAGGTGTACGGGGGAGATGGCGGCTCTACCGAGGCGTGATTGCGAAGGAGGCCGACATGTGGCCTTGGTAACATTTTTTGTAAAAAGTGTTTTTTATAAAGGACTTTATAAAAATTATTTTGGACTATTGTATAAATGGTCGAGATATATGTGAATTATGGTAGAGATTAGGCTGATGGATCCCTATATTTGTAATTATTTATTATCTTTTCATATTTTATATTTAAATATGAATGAATGGGTCCCGATGAAGGGACGTATGGAAGTGGTGCCGAGTAACTCGGTGTCCATGGGTAGTTGGTACCAGTCTGGTACCAAGACTTAGGTGCAAAATGACCTAAGACAGAAATTTCGCGGGTTGACGGGTTGTCAACGGGACCTCCGAAAATTAGGGTGTCATAGCTTGGTATCAGAGTTCAGGTTAATGATTACCTAAGAGCTCGGGTGGGGGTATCCACCAGTGTTTACGGATATTCTCTTGTCATAGTTGAGTATCGAGAGTTAGGAGTCCAAAATACCTAGGATTAGTGAGTATGGGTGTAGAACACGACATTGTGTGCATTGATCACTTTGGTGTTCTAGTATGTACCACGGGAGATGTATTGTGGTTGTGTGAATATATGCATGATAGAATGTGTATAGAAATTGAAGAACACTAGGGTTAGCAAACATAACCTTAGGGGTTTGGAAAACAAATAAGCATGATTACGTAGGAATGGTTATTTCTTAGTGTTTGGCATTTTGTACCACTAATGTGATAAATGAAAAGTGAGAATCTCAAATTGCTATCTTAAGTGTAGATAGCCGTCGAGAAGAAGGGCCGTAAGTCGTCCGCGAGAAAATAGTCAGCCACCGTGTTTGACCCGGGCCTTTAGGCTATAGGTGTTGCAGTTGGCATCATTGTGTAGGCCGGTCATCGTGGGCACGCACCTTTGCCCACGGACTAGTGCAGCGGTGGGCCGAGGGGAGGACGAAGTACCT
Source organism: Tetrastigma voinierianum (assembly GCA_016808115.1). Lineage (NCBI taxonomy): Eukaryota > Viridiplantae > Streptophyta > Magnoliopsida > Vitales > Vitaceae > Tetrastigma > Tetrastigma voinierianum. The sequence goes on from JAEQBH010002697.1 coordinate 151,135, forward strand.
CCGGGGTTTCAAGCACATCATCCTCCGACATACATGGGAGGAGGGGATTCGATGGTCAGGACATCCTTGGCCATTGGAAGATAAGTAGATTACACATGGAGCATCTAGGATATGGGTGCTAGTACTAAGAGGAAGGAGAATCAATCTTCTTATAGTTCGGGAAAGAAGCAAAAGACTTCTATTCCACGAGGATTTCAGGGACGGGGCAGAGGCTATCAGGGCTAAGGCCCGAGCCCGGGCTTCAGTCATTTGGGGCCCAGTTGGCATGTTTCCATTGCCATCAGCCTGGACATATGAGGCGGGATTTCCCTCAGAGGCAAGGATCCCAGGGATACGGGACACCTCAGTCCCAATCATCAGTGGGACAGGCGCATACACAATTTGTTCCTTCTCACCCCAGTGTGGGCCAGAGGGACCAGTACTAGTGTCAGGTTGCTGCATAAGCTCCTTCTGCTACATAGATAGACTAGAGAGGTGAAGGTATGGGTCGAGACCGAGGACAGAGCTCACGGACCTAGACTTCAGGGACCCAGGGGCATGTCTACACGGTATTACCCATGAGGGCTGAGCTTATAAGATGAATCGATGTAGAATGCGTTCGGCTCTCACACTTCTTGACTAGAATGTTGTTTAAATTTGGATGCATCATATTCATACTTATAGTTGCATAATGTGTGAAAAGTTTAGGCTTAGAGGTGGAGACCTTGGATGAGCTGTTACATTTGAGTTCTCCCCTAGGGACTAGGGTGAGGATTGATCAGATATGTCGGAATTGTGAGTTAGAGATCTCAGGGATTCTGCTCACGGTGGACCTTCGGGTAATGGACATATCAGATTTTGATGTCATTCTTGGCATGGATTGGTTGACGGCACACCGGGTCACCGAGTCGTCATTGATTATGATAGTAGGAAAATTACTGCCTACACACGGGACGATATCCGTGTGACTTTTCAGGGGGAGAAGCATGATGCTTTACGGGTGTACGACTCGGTGGAGTGGACAGTTGATGGGTTGGCTAGCAAGCCTTACCCTAGAGGATGAGGGGAGATAGGAGTTGAGTCTACCTCGAGTGGTTTGCAAGTATGAGGACGTCTTTTCGGATGAGCTACCGGGATTACCTCTGCACAGGGATTTAAACTTTGTTATTGAGTTACACCCTGGTATGTCGCCCATTTCTATGACTCCTCATAGTATGGCACTAGTTGAGTTCGAGGAACTCGAGTCCAGCGCGAGAAGTGTTAGACCAGGGTTTTATTAGGCCAGAGCACTTCCCCGTGGGCGCTGGATTACATTTTTGCTAAGAAGGACAAAACCCTTCGACTGTGCATTGACTACTGACAGTTGAATAGGGTTACTATCAAGAATCGATATCCACTACCAAGGATTGATGACTTGTTTGATCAACTAAAAGGGGTGCGAGTCTGCTCGAGATAGACTTAGCCGTGCCCAGGTTATCATCGATTGAGGTTGAGTCCTAATATCCCAGAGACAAGCGTTTAGAGCAGCGGTATGGGCATTTCGAGTTTACAGTGATGCCTTTCGAGATTGACGAATGCTCAAGCGGCATTCATGGATCTCATGCATAGGGTATTCCAACCCTATTTGGATCAGTTTGTTGTGGTCTTTGTTGATGACATCTTGATCTACTCCCAGTCTGAGGAGGAGCATGAGGATCATTTGTTGATTATTCTCTAGGCACTTAGGGACCATCAATTGTATGCCAAGTTCAGTAAGTGCGAGTTTTGGCTTACTGAGGTGAAATTCTTGGGACATGTCGTGTAGGATTCAAGTGTGTCAGTAGACCCTAATAAGGTAGAGGCTGTTATGAGTTAGGAGAGGCTGAAGTTAGTCTTTGAGATACGCAGTTTCTTGGGACTGTTCGGGTACTACAGGAGGTTCATTGAGGATTTCTCTAGGCTAGCAGCACCTATGACTAGATTGACTCGAAGGGGGTCAAGTTTGAGTGGGATGACTTGTGTGAGAAGGCATTTCAAGAGTTGAAAATGAGGCATGAGCTCTTTGTTCTAATAGTCCCCATAACGGGGTGGGGGGCGGGATGTGTGTGTGATGCGGTCAGGGAGGGTTGTAGCTTACAGTTCAGGGCACGCTAAAGAATCATAGGTAGAATTACCCTACATGATGCAGGTTAAGCGTGTCTTTGCCTTAAAGATTTAGCGCCACTATTTCTATGGTGAGTAGTTCGAAGTGTTTTCAGACCACAAAAGTATGAAGTATATTTTCACACATCGGGACCTCAACATTAGGCAACGCAGATGGATGGAGTATCTGGAGGACTATGACTTCACTTTACATTACCATCCTGGTAAGGCAAATGTTGTGGTTGATGCACTCAGTCGGAATTCACAGGGCGTATTGGCTAGTGTAGCTTTCCGAAAGTGGCGGACCTTCGGGGTGGGATGTTTAAGGGTACGCAATACGGTGATCGGGCTGAGGGCATTAGGGAGTTTGGTGGCTACGTCGCCCCTGCTGACAGGCAGTTAGTCCCGAGGGGCTGGACGTGAGATATCGTCCATTAAGGACCGGGTACAATCAGGTATAGGTGACGAAGGTTGGGCCATCCACACAGATGGTAGTCTTCGATATAGGGGACGGGTAGCGGTTCCCCAACCGATCGATCTAGGAGAGGAGATCCTCTGGGAGTTCCACTGCTCCCATTTTGCTGTGCATCTAGGTGGCACGAAGATGTACCAAGATCTTCGTCGCCAGTGTTATTGGAGCGGAATGAAGCGACACGTTGGAGATTTTGTTTGACGATGTCTCACGTGTCATCATGTCAAGGCTGAGCATCAAAAGCCAACAGGGCTACTTCAGCCATTAGAGGTAGCGGAGTGGAACTAGGAGCACGTCACGATGGACTTTGTGACCTACTTGCCACGGACACTGCGGAGGCATGATGCGGTTTGGGTGATAGTAGATTGGCTCACTAAGTCGGCACATTTTTTGGTAGTGCGGATGACCTTCACACTGGAGGAATTCTACCGGTTGTATATTCATGAGATTGTCCGGTTACATGGAGTGCCCGTCTCTATCGCATTGGATAAGGATCCTAGGTTTAAAGAACACTTTTGGAAGAGTTTCCAAAAGGCCATGGGGACATAGTTGATGATGAGCATTGTGTTTCATCCGTGAAGCGGATGGTCGGTCGGGGCCCATCTGATTTTAGAAGGACATCTTTGCGAGCATGCGTCTGTGGATCTTAGGGTAAATTTGGAAGGAGCACTTACCCTTATTAGAATTCACCCATAACAACAGTTATCAGGCAAGTATACAGATGGTACCCTATGAGGCCTTATATGGGAGGCCATGTTGATCCCCGATTTGTTGGAAAAAGGTGGGAGAGAGTTCCATCATTGATCTTGATTAGAGACACCTCTAAGAATGTGAATTTGATTTGGAAGTGCCTCCTTACGGCTCAGAGTAGACAGAAGAGCTAGACGGTGTCGACCTCTAAAGTTCGAGGTGGGTGATCACGTCTTCTTGAAGGTGATGCCTAGGAGAGGAGTGATCAGATTCGGAAAGAGAGGGAAGCTAGCGCCAAGGTATATCGGGCCCTTCGAGGTACTCAAGAGGGTGAGCACAGTTGCATATCGGTTGGCGCTACCACCGAGTTTATCAAGTGTCCATGAGGTGTTCCACGTCTCCATGCTCCGGAAGTATACTCCATATCTAGCTCATGTGCTGGATTGGGGAGAGATTATTGTTGATACTGATGGGACCTTCGAGTAGGGACCAGTGCGTATCTTGGATAGTTGGGATCAGGTTTTGCGACGCAAGACCGTGCGGCTAGTGAAAGTGCTGTGGCGACACCGAGTGGAGGCAACTTAGGAACGCGAGGACACGATGCGGGCCACCTATCCTTTCCTATTTGAGGATGAAGGTGTGTGGTCTAATATTTGGCACTAGAATATTACTGCATATGCGTGTGGTTGTGTGTGCTAGTATGTGGGAATTTCGGGGATGAAATTCTGTTAAGTAGGGAAGAATGTAAAACCCGGAAAAATGGTAAAACTGTAATTTCAGTTGAAAATCGGAAAATTTCTAGATCTCGGATAATGAAAGCGGACTTAGTTGGTCGTCTCATGAATTCTTACCCAGGTCGAATTTCATAAAATTAAAGACACGATGAAATTTCACATTTTTACTACGGTATGTCGAGTGTCGGGTGACACATGGAGAAGGACACATGGCATGAGAGCCATGTGGTGTAGAGGGTGACACATGTCACATAATGCATGGTCCATGTGTAGACACATGGCATGTGGGAGGAGGTCTCTCTCATCTTAATATAAGATCAACAAATAAAACAAAGGAATAAAGAAAATAAATAAAGAAAAAGGAAAAGAAAAGGGATAAAGAAAAGTCAAAAGGAGGAAAAAAATGGCCATTTTTGGCAGAGAGACGAACAGAGAGGAAGAGTGAGCGAAGGAGAAGAGAGGTAAGAGGTGAGGGGTGAAAAGCTCTAGCTTCTCTATAAGATTTACAGAAATCGGGCCATCGGTCTTCGTTAGAGCAAGAAGAAAAGTCGATCCATGCATCAAGAGCTATGCGTGGGTGCCAAAATCTTGGAGTCTCGTCAAACTCCACGAGGTAGAGAATTTTCCTACTTGGATTATTTCTAGCCTAAAATCCATTTAATGGCATGGGCGTTCTTCGGGGTCGTAACTAGCCATGTGATTTAGTCCCAAGATTTTAGGACTGAATATTAGAAATTTTCGGGACTGTTTTCGGACAGTCCAGGCTAAATTTGCGGAACTGTTTTCGGACAGTCCTAACAGGATTTTTGGGACTGTTTTTGGGTAGTCCGGGACTAATTTTCGGAATGTGTGTGTGCTGTTTTATTTTATTTTTATGTATTATTGCAAAATTTTGAATAACATGTGGATTGTGTGAAAATCATGTTAATGCATGCTTATGGATGTATTGACATGGAATTTATGATGGATGTAAATTATAAAAATATAATTATCACGTGTTGAATATATGTTGCATGTAGTTCTCATTTGCATGTAACATTATAGTATGAAATGGCATAATTGCATTTCATATGCATGGGGACATCGAGTCAAGTCGGGTGTGTGTGCATGGTATTGGTTATTCACCATTTTTGGTGAATGTGTAGTGAACTCGGAAATGGGATAACGTCCAAAATCGAGACTCACGGTTGTATAAAACAATAACAAATATAAATCATGTGTGTTTGGGTGTAGCAAGATGGGGTAGATCCCCCTTAGGGTGAAAGACTCAAATTTATATGTGGTTGGACATGATCCAGCGGCCCGGTGAAAGCGTAAAAATGTCGGAAGGTCTTGTGACGATCCTGGCAGTTTGACCCGAAAAATCGTGGCTTGCATGAATAACACATGGGATTTGATAAAAAAAAATTCAAATGAATATTGGAGGGTTGTCCAATAGTTTAAGTCATTGGGTGAAGCACCAATGATTGGTTTTCACACTTGGCATTGCAGGGGTGAGGGAGTCGATCGGGACTCGGGTTATGGGCATGTGGAGTCTCATCTCATGCATGATACGTAATATTCCATATAGGATTGCATTATTTATATTGAATGTGATTGAACGTTTTCATGGTTGCCATTGCATGTGCATTTTAGATGGAGAGTAGCCCTTGTAGGAGAATTTTTCTACGAGGTATTGCTTGTAACGCTCCAAAAATACCCTAGAATTTTTATTATATATTCCGGGTATAAATTGAGCCAAACTTGGGTTTTTCCGGGAAATTTGATAAATTGTTAAATTGTGAAAAGTGAAATGAAATGTGAGCATATGATTAAATATTATATACTAAAATGAGAAATTGATTGAACCCGGAAATAAACCCAAGTGAAGAAGGGCAAATTTGAAATTTTGTAAAATGAGGACCTAAGGGTCAAATAATAAGCTTAAATGCTAAAGTGTATTAAATGATAAATGAAAGTGAAATGAAGACCAAAAAGGAGAAAAATGAGAAATGGAAATTTTTGTGTAATCCAAACATGGCCTTACACTTAAAATGGGAAATAAGACCAAAAGTGGTCTTAGAATGCTCATTTTGAGCACAAACCGTATTTGAGAAGAGAGTGAGAGGAGAAGCTAGGGTTTTGGGAAGAAGTGAGATTTGGTGCAAAATCCTTCCATGTTTTTGCAAGATCTTGCAAGAAGGAAGAAGGAAAAGGCTAAGGCTTCAAGTGCAAGAGGATTTGAGGTAAGAACCAATGATGTTTGAGTTAGAAAAACCCTAATCCATCCATGGGTTTTGCTCATGGTTGGTTTAGGATTATATTAAAATGCCTTTGGGAGTGATTTCTAGAGTTTCATTTGGATTTGGGTGATTTTGGAGAAAAATCACAAAAGGAAAACGAGAAAAATACGGGCGGGAATGGGTTCCTCTGTGCGGCGTAAGGAACCTGCTCCGCAGTAGACCTCGCCATGATGTGGGAGTGCCCTCGTAAGCTTGTGATCAGCACCTGGCACCCTCGGATCTGCTCTGACGCCTTTTGCTACTGCTTGGCGTAAGACACTCTTCTGTGAGAGAATTTTGGATTTTGTTCCAAAAATCTCGTATTCGTACACCGATTGTTTAGGAACCCTAATAAATGACTAATGGGGGTTTAAATAAGGATAAAACTAAGTGAAAAAAGTACCATACCTTGCCACCTTGGCGAAGCTTCACTTCGCCTCGGCGATATTCGTTTAGTACAATTAATTGTTGAACCACTAAGAGTGGAGAATTTGTATTGCCCATTAGATGCGGGTGAGGAGGAGTGACGGCGGGCTATAGCGGTATCGAAAGAGACAAGGGATCGATAAATTGGTTTGTTCTTTGTTCTCTGTCTGTTCTATCCTCTATGACTCTTTTCTCATTTCGAGTTCTATTTGTGAAATATATATATTGATTTGAATTATTAGTATTCGAAATATTTGTCAAATATCTGCATGTGCACGTGTATTTGAACTATAAGTGAAATTATTACATGTGAGTAAATTGATTTGAAATGCATTATTGAATTACCAACATGATGGGATTCACCAATTGAATTCGTCATGAAGGTAACTGTAGCAACCCCCAAGCCCGGTCCAACCCGATTGGCGGATCCGAACCAAAACCCGGGGACGCTCGTTTAATTCTTTTTATTTACCATGTTATTAAATTTTCTTTTTCAAAAATGTCGCGACCCGAATCTTCGGCTCGACCCGAATGGCGGATCCGAACCGGAGCCCATTTTACTCCGACCGTTTTCATTTATCTTATCAAAACATTTATTTATGTCATTTCCTTTTAGAAATTTCATTTGCAGCGGGAAAGCATTTTTCAAGCAGTGGGCCAAGCATTTACTCTTATACAGTTCGTTTACGAGAATGTGTATGATGCCTTCTGAAATGATATACAAAAACAATGGTTCAGAGTTCAACTCTTTTGTTCACAAAATATCACTTGTTCAAAAGATATGATATGCATATGACGGGGTATATACTTATACGCCACAACTTTCTCTATGACTCTGCGCTTCTTGTACTTGGCCTTCTTTCTTGCTTACTCAATACCTGCGCATAGATAAAAACTATACGCTAAGCATTTTCATGCTTAGTGGTTCTATACAGTTCTATTCCGATTTTCCAATTTAACTTGACATGCATTTATCATAAAAATCATACATTTTATATCAAACTATACTCATGCTTATTCATTTCACATGCTTTCACTTTACAAATCATTGATCATATAATATAATGCATTTTCACATGCAACAATTCATACCACAATTCAATTCATGAGATTCAAACGTACACTCTTAAAAATGTGTTTAGTTTACAAATCCCATTTACAATCATCAAGTTCGTTATTTCATTTTATCTATGCGATTCACATTCATGACGGATTCCGTTCGGTGAATCCCCTCCTTTTTATCATTCGGTAATGTGCTTACACATTTCACAATATCGGTCTCCCATAATGCCGAATGCCGATTGGGTACGAAACATATGGTATTTAATGTCGCACACCATCGCAGCGGATGTCGGTGGTGCATCGCTGATGGGACATTGGGCCAAATTCGGGGTGCCTTCGCCTAGCAGTTCAATTGGTGAAATCCGCCATGTTGGGCGTTGACATATCGGTGTTCAAGATGTCAGAAATTGACCAATTGGATTTAATTGATTAATCACTCACATACGATTAATCATCGAGCATTTCCGATATCACATTTTCAAATCCATATGCACTTTCAAAATATCATTTCAAAGATATACTCATTCCATATAATCATTTCAGATTTATTTGGTAAACTACTAAAACACTTGAAATAAGGAGAGTCAGTGAACAAACCGAAGTTGTTGGCTCTAGTTTCCTTCCCTTTGATCTCGGTCCTAGGTTAGATGATCCTCACCCGATCCACTGATCAATAACAATCTGTACCACTCTTAGTGGATTAAACAATTATTATACATTTTTGAGAAATGAATGTAGATTAATTTTAGTTAACGTTGATCTTGGGGTTAAGACACTAAAAATACGCGAAGAGCAGAACTCATGAGGCAGTACGATATGTTTTCATTTAGTTTTATCCTTATTTGAACCAATTAATCATTTATTAGGGTCCTTACACTATCGGGGTAAAAATACGAGGTGTTCGAGCAAAATCGAAAACTACCTTGTGAGGCAGTGTGCATGCCTCGGCGTAAGCGAGGGCTCATATACTTGAACCAAAGGGGGCCTTTTTTGTAACCGGCCTCCCGCCCGCAACCCTTCGTTGTGGCGACTCTTTAATATTGAGCGGGGTGTCGGGTTGACAACCCATCAGCACAACGGAATAATCGTGGATGTCGGGTAACGAGCACCACTCGAAAATCGGCGAGTCTTCTTTGTGCGGGAGCTCTACCAAGGTACATGACTTTGTCCGACAATCGACATATGACCACACCAAGTTAAATAGGAATTAAAATGTTGGCATGGGCCCTGCATCAATACTCACAAGTACATCAACTATATCTGATAGTTGAGAGTTATTACATTACTCTTAACGAAACAAATATCAAAATTTACAATTTTGGCCACATGTTTACAAGTGAATACCAAAGCGGCGAAGCAATATACAAAATGCGACTCTAGTGGCGTCGTCCTCGTGCACACTCTGTGCACGATAGTGATCCCTAGGCAGTGAAGCGGCGAGTAGTGATAATTTCCTACGGGTTGCTCGTCTAAGTGCGTGCATAGCGAGCAATCGCATTGACAATTTCATGAACCTACTCGAGATGCATGACCAATCAGGGTAATGGGTCCTCACCCGACTCCCTCACATGCTAGCCCAGAGATACAGTAAATATACTAGTTTTCAAAGAACAAAATCTTTTTGTTCTCGAAAACCCACTCACCAATTCGGTAAATACATTGGACTACTCTCAGTAAATTAGCTGGATATTTCTCAGCTTGATCGTAAGTCCTCATCCAAAGTGATACATTGGACAACTCTCGAGCAATTCTTCGGAAAATCTTCCTTGAGAAATTCCTTTCACAAACATTTCGTTTTTCTTTCATTTCGTGTGTCATGCATAACTCTAATATTCTAGAATTGCCCAGTGCATAGCGGGAATGCCATGATGCGATCTAAAACATTCAAGCTAATATATTCACATACATATACATGGCCAACATAATTAAATCACATGGAAATCATGTTATCTGGAATTCACGATCAATTACTCAAAAATTAGCTCACATGGGCTAATTAACCGGCTCTGGTAATTCATTTTGGATGCACCATTGACACATATTCACACGAAAATTTCGTGTCACTTGTTCCATGAGCAGTGAAGCCTGAGGATTCTTGTTCACGACCACCTAAATAGAAATTTTCTTCACTCGGAGTTCAAAAACTTTTGAGGCCCAGGAGTTTACGGTTAAAACAAGCCTTAGAACAGAACACAACATTTACATGGCTCTTAGCCAAGATTAACGCCAAGTAGGAAAGATCTCTACTTCTTGGGGTTGTCGGAACTCTAGAGGCTCGGTGTCGGCGTGGCCCTCGCCGCGTAGAGCCGGCTTTACTTCTTGCTCGTCGAGGCAGAGGCGATTAGAATGGCAATCTAGAGAGAAGGCACTGCTTTCTCTCTCACAGATTTCAAACGATAACCCCTGCACCTTTCTTCGCACCTCCTTCAGCGTTTTGGTCTGCTTTTAATTTTTGGAGGAAAGAAGGCTACGTAACCCGGTGCATCTTATTCTCGTTAAACTCAATAATTCCTTCCATTGTCCCTTCTTCTAGATTTTTGACACTTGGCACTATCTGGGTAGATCCGTTTTCGTCGTCTCTGCGTCTTTGCTTGTATGTCCGCAGACTACATGTGGTAGGTGACTTTGTCATATCACATGTCTCTCAAACATTTTACATCCGCCCCAGATACTTTCGGTCTTAATATGAAGTGGTATGAAATTCAAGGGGTCGGCGTGGTATCGTTTGTGAGACAATTCCAGCGGTGAAATTTTTCGTCATCCGAGATCTGAAAAATTACGGTTTGGCCAAAAATTACCGTTTTGCCCTTTTCCAAAGTGGGATTTTCTGGGTCTTATTCTCCCACTCCTTAAAGAATTTCATCCCAAAATTAATATGATCATTCTGAACATGCATATGCAACATGCATGTAAACTAGTCATTTAAGTATTAAGCGACTAAACCGTATATACGTCCACTAAGCGAAGGGATAGGTGGCCCGCATCATGTCCTCGCTCCCACGTTGACTCCTCCACTCCACGGTCTTTGCCGCAGCGCCCTCACTTTGGCACCCTCCGCAGGTCTTAACATTAGCCAAAACCTAATCTGTCGTCAAGGCACGTCCTCTGAGTCCCATAGTGTCATATGCTCTCCCCAAATAATCCTATGGCTGAATGAGTATCTGAAAACATGAAGCATTGCTCTTCGTGAACTTTGACATAGCTGGCGGTAAAACTCATAGGTACATCTGAGTGCCTACCCTCTTGAGTATCTCGGGGGGCCCGATGAGCGCGTTACCCTCGTGACACGTTGCGCTCATCTCTGGCATCACCACCCTGAGGCGTGATCCTCAGCCTCTCCCGAGCACCAAGAGTGATGTAGGTCATGAGCTAGCTCTTGACTCTGCGAGTGAAATGTGGCAATGATATCAAACCTGCTCGGGTGTCTCTAATCGATCCCAGACTAGTGATAGACTCTCTCCCACCACTCAGTCCAACTTATGGGTGATCTACATGGCCTCATTACCTTTGCCTCATATGGTGCCATATGTATACTGCGATAAGCGTGTTGTAGGCGAAATTCCACTAAGGGCAAGTGCTGACTACCCATATGATCTGGGATGCTTGACATGTCCTCTAACACATGTATATAATCCACACAACATGCAACCCTACAAAACCCCTGCTTGGTGTGCGAGCCACACGACCTTCAGGGTGCGATCATGTGATCAATGGACACGTCCAGCTTTAGTCCATGTCATAGATGACATCCTATCACCCAGGAATCCTTGGCTCACCAGCTACCTAATACGATTTCCAAAGGGGGTATCAAATCTCGAGTCACTCCCGACTCCTATCGCTCAACTCTAAGTCTACGTGATAACCACGGGCGTGTGTTTTCATCTTGAGTCGCTCTGACTCTGCATCAGCCGACTGGGTCTGCGTGATAACTTGACCGTGTGTTTTCATCTCGATTCACTCCCGACTCCTATCACTCAACTCTAAGTCTGCGTGATAACTTGACCGTGTGTTTTCATCTCGAGTCACTCCCGACTCTATAAAGCAAACTCTAAGTCTTAGTGATAGTAACATGATGCGTGTGTTTTCTCTCTTGGAACCTTGAGAACTTTTTAGCTCTGTTCTGACTCTGTCCGCATCTAGAAATCTTGTATATCTCCACGGGTCTCACCCACACGAAATTCGGATAACTCCATGAGTCCTCTTACACCCACATGAAATTTAGAGACCAGCTTCTGGTCCTCTTACACCCACACAGGTACAGGATAGCTCCCAGGTGTCTTCCCACCCCACACCATTCGGACTTCTCCCACGGGTCTCTTACACCCACACGAGAAATTTAGGATCTCTCTGGATACTTTCACCCACACAAAAATTTGGTTCTGCGGAATTATCCTTACACCACGGAAATTCGGGATCTCTCCGGGTCTCTTATACCTGCTTGAAATTTCGGATTTCTCCACGGGTCTCTTCGCTTTACCACGAAATTCGGGATAGCTCCCGAGTCTTACACCCACACGAAATTCGAGTTAGCTCCGGTCTCTTACACCCACACAGGACCTTTGGGATACTACCGCGGGTCTCCTTCACATAAACTCCAGGCTTTTTCATGAGGGTCGCGGCCCCATAGCACTTTGCTTGACACACGTGTTCTCTTCATTTCCTAATTTGAACTATGAGTCTTCATTGGACGTAATCCCAAAGACAAACTCAACCCACACTCACCAAGAGTGGTGAATGACCATACCGTGCACCCACACCCGACTCAATGCGATCCTCACCCCCAGGAAGTACCATGTGAGTCTCGAGATCTCTATTAACTCACAATCCAGGCCTATCAGGTCGACTCTGCCTTTACATCCTAAGGAAGAACATCCACGCATGGCTTCTCTAAAGGCCTCAACCTCTAAGCCCCGGGTTACATCACCGCGAATCTGTGATGAATGAATTCGGTAAATCGATTTAAATATTGCCTCTCTGTGGTCGTAGTACGAGAGGAGAAAGCGTGCCTGCATATGCGGCTAATCACGAGACGCTCGATCTGCACATACCATGAGACCTCTGCCTCTAGGACAGAAATCTCAGCCTCATATACTGGTGTGGCAATGGTAACTTTCACGATCATCTGCCCGACGAGCTGAACTCGGCGGTAAATCCACATTGAGTCGACCTCGACCTACGCTCTATGGCCTGTGACCCGTCTGCGAAGTACTGGAGTCTTTGATGCGGCACCACAGGCCCGATCTTTTGGTTCCACGACGTATTAGGGGGTGGAGGAACAAATTGGTAATCTCTCTTGTCCTACAGTTCGATTGAAGATCTTGCAATGTCCCAAAACCCATAGGATCCGCATCTCTAGGGGCAATCCTCCTCCTTATGTCGAGTACATTGGCAATGGTAGAACACCATGCGCCCATCTGATAGCAACCCTAGCTTGTATCACGATGATTGGGACTGAGGTGTCCCATAACTTTGGGATTCCTACCTATGGGCAATCCCGTCGAAAGTGTCTAGGTTGTCGGCATAAATAACACATCATCTGCCATGCTTGACTAAATGTCCCATCCTGGCCTTGGTCCTGATGACCTCGGCCCTGTCCTGGATATCCTTACGAAACATAAGTCTTCTTCTTCTTTCCCGGGTTGGAAGAAGATGGATCTTCCTTCCTCTTAGTACCAGCACCAATATCCCGGATGCCTCACATAACATCTACCTCTCCCTCTGTGGTCTTAGTCGTCCTGACCCTAGAGTCCACTCCTCCTCTAACCATTGGAGGACGATGCACCTCGCGCCAGGTCGTTTGACATACAGTTCTGCACTGGCTTTGTGCAATAGACGAGGCACCGTCACTTACGGCCTCAACAAAGGCTGCTGGTCGAGAAGCCATGGGTGGTGCGGCGATTACCTCGTGGAGCGCCCACTCGTCCTCGCCGCCGGTAGCATTGCAACATTAGTCGAATGGCAGGTTAATATTCAGCGTATTATCTTCAGGTGTAAATACAACCTCGAGACATTATTCACATTAAAGTAAAATTTATACACCATGTCCAATGCATTCGTAGGTAATCTGGAATAATAATTTCATTTATTAAATCATATTCAACAAAATTCTATTTTATAAAATTTCATTTTTAAAAAATTTTATTTCATTTGATTTTATTTTATTTGATTTTTTTTTTTTTTTTTTTTGAAAACCTCGTGAGCGGAGTTCCCCATGAGCGGTGTTCATGAGCGAGTCCCAACGTTGACTCATAACGATTGGTGGCTGGGTTGGGTGCACAGGTGCACACCACGGCCCGACACAACGTGCACAAGCCGCAACTGGCTGGAAACAGCGCGCCTTCCTGCGGCCGTATCGTGGCGTGCAATGGCGGGCCCATGGCCGTATCGCCCGGCGCCGCGCGTGCTCTATGCCACGAGCACTTGTTGTCTTGCGGCGTATCCGCGACCCCAGGCGCCGTATCGTGCGTGGGCGATATCGTAGCCTGGCTGCCACATTATCCGCGACACATGGTCACCCCTCTCGGCCACAATACAATTTTTGTATCCAGCGACCCGACTCGACATCCGGGCCGCTGCGCGCGTCGCGCCCGCTCGCCCTGTAGCCCAGCCCGGGCAGGCCCGTGTCATTAACCCCTTTAATGGCGTATTGTGGCGCCGAGAGGCTCGGCCACGTGTCGTGGCCAGGCCTAGTCATGTCGTAGCCTGGATGCGCGAGGCTAGCCCACCCGGCCTGCATGTCCACGGATACAAATTGCTATATCATTGACTCAATGCATGCTAAAATGGGCGAGTAGCCAGTGACTACAACGTTTTCCCTTTTTTTTTTTTCATCCCCCGGTAGCCGCGCTGCTCGTAAATCTGATGTAGCCTAGACCGCTACCTTTCATCTGACTCAAAAAAATTTATGAGTTAAATTTTAACCCTTTTCTTGTGCCAAAAGCGGAATTATTTTTTTTCGAATTTCACAAAACCAATATTCATGCTCAAAGCGGAGCTCTTGTCGAGTACATGGACCGATACCTTGAAATTCTCGAACACTACAGTTATATTTTCTCGGCCCCAGTGTTCCAACATTTCCTATGATATTCTGACATACAATTTCAATCAGAAATTCATACACAACAACTCATGTTATGCACACCATTCACACATAAAACACCATGCATGCAGTGTTCTAATCCTGTCCCATGATTTACTAGGCAACCACATACCTAACTTACCGATAGTAAGCTATACCCTAGTATCCAACATCGAGTTATACCAAGCTGTGATGTTCCTACACCTCATTACCATGGCCTAAGCCCAAATCCCTCAAGCCCTAGGTATTCGTATACCTATGCTCTAATACCAAGCTATGACGCCCCAAAACCGGGGTGTCCGTTGACAACCCGTCAACCTGCGAAATAATCGTGGATGTCGGGTAACTCGACACCACTCATGAAAATCGGGTAGAGTCTCCTTTGTACGGGAAGCTCTGCAGGTACTACTCTTTGTCCCAACAATCAACAAACGGCCACAGGGTCCCGAATGCGAACAGAAATAATGGCCACTTGGGCTGCATCAATACTCACAAATTACATCAACTATATCTGATAGTTCGAGGTTATTACATTACTCTTAACCAAAACAAATATCAAAATTTACAATTTTAATACATGTTCCACAAAGTGAATACCAAAGCCACAACCCGGCTTTCTTCTAGAATGCGGCCTCTAGTGAGCGTCGTCTTAAGTACACACTCCTGTATGCGAAATAGTGATCCTCGACGGGGTGAGCAAAGTCCGATGGTGATAATTTCCTGCAGGTTACTCCCATCCTAAGTGCATGCATGTGAACCAGTCGCATTCAAGCGATTTCATGAACCTACTCGAATGTCTACATGACCGATCCTATGTCCCGAGTCCTCACCGACTCCCTCACATATGCTGGCCCAGAGATACGAGTAAAATATCTAGTTTTCAAAACAAAATCTTTTTTGTTCCTCGAAAACCACTACGAATTCGGTAAATACATTGGACTACTCTCAGGGCGAATTCTTTGGATATTTCTCCGAAAGCAGTCATAATTACGCATAAGTAAAGTGATGCGTGGACAACTCTCCAAGGCAATTCTTTGGAAAATCTTCCTTGAAATTCCCTTTGCAACATTTTTCGTTTTCTTTCATTTTAAATTGTCATGCACTCACTCTAATATTCTAGAGTGCTTGATTGCATATGGAATGATGCGATCCTAAAACATTGAAACTAATATATTCACATATCATACACATATTAACATAATTAAATCACATAAATCATGTTATGCAAATTCCACGATCAATTACCGCGAATTAGCTCACATGGGCTAATTAACAAACCACGAAACAATTCATTTTGAATCACTTTCTGACCAAACACATTTTCACACCAAATATTTTTGTGTCCTTTATTCACATGAGCAGTGAAACCCTGAGTCCTTGCATTCCACGACCACACAAATAGGAATTTTCTCCCGCTACGGTTCAAAACTTTTGAGGCAAGGTTCACGGATAAAACAAACCTCGAACATTCCTAACCATTTACATAGCTCTTAGCCAAAGATACTTGCAAGTAGGAAAAGATCCCGCACCACTTGGAGTTGTCGAACTCCCGCAAATCGTTAATCCGCAGCGTGGCTCTCGCGCGATATGCGCGGCTGCTTCTTGCTCGTCGAAGCGAAGCTGGTCCGAATGGTCGGAAATCTAGAGAGAAGGCACACTTTCTCTCTCTAGATTTCAAAACCAGTAACCTACTGCACCTTTCTCCTTCCTCCTTCACGGTTTGGTCTTTTAATTTTGGAGAATAAGACTATAGCAATTTTGTCTTATTCTCATTAAACTTTCCTATAATTCCTTCCATGTCCCTTCTTCTAGATTTTTGACACTTGACACTATCTAGGCCGTCCATTTCCATCATCTCTCTAATCTTGCAACATGTGTCATAAGAGTACATGTAGTAGGTGACTTTTGTCATGCATGTCTCGAGCCGTTTCACGACACCGATGCTCGGTGCCTCGAAAAGCGTGAAATTACGACGTCTCACGAGATTAGGTCGAGTCGACGTGGCATGCAGATTTCGAGGCGATTCCAAAGGTGAAATCCAGTTTTATCATCAGAGATCTAGAAAATTTCGAGGTTTTGATCAAGAGTACCGTTTGCCATTTTTCAAAAGTGGAATTTTCTCGGGTCTTCTGACTTATTTGCGGCGAGGGTGCCCTTATTTGCGCGAAGGGGCGAAAATGCCCGGTTCGATTTTTTCTCTTTTTGTGTTTTTTCCCAAAATCACTAAAAACTCAAAATAAATGGTATGAATCACTCCCAATAACATTCTAAAGTCATCCTAAACCAACCATGAGCAAAACCCATGTATGGATTAGGGTTTTTCTAACCCAAACATCATTTAAAGCAATCTAGGGTTTGTGTAATACCTTGAAATCACTTTGCACTTGAAGCCCTAGCTTCCTTCTTCCTTCCTCCTTGCAAAACCTTGCATAAACATGGAGGGATTCACACTAATCTCCAAAACCCTAACTCTTCTCTCTCTCTCTTGTCTCCAAAACGTTTTTGGCACTTGTGGGAGGTTTCTAAGACCAAATGTGGTCTAATACCACTTATCCATTATAAGGCCATGTTTGGCACTTTCATTAAATCCCATTTCTCATTTTTGGCATTTTAACTCTTCATTTCACTTTCATTTATCATTTAATTCATTTTTTTATTTAAGCTTATTCTATTCTTGACCCATAGGTCCTTATTTTTCCAAATTCCAAATTTGCCCTTTTTCACTTGGGTTTATTTCCGGGTTCAATCAATTTCTTATTTTAGCATATAATATTTAATCATATGCTCACATATTCATTTCACTTTTTACAAGTTAACAATTTATCAGTTTTTCCCGGAAAGACCCAAGTTTGGCTCAATTTATACCCGGAATATAAAATAAAATTATTATAAAAATTCTAGGGTATTTTGGGGCGTTACGATGGCAAATGTTGTTCAATGTGGAAATCCCATTACTCTTTTGAATGACAAGCGGGCGAGGTCACCAATTGAATCCGTGTGAATGTTCATTCTATAGTCATATGTGAGATTGTAATATTGAATCTTGAAATCACATTGCTACTTAATGACAAACGGAGATAGAGTTTACCAAGCTGAATGCATGCATTGAATGTTGACTTCAATAGTCATATGTGAAATTGTAATATTCAATGTGAAATCGCATTGCTATTGAATGACAAACAAGACAGGATTCACCAACGAATATGTCGTGAATGTCGACTTCTATAGTCAAATGTGAGATTGTAATATTGAATGTGAAATCACATTGCTATTGAATGACAAACAAGACAAGATTCACCAACTGAATCTATCGTGAATGTTGACTTCTATAGTCATATGTAAAATTGTAATATTGAATGTGAAATCACATTGCTACTGAATGACAAACAGGACAAGATTCACTAACTGAATCTGTCGTGAATGTTGACTCTATAGTCATATGTGAAATGTCCCTTAGGCAGAAAAATGATTTGAATAGTGTATTTGTACTTAGTATCTTTTACATTACATAGTCATTGTATAAAGTCATTATTTTGATAAATGCATGATTAGTATTGAGCTGGAAATGGAATAGAGAGCTGTAGAATCACTAAGCAGCGAAAATGCTTAGTATGTTATTTTATCAGTAATGTGGAGTGCAGGAGTGATAGACAGTGATCGAAAGCGGACCCAAGGTCAAGGAGCTCAGAGTCATTCAGATAGTTCACGGAGTATGCTCCATCACATGCATCCTCACCATTTTTTAGCATGACATTGTTTTGTAAACAAAGGAGTTCAACTCCGAAATTATTTTTGTACCTATATCTGAATACGATTTTGGATATTACGTTGTAAACGACATAAAATGCAATTTTTGGTTAAATGCATGTTTTGTAAAGGAATTGCATTGAATTTGCAAATGTTTATGGCAAATTGAAATCGCTTCCGCAAATATTTGAGAACGAAAACATTTATATTTGATAAATGGATTTGATTAATGGCTTCGGATGGGCGTCCCCGAGTTTTGGTTCGGATCCACCAACCGGGTCGAGCCGGGCTCGGGGGTCGCTACTTTGCTCACCCCGTCGTAGGACCCCCTTTCAAGTACAGGGAGTGTAGAGGAGGCAGGCGCTCCTACGGGGCGCGGTGCCAGGAGGCGGAGCATGTGGCCTTGAGTAACATTTTTGTAAAAGTGTTTTGTATAAAAGGATTTTATAAAAATTATTTTGGCCTATTGCATAAATAGTCGGATATGTAATTATGGTAGAGGGCCATGATCGGACCCCTACGGGCTGTAATTATTCATTTTCTTTTCATATTTTAGATTAAAATATGAATGAATGGGTCCCGATGAAGGGACGTATGGAAGTGGTGCCGAGTAACTCGGTGTCCATGGGTAGTTGATACCGATGCAGTACAAGATTTACGTGCAAAAGCTTGACCTAAGATGAAATTCCCGATTGACGGGGTGTCCAGAGATTCCCGGGTGAGTGTCACAAGAATGTCAACTATTGTCTTGAGGGGATTAATTATGGTTGTTAGGACTTTCACTTAGGAATCCATAATTTAATATCTTTAATTTTATGGGAGTCAATACTAGTTCATTATGTCAAATTCATATGATATAGCACTTAACATTTCAAAAAAATAGGACATAAAGAAGGAAGAGTGTAGGTGGGATAATTCACTATATTACAACTAAATTGTTTAACAGTAAAAAAAAAAAAAAAAGTCAATACTCAATGTCATTACATATGATTGTTAGCAATCTGGTGGCTTGTTTGATAGGCATAGTTTCCCTGGACAATCTTATCAAGTCTATGAAATTTATGACACTTCCTCTTATTATATTATATTATTTTATTTATAAATGTTGTTTTACTGAAAGGGGTTTTGAAAACCTAATTTGGGAAATGTAACCTTATATCAATTTTTAGCTTCATCTTGAAAAAAATAATCTAATTGTTTTCTGGTAACAATAAATTTTCTTTTAAAACATGCATATAAATTCTTATTTGTGTTTGAATTGGATTGGTTTATTTTTTCAAAAAAGGATAAGCATTAGATTTTCAAATTTTAGTTCATTTAAGGTTTTTAACCAAATATTTATGTTTATTATTATATAATTTTCTTTTGTCAATCATTTTGATATAAAATTGATTTGTGTTATTCAGTGGCATTATCATACCTTAAAAAGATATATTGATCACATGTAAGCAAGGATCAAAATATCGGTTTCGACGGATATATTAATACTTGAATTTTAAAAATATATCGAAAATATCGATAGGTATTTTTACATGAATATCAATGGATATATTTACATGAATATCGATAAAGCGAAAATTAACAAAAATACTTTGACATTCATGGAGATATTTTGAAAAAAATGTAAAAATGACATAAATAAACAAAAATACATTTGTTAGACAATATTCATAATAATTTATATAGAATTACATTGCAATAGTCTTTAAATCAAATTTTGGTTTCTATTTTTTTTTTGCATAACTGATTCTATTTTTAATTCTACTTAAATTGGTGTTTTATTTGCTAAATAAAATAGATATTTAATTTTTTATTCTAATTAAAAATAATTCATTGACTATCCACTAAAAATCTTATTAAAAGTTAAACCAAACAGCCAACCACCACATAAAAATAAATTAAAAAAAATTAAAAATTATTGCAAATAGGCTTTCAATAATAGCTTTTTATTGTAATATTCTCATATTTTAAATTATGAAATAAGAATTCAGATTTTTTATAATATTGAAAAATATTATCATTTTTTCAATTTGTTTTTAAACAAATACTTTACTATAAAACATGGTTGGATAAATTAAAATTATAAAAAATAAATAACTTTATTTTTAAGATTAGTTGGGCCCATTAACCCTTTTTTTTTTTAGCCCATCATATTCCTTTTAGAATATTAGATCTAAGTCATTCATCTTTCACAAACACATATCCTATATTGATTTCTCTTAAACCTGAAGCTCACAAAATGTTTTAGGTGCCCCCTTTCTGCAACCATGGGGATGACTTCTCTCCTGTCTTCTTCTCAGATTTTCTTTCTTTCCTCTCTTCTTTTTTTTGCTTCCACGCCCATCTTCTTCTCATTTCTTTTTTCTTCTCTCTCATCTTCTTCTCATTTTTTTCTTTCCTCTCATATTTTTCTGCTTCCTCTCTCATCTTCTTCTCATTTTCCATCTTTTTATTTTATTTTTTCTTTCTTTCTTTCCTTTCCTTTTTTTTTAGAAAAATAGGAGATAAATTACCATAATATCGTTTATCATACCGATCTTTTGTAAATCAACAATTTTTGCAACTGCTGGCGCTTGGGCTCACGCATGACACTCCTATGATACTGTGGCCGACATTTCGATTTGAAACTGATATTTTGCAGATTAATCGATAAAACTTCCAACATTTTATCGATTTTTCCATCAAACAATAACCAAAACTTTATTTCGTCTCAAAGCCAACCAACACACGATATATCGACAATATATTTTGGTTTTTCCATCCTTGTAAAAAGTACTCAAAGCCTCAAAGTTTAATTCTACTTGAAAACAAGATTAAAGGCTTCATTTTTCTAGATTTTAAGAAATAAATCCTAACTTAGGGGGTGCTTGATTGATCTAATTGCTTCAACACCCCATCAGCCCTTATAGTTGCTTAGTAAAGACCCATAATTAGCTGATTAGGGGTAAAAAGCTCCTTATAAGAAAAAGCTACAAATCCAACTTTTTCTATTAGCTCTAATTAAAATATCAAATTTTCATTTTTTTTATCATTCTCTCTCTATTTACGTTATTTTAAGATATTTATATTTTTTTTGAAAGTAAGATATTTATAAATTTTATAATTTAAAATTTATATGAAATAATATGAGATTTTGATTATTATAAATTTATTACATATTATATTCATAAAAAAAAAAATTAAATCCTTTCAAAAAAATAATATGAAATTATAAAAATTTATAATCTTAAATAAAATTTTATTTTTATGAAATAATATTATTTATGGTTAAATTTTTATAATTTCATATTATTTTTATTTATAAAATAATATTTTAAATTTATCATGAATTATAAATAATATGAAATATTATAAATTTTGTATATTACCAATATATAAAAATTTATTTATGGATTTATATGAAATAATGTGAAAATTTTATCACCATAAAAAATAATTTATGAAATAAAAATTATTTTTATGGTTACAAATAATATTATTTTTTATTTATGGTTATAACCATCAATAATTTTTAATTTATGAAATTATAAATAACCTATGGATCCTTCATTTGTTGTTATTATGTGTTTCCTACTAAAATTATAAATAATTTACTCATCTTTTGAAGGAACCAACCGGATTTCCTGCACCTAACCAGGGGACCTCGGCACTCCTACGGATTTGAGAAAACATTTCTTTTAAACCCTTTTCAAAAAGTGAATCCGTGGAGCGAACCCATCTGGTTACACTTTCCATTAAAACCTTATTAAACATGGTGGGAGGTTTTTATTTATTTTTTTTTCTTTTAAACATCAAACCCTTTTTATACGATTAAACATTTTGCAGAAAATTGGGCAAAGTTTCCTCTGTTTTTCGGACATCTCCCAATTTACAACACATGTAATAAAACATTTTACACTACCAAAAATATTCATTTACTCCACATCCAACTACGGGACATCAAGTCCACCACAAGAAATTTCAAATCAAACTTTAAAATCCTTTTCTAACACCATAGAAATATAAACAATATTTTAAAACATATATACATTACAAAATAAATGTGCACAAGTAGTTATTTAAAATAAGGTCTATACATTTTCAAAAAAGTGGTCGTCACGTGAAAACATTTTATAAAACATTTGGAAAGAAGGTGAGCTAAAGGAGCTCAGTGAGAGTACAGTTCATAGGAAAATAATGTTTCCAAATATAGTTCAAATATAACGTGTAAAACATTTGTATAAATATCTCATTTCAATAAACTTTTGCTTTACTTTCTTTTCCTTTTTGAATCCGTCATTTCCAATGGAACCCGCCTACCGTTAACCACCGTTGGCCCATGAAATAACCTCCGATGAAACAGTCTTACGATCATCAATGGCCCAAAACGAACCTCCGATAAATCGTGCCTTTCTTTTAGATACCATGGCACTATGAAATAAATCACATCATGCATTGATAACCTTTTCGTGCTTTTCATGTGCATGGAGATATGCATCACTCTTCCCTTCCCTCTATAAAAAAATCCTATCCCTTTCCCATGTACCATGCACACGTAAACACTTTAGTCGACTTTCCTTTAAAATTTATCTTTATAACATAGGGTAACCATGGATTCAATCATAAACATTTTCATATATATAGAAGATATATTCATAAACATTTCATTTAATATGGAAACCATAAATCATGCTTTATAAAACTATGGAAACTGATGATGCTTTTTCAACCGGAAGTGGGTTGGAGTGTGTTGGAATCGTTGGGTCGGTCCGCTGACTCTGGATGTCGGGTTCCTCTGCAAAAACAAGAAACAAAAAGGACCGGCGAGGGCTCGCCCGTTGCCTTTCCGATGCCTAAGTCAGTTCTTTCCAATGGAAGAAAATATCAACTGCTTAGGGAACGTGTTTTTTGTGCGTACCTTTCACCGATGGGGTGGCCTGGTATTTATAGTGGGTGACTTTCCTAATTTGATGGTGATACGGACTCTCTCTTATTGGATGGGGGATTTTCTTTCCTTATTGTTGTCAGATTAATAAGGGATAATTAGAAATCAGTTATTGGGAATTATTCTACTTCCCTCATTGGTGGAGATTCGATTCGATTTATAGGATATGGGCTTTTGGGCACTGGCGTTAGCCATTGCCGCCTGGGAGGATGGGCGGGCTCGGTTTTGGGCTACAAATCGGGGCCGAACCATTCCTGCGGAGCTATTTATTAGTCTTATTTTAATCCTGCTTCTCGGACTTGGGGAGTGGGCCTACGTGCCTACTTTTTAAACCCAATCAGTTGCCCCCCAGCCCTTGGTTACAACGAGCATGGGCAAGGGCTGTATCGTTTCTTGGATCGGGTGCGACTTCCACGTGGTTGCTCAAGGCTGGTTTGATTAGGGCTTTATCGCCGTCAAATGTCCTGTGGTAATGATGACTTTTCGACTTTCGAGCTTATTTCCTCTAATTCTTCCAGTTTCTTTTGAGAACATCTTTTGACCGTTAGCATTGTGCTCCTCTGATATTGAAGCTTTTTCCTTCTCTGCGAGTTCGGGCTTCTTTTCTCTTGAAACTTGTCTGATCATTGTTCAGAACTTCTTTTGGTGTTTTGTAATACCACAGCAGGGTCGTCCCTTTGGTTGTTCCTAGAGGCCAGAGTCACGTCTTACTCCTTCTTTGTCTTTTCGAGAGGTATTGTGAGGCGTTAGGGCTAGCTTGGTTAGGTTTTTGTTCTATCCCCTTCATCCCTCTTTTTTTTTTTTTTTTTTTTTTTTTTTTTTTTATGTCCGTCTTCGTTTATTCCCGTGGGTCGGGTCGTTCCTACACTTTGCGTATAGGGGTGACTCCTGCAGTGCAGTTCAGAAGCGGGGCTTGGGTGAGGTGAGTCTAATCGCTTAGCCATGGATTTGTTCTTCCAAATGCCCCGGAGACCTCCTTCCCCCTTGGGTAAAGACAAGGATAAAATTGATGAGATTAAATACCATGTGGGGTGAATATCCCGAAGTCGGTGTGCGAAGCATGTGGTGGGTCCTAGTAGGTTAATTGCTATTTGGGAAGTCTTCGCAAGACAATATAAGCCCCCGTTTGGTGTTCAAGTTTGGTCTCCTGATGTATTGACCTCATATGTCGTTCAAGTGCCCAAGATGGTGTGCTTTTTCGAGGTGGCCTTTGAGAATGACCTCTGTTTTCCTCTACATCCTTTTATAAAAAGGGTTTTGCAGCATTTCAACATCTGCCCTTCTCAGCTTTCGCCCAACTTATGGGGTATTCTGATTGGACTGTTAGTTATCTTTAGGGATAAGGGCTTGGGTGTTCCCGAGTGTAGCTCTGCTCACCGGACCTCTTCGGGTGTGAAGGGAATGGATTGAGGGCTCTTTATTTATCTAAGCGTTCCAGCGCTCCACTGATCATCTCGGATCTCTTGTCTTCCCACAAGTATTGGAAGGAACGCTACTTTTTTGTCAGTGGCCACCATTGGGAGTTTAATCCCACTAACCAGGAAGACACACTCGGCGTTCCGGCTGTCTGGACCACTCCCGAGAATTTGCATGAGCTTTGCTTTGTTTTAGTTTGGTCTGGTCTTCACAGATTATAGGGTATCCCTTACTTTGCATTGGTTGTGCGCTCTTCAGGTATTCGTCTTGATCTTAGCCCTGAAGACAGGGACGTGAAGCGGAAGTTGGCCAAGTGTCTTCCGTGCCTGCGAGAGCTCATCAGAGTCGGACATTCCAAGGTCTTCGGGTTCAAGGCGTCTTCAGACCTCCTACTCTAAGGCCTTCACCTCCATACATTATGGGATTTACTCCCACGAGAGGCCTCACATTTGTCAAGCCACTGGGGAGGCTTAGGCTCGGGTGGAGACGTTTAATCCGGGGAGGGCCTCGGGTGTGGAAGCGAAAGCCTCAGGATTCCCTTGAGAAGAGCCATCTGGCCTGGGGTAAAGCCCCGAGGTTGGGGACGTCTTCTTCATCTGCCCTGCGCCCATGTCCCGAGTCTGGGGGGCAAGAAGCATTGCCATCTCTGGTAGAGGAGTGCCAGGAGCTAAAGTTCGCGACCTCGCTGCACTTTGCTGCGAAATTTAAAGATTCTCGAAGGGAGGCTGCGAGCCTCCGTTGCAGGAGTTATGCTTATCTCGATTTGGAGTCCTCTGCACGGAGCGAGCCTCCTTCTTCGATACCGAAAGACTTGGGGAGGTGCGCCTCGGGCTAATGGAATGAGGATTCCTTGCTTTCTAATACGAGGGCTTCTTTGGCGATCTCATCCGTCCTCAGAGTTCGGATCTCGAGGAGTCAGTGCACTTTGTTAGGAGGCTTTAGCTCTATCCTCAAGGGTCTTTCATAAGTTCTCGTGTCTTTCTTTGTCTGCCTTTATCTTGGTTTTGATTTGTGTATTGACTCTATGTTGTGTATTGGCAAGCGGCTACCGTCGAAGAGTTTAGCGAAAGAACCTCCCGAGCAGGGTCGTCTGAAGCGCGAGGCTATCAGCTAAAGTGGCTTCTCTTACCTCTGGGTCAAGTTTGACGCAAACTCAGGATGCAAAATATAATGGAGGAAGCCGTGAGAGCTCAAGTCGACTGGGCATGTAGGCATTGTGAGAGGCGGGTGAGGGTAAGAAGAGAAGGCTTGAGAAGGCTTAAGGAGTTGTGAGGGCGAGGCTTGAGGGGTCGGGTTAGGAGCAGCGCCTAGAGATGGCTGGGTGGTTAGGGAAGGCACGCAATTTGCTAGGATGAGGCTACGTGTCGCGGTCTTGCTCGACCCGAGCATCGCTGAGAAGCTCCCTAATTTGAGCTGCATTGAGCAGCTTGTGGAGTGGGTGCCATGCGTTGTGAGGGGACCTTCAGAGGCAGGAAGCTCTGGTTGTTCAGAGGGACAGAGCGATAGCAAGTTTGAGGGATGAGGCCTGCACTCAATGGGCTTCTAGATAACTTGCTTTCCAGAGGAGGGTTGCTAACGCCTACCCGGGCTTGGACCTTAATTTTGATATTCCTAGCGACGAGGAGGTAGAAGAGTCCTTTTCTGTTGATTGCTCTGGAGAGCCAACCGCCTCGGCTGAGGCCCGCTCCCCTTCTTCACCTTCTGCTCATAACCCCGCGTCTGATGTCTGAGCATCCTTGTACAATTCTGCTTGTTTTTTGTCAACCTTGGGCTTTGAACTCGGGATATATATAATGTCGTTCTTGGCGTTGATACTTAATGAATACCTAATTTTCTATCTTTTCGCTTTACCCCTAATTGTGTTTCTTGTCTTTGCTCTACGAGTGACTGGCTCTAGGTGCGAGGGCCTTGGTTAGCGATTGAGGTCTTGAGCGAGGCCCATTGAGGAGCTCAGTGGGCTAATGTGCTGAGGCTGGGCGGCTCGTGGCTATATGGCCTTTTACGGCCGGTTGAGCTCTTGGCGGTATTGAGGGCTGAGTGGGCTAGGTGCTGGTGAGCGCTCTTGGGCTACAAGGCCTTAGTTATAGCCGGAGTTGAGCTCTGCTGGCGGCCCGAGCCCCTGCGGGCTCTGGGCCTTCCGAGGAGCCTTCACATTTGTTAAAAGTATATAAAGCGAGTATTGAAGTGCAGGCTAATATGCACGGTGGGCGCTACGTGGCTATATGGCCTTTTAAAGCGGAGTTAAGCTCTTGGCGAGATTTCTTGAGGCTTCATGTTTAATGTGCTGGTGAGCGCTCACGTGGCTATGGCCTTAGTTGACGATTTGAGCTTTTAATGGCTTGTTGTTGCTCGTGAGGCTGTATGCTTGGTTGAGCGGGCTACGTGGCTATATGGCCTTGGATTGGCGGAGTTGAGCTTTGGCGGGTTGTTGTTGCTCGAGTGGGCTAATGCGCTGGTGAGAGGCGGGCTACGTGGCTATATGCCTTTTGAGCTGTGCGCTCTGCTTGAGGCGACTATTGGGCTCCTGAGCTACTTGGGCTGGCCGACTGCGTGGCTGTTTGAGTTGTTCGATTACGCAAGGCGAGGCTACTAAGCTCCACACCATGGCTACATGGCCTGTTCGAACTGAGCTGCTGGGCTCTTGGGCGCTAAGGCCTTCCTGAGCTGTTAAACTCTACGAACTGAGCTACTAGGCTCCTGAGCTACTTGGCTCCGTGGCTACATGGCTTGTTCGAACCGAGTCACTGGCCTCGTGGCGCCGAGGCCTTCCCCGAGCCGTTAAGCTCGCGAACCGAAAGCATTGGGCCCCGAGTTTATTTAGCTCTATGGCTGGCCTCGTTGTCAACCGAAACAGTTGGGCTCCCGCTGCCGAGGCCTTCCTCGAGCCATTAAGCCTCGCGAACCGAGCTACTAGGCCCCGAACCACGGCCCGTGGCTACATGATCCGGCTCCGAACCCGAGCTATTGGGCTCCTTGGCGCCGAGGCCTTCCCCTCTGAAATGCCCGCAAACTAAGCCACTGGCTCCCGGGCCGAGGCCTTCCAGCTGTTGCTTCCTCGCAACCGAAACGCTTAGGCTCTGGGCGCTAAGGCCTTCTTGAGCTATTAAACTCTACAAACTGAGCTCCTGAGCTACATGGCTCTGTGGCTACTTGGATGGTTTGACTTCCTTCTCTTGGAAAGGCGCAGGTAGCTTTAATGCGGCTTTATGGAGAATTGGAACTGACAAGGCGACTTCCTGCGCCCGCTTCCTTACAAATAGCGACTCCTCTGTGATGGTGCTCATGCTTCGAACCTTCTTCCCTTTTTAAGCGTAATTGGAATCCGCGCATGATGAAGTGTCAAGGTTTGGTCGTCATTGCAGGAGGTCTTCTGGGAGATCATGAGCTGACGTTTGGTCTGATGGTCTTCTGCTTGTAGGAGTTGTGTTTTTCCCTAGTTCCTCCCTTGTGGGAGTTATGTTGTTCCCTAGCTACGTCCGATGATGGAGCTGTGCTAGGGAATGTATCTGGAGGGGGCGATGTACTCAAAAAAACTTTTAGTACCACTCTCTCCGTTTTTTCCTCTTTTTTCTTCTCTTCTTTCCCTTTTTCCTCTTTCTTCTCCTTTTCCTTCTCCTTTTCCTTTTCTTTCTCGTTCGCACTCTCTCTTCTTCTCTTTCCCTTTCCCTTTCTTGAGATTCTTTTTTTTTTGGTTTTTCTGGAGGGAGCCGCTTGTACCTGCTCGCCTCCCGAGATGGGCGTGGATGCATTGCCGATTGTAACTTCTCCGAATCAATTGTATCTTCAAACAAAGAACAATCTTTTTTTTTTTTTTTTTTGCAAAGCATGAATTTTCAGATTCGAGGTGTAATTTTCTGCCGCTTCCTCGACCGAGTCACTGCTTTTTTATCGATATGCCTTGCTTTTTTATTCATAAGGATATTAAGCAAAGTAATCAACGAACACACAAACTATTATCTGAAAACTGATGGTACTTCATTAAAGATTACAATCTGAGGTCTATTGATAGAATCGTTTGAGGTGCTTAGCGTTCCAAGAGTGAGGTAGAATTTTTCCTTCTTCCGTCTGGAGTTCGTAGAGTTGCCGCCCGGACCACGTGACACGATATAAGGGCCTAGTCGGGTCCTAAATTTCGCCGTGTAGGATCTTTCCTCGCCGGCAAAAGCTTTTTTAAAACTAGGTCGCCAGCTTATAACTCCCGGGCTCGACCTTCACTACAAGACTTCGTCGTCTTCCTTTGGTAGTCTTCTGCGGCGTTTTCAGACTGGGTCACGCCTTCATCTAGGAGGTCTATAGGGCTTAGGCGGTAAGAGCCTCTTCGTTATGTTCTTACACTTGCCACCAACTCATGTGGATTTTAATTGGGGACTCGACAGTGGGCTACTCGCTCGTGCCAAAGGCTAGAGCGAATGGGTCTCCTGAGTTGCTGACTTGCGTGTAGTTCCCCAGACGCCTATAACACCAGTGGAGGTATTCTACCCATTTTCTTTTTAGACCTTCCAACTTGGTCTTCACGCCGCTTAAGGGTTCCTGATGGTGACTTTTGCCGTCTACATGGATCGTGGATGAGCTTCGACGAGTAGTAAGCTCCCGATTCGAGCCCCGCAATGTAAATCCCCGAACTTAGGATTGTCAAATTGTTTCCCATTGTCCTGACACTGTGGCCTCGATACCAAACTCGCATACTATGGAACGCTAAACTAAGCCAAGGCACCTTTGTTCTCGTGATAGTAGCCAAGGGCCTCGGCCGCCATTTGGTGAAATAATCCACCGCTACGACGATAAATTTGCATTGGTCCCTTCCAACAATGGGTCCTTAATATGTCCAACCCCACTGCTAGCAAAGGCTAGGGGCTTGTAATCGACGCGGGCTCTGGATGGGAGATAAGAGATTTCGCGTGCTCCCGACAAACTTGCACTTTTTACCAAATTCATAAGGCCTCTAAGCATCAGGTAATAATAGCAATTTTCGCCAAGACTTTTCCTGCCAATTCCTGCAGTCTGATGTGATTTCCGTATACGCTTCATGTACTTCCCAAAGACGTAGTTGGCGTCTTCCTCGTAATGCACTTGAGGATGGGTGTGAAAAACCTCGCTTATAAAGGGTTCCCGATGAATAGTGAACCTACAGACCGAACTAAGCTTAGATGCCTCCGGTCACAAGCCAAGCAAAGAGTCTCTTCCATTAAGTAGTCCTGGGAAGCCCATCCAGTGGGTCTCGACATGACAGAGAGATCTTCATTGTTGAGATTCACGAGGGTTTTGAAAGGTGCTCAACAAAAGCCAGCCTCCAAGCTGTCACAGGTTTGAGGTCCTCGGGAAGTCAGTTAGCTGCATGAAGTAGTGGCATCCGCCGACCCCTCCGCCTCCTGCAGATATGTCCACGCGAAACTTATACGAACTTCTTAAGTAATTCTCGTACCTTCTTGAGGTATAGGATCATTTTTTCGCCTCTGGCTTCGTAGGAGTCTTCTATTTGTTTTACTTCCAACTAGGAGTCGCTGCATACCTCTAGATGATCAACTTCCATGGAATGGGCGAGGTTAAGCCTAGCTATGACATACTCAGCCTCGTTATTGGAGGCTCGAAACCCAAATCATAGCGCATACTCAATATTTATTATGTTCCAGAGTCAAATAGGACTGGCACCACTCCCTCGGGAGCATCAAGGCCCCATCTACTGACAACCCAAATAGGAGGCCTGACGCTGAGTAGCTTCGGCAAGCTCTGCTGTGGTAAATTCCATGACGAAGTCTGCCAAGATCTAGCCTTTTGTTGTTATTTTCGGTTTGTATCTGATGTCGAACTCGCTCAGCTCTATGGCCCACTTCATCAATCTTCCTGAGGTCTCTGGTTTGTGTAGCACTTGCTTCATTGGATATTCTGTTGAGATTTCGATGGTATGATCTTGGAAGTAAGGGCGGAGTTTTCTGGCTGCAGTTACCAATGTCAGGATTAATTTCTCCATCTTTGGGTACCTTCCTCGCCTCTCGTAGCCTCCAGTAATAGTAGACTAGTCAGCTGCACTCGCTCGTCGACCGTGACGGCACCGCTGAGAAATCTGAAACGGCCAGGTACATAGTAAGGAGCTCAACCTCAAAGGGACTCACTTGATTTGTAGGAGAGTCAGATAAGCTTTAACGCTATGAATGCTTCTTCAAGAAGCATGCATCCCATCGAAAGCTTTTTTAACCTCGGGAAGAAGTGGCTGACACTATCGCCGGTCTCGACACAAAACGGCTTAGCGCATCTATTCTTCCAGTTAGGCGTTGGACTTCTTTTATGTTTGATGGCGGTGGCATGTGGAGCACAGCTTTTATCTTCTCTGGGTTTGCCTCTATTCCTTAGGGGTCAGCGAATTATAATACCCAAGAATTCTCCTGAACCAGACTGTGCTTCGATTTGGCCGGATTCAACTCAGTATTGTAATTTTTTCTCAGATCTGAATGCTCTCGACCGCATGAGCTATATGGAGCCCGGCCTTATTGATTTTACCAACATGTCACCTATATACCTCCATGGATGTCCCTATTTTGCTTCCTGAACATCCTGCCTACCAATCCACCGTAGGCAGCCCCCGCGCTTTTAGTCCGGCGGCATTAATTGATAGCAATAGGTCCCTTGCCCAATGACGAATGAGGTCTTCTCTTGGTCGTCGGGATCCATGCTGATCTGGTTGTAGCCAGAGAAAACATCCATGAAGATGAGGAGTTCATTACCGGCTGTGGCGTCTACTATGAGGTCGATTTAAGGTAGAGGGAAGCTATCTTTTAGACATGCTCTGTTCAAAAACTTGTAAATGACCAAATGATGTATATGTGAGTCATGGCAAGGGAGGAATGTGGTAACATCAAAACTGATTTGAAACAAAAGTAAGTGTACTCAAAACTGAATGAAAAGTATTACCAACACTCAACCCTTCCGCAAGTGCGCATCAATTAGCATAAGTAATAAAGTGGACTCTGTGAGCTCAGATATCATCTACGAGGAATGGAGGTTCTCTAATTGCACTTCTGATCACCCCATTATAAGCGACTCTTCACTATTTAGGCGATCAAATAGGATGTGGAATAAAATCAATTTAATTAAAACTAATCCTAAAAATCTACCAAATAAATAACTACTTAATGCTAAAAGGTATGAAGAGAGTCACTAAGGATGGGGATAATTATTCAAAAAAACAGTTTGCATTTTCTTGAAAGCAACAATTATGGGAGTTGAATGCCAGATCGTCCAAGAGTAACATATAGCTTGGATTTCTCCTGGTACTATACATTTCAATTATCTAACACACCTATATTCCTTCAGACAAATGGGTATAAATAGCTACTTGTAAAATTGGCACTCTTTAAGATTTGATTGTTTTTCTTTCAATACTTCACAACCATTTCTCGGAAGCTGGAGGTATTGCCCTCATAGACGGGAAAATAAACCTTCTCCAATGTAATTGGTATCTAGTCACTTAGATCTAATAAATTTCTATCTCCTTGATTAGATCTTTGCCCGCAGGATAAGGTCTTTTATTAGACAGGAGAAACCTCGATCAACTAAATTGATCACATCATCTAATTAATCACTCACACCATGAGTAAATTGGTGATACATCAGTGATTTTCAAGTTCATTAGTTCCAAGATATTAGTCTAACATGCCCACAAAGGCTCTAGCTCTTTACTCTCGAGAATCTCTCCGTCTGTGTCACTCGAGAGGGCCTGCAGGCTCGAGGCCTAAAATGCAGCTTTCTCTTTCTTGAGTATAAGCTACTAATATTCCGAATAGTTCATTATGAGCAATACCAGTATATAAATTGATCTTTAAACCCACAGAAATAATGAGAATATGCAAGCGGAATGTTAAAAATTAAACTGACCACAGGGTGTTTAATGTTCCATTCTTTGAGTTCCAATCATCATCAATCCAAACAAAAGTAAGAAAATGAAGAAAGAAATCAAGAGACAAGAAGGGAAAAATCGATTTGAGCTCCGTCTTACATCTCCTTGATAAATAAATTGAATATACGAGTACATCACCAATCTCTTGATAAAAATAAAAATCTGCTCTAAAACTGCTCACAGATCTATTAAAATAAATCTGTGACAAGAAAAACTAGAAAATGGCGGTTTAGAGAGGAAAACCAAGAGAAAATCCATATTTTAGCTTCAATCTTTATACGAACATTAATAAATGCGAATCTCTATTATACGGCAAGAAATCTCTTCAATACGAATCACCTTTAAAAATTCCTCCCAGATCTACAAAAAAAATCAAAATCTATGAAAAGCGGAAAAATGGGCCGGGTTTAGAGAGAAACCCCATGAAGGTTCTAATCTTCACCGCTACCCTCTTCACCTAAAACAGTATATATATATATGGTCACCAAGGTGAAATGGGTTTGAAAATATGTCAAAATATCAATTTTTCGGCCTTTTTAGGTTTCTCGGTTTTGGTCATGACATAGCAAAACGTTACGACCGGTTTTTGGGGTGTAGCCAAGTTTCCCTGATAGTAATGATTTGCTTGATCGCAACGGAGTTTACGGACAGCGACTTGTTTTCTTCTCCAACGTCGGGGACATAACTGGCGTTTTTAACTTCCGGTTGGCGTAGGTACTGGTTAGAGCTCTTTAATTTAGAATATAACCATGAAATTTTGAACCATTTGATGTTCGGATAATTACGAGGAAAAATTTATCTTCCCTAGTGGCAATTAATGAGACCAGGTTGAAACTCTTCTTTTGGAAATATGTTGTGTTTCTTGCCAAATCTGCTTGATTTTCATCAATAATCCTAAAATACCAAGTTAGAAATTTTATGAATTTTTACATGAATATGGACCAAAATGCACAAATAGCATGTAAATGAACTCAAAACATAGATGGTTTGCACTCATCAAAACTTGAAGTTTTTAGCAACGTCCCTCAAGCAAAGAAAGAAAGAAGTTGCTTGTCCCGAGCAATGGAAAGAAGGCGTTGCTTGTCCCAAACAATGGAAGAAGAGTTCATTTCCACCCTTTTAATTTAGCAAAACTAAGTAATCAAGCTTTTGAGGGTATGTGATATGTGTGTCTCATTACCTGCAGGAATATAGAGAATATGATCATTAATTTATTCATTTTAATAGTGAATTAATCTCTCATAATAGACAAATTTAGATCATGGTTCTCACTAGTGTGTGTGTGTGCCGGTCTTCCCTATCCAAACAATTGCAAGCTAGATGAGTTTATGAGGTGAGGACAATGCGGATCTCTAAGATAATTTATTTAGGTTCCATGAAGCATTTGTTCTTATCACTTTCCACTAATGTAGGCACACACAATTCTTAAGATCAAGTAGGTCTTTATAAGCTTTGTAATGTAAGGCTTGGGTAAGGGTAGTTGAAGTAGTCATTTTTGAAACAAAACTTGCAGACATACATCTTTTTCTACATTGACAGCTCCTACTCCATCCTAATTCTTACCATCAACATAATGACTCTCTCAAACACCCCAAAATTTGTTTAGGTGCATCCTTCCATACTCCTCATATCACCTTTATGCACAAATTCTGCATTCTTTCAACAAACACCAAGAAGCCTTTTTCTTTAAGACAAGGTTATTAGAGGTAGTGCAAATATCAAACCATAAGCTTTCTACCAACCCTTATGGGCGCAATCAATAGCTCTAGACGATTGGCCTTAGGGTACTGTTGAAGGCGCCCCTTAGGATTTACTTGTCTGGGAAGGGAACACTCTGAGCTAGACTCCTCCTCATGACTTTTATTGTATTTTTGCTTCTTTTACCCTTGATATTTTCTGTTTTTTTTTTTTTTTGACAACCTCTTTTGATTTTCAACAACTCATTTCAGCAATTTGGAGTTATTTTTCCTATGGAAAAATAACTCCCCTAACTACAACCTCACCACGTTTCTCAATTATGTTCAAATCCTCATGTTATGGGTGAGTTTGTGGTTCTTTATTGAGGATAGTGATGTATAGGAAGGTTATTGGCTTCAAACTTGGTTTTTTATAAAAACGAGAATTTTGGCTCTAAGGCTCGACATCTTGGCACTAGAGGAATATGCATATGGACATTAATAGGGTTGGCTTGAAGGCACTGATCTTTCCGGATGGCTATATCATTTCTCAGTGTTATAATTGCCTAGGATTTAGCCTCAAGCGTAATAGAACAAGTTCTAGAACCTAACTGGAGATCAAATTAGATGGATTCTCATAAGCTTTCTCTAACTTAAGCAGCGCACTAAGGGTACTTAGTGACCATGTGCATGGATTTTGGCTTGATGACTAAATAACTGATAAAGAACTCATTAAACATTAAGTCCTGTATCTCTAATATTTGTCCCATATACCAAGGGTTCATTTATGGTCCTTATTGACATCTAACTCCAAGCAAAACTCAGCTAACTCAATAATAACTAAAAAAATATACCAAACTAAGATGTAAGTTGGAAGCATTAAACAAAGTGTTATCAGAAAAATCACCAGAAAATTTCATCCTCAAAGTTGTCATTTGCAACATGTAGATTGACATAATATCTAACCAAATAAACACCCCCAAACTTTGAGATGAACATTGTACAAATGTCTGTAATAGGCAAAGAGCAATAAAGTAAAGGTAATAAAGAGATGGGAAAAGTGACCACTTTGTAGTCTTGTAAACCTTTGAATAGGAACCTTGATAATTTTCAGACATTGACGTGGTGTACCTACCCCTTGATACACTCTTTTGCTTCTTTGGAGCCATGAAAGTGGCTTTGGCTTTTCTCAAACACTTGAGTGTGCACCTTCCTTCCTCAAAATGAGTGAGTTTGATTCTTGAAAACCTCCTTATTATACAATTCATACAATCAACAATGATCACAAGAACCCAAAAACAAACAACCAAGCACAAAATTTTTTTCTTCCATTGTAACTCCTCTTTGATGCTTGGAATGATGGATGGAAAATTGGGGTTAAGCAAAGGTAAGTTTTATTAGGGTTTTTGTGATGGGTTTGAAACTTGAGGAATGATGGGATGGATTGGGGAGGAATGTGATTTTAGGATTTGAGTGGATGGGGGATGGTGAAAGTGGTTAGAAGTTGCAGGGTTGGAGGGGAAAGAGTATGGCGGGATAAGTATAAAGTAGGAAGAAGAAAAATGGGTTTTAAAGGGTTAAAGAGCCTGCATTTTCATGTGGCTTGTGGTCTTCGGTCACGTCGTGATTCTGCTCGGCACTACGTTTTTATCCAACTTGTTATACTCATATCTCCTTCATTTGGTTCGGAGTGGATGTGGACCATTGGAATGCTCTTTCAATGTACGAATGTGCTCATGAGATGAGATGAACCATTTGGAGCCTCAATCAATGAAAAAATCAGAATGTTCAATGTTGTCGATGTGATGATTTCAAGCTCCTTAAGGTTCTCCTTGCTTTGTCACTTGCTATCTAAAAGTCCTTCCTTTATATATTCTCTCAAAATTCACTCAATAGCAACCCTTATTAACTCATTCATGCTTAAACTCATCTCTTACGTGTTCAATTCTCCTCCAAGCATGATCATGAACCTTCGACACATGTTTCAGTTCAATTTTGGTTCATTTATCTCAAAAAACCTGAAATTTATTGAACATCTCCACTCATTTTTTCACACTTCAAGCACTATAATTACATCAGTACTTTCCAACTTCTTGCCTTGCTCTTGCAAACTAGTAGCTGACAACATGTTGAACTTGAAACCTACTTTATTCTAAAAACACTAACAAATAAAGTTAAAACATTCTTTGGAATTTTTCATCACAATAGTTAAAAAAACATAAACAAATAAAGTAACTAAAAAAAACGAGAAAGAAAAGAGAGTGGATAGAATCCTTATTACTTAACTTGAGTTTGCCTCAAGAAGTTTGCTCACGTTTTAGAGTCTAGCTAGACTCATTTGGAAAAATACTAAATAACCATTTTGTGATCATTCATCTTGGAAACTTCTTCCCTCTTTCCTTGCCGTTATTTCGAGATGTTTTCTTTCAAATTTTGAATAGGGGAAATAAAATCAAAATCCCTTTTAATTATGGCTGGTGGTTCAGCCACAATTTCTTCAAAATAGTTCTCTATGTGAAATAAATGCTGGCACATTTGTACTTAGAGGATATTCCAGGTATATTGCCCTTTTGATTGAAGCAAGTTGAAATTTTACTTTGTGGCTCTTTCTTGCTCTCGAGTCAAAAGGTAATGGTTGGTGAAGATTGAACTGCTTTCTCCACCCCTGAAGCAAGGTGAAGCCCCCTTGTTGATGTCAATCCATGCTTGGCTTGAGGAAGAGTGGTCTTCTTGGTATGAGGTGGAGTCCTTCAATGCCCCCGAGTCACAAAATCCATAGGGAAAGGTAATGTGTCAATCTTCACCAAATGTTTTCAATAGCCATTACTTGACTTTCTCTTCAAATTTCAGTTTATCCGCTGTGGCTTTTCATCCTCTAAGTTGTTTAGGAGTGTCTTGTTCTTAATTTCCAGCTCATTTTCACCTTCTTTGATTTGTTATGTAAGAGAATTTCTACACATTCAAATGAGCATCCATGCATTCAATGGGATTTTCAAAGTATTACTAAGAAGTCTGAAAATTGATCCTTGAATGTGGGCTAAGTCGATTGAGCTTCTATTTTTTTCAATCTAGCACTAGTGTTGACCTGGAAGGTATCAAATCTGCAAATTTCTGCTCATGAAGACCTATCATCTTCTTGTTCTCAGCCATGTGGTAAAATTCGCTCCTTAGCAAGAAACAACTCTTCTTCTTTTTGAAATGTGGAGTTGAACTCCATGATAGAAATATCTTGTTCCATGAGTGAGTCATTAATTCTTTGATTGAATGATGAATAAGGAAGTCAAGCTTAGGCACATGGAGGCAATTCCATCTTCACTTTAGATATTCCTCATGGTACCTACAATTAAGAAGAAAACAAAAAAGAAAATAAAGTACAAAAAATATGTAATAAAATAAAAATAAAAATAAAAAACCATACAAACAACTCACAATCA
Organism: Tetrastigma voinierianum; assembly: GCA_016808115.1. Taxonomy (NCBI): domain Eukaryota; kingdom Viridiplantae; phylum Streptophyta; class Magnoliopsida; order Vitales; family Vitaceae; genus Tetrastigma; species Tetrastigma voinierianum. The sequence goes on from JAEQBH010002697.1 coordinate 189,046, forward strand.
AAAATAAAAATAAAATTGCCTAAATTAACAAATCACAGTTCTTCAAAATGTCAACTTCGATGAGAAAGTGAACCGGCAGCGATCCCGACAGCGGCCTTGAAAACTTAATAAATGACCCAATTATGTATATGTGAAAATATGGCCAAGAGGGTGAATGTGGTAAATACTCAAAAACTGATTTGAAACAAAAGTAAATGTACTCAGCGAAATGTGTGCCAACACTCGACCCTTTAAAGGTGCAGGTCATCTAGTAATAAAGTGGACTCTAAAGGTGGGATATATCACCACGAGTTGGAGTTCTCTGGTGGGGTGATCACCAGATTACAAGGACTCTTCACTATTTAGGCGATCGATAGGATGTGAGATAAAATCAATTTAATTGAAATAAAAAGCGATTTAAAACTAACCACAAATCTACCAAATAAACAACTGTAATTCTAAAAGGTATGAAGAGAGTCACTTCCAGGATGGGGATAATTATTCCACAGAAGCAGTTTGCATTTCCTTGAAAGCTTTGTAATTATGAGTTGAATACTGGGTTGTCGAGAGCAATGTATAGCTTGGACTCTCACGGCACTATACATTTTCACCATCTAACACACCTATATTCCTTTCAGGACAAAATGGGTCTAAATAGCTACTTGTAAATTTGGCCTCTTTAAGATTTGATTGTTTTCTTTTTCAATACTTCACAACCATTTCTGAAGCTGGAGAATTCTTGCCAGGCAGGAAAATGCAAACCTCGATGTAATTGGTATCTCGTCCTTCAAATCTAATAAAATTTTATATCTTGATTAGATCTTTGCTAACATGGGATCAAGATCCTTTTTATCGAGACTAAGGAGAAACCTGCGATCAACTAAATTGATACATCATCTAATTAATCCTCACCATAGATAAATTAGTGATACATCAGAAGTAAATTTTCAAGTTCATTAGTTTAAGATATTAGTCTAACTTATACTAAGTTACCGCTCTTTGCTCTAGGAATCTCCATCTCTGTTTCACTCGGAGGGCCTCCTGGAAATCGAGAGCAAAGATCTGACTCTTTCTTGGGTATAAGCTACTAATATTCCGAACAGTTCATTATATGAACAATACCAATTATATAAATTAGGTCTCTTTAAACCCACAAAATAAGCGAGAATATGGCTGAATGTTCAAAAGTCAAGCTGACCTAGAGGGTGTTTAATGTTAGTAGATTGTCATGTGGATCAAAGCAAAAGTAAGAAATGAAGAAATAAATCAGAAACCGAAGAGAAAAAATCGATTTTAGCTTAAATCTTCACCTCAATGATAAATAAGTGAATATCTTAGTATCAAACTTGAATCTCTCTTGTGAAATAAAAATCTGCTCTAAAACTACTCTAAGATCTGTGCAAAATAAAAATCTGCAGCAAAAACTGAAAATGAAGTTTAAGAGAGAGAAAACCCCGAGAGAAAATCCATATTTAGCTTCAATCTTTTTTGAACATTGGTAAATGCGAGATCTACGGTATATATAGCATAAGTCTTCCACAATACAAAGAAAATCTATAAAAATTCCTCTAAGATCTACAAAAAAAAAATTCAAAATGCGTAGAAGGCGGAAGAGTGGGCATTTGAAGAAACCCAAGAGAGGGATTACTCCAATCTTCCATGCCCTCTTTACCTAAAAAGCAGTATATATGTAGTGCCCAGGGTGAAATGGGCTTGAAAATATAAATTAAAGTATCAATTTTTAAACCTTTTTTAGGTTTCACCCGGCGTTTTAGTCACGACATATCAAGGCAGTCCGCGACCTGCAGTTATTTGAAATTCGCGACCACGATTTTGGGGTGTGACAGGAGAGTTCATAGTGTAACGACTTGCTTAGTAAATGACGGTTTAAGACGGTAACTTGTTTTCTTCTTCCAGCTTGTCGGGGGCCATAGCTAACCGTTTAACTTTCGGTTTGGGCGTAGTGCTCGTTGGAAGCTCTTTGGTGTAGAATGAAACCTTGAAAATTTTGAACCATTTGATCTTCCATATGGTACATAAAATTATCTTCCTAGTAGGCGCGTTGTGAGACTCCGGTTGACTCACCTTTTGAAATGCTATTGCTCATTTTTGCCAAATCACTTGATTTTCGTAATAATCACAAAAAAAAAAGTTTGCAGAAATTTTATGGTACATGAATATGGATACAAAAATGCACAAAATAGCAGAAATGAACTTAAAACACTAGATGAGTTTGCCTTCATCCAGTTGGCGTTAGTGAAATCGATGCGAAGTCGCCATTTGCCATTCGCTTTTTGATGCGGCGTTGGCCAACCATTGGTGTGCTGCACTTTACGATTGCACGCACGGAGGGCTTACCTCCTCATTAATCACTTTTACGTCTTTGCAGGCGAAACCTTGCTTTTTGCTTAATCGGTTTGAAGAGGATGGTGGCGGCAGTACGTGAGTGATTGTGGTCAAATCCCTCCCATGTCCTCCTAACTACGGCGAAAACATCCTTACATTTCAAAGAAGGATAAGGAGGCTTGAGGTCTTAAGCTGGCTTGGAACCAACGTCAAGTAGTGTTAGGGTGATCGATCATTGTATAGGCTCGGCTCTTAGGGCTCGGTCAGTGTTCACCTGGGTTCTATGTCGGGTTAATCCGTGTGTAGACCCTCAATTTTTTCCCTCAGCACTTGCATTTATCCTATGGGTGTCACTCACCCATCGTTCTCATATAACACCATTAGGACCCATTTAGGCTTAGTCTGTCTCCGAGCCTCGGGTGGGCTTGTATGTGGTCCATTGAGTGCGTGTAGTTACTAGGTATCATCATGGCTTATTTTTTAGTTATTGGTATCATGCTAAAAGGAAGCAAATTGCCCCAGGGTTTAGCGTCGAGGGTTTATTAGAGTATGTGGTCAGACACTTGATCTTGTTTTGATCGTATCTCCTTGTCAGAACTTCAGAATCATTCTTTGTTTATTTTGTTGGATTCCTTATTAGCCAAGGAGGTTTCTGTTAAGTGTAATTTTTCAAGCTGATTTGACCAATCGGTTTGGTAGTTCATCGGTAGATACATATACAACATTGTTTTGGGTGATTTTAATAGGCACTCCTCCTTGTTTTGATCATATCTCCCTCATCGAGACTTGGAATGGGTGCACCGTTTTCTTGGTCTCCTTATTCTTGACATTTGGCCATTCATAATTTTCTCAATCGGATCTTGATTTGGCATCACCGGTTCCAACCGATTATTCAGGCCAGCTTGTGTGGAGAGCTATTTTTTGTGATTTGGGCAAATCCTATATGGTTCGGGCCCATAAGATCAGCTCGACTTAAGCGATGTGTGGGTCTATTGGGCCTTGTCTTATGTTACATGTAGCCCCACCATGAATCCATGTGGATACTTGAGTGGTAAACAGTGGCTTAAGATATTCATCTTGCATGGAAAATGAGGAGGAGTTAATGGGGAAGGCGATTAAAGGCGGTCGTTCAAAGCTTGAAGGTGGAAAAGCACTAGGTAGGCTCGAGGGTGGGTGGGAATCGGTATAAAGGAGAAAAGATCAAAGTGGAACGGACCTTTGGAGGAGCACTTTCGGGCTCGAGGCCGTTCTTGGTTTAGCACCGGATGCTTAAGCGGTTCTTTACTTTTTGTGGAAGAGGGTGAAATAGACCACATCCACTCACATTCTTTAGGACATTCGGACAAATTTGATTTTTCCTCGACCAGCTGAAGGCGGTTTTCACCTTTCATCGTGAGAGTCGGATTGGCAGTTTACTGTTGAATGAGTCTCGGTTTTAAAGTGCATTTCATGGTTTTTGTTTTGTAGTTTGGTTCTCACTCATCCAGGCTGAGAATCAATCACCGTTTGTTTTTAGATTCTGACTCTTTAAAGGAAGGTTCCACGAAGAGCTTGAGATCCTCTCTCAGCCGGATTAAGACAGTTGGGAAGCAGATCAATGATTCACCCGATCAGTTTCTTTGGAGCAAGCGGTTTGGGTCTTTGGCTCCGTTTGTGTCGGTTATTAATCATTCGGAGTTGGTTTTCTACTTGATTTGTTTTTTTGGATTCCTGACTCTTTGAGGAAGGTTCTGACAAATTTTGAGAGTCTCTCTCGGCCGGTTGAAGCGGTGAAACCCGGTCGGCCGGTTCATTAATTGTTGTTAAACAGCCAGTTTGGGTCTTTAAGCGCCGTTTGTATCGGTTCTCGGTCATTGAGTTGGTTTTTCTACTTGATTTGTTTTTAGATTCTTGACTCTCAGAGGAAGGTTTTGAAAATTTGAGATTCTCTCAATGGCTGAAGCGGTTGGGAGCCGGATCGGCCAGTTCGTGGGTTGTTTTGGAATGGAAGTTTTGAGGTACTTTATTTTGTTTGTGTGATTCTTATTCATTCCAGGTCATCGGAATTGTACCGTTTGTATTTTTGGTTTCCGCGCCGCTGTAGAATGTTGTGAAAAATTTTGGTGTTCTCAAGATCAATCGGTTGGGGGGCTTCGGATCGACCGAGTTTTCGGGTTTTGTAAATTCGTCAGTTCAGTTTAATTAGGCTTGTGACCTTTGAAGTCAGGCCAGTAACTTCCAGATCGGTGTAGGGCATATGTTTAGGGTATGAAATAGGGTTTGGATTCGAGGTTAATGTGGTTCGATTTTGGATTCTTAAGAATCGAGTTATGCGGGTCCAAGGGTGATTAGTTAAGCACGATAATCTAGTGTTTGTTGAGCAGTTTCTTCGAGGATGGAATAGATATGGTTGCACAAGAGTGGTAGTATCAGTAGGTGGGTTGAGATGCATGTATGGTTCTTTTTGGCATCCTTTGCTTTTGATATCTAATTTTGAGAAAGTATTGTATGCTCGAAATGTGGGCTAACTTTCATGATGGCTTGGCTGAGACCACAGTGCGCGCCATTGCCCTTTTGGTTGAGTGTTTTAACATGCTGATGATGGGATTGAATTAAGATCAAGTTGTATATTGCACAGGAGACTATCGATCTATGACCCAGTATGTCACATGCTCCAATTCACTAGTAGAGGCCCAGAATTAGGGCTAGAGTGCTACCTCATATGAATATGAGTACCAGATAAGGTAATCTGATCCCCAGACCAATCTAGTTTTTATAAGCAGCTTTTTCATCTTGGTTCATTAGGGTTTTTTGTTCTTGCCCAGTTTTCCTTTGTAAAATAACAACCAAAAGTGAAATTAGCTCAAAGCTTCATTCCTCCTCGAGGATGAATTTTCTAAAATTAAAATCAACCCATTTTCTCTTTTCATTTAAAAGCGAGTCGATGGCTCAGGATGCAAACAGATCATATGTTGTCAGCAGCTTTTTGCTTCATTGATGTCGAGTAATATTCCACGGCCTTGTATTTGGTCTCCTCCCTGAACCATTCCTACTCAGTTTGCGATGGGGAACTTGATCACCAGCAGTGACGGAAGGATGTTAACCTTTATGGCGTTGAAGAGGGCTGCCAATGCTGCGTTTAAGATGGGGGGAATCTCTTGCATGAAATCTTCTTGTCATTATTTGCTGGCATGGGGTCTCCCAAGTGGCAGGCACTAAGCGTGACCCAAAGGTAGCACTTTTCTCAGGAGAATCCTCGCGGGTGGGGTGTTGGCGGCTTGACCTCTCCTTTCGTGCCCGTCTTGTCAGCTAATCTGCAGATGATGTCGATTCGAGCTCCACATTGTCGGCCCGGGACCGTGGATTGATTTGTTAGCCTAGTTGCCCTTATCACCAAGGTGTCAGATGGGGTGTTTGGCATCCCTTTGGTGCAGATGAGAAGGTTATGGTGGTGTCGAGTTGAGGAGTTTGGACCATGGCACCTCAGACCTCTCGACCCACAAATCTTTATACGGAAATGAGCCTTCTGGTGGTTGGACTCCACCTCACGCAAATCCTCACGAGATCACATGGATTTCCCCGAGAAATTTGTTAGTGTTGAGCTGGTTGGTGTAGGGGTGGGTGGTGGATCTTTGATCTTGACAACCCGGAGGCTATGTAGCGGCGAAGATATCCCATGAATCAAGTATTCTATTTCATGCAGGTTGTATGCGATCCATCAGATTCGATGCCCCGTGGTCCTATGGAACTCGATGTAAAGTATTATCTTTTAGTTGGGTCAAGACCTCATTTAGGATGGCCATCTCATAAATTTTAATGTTGTGCCTCATGTGAACACATGATCTTTGTGAATATCAAGGGAGTGAAGCTGCTTAGGGTGATCCTGCACCTGCTTCGAGCAGCAGTGGTCCCAGGTGGTCTCTAACACTCCTTCGCCTCCTTGGGGATCGTTCTCTGTCCCTTCTTGGGGATCTCTCTCGGTCTCCTTGTCTCCTAGGGCTTTGCTCCCGTTTCTTATTAGTCTGCACCTCCTTGTAGGGTTGAAGCTTCCCTCTCTTGGATATGAGAGACCTTGCCATTAATGTATTTCTCTGCTTGGTGAGCACCTGGCCATGCTTACACGAGGATTCTTTGAGATGAAGCCTTAGTCTTTCAGCGTACTCTAGCAGTGATGAATCACGATGATAGCAAACTTCGTTTAGAACATCTTACCTTTAATGACTCGGCGTTGAACCTGCGGACATTAGACTCGGGCTTTCTTGTTGACTACACTTTATGGATAATGATGACTGACTACCGTATGTCACAGCTCAAACGAAGTAGGAAAATCTTGTTGACTATAAATGAAGGTGCGATGGTGGGAGCACATTGAAGCGACGATGTTGAGCCTTTTAACGCGCGATGAGAAGATACGTCGTGCAGGTCTTGATGTCATCTGACTCCATCGGTTCTTATAAATATTAAGATGGTCGCGCGGATCATACCGTTCCATGAGCAACTGTTGGGTATCACGAACTTTTTGTTGGAAGGAAATGCTGCTTCGACTATGAATAGACTCGATTATTATTTAGATATCCAGAGAGTTTGGGCTCGACCCTTTACAGCTTCTTTATGGTTAAACTCTGTTGGATGCTATGAACCTGCTCCCGTGATCCTCCCATTCCTATGGCCCGATGAGGGATTAGCTCATCATTCGATGTTAGAGTATTGTAGTTGAGCTCTCTTTGAGGGGTAGAAATAAGGCTCGTGCCCTTGGCTGGTGGTTGCCATTGCGCCTCTCAGGGGAGGACGAGGAGGTGTGGTATTCTTCTTGAGGGGGTGGTATTGTGACACTTCTTAGGCTGTGGCACTTCTATGACGTGCATCTGCAGTGAGTTGCTCTAATTCCCTTATCAAGCGCTGGTTGGTGAGTGGTACCTCCGTCGTTTGTGTTATAGGTGTATAGTTTCCAGTCAGCATGGGAGGTCGGCTATCTCGTTGGTCTTGCATTCAGAGTTGGCGTGGCTCCTACTTTTCTTGATTGATACAAACCAGTTCTTGAAGTTAACCTTTGTAAAGGCCTTCGGTTTCATGACAGTGTACAGCCCGATGATGCTTTTCAACGACCAGCCTAGGCATGTTGGAATCGAGCCGGTCTGTGACCCCCTCTGGATGTCGGGCTCCTCTGCAAAAACAAAACAAGGATCGGTGGGGCTCTTTATTGCCTCTCAAGTACAAGTCGGTTCTTTCGATGGAAAGATCAAGCGCAGGGAACGTGTTTGTGCCTACCTTTCATGATGGAGGGTGGCCTTGTATTTATATTAGTGACTTTCCTAATTGGATGGTGATACGAGACTCTCTCTTATTGGATGGGATTTTCTTTCCTTATATTGTCGGATTAATAAGGATAATTAAGCCGGTGTCAGAATTATTCTCTTCCTGTTGGTGGAGATTAGGATCAAATTTATAGATGTGATTTTGGGCTTTTAAACTGCTCATTGGAGGGATGAAGCGGAGGCGTTTGGGGCTGTGATGAGGCGTTTACTGACCTGTATTAGTCTTCTTTTAATCACCTTCTGGGACTTGGGGGGCGAGACTGTCGCTACTTTTAAACCAAATCGAAACCATAATCATTTCATATTTTCTCCAACATCATTGGAAGTCAAGAAAACCACATTTCCTTTTCATTAAACATGCTATAACATAGATATATAAAACTATATATATATATCACAATAAGCAATAACATATATATATATATATATATATATATATATGTTCCATAAACAATTTACATTTCCCTCCCATAGTTATTTCATCCCTTTTTCCTCCTTTAAAAACTTTCCCTCCACCTTTGTCCTTGTCACTTTCATCTACAAAATCGTATCCATAAAATCCATTAACATTCATACCTTAACAATATGCAATTAAACATAACTATAATATACTTTCTATTAAATTTGAAAGCAACATAAGCATTTTCTTATTCCTTAATCTCAAACTTATCAAATTCACTTCCAATTATTAAATCAAGGCTCCACGACAACCTCATTACAAGCCTTAAATCAAGCCATTACTTTTGTGCTTAAAGTGAAAAACCCATATTACCCTTTACATGTAAAATTACATTTATACCGCCAGTAATTCTTTTCTTAAAACTTTAATTCTAATACATTCCATTAAGTATTTAATCACTTCCAATTGATTAAAATAAATTGAAACTCAACTTCTTCATACTTTTCCAAGGGTGGCCTAATCCTACATGTCACCCATTCATCATTATTTCTTCATTTTCTTCCATTTTCTTCCAACAATTACATTTAGCAATTCATCCAATTCCATTCATTGTTACTAAATAAACCAATGCATTTCAATTATTCTCTCATGCTTCAACCCTCCATACTTCTATCTCATTTTCTTTTCAATTTTTAATTCCATTAATTCCTTAGTATTCGACAATATCATTAAGTCGATTAAACCAATCAAACAACATCACTTCCTTAACATCAAAAGTTATTCCTAATTTACAATCTGTATATTTCATTCTTCTTTTTCAATTTCTTAACAAGATAACCTATAATCATGCATCATTTAATAGCTAAAACATAATATAACTCAATTGAAGGTTTTAAATAAATAATCCATAGAAACCTAATTGCTTACCATAAGTTTTGTTACATGATGTTAGCAGAATTCCCATTAAATCTCTTGTTCAAATCACATAAAACATAGAAACTCATTCACACCATCATATAACAATTTCCTCCATTAACCTTCAAATTCACATAAACTAGGAAGTGATCTCTCACCTTAAAGCAGTTTTCACTTAGGATTTGAACTAGGTTATTTCATGGACATGATGCACACTTGAAATAGACTTGAAATGGTATGAGAATTACTTGAAATGGCTTGGAGAGGGCTGCATAAATTTTCTCCCTTGCTTGGACCTTTTTTCCTCCCTTTTTGCTTCCTTTTGCCTTTCAATTTGTGTTTCACCCGTAGCACACCCAAAAGACAAGTCTATGACACTTAAATGATATTTTCCTGCTAATTTGCCTCCGATTATCATTAAATTAACTTAGTACCATTAGTTAGCATCCTTGCATTCCCATTGGTCCATATGCAACCATATAGTCAAAAGCAACTAATTCCATATGCTCATAAAATCCCACTAACCCAGACCATAGTTGAAGCAACTAACTCATGGTTTGATATCCATTACAACCTTAGTTAACTTTAACAAACCGAAGTTAAGTTTGACTTTAGTTAACTTTGCTCATCCATAACCATAGTTAAGTTAACTAATTTATGATAAATATCAAAATTTATGGAAAGCTCTCATAGGTCCATTTCTAATCACATGGATCACCAGAAACATGGCACCATTCTGTGGTTCTTACTTTTCTTATAGGTGGAACTTACTCATTAAATGACTTAAGTACCCTCCTTGAAAATAATACCTATCTTAGATAAAATCCCAAAATATTCCATGATGTCTAATCATAAAATTGACCATGGAATACTCTAGTCAAAACATTTCTATCATGAACATGCTTTAGAAAAAAATTCAGGAGTTCTGAAATATTTTTTAAACTATTTGCAAGGAACCCCTTTTCGTCATAAATCATCGGACGACACAAAATCCTTAGGCGAATTTCGTTTTAATCTGTTTCGAATTTCTTTGGAGCTCGATACATTGTCGAACATTTTTTTATTTTAGGGCTCGTTTTAAAGCCTATTTGTTTGACCGTTTCCAATCAAATGCATAACTTATTGAAAACGAAATTTACTATTCATGGAAACAGTAAATTCAGGGTCTTACATCTTTTTGTGTAGGAGTTATATCTAACACAAATATGGATATTCAAAGTTCTATTGCTTTAGCTTACTTAAGTTTCTTCGTATAGATTGAACTTAAAAAAATGCTTGTGATTAACATGTTTTCAAAAATTATTTTAATTAAAATTTATCAAATGTGTTTTCAAGTGTATAAAATGATATTTTGTTTTTAAAAAATATTTTTATATTTTAAAATGTATTGGTTTCATATTTTCTACTTGTCCTGTGCTAAGAGGAAGAATCTGTCGGGTTTAAAATAATGAATGCGTAGGCAGAACACGGGCCCGAATGCGGAGCTTAAGAAGGGATTAAGAAACAGGCCTAGTACCAGTGCTGGGCCCTTGATTGCATCCCAAACCACGGCCAAAACGAGACTGATCCACCCACTTTAAAGGCTAGTAATATAATCAAGAACTTCATTACTAAAGGAAAATACCCGATCTCCACCAATTAGGAAAATAGGATGTTCCTAATTATTGCCCAATTATCCCTTATTAATCAGTTTCACGATAAGGAAAATCCCTTCACCCAATAGGAGAAATATCATATCATCATCAACTAGAAGCCCGATCATGATGACCCGTTATAAATGCTAGGCCACCCAGCCAGTAGAAAGTGCGCCTCGAAACTTCATTCCACTAAGCGGTTGATCTTCTCTTCCACGAAGAACTGGCTTGAGCATCGGAGGAGCAACGGGGCGAGCCCCGCCCGATCCTTTTTGTTTCTTATTTTGCGAGAGGGGCCTGACATCTAAGTCAGCCGGACTGCCCAGCAATTCAACACCCTCCATTGATTCAGGTTGAAAAGCATCATCCCGAGTTTGGCAAATGCAATGGGAGACGATAAAGGGCGAGAGCTCAGTCTCTATGGGCATACGATACAACAAACATAATCCCCATTCACAGCCGGGGTATTGCGCTTCCCTCTTCCAGAAAAGTTCATAATGCCGCAGATCGAGACGTTCGACGGAACAAAAGTGATGAAAATCAAAGCACAAAGGATCCGTGATGCTAGAGCATTTACAACATACATTGGGAATTCAATCTTAATTTTGGAAAATTCGATTTGGGAGAATTTGTGAAACCTTAGGAAACACCTAATATATTTCTATTTCCAAGTGTTTTGAGTTTTATTACTATTTTGATTTTGAGTTGATTTATTTTAGAAAGATTTGTTCTCCAAGTCAAAGTAGGAGTTGCTTTATTTAATATAGAAAGTCTGTTTTTCTAGTTAAATAGGAGTTGCTATTTCTTTTTTTTAGAAAAGGTTTGCTTCAGATTTGGTGATGATTTGCGGCAGTTTGCTACTATTTTGGAGCTGATTCTTTGTAGATTTGAGTGATTTGTTCTAGATTTCTTTTGCTGATTTGTTCGATTCTTGCTAATTCTAATACAAGCCTTGTCCCTAAAATTATATAGTTTCCTTTTTCTCCTTCATGGATATTTTTAGTGTGTAGTAGTTTAGGGAAAAAGTATGTTAGTTTCCTTTCTTGTTTTTTTGGCCAAATATTACTTTCCTTGTGGCTTGAATATTTAGTTCTATTCTTCATATTTTTGGCCTATTTAAAGAGGCTTGTTATCCTTGTATTCTACAAGTTTTTAAGCATTTATAAAATTGAGGTTTTAAATTTCTCTTTGGTTCTTTAAAGAAACTCCTTGAACTCGGTTGTGCGCCAGCGTTCATCAAAGACTTATCAATCGGATCTCCATGCGATTGTGGGCGTCCTCATATACCAAGGTTCTTGCTTCCTTATAAGCAACGGGTCGCGGTCATCCATCGAAGCAATACTAGGGCGGTTCTTCCGAGCTATTCGATCCACGGGTCTCCTCACAAGTTGACGGGGTTCGTATCATTTGGTATCAAAGCCAGGTTTTATTTTTTGGTTTGCCTATCTTTATTATTGTGTCATTTTTTCTTTGTCAGAACCATCTTAGTCACCGCTTTCATGCATACCTTCGATTAGTTTCAATCCCCAATTTTAGTCACAACCTAATATCTACTCCATCTAATTCGATTTTCTTCATTCTTGATCGGATATAATTTTTTTATTGTTTTTTTTTTTTTTTTTTCCGTGAACCGTCGTCCATCCCAAGTTAAAAAAAAAAAAACAGAAAAAAAAAAAAGGAAAGTAAAGGAAAAGAAATCGGTTGAAAAAAAAAAGAGTCTAGAAGCCAGAAAAAAAAAAAGGTCGAAAAAAAAAAAAAAGCATAAATTTTTTTAAGTATATTATCATTCCAGTTGTTGGAAATCAAGTCCCCACCATAATATAAAACAAAAAAGTCGATTGAAAAAAGCGAAATTTTTGGTGTCCCTGATTTTGTTGCCTTAAGTAAAAAAAAGACTTGAATATTTGTTAGCGCCACCAACTTTGTCATTTGGTAGGGTTTGATTGATTTCTGGAAAAAAAAAAAAAAATTCAGATTTGTTTGATTAGTTCCAAAAGAACTAAAAGAGAAATTCTGAGGGAAAAAAGGCAAGAGTGGTCAAATTTAAAAAAAAAAAAAAAAAAAGCCAAATATATTGTGTGAAAACACAAGTGAACCGAGTGAATCATTCTTTGAGTGCAAACATGTGAGGGAGTGATTTGTGAGGTCCTATTTTATTATTTTATTTTTTTAACCTTGCTTTTCTGACAATATGGCAAATGATAAGCGCATCCGCAAGTATGGCTGAGGAGGAGTCGATATGAAGTTCATTATGGAGGCCTTAACTAGTGAAGTAAAGAGGATATTTAAGGCTGAATTGGAACAATTCCATGAGAGGGTGGAGCAAAGCTTCGAGCAGAAATTATCCAAAAAAAAAAGCTTCGAGCAGCCACGAAACCCTCCCACAGCGCGTAGAAGGGAAAGGCTGCTAAGAAGAGGGGCGCGGGTAGACGAAGAAGAGTATGACGGAGGAGACTTTGAAGATGAGAATGGTTATGATTCGGGTGTTAGTAACAGGAGGTATGGGGAGACATAGAGAAGTTAGGAATCGGGAAGATAATAGTTGAGAAACACATTAAAATGAAGATTCCATCTTTCCAAGGAAAGAATGACCCCGAGGCATATCTTGAGTGGGAGAGGAAGGTGGAGTTGGTTTTTGATTGTCACGATTATTCCGAAAATAGGAAGGTGAAACTTGCTGCCATAGGGTTCTCAGACTATGCAACAGTTTGGTGGGACAAATTAGTTTTTAATATGAGACGGAATAGGGAGCCAGTTGTGGAAACATGGGAAGAGATGAAGAGGGTGATGCGAAAGAGATTTGTTTCAACTTACTACTGCCGGGAGTTGTACAACAAGTTGCAAAACCCGAGGCAAGGCAATCGTAGTGTAAAGGAGTATTATAAGAAGATGAAGGTTGCAATGACTAGAGAAAATATTGAAGAAGATCGAGAGGCTGTGTGGGGTTTCGCCGGGTTTAAACAGGCAGATTCAAGGTGGTGGAATTGCAACATTACGTAGAGTTGGAGAATATGGTGGATATGGCTATCAAGATCGAGAATCAAGTCAAGAGGAGGGACAGTACCAACACACGTTCTGAACCTAGTCCAATTTCATCCACTTGGAAGTTGAATCAGTGGAGGAAGGAAGATAAGCCACTTGATACCAAGCCCAATAGAACAAGAACAAGAATTTGACCGGACAAAGGGAAATCAAGACCATGATTCAAAAGAATAGAAAAGAAAAAGAAAGAAAAGAAATAGAGGAAAGAGAAAAACAAGAGGGAAAAGGAAAGTGAGAGAAGGAAAGAGAGTGAGAAAGAAAAGAGTGAAAGGAAAAAGATCTTAAGTGAACAGAACGAAAAGGAGAGAAAACGAAAAGATCGGGGAAGTGAACGATGAACAAGAAGGGAAACAAAAGAAGAAAGCTTCTATACAAAGATAGTGAACTAAAGAGTGTTTTTATTCTAAAAGCCTATGTTTGTATTTTTGTACAAAGAGATGCTTTTGGAGACTAACGATTGATTCTTCGTTGCCTAGTATTGTTTCTTCCTTGTTACAAGAGTTCAAGTATGTAATCCCCGAGGATGACCCTGGTGATTTGCCACCCGAGGAGACAAAAGAGCTTCAAAGCCAAGTGGAGGAATTTATTAGTCCATGTGTTATACATGTATTACTTGATCCAAAGGATGGTTGTGGAGGATATGTATTTATTTTTCATGCCATCAACAACATTATAGTTTAAGATTCGAGACGAATCTTTTCGAGGAAAGGGGGAATGATGAAAATCAAAGCACAAAGGATCCGTGATGCTAGAGCATTTACAACATACATTGGGAATTCAATCTTAATTTTGGAAAATTCAGATTTGGGAGGCTGTGAAACCTTGGAAACACCTAATATATTTCTATTTCCAAGTGTTTTGAGTTTTATTACTATTTTGATTTTGAGTTGATTTATTTTAGAAGATTTGTTCTCAAGTCAAAGTAGAGGTTGCTTTATTTAATATAGAAAGTCTGTTTTTCTAGTTAAATAGGAGTTTATATTCTTTTTTTAGAAAGGTTTGCTTCAGATTTGGTGATGATTTGCAGCCCAGTTTACTCGTATTTTGGAACTGTTGCTGTAGATTTGGAGATGATTTGTTCTAGATTTGCTGATTTGTTCCAGATTTGCTGCTAGTTACCAAGCCTTGTCCTAAAATTATATAGTTTCCTTTTTTCTCCTTCATGGATATTTTTAGTGTGTAGTAGTTTAGGAAAAAGTATGTTAGTTTCCTTTCTTGTTTTTGGCCAAATGTTACTTTCATGTGGCCGAATATTTAGTTTCTATTCTTCATATTTTTAGCCCTGTTAAGGCTTGTTATCATATTCTACAAGTTTTAAGCATTTATAAAATTGAGAGTTTCAATTTCTCTTTGGTTCTTTAAAGAACTCCTTGAACTTATCGGTTATTCCGTGGCGTTCATCAAGACTTATCAATCGGATCTCCATCACCGATTGTGGCGTCCTCATATACCAAGGTTCTTGCTTCCTTATAAGCAACGGGTCGCGGTCATCCATCCAAGACGAATACTAGGGCGGTTCTTCCGAGCTAATTCGATCACGGGTCTCCTCACAAGTTGACGGGGTTCGTATCATTTTTGTAAATGCTCTAGCATCACGGATCCTTTGTGCTTTGATTTTCATCAAAAAGACCCCATAGACCGCCTCAATACATACAAAAATCATATGGAACTGCACAGATATCAGGACCCGTGCGATCACGACCTTTGCTATCCTGCGAAGGGCCCGGCATTGGCTGGTTTAGCAGTTCAACCGTCTTCCATCTCATCTCATTCCTGAGGCTTTCCATCGTGACGTGCCACTTTATCGAGCAGGACAGGAAGCCGAGTTATCTGTCGACCATAAGCAGGCTCTCAAAAACTGAGGTCATATGTTCAAGGTTTAATGCGCGGATTCTTTGAGGTAGATATTCTCGACGAGAAGTTCGCCATTACTGCTTTCATTGCAGGGCTAGGGTGTAGTCGAAAGACCTAATGTTCTCTATCTCAAAGAACCCTCATGCAAGCATGGCCGAGGTCCTCGCCAAAACAGAGAAGTATATCAACGGTGAAGAAGCCCTCCTGTCAAAGCAAAGTAGCTCTTCTACTCAAAAGGAAAAGAGTAAGGGCAACAAAAAAAAGATAACGAAGCCCTAAGAGACAGGTAGACAGGGACAGATCCCCAAGGAGGAGCAGAGAAAATAGAGAGCGGTCCCGAAAGCGAGGAGCGTCGGGGACTCGCGTAGGACCACCTCGGCCCCAGTACGACAACGGTATTCACCTGACAGCCACTCTAACGACATCGGTGTCTCAGGTCCTAAGCGAAGTGCAACATGAAAGGTTTCTGAGATGGCCACCCCAAATGAAGTCAGACCCGCTAGAGGCGATACCAAATGCGTAGCGAGTTCCGCGGGGTCGTGGACACGAGACAGGATGGCGCATCCCGGCTAAGAAAGGAAATTGAGTACTTGATCCGACGTGGGCATCTCAGCCATTACGTAGCCTCAGAAGGGCAGGAACGAGTCTAGCCACCACCACCTGTTCTTGGCCCAGTTCGACATCAGCATGCCCAGGAGAAATCCATGTAATCTCGGATGGTTTGCGGGATGTGGAAGTCCGGCTCGACCGGAGGCCCACTTACGACATCGGACCGGAAACGCTGGAGTACAAACAGTATCCAAACTTCCTCGACTAGATACTACCATAACCTTTTCGACCGACATGGAAGGCTGCCAACATCCCATGACGACCCACTTGTGATAAAAGCCATAGTAGCCAATAAAACGATCCACAGGGTCCTTGTCGACAACGGAAGCTCGACCGACATCATCTTCGCATCAACTTTCGACAAAATGGGCATTAGAAGGGAGAAGCTAGAGCCAGTCAACGCCTACCTACGTGGGTTCTCAGGAGAAAGAGTACTGCCCCTGGGGTTGGTACAGCTAGTGCTCACTTTGGGAGACCCCCCATGCCAAGCTACAACAACGGTGAGATTTCTCATAGTAGAAGCCTCATCGGCCTACAACATGTTACTAGGTAGGCCATCTCTCAATGCCATAAGAGTCGTTCCCTCCGCTTATCACATGGTTATCAAATTTCCAACTGCAAATGGAGTAGGAATGGTCCGAGGAAACCAGCGTATAGCCAGGGAATGTTACTCAGCATCAATGAAGCAAAACACGGTCGACAACATCTACATGGGCGAGGCTCGACATGCGAGGCGAGGTAACCACGGGCCTGCGCCCTCAGGAAGAATTAGGCACAATGCGACAGCGACCAGCCAGAACACCTCGTCTACATAGGGTCTAAGCTAGCGGAAAGCATCAGAAGCCCTCTCATCCGTTTTGCAGGCCAGACATGGAGTGTCGCTGGAAACGAGGAAGACATGGTAGGTCGACCGGCGTGATTACCCGCAAATTTGAGCGTGATCCCTCTTTTAAACCGGTCAAGCAAAAGAGAAGGAGTTTTGCTCTAGAAAGACAAAAGGCGATTAATGAAGAGGTCGGTAAGCTCCTCAAGCTAAAGGCAATCAGGGAAGTGGAGTACCCTGAATGGCTGGCTAATGTTGTTCTTGTAAAAAAAGAAAACGGAAAGTGGTGGCTTTGCATCGATTTCACATACATCAACAGGGTCTGCCTACAGGATAGCTTCCCCCTACCTCGGATTGATCTCATAGTAGACGCCACGGCCGGTCATGAACTCCTGGCTTCATGGAATCCTTCTCGGCTACAACGGTCGATTATGGACCCGGCGACCAAGAGAAGACCTCATTTGTCATTGGTCAGGGAACCTATTGTTATCAAGTAATGCCCTTTGGACTGAAGAATGCAGGAGCCACCTACCAAAAGGTTGGTGAACAAGATGTTCAAGCTCGTGGAGCATCCTATGGAGGTATATAGACGGCATCTTTGGTAAAATCGGTAAGCTAGAGCTCCACATAACCCATTTAGCGAGGAGTTCAGTCTGGCTACAATATGAAGTTAAAGCCTAACCAAATGCGGCTTTCGGTCTCCGTCGGGGAAGTTCTTGGTTTTATAGTCAATAGCCGAGAATGAGAGGCAAACCCGGATAAAATAAGGTGGAGTGCTTGATATCTTGCCTCCTTCAAGTGGGATGCACAGCCGAGGGGCGTTCCGCCGAGCACTTCGAAAAGCCTACTTGAGCTCTCCCAGTTCTAGTAAGCCCTTTAGGAGGGCATCCTCCTCTCTACACGGCCATTTCGGACTTCACAACCCAGTGTCGCCTGGTAAGAGAAGCGGAATAGGGTCTGATAACCCGGTCACTATTGCGACCAAGCTCGAGAGCGGAAGAAAGGTACGAATGGGAAGGCGATCCTTGCATTGGTAACTACATCCAGAAAACTATGAACTTACTTCCAAGCTCATACCGTTGAAGTCCCAACTGAATATCCGATTAAGCAAATACTGCATAAACCAGAAACCTCTGGAAGGTTGATAAAGTGGGCTATATAAGTGAGTGGGTGACATCGAAAGTACAAGCCCGAGACAACGGTAGAAAGAATGAGATCTATGCATGATTCATCATGGAATTCACTCCAGCACAGTCTACAGAGGCTACCCAACTGGCACCCGACCTCCTCATCTGGAAATTATCCGTCGACAGAGCACAATGCGCAGGAAGTGGTGCGGGGCCCGATCCCAGCCTCTCGGGCCAGGATAGATCAGGAATACGCCCTCATATTCGGCTTCTAAGCCTCTAATAACGAGACCGAATATGAAGAGGCTGTCACTCTGGTGGACTAACCTCGCCCACTTCATGGGAGCGGATCAGCGGGAGGTGGCGGCGAGCTCCGGCGGTGGTATAAGCGGATAAGAAGACTCCTACGGGTAGAGAGGTGAAGATGATCTTATATCTCAAAAAGGTACGAGAGTTGCTTAAGAAGTTCATACAAGTTCAGGTCAAACATGTACTAAGAGCAGAGAATTCCCGAGCTAATGCCTTGGCAAAACTAGCGACAGCCTCACAAGAAGACTTGGGCAGACTGATACATGTCGAACACCTCCTAGAACCCTCAGTAAGCATCGACAACGAAGAAGTCTCCCCTATGATGTCCGAACCGAGCTGGATGGACCCCATATAGGATTACTTGGTGGATGGTACATTACCAGCGACCCGAGGAGCGTCAGGCTTCCGGAAGGCGAGGTCGGCCAGACTCACCATTCATGGAGGGACCCTTATAAACAGAGGCTTCTCAAGCCCCATTCTTAAGTGAGTAGGGAAGGAAGGCGCTTGACTACATACTCGGGGAGAGTGCAGCGAGGGCATATGTAGCAGCCACATGGACTGGACCTTGGCAAGGAAAACATTAAGAAAGGGTACTCGGCCCGTAATGCTCGAAGAGCCTTGAGGCTGGTTAGAAAATGCGAAAGCTTGTCGGCGTGCGAGATCTCTCATCTCCCATCGGGCCGGCGGCGTCGATCCACGAAGCCCACGGCTTCAGCGGTGGGGTAGACATGATAGGACCTCTACCCATTGGAATGGGCCCGATGCAAATTATCATCATGTACGGACTATTTCACCAAATGGGCGAGTCGAACCCTTAACCTTGATCACAAAAGCGAAGGTATGTAGCCGATGCGGCGTTCTATAATATGCGGGCTCGGAATCACGGGGTCCACCGTGTGCGATAATGAGAGCAATTCGACAATCCTAAGTTCGAGAGTTTTTATCTTTGAGCTGGAATCAAGAACTACTACTCGTCCTAATAGCTCATCTGCGATCAATGAAGCGGCAGAGAGTCATATAAGGACTAAAGGTAGCACTGAAAACCAAATTGGAAGATCTAAAAGGAAAATGGGTAGAGTACCTCCCCGAGGTATTATGGGCATATAGAACTACATGCAAGTCAGCGACTCAGGAAACCCCATTCGCTCTGGCCTTTGGCACCGAAGCCATAGATCCAGTCGAGGTTGGACTAAAATCACCAAGGATTGAACTAGCAAACATCGAACACAACGAGGAGGTCCTTCGCCTAAACCTGGATCTCCTAGAGAGGAAAAGTGGCTTGAGTCTGAAGCGGGTGGAGGACTATCCTGAGAAAGACAACGAGATGTATGACCAGATTGACCCGGGAGTTTCAAGCCGGGAGACTGGTTCTAAAAAACTAAATCGACAAGGAAAGGACCCCGCACATGGGAAGCTAGGACCTAATTGGGAAGGGCCATACATCGTATGTCGCATAATCCGACTTGGCAACTATGACCTCCAAACGGAAGAAGGAAAAACCCTGCCCCACTCATGGAACGCTGAGCACCTCAAACGGTTCTACCAATAAGACCTTTAAACGTAGCCTGTAATAAAGATCCACCGTCTTGATTTCCAATAACACTCTATGTCCATTTTTAAGTTGTTTAATGTTATGGTGGGCCAAACAATAAGTTATAATGATAAAGCCATGAGCTCGGCTCGAAGGGGTCTGGGTGGAAGAGGCACGTAATTCACAAAGATTGTTCTTTATTTCAAAGGAGCTACAGTTAAATACAAAATCTCATTACAGGGAGGTTACAGCCACCTCAGAGGATTACAAAATCTTTCTTTACATCTGAAAAATTACAATTAGCGAAAACCGTTCCTCACATCTGCCAACACCCTATCAGGGAAAAAACCACAAGAAATGGAAAAGAGGAAAGAGAGTGAAAGAGAAGGAGGGAGAGAGAAAGAGAAGGAGAAAGAGAAAGAGAAAGAGAGAAAGAAAAAACGGAGAAAGCGAAGAAAGCGGGACTTAAAAAATTTTCTCTAAAGCACACCGCCCCCTCCAAATAGGTTCCCTAGCACAGTTCCATCATTGGGCATAGCTAGGGAACAACACAACTCCCACAAGGGAGGAAATAGGGAAAAACACAACTCTGCAAGAGTGGTGAACCATCGACGCAAGCGTTGGCCACGATCACGGATAGACCCATGCGGTGATAGCTTGAGCCTTGCGGCTCCATCATGCGCGGACTCCCGACTTTGCCAAAAGAAAAGCTGAAGCATAGTACTACTGCAGAGGACCGCTATTTATAAAGGAAGCGAGGCGGCAGGAAGTCGTGCAATGTCCCAATTCTCCATGGAGTCCGCGTAAAGCCACGTGCGCTTTTCCAGGGAAGAAAGACAAAAGTCTTAGCGCCCGGGGAGCCCGGTATTTCGGTTTTCCAAAGCATAAGCATTTCGGGAGGGTCTTGCTTCCTAGGGCCCGGTGGCTCGATGCAACGGGCTTAACTTGACTGGGGGTCTTGCGCCCAGGAACCCAGTAGCTCTGTTCGTAGAGCTAAACAGCTCAAGAGGGTCTTAGCGCCCAGGAGCCAGTGGGTCAGTTGCGAGCTTGCGGCTCGGGAGGGTCTTAAGCCCGGGAGCCCGTGCTTCCGGTGCGGGCCGCGGCTCGGGAGGTCTTGCCCGGGGCCGGTGGCAGTTTGAGGCTTAACGACTCGGGAGGGTCTTAGCGCGGGGCCCGGTGCTTTCGGTTTCAAAGCAAATAGCTCGGGAGGTTTAGCGCTCGGGGAGCCCGTGCTTCGATCTGTGGGCTTGCGGCCGGGGAGGGTCTTGGCGCCCGAGAGCCCGGTGCTTCCGAGTTTGTAGAGCTTAACGACTCGGGAGGGTCTTAAGCGCCTAGGAGCCCGATGGCCTGGCACGAGCTTAGCATTTCGGGAGGTCTTAGCGCCCGGGGCGTGGCTCGGTTGCGAGCTTGCGACTCGGGAGGATCTTAGAGCCCAAGAGCCCGGTGGCTCGGTTTGTGGGGCGGCGGCTCGGGAGGGTCTTAGCGCCCGGGGCCCGGTGGCAGTCTCTGAGGCCCAACAGCACCCGAGGGGTCTTGGCGCGGGGCTGTGGCTCGGTTGGCCAGGCTTAACGGCTTAGGAGGGGTCTTAGCACCCGGGGCCCGGTGGCTCGGTCTGGAACAACGACTCGTAGGGGTCTTGGGAGCCTAGAGACTGGTAGCTCGGTTGCGAGGAAGCACTTGACTCAGGAAGCCTTAGCGCCCGAGGGCAGGTAGCTCAATCGTGAAACATGGCTCTTCCGAGGGAAGACCGCAGTGGCTTGGGAGGATCCCAGCCTGACTCCGAATCGACAAAATAGGAAAATGAGTGATGAAATTAATCAATGAATCTTGGTATACGCTAAGGCAAATTCTAAGCTCGCGCCCCGGATTACCAAGCAAGATTAAAAAGGAGAGAGAGCTTAAACACAGACGCTCAGCCCGCACTCACTGGGCAGAGGGAGCCAGTATGCAAGCCCTAAACAGGCGAGGCAAGAGCTAGCCTCGAAGAACCTAAGATCGCCGCACAGAGCACGAACAAGGGCTCCCCGAAACACCCTTGCCTGCATCAACCAAATGAACATCCTTCAACCTCCTCATTTAAATACATTTTCCAGAAACTCTAGGTCTGGTGTCAAGTTCCGACAAGAGGCAAGCCACTGAAGCCTATTGGGTATAGCTCATTTTTAAGCTCTACTATTACTCGCCCTCCTACTAACCAAAGCCTCCCGCCATATCCGGGCCTACCGAGCTCCTCCTGGTCAAGAGTTCACAGAAAGTCATTTCACTCAGAGCTCAGGGGGCCTGCCTAATGCCGCATCTTGCCCACAGTCAAATTCGACCCGCCTACAACTCCTCCCTCTCGGCTAGCCGCAGCTCATCTTGCAGAACTTTCAGCCTTTCTCAGCGCCTCTGATGCAGATCTTCGCCGCCACCCACACCAAAGCATGCTTCATCACCCCAGGCCGACGAGCCTCCTACAAGTCCTCTATCCGGGCTGAAGACCACCCTCCTGAGGTCTCAAGAACTCGGCCTTGCATGACTCGCCACTCAGAGCCCTGGGCACTGTTCTCTCACAAGCTTTAAGAGCTGCAGCCACCGCTAAAAAACAAAAGTCACGAAATGTAATCCAAAACAATAGCAAAAACCGACGGTGCACTTTCCGGGACACGTGCTTCTGCCCCCCTCCTAAGAGCCGTAGCCTCGGGAGCTGACAGGCTCACCTCCCCGAGGGTCAAGTCACACGATGGAGGAAAGCCCCAAAGAATGAGCCTCCTGAGGCAGAGGCAAAGAGCCTCACTTCTCTACAAACCTCAAAGCGATCACGATCCCCGTCACTTCATATCTGCAAAGACATGCAGAGGGTGCAATGCCCCACGATGGGACTCCAAACCGAAAGATAAGAACTCTCCAAAGGGGGTTTAACCGCCCTGGAGAGAGCCTTTAGCCCTATGTTGGAATAAGGTAAGGAAGAGGCTCCACTCAGATCTACCCCAGTAGGGGGTAACCTTCGGTGACGGAGGCTTCCGCTCACGCCTACAAAGACTCAAAGGTGCCCGTTCCTTCTTTTTCCCTGTAGGGCTCGCGACAAGGCCCAAACAAAGGAGGGAGGACTTTGGACAGAGGTTTATGACAAAAAGAGGAGGTGAAGATCTCAAGAAAGCTTGGACAGCCTAGCACTGCATTTGTCTGGGATTGGATTGATGAGTTTTGTTAGGGTACTGGGCGATTTCTGATTTTGGCTTCTTCTCGTCACCTCGTCTTCGTAGACTCGAGACGCAAGCATCAAAGAAACACGCCATCGTGTGCCAACATTATAAATATCCTACACCAAAACTAGACAAACCAGTTAAGGAGAGCTCACGTAGGTTCTCGAGGGTAGTCCATATGGCAGGAAAGCCAAGTGTGTCCTCCCGGTCAAAGGGATTGTACTCCCACGACTCTTCACTAATGAAGAACATTCCTTCCAAGATTGTGCGAAGATGGAAGGTCCGAATAATCAACTTGGAACTGAGCACTTTGAGATATAAAGAAAGTTTCAACGGCCTCCTTTATCAGTTAGTCTAAAGCAAGGCTATGCTGGAACCGCCCCGTGCCTCTGGGTCCCTAAAAATGACTAATGTACCCCACTGTAACACCCTTGCCGGGGAAAGTCGAGAAGGGCGCATATCAATGTCAGAACCTTTTATAAAAGGATGTAAGGAATGAGGCCATTCTCAACGCCACTCAAAAAGCACACCATCTGGCACTGACGACATAGGTGGTCACACATCGTGCACCAAACCTCGATCCTGAAACGGGGCCCATATACTGGTCGCAAAGATTCACCATAAAGGTTCGACCATCAAATTGCTACTCGGGCCAAAGATTCGCATGGCGCCTCAAATATCTCGTGTGGAGTCGCCAGTGATATCGAATTTCATTCATTTTGCCCTTACCCTTATCCAAGGGGAAAGGAGGTTCCCCCGGGGCAACCCGGTGAACCACCATAGCCAAATTGTCAGACTCGCCACTAGTCCGCCCTGAACTAGACGCCTCGGCAGGATTACTCCCTATGCGCAAAACAGAAGAGTGACCAGGACCCATGGAGATACGCAGGGTTAAAAAAGGAGAAGAAAATGTCGAACCCCAACCGAGCAAGCCCTAGAGCCTCGCAAGACTTCGAAACCAAAAATACAAAGGAGAAGAAAAGACGTACCAAGTCCAGAAACAAGACGAGGGACACCAACCCAAAGCGAGATATCAGGGACCACCAAAAGCAGTCCTGAACAATAGTTGGACAAAATTCAAGAAAAAAGGAAGCCTAAACTTGCAGAGGCAAAAAAGCTTCAAGAACAAGGGAACAAAGTGCAAACGGTCAAGGGACGTTTTAAGGAAGCTAAGAGCCACAACCGAAATAAACGCGAAAATCGAGAAGCCATCATTATCATAAGACGATGGACAACGACAAAGCCCAAATCAAACCCTTCCTGAGTAGCCACATGGGTATCACCTCCGGAGATGAAATAAGATGCCTCATTTACGTCATTTAGTCAAAGGATGGGGGCCAACCGACGGTTTAAAATAATGGGCCAGAGTCTTAACATGGGCCCAAATTCCGTGCTTAAGAAAGGATTGCAGCTGTGCCTAGTACTCAAGAGTTGGCCCTTGACGGCATCCCCCAAACACAAAGCCTAAACAGGCCCAAGCCGTGACGCCCAAAATCGGTGTCCGCTGGACTACCACAACCC
Organism: Tetrastigma voinierianum; assembly: GCA_016808115.1. Lineage (NCBI taxonomy): Eukaryota > Viridiplantae > Streptophyta > Magnoliopsida > Vitales > Vitaceae > Tetrastigma > Tetrastigma voinierianum. The sequence continues at coordinate 213,615 of JAEQBH010002697.1, forward strand.
GAGGAAATACTCGTGGAATGCTCGTGACCCAACATCTCTCATAGAAATCTGCAGAGTCTCCTTGGGTACTGTGGAGCTCTACCCAAGAACCAACCTATCCCAAACAATCCAATATAACATATCTTCTATTTATAAACCCGCCAATTTCTGGGGCCTACAAACCAATATCTCATCCAAATAAATACTAATCTATATACAACATATATTAAAATTTATATAATTCTAATACATGCATACAACTAACTACCAAAGCCAATAACCCGGCTTTCTTCTCAAACTCGGCCTCAAAATGAGCTCTGCCTTCGAACGCCCGTAATTTCGAAAAATAATATCCCTTGACAGGGTGAGCTATCGCCCAGTAGTGGAATCACCCTAAATGGGTTACTCCCCACCTAAGTGCATATGCAATGCTCCAAAGTAAACCCACATTCAAGAAAATTCGTGATCCTACTTGAATGTCTACATGCCATCCCTATGTCTCGAGTCCTCACCGACTCCCTCACACTTGCCTAAGCCATGTATGAGAAAAACATCATTTTCAAAACAAAACTTGTTGTTTTTGAAACTACACTACCGAGATTCAGTAAAATGATGGGACTACCCTTCGAGGCGAATGTGTTGGAGAACTTCCCGAAACAATCATGGTCCTCATCCGAAATGATCTGTTGGACCATCTCCCAACCCCATTCTCCGAAAATTCATCCTGTGAAATTCCTTTCCAAAAACGTTTTCATTTTTCTTTCAATTTTTCTGCGTCATGCACTCATCTAATTTATAGTTACCCAAGCCATATGAAATGCATTATGCCATTTCACACAATATATACAATTATATCAATTATGTATATATTATCAAATCTACAATTACACCACATGTAATTCAACAATATCAACTATCACTCAAAATTAGCTCACTGGTGCTAAACACAATTTCTTTCCAATGGCCTACACCTGTCAATTATATTCTATATAATTATATACTCATGTTAACACATCAAGCATTAACCTATTAATTTCTTTAATTAATCAACTCAAGACACTCATATCAAACAATTCCAATGCCAAAACACATGGACATTTATGATCCATTTCATACAACCGGACTATTTTACTACCTAAACAAGATAAGGGTCAGTCTGACTGTAGCAGCCCACTCTCCTACATTGGTTCCTCTTGGTGGAACCGACTCATGGCCATTCCCTACTTCATACATAAAAAACACAATTTATTGCATAAAACCCACCTCTAGTCATCTGCAAACAAGGACTACACTGGCCCAAAACGAGATTACAAAATTCTTTCACAACTCTATCCCATAGCCTGGGATCACAAAATCCACTCACGCTCAATCCAACCGAAACATTATAAAACACTTAAATAGTGTAAACCCAAGTAGGATAAATCCCCTACCTCACGGAGTTTGTCAAAACTCCCAAAACCGGAACCCACATAGGCCTCTCGATGCGCAGAGCGACTTTCCTTCTTGTCCCGACGACTCGACTACCTGACGCCCCACAAATCTGTGAGAGAAGTGGGATATTATCCACTAAAATGTCAAACCTGGCCATCAGATCTCATTTTCCTAGTTTCTATGTTTTGCTTCATTTCATAAGGAGGAGATGACTACTATTCGTATTTCGTCAGATATCATTTAAAAGTTATAAATGACATTTATATCCTTTCCTGCATTTTTGCCACTCTGGCACTATCTAGACCGTCCATTTCATCATTTCACTCACGTAACATGTCACATGAGTACATGGGCAGAGGTGACTTTCGTCACATCACATGTCGTTTACAAGACCAAACGCGATGCCTCGAAAACGGTCAATTCCGAATTATCTCTGGTCTGATGAAATTTGACGTGTTAGATAGATTTCACGAGACGATTCCAACGGTGAAATCCGTTTTGTCATCCGAGATCCAGAGAATAAATTTTGAATTTTTGACCGAAATTACGATTTTGCCCTTTTTCCAGAAATTGGAATTTTCTCGGGTCTTACACAAGTCACCCTTTAAAAGGCTAGTAATATAATCAAAGAACTCGTACTAAAGGAAAATACCCAATCTCCACCAATTAGGAAAGTAGGATATTTCCTAATTATTGCCCATCAATTATCCCTTATTAATCAGTTTACAATAAGGAAAGAAAATCCTCACCCAATGGGAGAAATATCGTATCATCATCCAACTAGGAAACTGATCATGATGACCCATTATAAATACCAGGCCACCCCATCGATGAAAGATACGCACAAAACTTCATTCCCTAAGCAATGATTTCTTCCACCTGAAAGAACGACTTTAAGTATTAGAGAGGGCAACCCACGAGCCCCACGATCCTTTTGTTTCTTTGTTTTTGCAAGTAGAGCCCGATATCCGAGTCACGGACTACTTCAAATACACCCCAAAGACGCTCCCGCCAGCTCCGCTTGAAAAGCATCATCAAATCCTATTTTATGAAAATTAAAGGAAACTTTTAACTTGTTTGGAAATGTTTTAAAGGAGTTTTTTAAAAATAGATTTTTAAATTTAAAAAACAAGTATTTGGAAACTTAAAATTTTAATATATTATCAAAAATTATTTTGAACATATTTTCAAAAAACTATTTCTATTATAATTTATCTAATCGTGTTTTCAATTGTATGAAGAGATATTTTATTTGAAATCGTGTATAAAAAGATATCAAATCGTGTTTTCTATTACTTTTAAAATTCCTCAAAAGTGCATTTGTTCCATAGTTTCTACTTTTGCTCAAATTAAAATTTTATTTTCTCTTTTTATGTAGGAGTCATGTCTAACACAAATATAGATACTTGAGATTTTATTCCTCTTAGCTTACTTAAGCCTTTTCATAGGGATTGGACTATAAAAGCCCTTGTGCTTCGTCGAGGATCAGTCGAACATTATAAAAATTTAAATGGCTCTGGGAAATTTTAAAGATACTTATGATTTGGATGATATATTGGATGAATTTTTCTTATACTTTACTTCTCATATTTAATCCTCACTTTTTGAATATTTTTTTCATTCACTTTTTATAGTATTCAAATTATGTTAAAAATATCTCTTTATCCTCTTATAGGAAACACAAATGTAAGTTGTTTTATTCAATGATGTGGTTGATATGTTCGAGAATGATTTTATTAAAGATAAGACATATTTCATATCGAATGGATTAGAAAATCAAATGAACAACAACTTTTTAAATGTGTATGACTTCCTTGAGTTAATGTTATCTGTTCATAGTCGAGTTGAGAAGGCTCCAACTGATATTGATGTATCATATGGTCTATATAATTTCATCGACCTTAAGGACCTTTAGCATCATTTAGATGCTAATAATCTAACTAGTAAGTGTGTTTTGTAGTAGTAGTTGTTGTAATAACACTAACAACAACAACAATAACAATGAATACATTTTTATTTTTTGACATATTAATAAATTTTAAATTATCATATGACCTTTGTAGATATAATAGCCGTTGTTGTGAAAGTTGAACCTCTTGTTTTGATAAAGAAAATTGGAGCTCTTGGTGACACCTATCGACATAATGTTGTACTCATGAAATCATGGTATTCATCTAACCTCTTTGAAAGACTTTACTTTATAAAAAGTACTGGTTTTCGTCTCGAATCAGAAGTTTGAGATAGGTTTCAAATAAATGTTTTCGGACTTTTCTATGTAGGCTTCAGGAGGTCGACCAAGGAAAAGAATTTTGAAGGTTTTGGGGCCAACAAGGTCGCAAATGGACGTATGATCTCGAAACTAGACAATGGACAGGCTCTAACCTGAAGTTAAGAAGATAAGTCGATTTGACGCCTGGCTCCCACTTGCAAAAGTTTGTCAAAAAGCAATATGTTTTTCAAAAGCAAGATTCCTCATTATCAAAAGAAGACAAAGCATCACTCCAAAAGCGCTCTTTTCAAAAAGTAGGATATACGCCACAAATGAGATTCCTTTGCTCTTTCAAAGTTCACATGCGATATATCGCACGGGACAAGCAAATTTTTATTTCAAATCCACGGACTTTAAATATTTTGGAATCCGTCAAAATTCCTATATAAGGAGGAGATGTCTCCTTAGGAAGCATGGTAAGTTTTAGAGGGAGAAAATATGAGAGAGATTTCCTGAGTTCTACTACTTTTTCAGAATCTTTGCTCTCAGCATCCGTAAGTAAATTTCCTACACTAAAATGTAAGTTCAAATAAAATCTTCCCTGCTTCAATCTTCGATTCAAAATTTCCATACTATTTTGTTTTTTATTATTTGATTTTACTATTCAAAAGTCAATGTTCACTATTCACTGTTCACTATTCATAATGCAATCTTCAAAATTTTTTAAAGGTATAAAGGCTGGAAACCAGTAACCTTTACAAGCCCATATCACTAGTAGCTGTAACCTCTAGTATAACAACGCCGCCGTACCAAAAACACTGTTTAAATTTCCTATTGTTTTTATTTTGTTTTAAGATCCTGCATAGAATTGGTATCAGAGCCATGTTTTTCAATTTTTGATGAAATATTGCTATGAAACTTTATTATTTTGATTGATCTCTACGCTAAAAGCTCGTCACCCTAGTCATCCATCGTCACCGTGAATTCCCGTAGACGGGTAGGGTCCTGGTGGTCCCATTAAGTGTTAGAATCCCAATCACTACAAGTGAAGGGTAGAAATGGAAAATTTATCAAAAACTTGTAGGAACTAGTTCAAGTACTAGTTCATCTAGGATTGATGAAACAATCTTGTAATAAATTCAAGAAAATACTAAAAATATGAAAATAAAATGTATGTTTCTGTAGAAGATTAGGAACAGTATATCAAGAATTAGGAAATGCCAAAACAAAACATCAAAGAACTATACAAAGTAGGAAGCTTTGAATTCAAAAGAGATTACATGATTAAAATCTTTGAAAATACTCATTCAATAGAATCTGAGACAGAAACTATTGAACTTTTAGATCTCAAAGATTTAGAGCAACTGCAAAGAGAAAAATACAAAATACTTCATATGTGAGATTATCCAGAAATTTTCAAACCTCAACTGATTAGGTTAGACAAACCCATCTGTATCTGTTTAAGAGATGCAAGACACAATCAATTCCAAGATTCCCTTTTAGGTCTTATGCAAGCAAATACATCTTTCGGATCGTATTTTTACTTTTTATCCAAATTAGAAAGGGATCAGATGAATGGATCGAGTATCTCATAAAGCCTTAACTCCTAAATATTCAAACCTTAAAACTTATGATATGACCTTAGATCCAATATCCTCATAGTATACAGTATACTATAAGGTGATCACCCGAGAGTCCCAAACACTCCTATCATCCCTAAAAATCAAACTTTAATTTGGAAAGCAAATGAAAGGAACCCTGAGAAGTTATAATACCAAATGTATTCCTCGGGGAATGTTTAACACTTATCTATGAATGGAACTCAAAAATGTTTTCCCCTGAATGGGGCAAAACCAATAGAACAAATGAAAACTCGATGTCCATAGTCAAGACGTGACGTATTAAACGCATAAAATTAATTTTCAAACTTTAAAAGAACATCCTAAGATCATACTCTAAAGCCTTCGACCTTTGTGAAATTCGAACTCCTTCCGTAAGATCAAAATGTTCATTCAATTTGGTTAAGTAGATTATTCATCTACAATTCCGATTTGAAATATTCAAGACCGTGAACAAAACCTCACAAAATTCTCCGTGATAGTCTTCCAACCTATTCTCAACTATGTCACCAAACGATGAGCCCCGCATGTTCTCAAGATGATGACAAATTTAATTTGAGATAGATAAGGAATATCTAAAAACTGAAGCGAAATCTTTAAAACATATAGAGAAGCCAAATGGTTTTTCTCAACATCAACAAATGAACAAAAGGAAAACTTTAAGAAACAACAGAATTAACAATGGAAACAATGGAAATGGAATATCCAATGTTTACTTACTTTGATATCTATATCAAGCAACAATAATATGCATCATCCTTTTCAAGGAAATTAATATATAGTGTTCTCTCAAAAGGATCGAATAATACAATGTAAAAGAAAAAGTAGTATCCACACATCCTCCTTAGAAGAAATAAAATAATAAGATACAGCTGTTATTACTTCTCACCCCTTCAAAAGATATCCCAGCATGAAAGTAGATACCCAAATTTAAAAGACATTAAAGGACTTCAACAACAAAATAACTTTTCTTACAAATCAAAATTTGGGGAACAATTTCCTCTGAATCATATAGAATTGAAGAAGACTCCTAAATCAAAAGAAATGGTAAAAGAAAACCTATTTAGAAGACCATTATAATAAACCTATGTACCAGTAATAAAATAATGATCTTATCAAAGCACTAAATAAAGATTAGAAACTAACATCACACTCAACTACAAAAAAGCAAATTAACTTCTTAGGATCCTCAAACCTAATCCTCACGCTGAAGAACAAACCAAAGCTCAAAGCAAGATGATCAAATAAATAGAATAAAATATCAAAACATGGCAAAACAAGGAACAGAAAATTACATCCAAGGCCTACCCTCTAGAGATCTTCTATATGAAGAAAGACTCTCCCTCCTAAAGGCTACATGTATAATGATAATTATATTTATGAATGGAATATTGGTGGTCTTTCTGAACATGAAACCTCACGCTATCACTTAAATGCTAATTGCAAGAATCAGTCAATAATAGAAAATGATGACTATGATGTTTCACAAACTCTCTAATTTCCGGATTTTCTGGAACATTAAGAAGTTGGTGGGATAATTGTTTAAACGAAAAAGAAAGAAAATTCCTTCAAACTAGTAGTAATGAGGCGAATGTGTGCCATCATGGAACCCATATGCAATAAAGACTTTGTCGAGAACCAAGGATACCTCCAGAAAGAAGTTCCTCGTTCTTCGTTCCGAGATATAGAACACTATGATTTCGCGTATGGTGCCATACGTGTTCATTTTAAAAGTCATGATTAGACATGATGCAAAGAGCTCATATCGGAAAGAAAGATTTATATGGACTTCCTAGTGGCACTAACCGAAAAGTTCAAGAAACCTAGAGAAAACATCACAATAAATCCCTTATGATCATCTTACTTATGGATATCTCATAAGCGAGGTAAAAAAGAAGGTTTAAAATTGTGTTCACAATTAAGACTCCAATACAAAGTCAAAAAGGACTTAAAAGCCTCCAATAAAGATTTAGGATCTTTCAGCTCAATATGGCATTAAATGCCAAGACTATCCTCACAAAAACATAATATATCAAAGATTCAAAAGAAAATCATATTCGACAAAGAAATTTATTCAAAGAAAAATATGTGGAAAAAAATAAGTCTCATAAATCAAATAAAACCTCTACTAAACCACATAAGAGAGAAATAAGATGTTTCCAAATGTAAAAAGGACATATAGCCCCAAATTTGTAGAAAATGTAGAATAAATGTTTTATCTCGACTCGCTAAGAATATTATTCTCAAGATAATACTTCTTCTTCCTCTCAGTTTGATAATTCTCAAAATAAAAATTTAATGCCAAAGATAAAAAGAAAGGATAAATAGAAAAAATTATGTTAGGTAAATGGTTTAACAACTTATCAAGAATTATTAATAGAAATGATAGATAAAATTGAAGATAAAGAAGTTAAAGCCAAATATATAAGAAAAATAATGGAACAAAATACAAAAGCTAGAAGATCTTTTCCCCTTTCAAATGCTTACAAATTTAAAGATATTATGCAACAATTTGAAACACAAAACCCTGTAACAATTCAAGACTTACAACTAGAAATAAAACAAATAAAAACCCAAATTGAAGAATTAAAGAATTTCACTCAACATTTAGACTTTAATATTCAAAATATAGAAAACCAAAAGGTCTCACTAACACCACAAACTTTTGAAGACTTAGACACTTTTGTCAATAGTATGACTATTGTACAAAAACAAAGATGGTATACAAAGATTACATTAAAAATCAATCCTGATTTCCAATCAACTTTTATAGCTTTGATTGATTCAGGAACTGATTTAAATTGTATACAGGAAGGATTAATTCCTACTATATATTTTGTCAAAACTTCACAAAGACTATTCATGGTTATAATGTTCTGACCTAAGGTACAATACAAAATACCTCATGACACATTTTGCAAATCTGATGGTATTTGTATTAAAAACTTCATTCTTTTACTGAATAAAATATAAGTCATCAAATTGTTTTTAGGAACCCCTTCCTTAACACAATTATATCTTTCCATAGATAGTAAAGGGATTACAAACAACTTTTACAAAACCAACAAATCCTTATCAGAATTTGTCAAAGGCATGTAGATATAAAAATAAACCAACTTCAAGATCATATTAACCTTCCAACAAAACAATGTGTTAAATTCTTAGGAAAGAAATTCAAGATAAGATGACGAAGAAAACCCGAATCCAATCAATCTGTAGATAGGATCAAACAAGTCCAAAAACAATTTGAAAACAATTTATGTTCTTTAATTCCAAATGCTTTTTGGAATAGAAAACAACATATGGTGTCTCTCCCATATGAAAAAGATTTTAATGAAAAACAAATTCCAACAAAAGCAAGGCCAATTCAAATGAGTCCGTAACTCTTTAGAATACCGTAAAAAAGAAATCAATGACCTTTAAGCAAAAATTCCATCAGCCAAGTCACTCTCCTCGATAGCAGTCAGGCACTTTTGTCCAAAAGGCTTTAGAAATAGAGAGAGGCCCTCCAAGATTGATTATCAACTACAAACCTCTGAATAAAGTCTTACAATGGATTAGGTACCCAATACCTAACAAAAAAGACTTAATTCAAAGGCTATATAATGCAACATTTTTTTCAAAATTTGATATGAAATCTGGATTTTGGCAAGTTCAAATTCAACCAGAGGATAGGTACAAAACAGCATTCACAATTCCATTTGGACACTACAAATTGAATGTAATGCCTTTTGGCCTTAAAAATGCTCTTTCTGAATTTCAAAATATAATGAATGATATCTTCAATGACTATACTAAGTTTTCTATAGTATACATTGATGATGTTCTTATATTTTCAAATTCTATAGAAAAACATTTTCTAATACTCCTAAGGATTTCAAAAATTGTTAGAGATAATGAATTAGTTATTTATGCATAAAAAATAAAATTATTTCAAACAAATAGAAGATTTTTAGGATTTGATATTTACCAATATCAAATTAAACAAATTCATAGGGCAATTGAATTTGCTAGTAAATTTATGAGGAAATCAAAGATAAAAATCAACTCCAACTGCTTAGTTTAAACTACGTAATGAATTTTATCCAAACCTTAGATTTTTAATTGCCTTTGTTTCAAAGGCTAAAAAGAATCTCGCCCTCGTCAAATGAGCATACCCAAGTTGTCAACAAAGGTCCTAAGTTACAAATTCCTCATTTAGTGAATCCTTTCATCCGCATGCCTTCATTATATAATCGACGCCTCAAACATAGGATATGTATGTGATACTAAAAAAAAACTTTGAAACAAAATTTCATTAGTCGATTTCACTCCAAAATTCGGGAGTGGCCTCAAGAAAATTATTCAATGGGCCAAAAAGGAAATTTTAGCAATTTTTCGCATTAAAAATTTCACAAGATGTTTTTTTGGAATAAAAAAAAAGTCTTTTACGTGTCGATCGTGAAGCTCTCGTTGAAAAGAAATCTTGCAAAAAGATGTTCAAAACTTAGTTTCAAAACATATTTTTTCCATATGGCAAGCTATTTTATCTATTTTCGATTTTGAAATATAATTTATCAAAGGATCTTCAATTGTTTTTTACCTCAGATTTTCTGCCGGAATTTACGTGGAAAACTTGTTAAAAGTGCACTTATAAACCAACAACCAAAGAGTCATATGGTGAACACAAAAGTTCAAACTTCAAACCGCTTTGAGGTTTTGGGAAAAATTCCTAAACCCACTATTCCAACTTCCTCAAATCCTGTTTATATTTCAAAAGAACCTAAACTGCTACTTCAGGTTCTAGAAGATGATCATCGATCTGCTTCAAGCTCTTTTGAGCTTCAAAAGATTTTTCAAAAGGAAAAATTTTTTATCTCAAATGATATTTCAAAAACTCTTAGATTCTATGAGTTCATACTTGTAGATACATAGTCTATTCAAGTTTCCCATGTCAAGAACCCTGAAAGTACTGACATAGCTTACTCAAAATGAAAAATTTTGAAAATTATTTCTAAAAAGGAATGGGAACAAAGTCCTTTCACTCACAAAAGGTTTTCTGAAAATTTTGTTCCTCAAACTTTTGGCTTTATTGATTACAAAAATGCATGGTTTAACACATTTTTTGCTAGACCTTCTTCCCACTCATGGTTTTTCAATTGGGGAGAAAAATCTCAAAAATTTTCCCAAACTGGTTTCAAGAATGGTGGCTCTTTTTTTGGAGCTACTCAAAATATTTTTTGTCCTGAAATTCGCAAATCTTTTGATTATTCCCCAGTCACCCGGAAAGCTTCTTTTTCCCTTCGAAATAGCTATTCACTTATATCTGCTTCTCAATTCTGTAACTCTGGATTCTTTCTTTGGCTGGGACTCTTCACCACCCATTTCGCTTCACCATTTCCGCATTCAAGGCTATGGAATTTAAAATCAAATGGGGGGCAGCCTTCAAGATTTCTCAATCTCAAACTTTTGAATCCATCAAAGAATGGCTTGATTCCAAAAAGCCCAAGTCTAAGAAGCCCACAAAAACTAAGGTACCTATATTTGGTCCTTAACCTTTACTAAGCCCACTGTCAAAGGCCCAAAACTCCTTCGAAAATTCTTTTCCTTCTCGAATCTGTTCATGCCTACCTCAAAAAGCCTAAGAACAGCAAATTAAACCCTGTCTTAACTTGTATATTCAGACGAAGATGAAGAAGACACGACTTCAAGCTCTGCCTTCCAAAAAAATGAAGACATGTGCTATGGCCTCCCATACACTCCCCGAGTAATGCCGTGGGAACCTTGGTCTATTTTTCCTCATTCCGTAGAAATTGTATGGCTCCAAAATCCCCAGACACCAAATTTTCTACATTACTGTTGATCTTTTCTTAGAAGACACTATGGAAGAGATCAAACAGGGCTGCAAATGGACAAATGATTCGAAACTAGACAAATGGACAAGGCTCTCCACTGGAAGAAGATAAGCTGATTTGATGCCCTGTCTCCCACTTGCAAAAGTTTTTCAAAAAGCAATATGCTTTTCAAAAGCCCACTGGAAGAAGATAAGTTGATTTGATGCCCTGTCTCCTACTTGAAAATGTTTGTCAAAAAGCAATATGCTTTTCAAAAGCAGATGCCTCATTATCAAAAGAAGACAAAAGACTGACTCAAAAGCAGTCTCTTTTCAAAAATCAGTATAAGGCTGACAAAAAAGGAGATTCCTTGTCTCCTCTTTTCAAAGTTCACATGCGATGTACTGTGTGGATGTCAAATTTTTATTTCAAATCCAAGGACTTCAAATGTTTTGGAATCCGTCAAAATTCCTATAAGGAGTGGGATGTCTCCTTTAGGAAGTGTGCTGTTTGGAGGGAGAAAATATGAGAGAGATTTCCTGAGTTCTACTACTTTGTAACCTGCTCAAGATCTATGCAAATTTCCTATACTCAAAGTTTGTAAGTTCAAATAAAATCTTCCCATTTCAATCTTTGATTCAAAAATTTGTATAATATTTTCTTGTTTTTACTATTGGATTTTACTACAAGAAAGTGCTACCCCGTGACGAGAGCTTCAAGAAGAGACCAGAAACTAGGAGTTTCGGCAAACTCCAAGAGGTAGGGGTCTTTCTCCTACATGGTTTAATTCTCATTTAAAAGCCATACAAATGGTTTTAGTGTTTTGGGGTCGGAAATGGCCATAAGTGACACCACCCCCACCCCAATAATGCTTATGTTAACAACCCCTACGTAAACTCCCCAAATGATACTTCCAACGACTAGAGAATCCCCGTGAGCTGGTCATGTTGCTTGGTCGTAAACCTCATTGTGATAAAACTTTTTCTTTTCTAAACTTGTGATTTTATAAAATTTCAACAACATAACAGCTGCATATAGGACATGTCCCAAAACCTGGAAATATAGTTTACACTTCTAAAATATGGCAACCAACAACACTTCTTCAAAAGAGCCTCAGGCTCATCACATTTTCATAAAACAAAACTATGTACAAATGTGACGCCCCAAAAACCCGGGAGGATCCCGCGATAACCCGTCAATCCCAGACACTCTCACGCGGGACGCTCTGCAACCTCGACACCACTCACAAAAATCGGCAGATGCCTTGCATGTGAGCTCTACCCCAAGGTACAAAACCCGTCCTAACAATTAACAATGACCATTACAAGGTCCACAGCGAGTAAAATAATGGCCGTTTGGGCCCCATCAATACTCACAAAATACATCAACTATATATAATAGTTCAAGAGTTAATGAATACTACTTTTACCAAACATATATTAAAATGTACAATTTCTAATACATGTGTTATACAAAATGACAATGCCAAAGCCACAACCCTAGCCTCTTTCTAAATGCGGCTCTAGTGAGCCATCCTCCCAGACACTCCCTCGTATCTGGGGCTTAAGGATCCTGACAGGTGGAGCAGCTCCCAGAGTGAAAATTTCCTACATGTCATCTCCACCTTAAGTGCACATGTCATGGCAAACAATCACATCCAAGCAATTACATGAACCTACTCGAACAAGCTCGCACGATCAATCCCATGTCCCGCCCGACCCTCACATATGCTCATAGCCGAATGCGTAGTGAACATCCGCTCAAAACAAAAGCTTTTTGTTCTCGAAAACTTGCCACCTGGAAGTTTCAAAGAAACATCAGACTACCTCCGAGGCGAATTGTCGTGGATAACGCTCCGAAATACCATGGTCCTCATCCGAAGTGAGAGACATGCAGAAGGAGAGAGAGAGAGGCAGAGGCAGATCACCCGCTGACAATCCTCCAAGGCAATTCTGAAAATCTTCCTCGAAATTCCTACAAACATTTTCGTTTTCTTCAATTTCATGTCATGCACTCAAACTAACATTCTGGTGCCCTAAAGGCATATGGAATGCATGATGCCAATCCCAACAAACTCATGCTAATATATAAAACATGTATATATATTAACATAATTAATTCAACATAAATCATGTTATGCAAATTCACAATCAATAACACCAAAATTAGCTCACATGGGCTAATTAGCAAACACAAGCAATTCATTTGAATCACTCAACATCATAAAAAAATCACACCAAAATCATGTCATCATCATCGGAACGTTGAAACCCCGTTAATCGCTCATCACCACAACAATGGGGGATTTTCTCCACTGCGTTAGCACTATTCACGCCACAAACAATGGGGGATTTTCTCCACTCGTGGCTCAAAATGTTTTTGAGATCTAAACACGGGCCTAATCCAAGCCTCAAAACATCCCTTCAACCATTACATGGCTCTAAACAAAGAATGAACACAAGTAGGAAAAGATCCCCACCTCTTGAGTTGCCTGAACTCCACTAAATCAGGTCCAAGGGTAGCCCTTGCCACGTAGAACAATCTTTACTTCTTGTCTGTGAGAGAACTCATGCACCGAACTACGAACCCGTAGAGAATGAGCTCTCTCTCAAAACTCAACCATACCACCGCACTTCCCGCACGGGCGTTTTCGGGCTCAAAATGAAAAAAGATGAACACTATTTCAGCTATGCCCTATTCTCATTGTATGATTTGCAAAATTCTATCTATATTCCTTCATCTTGATTTTGACATCTAAGACAATTCAAACATTCATTTCCACTCATTCTCTAATCTTGTAACATGTGGTCACAAGAGTACTGCAAGAGGACTTGTCGCCATCACAGATAAACAAACTGCTTTACAAGACCGATACCGTGTCTGAAAACATGGAACAATCGGCCTCTGAATTCGACGTAGAAGATTTAGCAGACGATTCCAACTAAGTGAAATTTGCTTCATCATCCAGATCTAGAAAATTTTCGTAAGCTGGGCCGAAATTACCATTTTACCATTTTTCAAAAAATTCGAATTTCCCTTGCTTTACAACATATACATATTTCTTATAAAAGAAGACTTTCTTTACAAACATATACAATAAAGGAGTAAATATATAATATATAACTAGAAATCAAGGACCCTGATGATAACCCAATATCCAGACCGCATTTCGGGGGAAGATAATTTTTAAAAATTAGAAAGTAATGAGCTAAACGAGCTCAAGTGAGTGCATGCTTTATAAAGGCTTTGCTTTTATGAAAAATGTCCTCAAAATTGTATTAACATCTTTTACAAAACACTTTCAGAAAACTTTGCTTGCTTTGCTATAAAAGTTTCTAAAACTTTTCATAAAAATGTTTGCTTGCTTATCAGTGGTTGATTTAAGTCAGACAAAAATGCTTATAAATTTGTAATGACTTCAACCAACGGAGGCTCTTTCTGCCACATGATCTTAGCAAACACGGAAACTCGCGGTCTCTGTCGCTAGCGGAAGGACTCTCGGTCCACATCACCTGAGCTCTGCAAATATGGTTGAACGTTCTTATCACCACATAAGTCTATATTCCAGTGAAGGATCTCAGCCCAGCAATACTACCTAGTCCGGTAAATATGGTGGAATGCTCCATCAAGACATAATAAAGCTCTACCGTGCCGGTGGAAGGACCCTCGTGTCCACATCACCTAGTCTGATAAATATGGTGGAATGCCCATCACCAGCTATTAATAAGCTCTATCAGGTTTGAAGGACCTTGTGTCCGCATCACCTGGGCCAACTAGTATGGTGAATGCTCCATCACCACATGACAAGCTCTAAATTTGCTGGTGGAAGGACCTCGTGGCCACATCACCTAGTCCGTAAATATGGTAGAATGCCCATCAATTATGATATAATAAGCCAGCGCTAACTCCTATATATACTCCAAGACGTGGGGTACGCTCCTCCTCTAATATGCCATAATGAGATGAGCTAAATTTCCACAACCAGTAAATATAAAAATGAAAATGCAATCATGTCTTAACTTCCCATGCATCACGAATACCTTTGACCTGCAATGCTTGCTTACGACTAGGGATTTATGCCCAACTTATAAAACAGGTTGTTTCAAGCTTGCTTAATAAAACATATTGCTTGCTTGCTTGCTTTATAAAATATGGTTTAATAATTAAAACCATAACATACAAATCGTAAAACGATTTATAAACAATACGCTAGTATTGAAAAATAGAGTTTAGAACACTCACCTTCGTTACAACATCGAAAGCACTCCACTTCCAAAATTCCCGCCCTGCTACCTCCCACACACTAATGTATTAGATCACACGTCACGCCACTGCAACCAAGCAACTTACACACTGCAGGCTACAATTAAATTTTCTGTAAAATATGTGGGCCCTAATGCCGCTCACAGCATATGACCATATTCTGGGGACTCAAGGGGCTTTCCAGAGTCCGAAAATTCAACCCGATCAGTTCGAAATAAACTCAAAAATTCAACCCAGACTGCTTCCGAAACAATCCAGGGTGTTCCTTGTACTTTAAACTTACCAAAACTTTTGAACTGGTATCTACGTGCCTCATGGTTCTATGCAAATCCCAAGCCATTAGTCGACCTTTATAGATATAAATAAACAAGTAGGAAAATTCTCACTGGGTTTGACAAACGCTCTTGGTGCCCACGCGTAGCTCTCGATGCGTGGACCAACTTTGCACTTTGCTTCGACAAAAACCTACAACTACTTCACAGATCAGAGAGTCAAGAAAGAAAAAATAAAATCTTTTCTTCTCTCTCATACGCCCCGGCCTCCGTTTCTCCCTTTTCCATTTTATCCCTTTTTGTATTACATACATATTATTATTTGATACATAGCCCATATTGCCTCATTCGGTCCGTCTCGCCTTTAAATGAATTATTTCTTTTCAATACTTATTTTTAAATGAACTTAACTCAAACCATTTCCCTCGACTTTCTTCGAGAATTTTCACAAAATCCCACCCTGAAGTCACCTTACGAATTATCATCCGTAAAATCGTGCATAATATTCGACCGGTCTCATAAATTCATGAAACTTTTCTCGGGTTACTGATTTTACAGAGCAAATTCTCAACCCGCCTAACTGCTTCGCCATCCGAGATCTAGAGAATTTTCTAGGCTTCCCTGAACCATTCTAGCATGTATTTTTATTATCATCCTTAAAAACAATGTTCAAAAATACTACTATGGCACTCAAATAATTACAGTTCTTGGTGCACATGGCGACCTATGGTTACACGCATCGCACACCTTCCTGACAGTATGCCAGAATGCGTTCTACCCCAATGGTCGAATCCACCGCCGGATTTTCGACTACCTTCGACGCCCGCTGGCCGATTTACTGACAACAACACGAAATCGGTACTTGTTTCACAAAGATTTCAAAACGCACCTGATCCGCTTCTACTACTGAGTCGAATGCAAACCCACTGACTATCCACGCGCGCCTGTGTATTGCGAAAATGAATAACAATGGGTAAACACGCTGTTGATGTGTTAACATGTCGCTCGAATCGGCACAAATGATAATTGTTTACAATCGCGTTGTATGGCTGAATCGCTACGATCGCATTCATGCACCGAAAGGCCGAAGCCCAAAAGCGGGTGTATGGAGATGGTAAATTCACCATTCTTGACAGTAATGTGTGGTGAGCTTAGAAACAGACAACGTCCAAGGTCGAGACTCACTTAGTATAAAAACTGATATAATAGTAAATCACGTGTGTCAGGGCGTAGTGTCAGGTAGATCCCCTCTGTGTGGTGAAAACCCAAATTTATATGCTAGACATAATCAACGGCAGAAAGCCCGTGAAATGTCGAAAGGCGTACGACGATCCTGCGGTGAGACCTCAAAAAATGACGTAGCCCAAATAAATAAACACACGGAATTTGAAAATTTTCAAATGGATATTGGAGGTCGGTCCAATGAGTCAAGTCATTGGGTAAAACACCAATGACTAGTTTTCACACTTGGCTTTGCATGTGTGAGGGAGTCGGTCGGGACTCGAGGTATAGCATGAGGAGTTTCATCTCATGTGTAACACCCCAAATTATACCCTAACGGTTTTATAACATGTTTAGGTTATAATAAAAGTGAAAATATATTTTTCCGGAATAAAATAAACAAGAACCCGGAATTAATACAAAGGCGGTAAATTAATAATTTACCAATTCAAGACTCCAAGGGTCATAATTTAATAAGTTCATATGCAAAGTAGGAATTATGCATAAGTTAAATTGGTAATAGAGAGTCGGAGGACTAATAACAATAAAATAAAGATATTACAAAAATCAAATAAGGAAGAAAATTGTGGAAGAGACAAGTGGCTTGAAGGAAAGAGTGAGGAAGTTTCCTCCTTTGACTGGATGGTCAAGGATGCTCCAAAAGAGAGAAAAGTGAAATAAAAAGGGAATAAGATCAAATAAGGATAAGACCAAAATAAATATCTCATTTTGGTCTTGGTGAAAGGGAGAGCAAAAACAGATAAGAGAGAAGAGAAGAGAAAGGAAGAAGAAGAAGAAGAGGAGAAAAGAAAAGAAGAAAGAAAGAAAGGAAAAAGAAGATCACAGGTATGGAATGCTATGATTTTGTATAGAAAAGTATGGAACTTGTTAAGTTCTGTATTGAAGTCTAGTGTTTTTGTATGGATTCTAGTATAGAACAGTATGGTATTTGTCTAGTTTTCGTATGTAGCATAGATATACATGGTTTGGAACCCCTCTATTTTGTGTATGGTTCGTTTGAAACTCCCAACTCATTTCTCTTGTTAGGGTTGAGTTGAGAAGAGCCTCTAAGGCTCCTATATATGTGTTTCTGAAAAGTGTCTCAAGCTGCAATTTGAACCAAGAAATTTCCTTATTTTGGTCATATGCACAATTCGATCTTAGAACTGGTTGGGTAAGAAATAAAGGGAATTTGGCAGTGAGGCCTTATGGTAAATTGTAGTCACATCAATGAACGTGATGTTAGGCTTTTGAATTTCTCAATTGACCTCTCAGAGACTGCTATTGGGCCCTTACCGGCGCGCCCTAAGGTCGTCAACTCACCGCTTTAGGGTCAACCTTGGCCAGTGTGACTACGCAGACCCTAACTCTAAGGTCATAACTCCTTCGTCCGAACTCCGTTCGGTGTCTTTGACTCAGCGGGAAAGCCCATTGAGTCAAGATTCCATCTCGCTGGCCTGTGGAGGACATAGGCATCAAGCCAAGCTCAGCTCAGTCGGTCAACCCAGGCTACTTAGGTCAACCCTGGCTGGGTGTGACCTCCAACTTCGAAAGGTCATAACTTCTTCATCCGAACTTTGTTTTGGGTGTTCTTTAACTCTATGGAAAGCCCATTGAGTCAAGAATCCATCCACACATAGTATGATAAAATTGGAACTCATAGTAGGTTCCTGAAACATATAATTGTAGGACTGCCTAAGACTAGATATTGAATGACATGGCACCTTTGAGCTACGCGGGTGCACGTATAGTACTTCAGCATTTCGATTAGTGCGACGACACTCTTTGATAGTGCTTCAGCACATTTTAGTACTTTGGTACTCTCTGATTAGTGCGACGATACGCCTCTCATTGCTTTGGCACTCCTCAGCCAGGCTACGGCACCCCAAGAATGTACCGCACTGAAAAATTACCAGGTCGTGTCCTACTCATATTTATTATTACCGGGTCTGCGAAGTCAAACAGCTTATATGATAAAGGATCGAATAAGAATAAGAATAAACACGCTATCGTTCTGCTCTGAAAAGTACCACATGTGTGCCTCAGAGGCAGGGTTCTGTAGTACCTAAGAGTACCTCTGTACATGTATGAGCTCCATAGTACAAGTATAAGCTCCGTAGAACAACTATAAGATAGATAGAAGTACAAGTACGTGTATAAGTACCTCCATATAGGTATAAGCTCTATAACTCCTATGGGAGATCTGAATAAGTATAAGATAGATAGAAGTACAAGTACGTGTATAAGTACTCTGTATAGATAAGTTCGTAACCTTAGCAGAGATCTGAATAAGTATAAGTCGATATAAATATAAATATATATAAGTTCGATAGGTAAATGAAGGATGCTACATGCGATATGAACAAGAAGAAAAATGTAAATGACCTTAAATGAACCATGATAATAAGAAAGTATAAGATTGCATATGCCTGGCGTAAATTATATGTATGGAACATATATATGCTATGTATATGACAAGTATAGAATATGACATATATTCATATGGTTATATGTATATAAATATGTAAAGTGAGATTGAGATATGAAAATGTAAAGATAAGAATAAAGACGTATAGAGACATCATATATATCACCATCGACAATAATTATTTTGAATAAGGAGACAGGCATCTAACATAAAAATACACATTGATTGTATGTTTAGAACCTGCAGGATAGACGGGCATGCCCTTATTAGTGGAAAACAAGTCCAAAGATATCGATCGCTTGGCCCCGCTTTGGGTCAGGTTACAAGACCCTCGGGCTCCTTATAGATGGTCATTGTTTCGTATTAATGATAAAATAGCCAATGCTCTTATAGATGGTCATTGTCTCGCATGTCAGATAACAAATACTGCCCTCCTTACATAATTATCAAGCTTTCACACAATGAGTACAAAGGTTTCTTTCAGCCTTTATAGTTTCCTTTATCCACTTCTGGGTTTAGTGCATACGAAACAGAAAAGCAAAAATGACAGTATATGCAAATGCCATGTATTGAATATATGACATGATATGAGAAGCATAGCACTGATATGCAATGATAGTATATAGTTACAAGAACAAGAAGTAAAGCACAAGATGACATGAAAAGTATATGAAATGTTATAAGAAATGAATTCAAACAGAAAAAGTATATATGAGAAGATATGATAAGGCAGCCAGAAAGATGAACACACTGAAAAGCATGTAAGGTATATAAAAGAGAAAGGTATATGAAAACTATAGTATATGAAAGTACATGAAAGTATATGTGAAAACCTATGACAGTATATGATATGATAGTAAAGTATAAGCTCTACACTCCTAAGGGAGATATGAAAAATATAGATAGAAGATATGCTAAAGACATAGAACATGTAACGGAAAAGATTGACATGCAATAGGAATGTAAAGATGATAAGTAATAAAAGTTATATGAATATGTATAGTTATATGAAATGCATATGTATAAGCTAGCACTTGCCACCATTAGCTGTCCATGTTATGATATAAACCCACCAAGCACAAGCTTGAAGACGCAGCGCTCAATCCGTGTAAGTATCAAGAGGAGGCAAGAGAACAGATATTCCATAACAAAGAAGCATGTGTCATCTCAAAGATAGGGTGTCACCAGACGTCTTCCGCGATCTCTAATGTTTTGGATTAGACATGTATATGTATGTTTGTATAAGTAAATGGGACCGCGATATGTATAGATTTTGAACTGACACCACCTCAATAAGTGGTAGTTCTTGGTAAATGATTTCGTTATTACAAAATTGTTTGTGATACCACGATACAAGTTCAAACTGGTAAAGAACAGATTAATGAGTCCTAGTATATAGTCTTGCACCCCGAACTCGGTTCGACCGCTATTCTGCCTGACTCAGACTTCACAGTGGACATCATGCATGATTAAAAATCATTCCATGTATGAATTGCATTACTAATATGGTCGTAAACATTGTTGTAGGTGCCATTGCATGTGCATTTAGGTGGGGAGTAATCCTTGTAGGAAAATTCAACCTACGGCATTCCTCAATTTCACAGGAAATAATTTCAAGTAATTTACAGCACACACTGGGATGGAACGTGATCCGAGACCCTATCGATGAAGAAAAGGCCGATATATGCCTTGTTTTTTTTTACAAAATTTCAGTAGAACCCAATTTATGTATTGTATAAGGAACAAAGATTTTAATTCAAACTCGCTTTTGTATGATACAAACACATTTTGGAAAGTTTTCCGTGCTTCCTGCTAGTTTGTAATAAAAGACTAAATTTACTTTGAATTCGGTGCTTGAAATGAAAGGAAAGAAGTGGAAATCGAGGTTTGGGGAGACCGTGACAAAGCACGCTCATTTTAAGTCTTCATGACAGCAAAGTCTCATGGCGTATTAAGGTCTTAGGTTCTACATCGCGACATGGTTTTCTCCGTGGTTTGAATGGCGGTAAGAACGCCGCCCCACCCCGAGCGATAGACGGGTTGTCAAGCATAAAAATTCTCTGCCGCGCGATGCACCTAACAGTTTTCATCTTGACAAAGATTTCTTTGTTGCAAATAATTTTTCAAAGTCCCCCGCTTCGACAGAGAATGACCTGGAGCTCGTGGCTGCCTACTGTGGCCACGCCTTGGATGTGGCTCTGGTCAGGGCTACCAGCGCAGCGATAGAGTGCCTAGGGCGCGCGACAATGCTTGATAATGAGCAAGGCTTGTGCGCAGCTATGTCAGTGATAGACCTGCGATAATGCATTGTGTCGTGCACTGTTTGGGTCATTGTTCATGGACGTTGTTCACGAACACTGTTCATGGGCATTGTTAAAAAAAAAATAAAAATGAATGACCCCCGAAAATTGGGGCATCACAACTTGGTATTAGAGCTTAAGTATATGAACATGAAAATTCGAAATCGAATCCCTCTAATTGAATTGTATTTCATGGTCGACGCTAACACCACTAAGGTGGTGATGAACCGGGGTCAATCTCATGAGCCACAAAGTCTACTATGGCTTCTGCATGTGACTACTAGTTGGGGACTAGATATGGAAATTTAATAACTTTGTTTTCGTTTGACATGTGTAGATAGCAAGTCGAGGACGAGGATGTAGAGGGCGTCCATGGAGCGATAGTCGACCATCACCCATTTTTTATCAGTAGGCCTTTACGGAGGCCATGAGTGTTGCATTTACCAGTTTTGCACAAGCTAATGTAGCTGGGGGATAGGGAGGTCCGAATAACCTCCAGAGGTTCAATACACATTATCCTCCAACATTCACAGGGGGAGGGGATCCGATGGTGGCAAGTAATCATTGGTTCCAAAGAGACGAGAAGATATCGGGAGCCTGAGATCATCCCACTGACCAATAGACAGACTAGCGCATTCCGCCCAGAGGGTGAGTCCCAAGTATGGTGGGACTGGGTTAAGACCTCTAGGGACATAGAGGTAATGACTTGGGCAGAGTTCCATGAGCTCTTCATGAGCAAGCGCTTTTCGCCAATCGTCAGCATGCAAGGCCGTAGAGTTCCTAGAGACGGCTAAAGGAACGATGATAGTAATGGAGTATGTGGCTAAGTTTACTGAGTTAGCCCGCTTTGTTGATGATTATGTGGCCACGGACATGTCCAAGATGAGGAGGTTTGAGGATGGCCTGAAGTTGCCCATCCGGGGCAAGATTGTAAGATTCCTCCTACATGATACGGGACTTTGCGCCAGACAAATGGCATGGCCAAAAGAGAGAGATAGAGGACCCGGGCTGAAAAGAAACCACTCCACCCACTGAGATGTGTGGAAGCATCTTACACTACCTACTGAGTCGATTGTTGTCTCTTTCTCACACTCAGGAAGAGGTGAGATTATCGAGAGTGAAGCTCGTGGAGTATATGAGCTAAATCGAAAGTCCTTAACTGATATTAAAGGAATCTTATTGTTTATGTTCATGCATAGAATACTCCTTGAGGACAACAGTAAGCCTTCAGTGGATGCCAACGCCGCCTAAATCTAACCATGAAAGAGATTGTCCGGAAAGAAGTTCTGAAAGGGTTAGATGCATGGGTTATTTACCCTGATCCCGATACCATGGGTGAGTCTTGCATAATGCACCTAAGAAAGGAACAACAAAGAGGAAAACGAAAAACAATGAACTTCTGCCTACAAGACCAGTCACAAGATGAAGAATTTGTATCGACTATCGGAAAATGAACAAATTGACTAGGAAAGATCATTTCCCACTTCCATTTATTGATAAGATGTTGGACAGACTTGCAAGGAATGAGTACTTATGTTTCTTGGATGGGTATTCCAGATATAACCGAATCGCAATTGCTTTGGAGGACTAAGAAAAGACCACATTCACCTGTCCGTATGACACTTTCGCCTTTAAGAGGATGCCATTTGACCTTTATAATGCACCTGGAACTTTTGAAAGATGTATGATGGCCATATTGTCCAACATGGTGGAAAAATAAATTAAGGTATTTATGGATAATTTTTCTGTAATTGGTTCTTCCTTCGATGAATGCATTGAAAGATCTGAGGTTAGTACTTAAAAGATGCATGGAGACCAATCTTGCTCTAAACTAGGAGAAGTGTCACTTCATGGTGAGAGAGGTATAGTTCTAGGTCATCGAATTTCTGCAAAGGGAATTGAGGTAGACAAGCCCAAGATTGAAATTATCAAAAAATTACCACCCCTACGTCGAAGAAGGGTGTGCCCAACTTTCTTTGTCATGCTGGCTTCTATAGAAGAATTATCCTTGATTTCTCAAAAATCTCAAAGCCCTTATCTACTCTTCTCATTCCTAAGTAAATCTCGATTTTGATGACAGCCGAGCGAAGGCTTTTTGTGACAATCGAAAGAGAATTGATTTCGCCCCATAATTTCAGATCGCACCGGGAACTCCCATTTGTGCTCATGTGTGATGCGAGTGACTATGTAGTCGGTGTTGTTTTGGGCCAAAGAAAAAACAAACTTTTTCATGCTATCTACTATGCTAATGTATCGTTAAAATGACGCGACAAACTAAATTATGCTACCAATTTCGAAAGAGCTATTAGTCATCAGGTTCGGGCTTTGAAAACTACAAATCCATCTTATCGTAGAATAAAGTCATAGTTTCTTTATCGATCACTCGCAATTAAGTACCTAATGATCGAAAAAGTGATGCTAAACCCGCTTATTAGGTGGCGTTCTTCACAAGAGCGCTCGGCGTGGAAATCAAGGATAAGAAGGGCTCTAAAAAGCACGTGGCCGATCATCTCTCAAGATTAGAAATTCCATAAACAGTGTAGAAAAATCAGGCTAAAATTACTGCACAGCCCAGCGAACGTATAGTAGCTGTCTTAATCCAATTTCTCCCCATGGTTTGCTGGCATTGCTAATTTTCTTGTTGCGAGTATTGTTCCTTATGCCCTCACTTCTCAAAAAGTTAGATTCTTCGCCAAAGTAGCACTTACTGGATGTAGATCCCAATCTGAGGTAAAATGCATCAAATAATCCTGAGATGGGCTTAGCAAGATTGAAGAAATTCTAAAACACTATTATTCCTTGGAGTGTGGGAGCCACTTCAATGGATAACGCACAACTGCAAAGGTACTTACCCAACTTCTATCGGTTTCCTATTCATGACATCAACTTATATGCCAATCCTATGACAAAAGAAGAATAGGCAGAAGAAATGAGATGCCTCTGAATACTATTTTGGAATTGTGGAGCTCTTTGATGTATGGGGATTGATTTCATGGGACTCTTCCATCCTCAGGGTACAACATGACACTGGTTGCTGACTACGCCTGCACAGTGGAAGTTATTCCCAACCACATCTTCCGATGCCAAAGTAGTATTGAGTTTGATCCACTGCACATATTATGAGGTTTGGAACCCCTGGAGTTGTGATAAGTGAGGAAGGCTCTCACTTTTGTAACAAATTGATTGCCTCTTTTTTTTCCAATACGAAGTTAGGCATTGAGTGTTCCTTGCCTATCACCCGCAAAGCAGCTTCTGGCACCTGTATAAGTTAAACCAAGAAATCAAGCAAAGATCTGGAAAAGACTCGTGAGTGAAACAAGAAAAAGATTAGGCTAAACTATTTCATGACACTATATGGGCAAGGCCTGGACATCATTCAAACCCCTCGGGGAATGTCACTCTACAAGGACTGCTTATAGTGTTGGGCATGTCGTCTCCCGGTTGAACTAGAGCATAAAGATTATTAGGCAACCAAGATGCTAAATATGGATCCAGAAGTCGCTGGTAAGGCAAGGCTATTCTAGTTGAATGAGCTTGAAGAATTTTGGCAGAATGCCTATGAAAGCTCGAGAATCTACAAAAAGAAAACCAAGACGTGGCATAACAAGCATATAGAGAAGAAAGAGTTCCAACTCGAACAGCAGGTCCTCCTCTTCAATTCATGTCGGGGTTATTTTCGAGGAAGCTCAAATCAGGTTTATCCGGACCTTGTGATCACACACGAGTTTTCCCATATGGTAGTAGAGTTATCACATCTAAAAAAGTGGGCAATTTAAAGTCAATGGGCAAAGATTGCTTTTTACTTTCCATGGAGGCAGTCAATTTGAAGCGAGAACAATGCACACAAATCTAAAGTCACCATAAGTACTTCCGTGGAGTAGTGAGCAAATTGTGATTACACCAGTTAGTTTGAGGTCGAGCTAGTGACATTAAACTAACGCTAATTGGGAGACAACCTAAGCTTTGTGGGAAGCCCTCTTTTACCATTTCTTTTCTTTTATTTGATTTAATTTCGATTCACTATTTTGTATTATTTTGGGATTCTTGGTTTTTTTAGGTGTTTTTTTTAAGTGTTTTAGGTCCATTAGCAAACTTAAAAGAATTTAACACCATGGAGCTGAATTTTGGGAGCCTAAAAATCTAACGAGAGGAAATTCGAGCATTTTTTGCAACCCCTCGAGTTCATCACAATGAACCAACTCCCCACTCCGTCTACCTGGGTTTGTCAGGGCACCCCAATGAACCTCCCGGCACTCAAATTCATGGCCTCACTCAGAACGGTATGCCCGATTTCAAAACAAGTTTAAAAATGAGTCGCCCTTTCCTTAGCTTCTCACCCACCTTTTTCCTTTCCCTCACACGATTCTTCTGCCATCCCAATTTCCTCTCCATCTTTTTTGCTTCCATAGCTCCCAAAAAGGAGGTCCCGAAGAAGCACAAGACTACCCCGGGATCCAGCTCCTACTAACCTACTCCCCCATCTAAAGATCTGGGCCAATTCATCACCTATGCAGTGGAGCATCTCTATCACGACTCCCTCTACAACCGCACTTTTGTGCCAAAGCAGGGTTTCACCACCTCCAATGCTTATTTCTCGTACTAGATTTAGTGAAAGGGGTAGGGAAAGATTTGTGAGCATCCCCCGTAAGGTATCGCTGTTGACTAATTTTCTGACATGGCTACCCAAGACTGACTAAATTCCCCGGCAATGGTGCCAAAAACTTGTTGGTTGATGTATGTATATATCAAATTTACCAAGTAATTAGCATTGATGCCAAAGACTAACTAATGTCCCCGAAAACGGCACCAAAAACTTGTTGTTGACTTATATATGTATAGACCAAATTTACCAAGTAATTAGCATTGCTACCAAAGACTAACCAGTCCCCTGGTGACGCATACCAAAAACTTGTTTGACTGATTTTTATGTAGAATATGTGTTTGTCCTTTTTGTAAAATGGATTCCTTAAAAATTTTGTTTGGTCTAAATTACTGCAAGTGCATAGGTCAGTACAAGTAATAAAAGGGGATTTTTAAGTCTAGATATCGTTCCCACGAGGATTGATGATAAATCAAAAGATTAACTACCCCAACTACTCAAGATCCTTACTATTTGAACTCCAATGTTAAAATAATGAGAGAACTAATAAAATAATACTAAAGTAATTTTACTAGTACATATAAAAAAAATTATACAAGTGGATTTGAGGTTCACTGAGTGATACAACACTGGGAAATAGACTGATGAATGATTGTCAATTTCTGCATCATTTTGAGTCATAGCTGCTTCATTAGCTGAAAGCCGAGTCATATTAAAGATGCATCAGTGCATAGCCTGGATTTCTCCCCAACCATACCTTTCACTAATTAGAGATTCATGTTCATTTCTTACTCATGTGGATCTAATCGGTGGTTACTTCAGCGATATAATCTTCTAAGATCTAGGTATTTTTCCTTTTCAAGATTTTTTATAGCCAAATCTGGGGATCCTAAGAATTATTGCCCCTATGCATGTGATATTGCAAGCGTTCTCCAATTTAACTGGCACCTCATCCTTCAATGCTAATGAAATTATCCATATCCTTGATTTGATATATGCTAACACGGAATTAGAATCATTTCATCAGAAAGAGGAGAAACCTCTGAGAAATTAAACTGATATTTCCTCCAACTAACCTCACACAATGAGTGAGTTAGTGACCTATCTAAGTAATCTTTCAGAGTTCATTAGTTCCAAAGTATTAGTCTACCATACCCACAAGGAATTGCTCCATACCCTAAGGATTCTCCATCTCTGTGTCACTGTTAACCAATTCTATATATAGGATCAAATCCGCCACGTTACTAAGGACTATCTAATCCCCCAATATATGCATCAAAACTGTTGACCAAATAGAACACATGGATGCTCATGTGAAAATAATTTGTCATCAATTCAATAAGATTTAGTCGGGTCAAAATGTTGCGAAAAGTAATGTGCTGTACAAGTCATAAAAAGTGACCTATAAGTCCCGATATCATTCCCATGATAAAAAAAGAATTTAAAGTTAAACTACCCTAACTACTCAAGTTCCCCAATTATTTGAACTTCCATTTCATATAATTTTCGCAACCTAACTAGAATTCTACCGCTTAAATTTCTACATCTATAATGAAAAGGAAAATTTTAAAATCCTTAGACCTAAATCGACATGAACCATATTATTACGAAGTAGACACCGGAATTTCACTCCGATGTGAAATAATCACCCTAAATACAATCTAATTCCTATTCTTTCATGGATTGAATTTGAAGATGCCAAGAGGTAAGTTAGTATATTTTGATTTCTTAACTACATACAATTCACTGATTAGAGAGTCATGTTCATTTCTGAAACATGTATCTAACCAATTACTTGTAATCAGATTTTCTTTGTAAGATCTACGTATTTTTCTTTTTCAATACTTCATACCCATTTTTTATGACTGCATATTTCTTGCTTCCCAAGACAGGGCCATTTTCCAGATCTCTACAAGATGAATGATGTCTCATCCCTTAAGATTCCTAAAGAGTCTCTTTCCTGATTAGATCTAAGATAACACAGATAAAGTTCATTCCTCACATTCGTAAGGAGAAATCGAATTATTTAAATGGATAGATCCCTCAACTAAGTTCCAAACCATGAGTAAATCGATGATTTATCTAAGTAATCTTTGGGAGCTCATTAGTTCTTCAATAATACCTAGCATACCCCAAGTAATGCATCCATGCTCTCAGAATCCAACTCGTCACCGAGGCCTCCCGAAATCAAAGCCGCATAACAAATTCTTAATTGGGTATAAGTTACTAATGTTGGGAACAATTCACTTCATGAACAACACCATTCAAACAAATTCAAAATTCTCAATCCAAGAAATCTCCTTCTAATTATGCAGGAAATACCATAACAAACATCAAATCTTTCCTAGCGGAAGTTTGGTTTCTAGAAAACTGAATCGCACTAAACACTAAAATAGGGATCAGGAAATTTCCAATGCAACTGTAATTAACTGAAAGAAATAAATTCTATCTTTTCTCACTACTAGATTCAAACAAGAATCGGACCGTCTTTAAAAATAGCTCAACTTTCAAAATTTCTAAACAAATCAATGCTTTCAAGTCCGCAAACAAATTAAAAATCCCACGCTAACTCTGAATTTACTCAAGAAAAGAAAGAAAAATAAAAGAAAAGAGACAAAGAGTCCTCAGCCCCACCATTGGTTTTTCGCCGATCGATCGAAGGCTTCGCTCTCCTCAAATAGATTGGCTGATGAGCCCTAGAAGTTTGGCCCCAACCGGAGGTTACCGATAGGCGTGAGAGTTGATCCTCGTGAGGTCGTGGCCGTGAGTCGAGATCTCAAGGATTCTCGCTTCATGGGACCTTCGGGCGGTGTACATGCCTGATTTTGGATGTCATTCTCAACATGGATTAGGTTGACGGCCCATCGGGTTATCAGTGATGGTGACCTTGGGAAGGTCATCGCTTACACACCCAATGGTATTTGAGTCGTGTAGGGTCGCATATGCATGTGGTTTGATGCGTATGTGTGTGGAATTTCGGGACAAAATTCTTTTCAAGGGGAGAGAATGTGAAACCCAAAGAAAATACTAATTTTCTGAAAAATGGTAAAATGGTAATTTCGGTCAAAATCCAGAAATTTTCTAGATCTTGGATGACAAAATGGACTTCACCGTTGGAATTGTCTCGCAAAATCTATCTACCACATCGGTTTTACTAATTCGAGACAAATGACTTCACGTTTTCAAGGCAACGGTAGCGCGGCATACTTGGCACATTTTGAAAGGCCTCAAGAGCTACGTGTCATGTGTAGAAGCATTGGGGTCAAACATGAGCCTGGCGGTGGGCCATGGTGGATGCATGGCATGATGCCATTAGAGTGAAAACCCAGCAGAGGGATAAGTGGATATGAATCAAGCCAACAATGATGGCTTGACATGTGGCAAGTAGAGTGACAAAAAAGAGGAATAAAAATGAAAAGAAAGAAAACTTCTCCATTTTGGGCTTGAAATCCTACAAAGGGAGGGAGAATAGATTTTGCAGAGAGAAAGCCTGAAATTCTTCTAGATTTCAAGATTTTGACCGTTTGCTCCCTACCTAATAAGAGGCAAAGTTGCCTCGCTGCAAGGGCCACGCGCTGGCATCACCTTCCAGGAGTTTCACTAACTCCGGGAGTAGGGTCTTCCTACTTGGTTACTTCTTATTTAAAATGCCATGAAAACGGTGTTTTAGTGAGCTGGCGAGGTCGAATAGTTTGCATTTCAGTCCAAGAAAAGGACTACATGTCGGAAGCTGACTACCCGCACTACACTGACATCGACATGGGACTCGTGCTGCACGCCCGTGAAAATTATTTTTAGACTTAAAATGTCCATGTAAAATTGCTTGATGTTATCAGGAAAATCGGTACGCCGGAAATTCCAGACCTGCTGGTAAAATCCCGGACTAATCTCAAACTGAAAATGATGTAGTGTTATTGCTTGATACTTGAATAACATGCAAATTGTGGTTAGAGTGTTTGGGGCCGAAATAGTCGCGGAGTTTTCTGGCCCTCTGCAGGATGTATCGCCGGAATTTTCGGGCAATTTCGATAAAGACACTTACTATTGAGACCGTTAAAACAGCTCAGGGCTACTGGACTAAAATTTTCCATGTGTGTTGTTTTGGCAAATATTTTTTTAAATTGATGGCATGGATTGTGTGGAAAATGATATGTTGATGCATGCTAAATTGATGTGTTAATATATGTTGAATTATACTTTGTTGCGATGTGTGGGAAGCAAAGAGTGTAAAGTGAGTTACGCCACAAGTAGAGATATGATTTTAAAGCAATAAACTCACCACCATTGCTCTGAAAGTATAGTGTTTTGATTGATTGGAAAGCTGTTTCACCAAACCGCTTGAAATGTGGAAAATTTAGAAACACCTGATTTAGTGACCATTGTATAAAACCATATATATTTTGTATAATGATCAACAAAAATAAGGTAATATCTCGATCCATCAATTCCAAGATAACCAGTGACCCCCACACATCAATGTAAATAAGTTCATGGCTCATGACTTAGAGACTATTGACAACTAAAGGGTTGTTGATGGTTTTTATTGATAGAACATGAATGGCTGGCAGCGTAAGACAAAGTTTTAGTTTCTATGAATAGAAGAGAAAAATTTTTAACAAGACGACGTGGATGGTTTTAATAGAATACGCCCAAGACGCTTGTGCCATCCATCAATAGAAGTCCGCTCATGCACAATATTTAGCAACCTTTTTTGATGCTACTATGGATTCCGGAAGGTGTAGATGCCATTGTTACATGCCCTTTTTGTAGAATTTGAGATCTTTGGCCCTCACAAGAAAATTAAAAAATGATGAAATTCAACAAAGACATTATTTCGTTTGGGTGAGATGATGAACTTAAATTAAATTTTTGCAAAGGTTTGAACACAAAGAATATCACGCAATGTAAAAAAAAAGTTCTGGTGAAGGAGTGCAAATAAAGAACCAATATGTGAGACTCCGCCAAACCCGAGCCATCACCGAGAATTACTCGCCGGGCCATCATATTCTAATGAATAGATAAATCGAAAGATCACCGCGATATTATGAGAAGCAATCAATCAAGTAACCACTTTTAGACATTCTTCCATTAGATGATAGCACAATTTATCAAACATTCTGAGAATGGAATTGAGGACAGACTCGGGCAATGTGGCCCAATTTGATCACAGAGTCGCACTGGGCTTAGTAACGCTCGACGACGGACCGCTCTGTGAGATGCTTATCGAGCGATGACCAATACGCTAGTTCCATTAAAGTTTCTCGCTAAGTTGAACCTAGAGGCCCACGCGTAATCATGTTTCTCAAGGACCACAATTGACTCGGGTGTAGAACGCCTATCTTCGTGAAGTCGCGTAAACAACCGCTTGTTGTGTCGCGCTCCAGCGCCGTGATATGCATCATGTCCAATCGGCTGGGTCGCGGCAACTCCTCAAAGGCCAATGACGATTCTCGCTCGACAATAGGCGCCGATCTCCCAAAACTGACCTAAGCCATTCAACACATAAAGAGTTAGGGTCATCATCCGAAATCGATTTATCAATAATGGCTATTTCATCAGCCAAGGCCTTCATAGTGTGGAGGTATTCCGTGATCGACCGAGTTCCACTGGATTGGGTGAGTTCTCCTTTAATCGTATAGCTCGAAGTTCGATCGGGCATATAATTTTAGCTTTGTCAAAGTGTCATGAGAGGTCTGTGCTGTAGCAGGGGTGATGGAGGGAGATGTAGATGCTAAAGTAGCACTCAATATAAGTTTATCCTGACGAACCCAATGGGTCTTGCGCGGCTCATCAACGGCGGTACCAGCGGAAGAGGGACACCGAAGGGTGCCTCGATGACAGTCGAAAACGAACCAATGAGAAATATCAATCGAAAGCACGCCATCGAGGAAAGGTGGTGGAGTTAACTTTCGGCCACACGGCGTTGATGCTGAGTGCAATGAGGATTTATTTGCTACTAAGGAGGTCAGATTAAAGTTCGATTTTGGATCTGAGGGAGGGAAGACATGGCAGGGACTTGGATCGGTGACTCGTTAGAGATCTGTGGCTCTGATACCATGTAAAAGAATAGATTTTCCGATACCTTTCATTGATAGAAGTTCTAAATATATACAGAGTGATTGAGAGTCTAATTTAGTAAACATGTTAATGGTAAGGCTTAAAATTACTAATACTATAATTACATAAAGTTGGTCAATGGTAAGGTTAGTAATTAAGCTATCGTTATAATTACATTCAAATATAGAATTAATGACAGAACATGATTTGAGGCTAGACATGTGCTTCCCTTATATGGTTTGGCTTGATTTCTCGGCTCGTCTGTATTTGTTTCCCTGAATTCAACATCAACAACATTTTGAGACTGTTCTTAATTATCTATGTTGGGATTAAGTGTAACAATAATGATAAAATTAAAGTAAGAGAAAACGAAGAAGACACATGGATTTTATGAGGGTTCGGTAATGCGTCTACATCCACGAGACGACTATTCAAACTTTCATTATGTCCAAAATAAGATTATGTGAGAAGGTATTTATAATTACAAATTAAGATATTCAAATGCCTGAGCGGATGACCGTTTTCTTTTAGCCTCAATATGGCACAAGAATCTATTTGTCTTCAAAGATCAAACCAAAAAATAAATAAATGTCTACATTAATGACCGTTTACTTTCCTTGAATTATTTTTTATATATATATATATATATATATATATATATATATATATATATATATATATATATATATATAGTATTAATCAATGATCTAGAATTTCAACAACACTGTATACGGACCTCGATTGATTATATGTACGTTGTTTGAATCTTAATATCTTATCCAATTGGTCTTCCTGGTTTTATTTTTATTGATTGATATATTTATTTTTTTTAAATTTCCTTACAAAAGCGAATCAAGCTTTTGCTCGTTCTTCACAGTTTCACAAAGATCGCATAGAGTAGAGGTTATTAACTTATTACACGAAAAGAGGAGAGAAACCGAAAGCTATGGATGGGGTAGAGCACAGGAAAGGAAGGGGCTAACGGATTAACATCCATGTAGTAGAAAGGAGAAGGAGAAGGAAACGGTGAAGCTTAATCCCATCATTCTATTCATCCATGGCTTCCCTCAATCGTCCTTCTCCAGGCGCCACCAGATTTAGGGTCACCAAACGCTGGCTCCTAACCTCCACGGCTATGGGGACAGCGATGCTCCCTCCGATGTGGGCAGCTACACCTATTTCCATGTCGTCGACGACCTCGTCGGAGTTCTTGACGCCATGGGAGCCGATCAGGTGTTTGTCGTTGACACGATCAGAGCCATTATCGCTTGGTATTTCTGCTTGTTTCGGCCCGACAGAGTGAAAGCTCTGGTGAATATGAGCGTGGCCTACTATCCCAGGCACCCTATATACAAGCCTCTCCAGCTCTACCGCCGCCTCTATGGAGACAACTTCTACATATGCAGATTTCAGGTCTGGAATTTTTATTTTGCGTTTATTCATTTCACCCATGCATTCATTTCCCACTAAAGCTCTTGAGAGGAGGAAGCATTCCGATGTGGACTTCAACATTCATCGAGGCTGGGTTACTTTTTAAAATCAGTTGGTTGGCATATTAATATTTTAGCCAATCGGCCTTTGATATCGTTTCAATATTTTAGAACCCTTTCAACTCCCACTAAAAGGCATTGTATTATCTTTCAATTGGACCGCGTCCAGCGGATGGTACTTCAAACACTTCTTGATTTAAAAGTCTTCTTGTACATGGAAATTTTTGGATGTATATGCAAGGAGGCTGGAGAAATGGAAAGAGAGATAGCTGAGGCTGGAACTGCTATAGCTTTGAGTCGATATTCGGAAATCGTGATCCGAGCCCACCATGTTTGCCCAAAGGAAAATCCTTCCAAGATGTATCTGCAGATGGCACTCCAATCGCGTTGCCGCCGTGGTTGCCGGAGGAAGAATTTCATCACTACGTCACCAAATTTGAGGAGAGAGTTTTACTCGGAGGACTAAACTACTATCGAAATATGGATCGGTAAATAGCCTAGGACGCAAGATTCATCCATTCTGATTTGTTTTTTCAAATTTCATATTAAATTTCTTTAATAATTGATGAGAAATCCGGGAACTGACAGCAGCATGGACGGGGAGTGCTAAAGTACCGATGGTAGTTTATTGTGGGCGACATGGAATCAGACGTATCACTTCCCAAGATGCCATGAATACATAAATGGGGGTGAATTCAAGAAGAATGTGCCGCTTTTGGAGGAAGTTGTTGTGCTGGAAGGAGTAGGCCATTTTCTGCAAGAAGAAAAACCAGATGAGATCAACAAACACATCCATGAATTCTTCCACAACTTCTTATTTGCTTAATTGATCTCTCCTCTTCATGAAAGCACTTGATCTTCTCTTGAATATTAAATATTAATTAAGAAATAAAATTGTCAAATTCTGAAGGGTACGTATTTGGGTTCTTGGAGAAAAGTGCAGTTAGTATTTCTTGTTGGCATATAATTAATAATATAACCACGTGAAATTGCCGTTAGGAGTTTTGTTTGTTTCACACTCTTGACTTTGCTGTCGATTCGTGCATCACGCCATTTGTCAGTCTTGACTTAGCTGCCTCTTATGTTAAGTCCAATCGCCAATCGTGTTTCACAACACCTCCAACATTGTACTTAATTCAATCAGAGAGTTTGGGGGTCAAAAATGACCCTTGTTTTTAAACAAATATCGAATTTAGCCTTTTTTTTTTTTAATTATTATTCAATATAACCTCTGTCATGTCACTTAAAAGAGATGTTCAATTTTTTTATTTTTTTAATCTAAGCCAATAACTACGATTTCATTTTATATTAAAACCGTATTAAAGAAAATTTATTATATTATAACAAAATACTTAATCGTAAAAAATGATATTTGATATTTATAATGTATGTTTCATGTACTGATAAGGCCTGGTAACAAGACCACAAGTGCCCACTCACTGCGCCTAAGCAAAAGAGCCACCCAACGAAACACGCAGCCCACTTGCTAAACCCTGGTGCGAGAGGCATGCCGACAAACATTCGCATTTTTACTCCTTCATTCAAGCCTTTCACGCCAACCTGCACTAAGTGTCCAATCCGCTCTACCAAAGGCCGATCATGGGAAGTCCTCTATAGAAACAGTAAATGTATCAACCTTAATAATATATTATCCCGCAAATCCAACAAAATCGGTCACAAAGAAAGATAATACAATTTCATCATCAGCCTGATCCCCAATAAGGAAGGAAGATTATCCCAAATAAACTGCTATTTCTATATCCTTTACCGAATCCGATACCGATAATAACAAGAAATATCTCATCCACGGAAATCGAATCCAATCACCATCCAACCTGGGCAGTAACATCTACTATAAATACAAGTGTCATCCCATCTAATAGTGCCGCATGAATACTCACAAGAACATATTCGCCCTCTATAAGCGCCTCTTTCTCTCAAAAAAGTTAAACCGACTTAGGCATCGGCTGCCACGGCGAAAGCCCCGCCGAATTTCCTTCTTTCTTGTTTTTGAGTGCTACGTCCGCATTCGCAGACCAAAGACGCAACGATCTTATTTCAGCCCATACAATCCAAATATCGCAACCCAAATTGGCCGCTAATCCAGTCATGCCCAATCCAATTTCTACACTCTCCAAACTACCCGATTGAAAGCATCATAGTGAAACATCCAAACGTGGCGTCCTAGCTTCTAAAATATTCAATCCAAGCAAATTGAGATTGTGGGCTTTAGGAATTTTGGAGATGCATAAGGGCCAGTGAAATAGCAAAGCAATGGAGGAGGGATTAATAGAGCACAGAAGTGTTAGGGCAAATGGAATCAACTTTCACATAGCTCCAAAACCCCATGAATAAACTAGTTAAAAGATTTTTCTATACGTAGTTGTGTAAACAGTAAAATCATTAATAGGATACCCCAAATCCAAGGCCATCTATATATGTTGTTGGATGTCCATCATACATAATTCAAGTGGTACACCGTTCACCATTTCAAACAAACAGACACAAGGCATAAGAAAAAGAAAGTCTTGGATTTGAGGTGATGATAATTTACTATAATGTAACTTGAAGTGTTAAGCTTTTAAAAATGAATATATATATTAAATATGTTGTTGGATGGAAATATCAAATATTAAATAGTTTTACCGCATGCAGGAGCCTGGTGGAGGCATTGAAACTGAGTTTGGTTGAGATTGGTATTGACAGTTGTTATATTTTCTCAGTACTTCATTACCCGCAGTTCCATCCCAATTACCTTACCTTCTTGGCTGTCCGAGGATGAAGTACTTCAATGTTATGTGACCCACTATGAGAAAACCGGCTTAACAGGAGGTTTAAACTACTACAAAAATTTGGACCTGTACGTATTGTTGTTGCCTTCATTAATCTTAATTTTCATTTTCATTGGTTAATAAAGGTGTATGTCTTAACTGCTGCCCATATTTACATTCTTCTCTGCAGAAGTCTGGAACCTGCAGGAGAGGGAGCAGTTGAGGTTCCCAGCCGTTTATTGTGGCGATCTAGACTTTTACTTATAATACCCTTGTGTGTTTGGAACCCATAGTATTAAAGAAAGAAAATAGAGAAGAAAAATGTTAAAAGAAAATTTGAAGGAAATAAAAATATAAGTTTAAACATAATAGATTAATTATATATATTTATTCAAATTCATTTTATTTGTTTTTCTTTATTATATAAGGATTATGAAATTTAAAAATATGTAAAATTTTAAGGAATTTTGATTAAGTTTGAATTTTTTTTTTTATGGTGAAAACAAACATAAGAAAATCATTTTTCTTAATATTTTTTTCATTTTCCTAATATTTTTCAGGTTCTAAATGTATTTGGCAATCATAAACTGGAAACACAAACACTTTTGAATATTGTTGTGATCAAAGGAGTTGGCCATTTTCTCCATGAAGAGAAGTCAGATGAGATCAACCAATACTTCTATGACCTCTTTATGAAGTTCTGATTTCAAGCTCTATTTCATCCACATTACATGTGTAATAATAAGTGGGTGCCATGTTTGATTATGTGGAAATCATTTGGGTCATTTGAATATTTCGTTAAAAGATATAAAATACCCTTAAATTTATGAATGTAATCACTCCCCTATTTTTTCTTGAAGAATGACCTATTTCAAACAAAAATACCCTTTTCTAATTCATGTATTTGCATTGTCCCTTAAAAACTGAGTTATTTTTGAAAAAAAAAAAAAAAACATTTTTGATAAAATCAGACCAAAAATTGATGAAGATCAGATTTCAAAATTTAGGTATTCAAAAGGTCATTTAATCAAATAACCCTTTATTGCTTTACTTGCATTACGGTCATTCCCTTTTGCCTCTTTTTATTATTCCATCACACAAAGATGTCCAAGAAGGAAAAGCCAGATGAAATCAACAAAAAAATTCTGATTTCTTTCCGTATTTTTTTTCACTAAATCGTTGTTCTCCTGTGAGGTATTTTGTTTTATAAACTAGTTGGAAGACCTATTCTACATATCAATAAATAAGCTCACCTTTTTTCTCTTTCTTTTGGTCTAAACTTGTCCAAGAAGATTATTTGGATTAAATAAACCACATTTTCAGCACAAAGGTCCAAGTAATCAAAGCACTATGTAAGAGATCACTTCTCTATTTTTATTTGTGAAAACAGGCTTCTAAATGACAAACAAAACAACTTCAAGAAATGGTCTGAAGACTGAAAATAGAAGTTTATGATGCACTAATTTAGTTGAGGAATACAATTTTCCTTTATTGTTGCCCAAACAAAGTCCGAGGAATGATCCTCAACCCTTTTCTTGAGCTCGACACACAGACAGATAATCACCACAAGAATTCGCCACAGCAGGGCTGATTTAGCGCAGCTTAACAACTTTCTGGCCTACGACGCTTTTCAACATTGAAGTGAACATCCAGGAGGCCGGTTATGCCAGCAGTTATCTTCTGACCAACTTTTACAGGACCAACGCCTGGTGGAGTGCCTACACAAACATGGTCCACAACACAATTTAACAGGCTTTTTATTTACACTTCATTTCATGTTCATCTCATAGAGAGGGTAAGGCTGAATTGTCATGGGGGTTTTGAATGATTAAAATTAATCATATCAATGTTCATGTTAGATCATTCATTAATAAACTGTAATAAGCTGCATTCTATTATGTTAGAACAATTGTAGAACTTTGAAATTTCAAATCGCAGTATTTAACATGTGATATAAACACCATAAAGCTCAACTTTGGCCCACAGAAAGAACACAAAATTTACTAAAAGAGGCTAATATGTTTGCTAATTTGATGCTACTTGTCAACTAGGCAAGATATGTATTTTTCTATTAGTGTTTAAGAGTCAATATATCAACAACAGGAGCAAGAGAAATACCAAAGCAATACCTGTAAGTATGACATCTCCTTCAAGAAGTGTCATCATAGAACTTATGTGGCTTATGAGAAATGGAATCTTAAAAATCGTGTCTTTTGTTGAGCCTTTCTGCCTTGTTTCTCCATCTACCTATGGTGAACAAAATCCTTTCAACCTCAGTATGTTTAAAATCACGAACAACAAAAGATCTATTCATCTATACAGCACTGAAGGAAAATTGAGAATCAAACTATGAAAAGTTTGGGACCTTTAACCAGAGTTCCAAGTTGTCAGGGTCTGCACCATTGATGTGGGCAGCTTCAAAATAAAATAAAATAAAATAAAATCAGAATATCAAATTGTAGAAAAATATTTCACGATATAGCCACAAATGATACATGCTCAGAGAAAAATCAAATAAACAGTAAAAGCCCTGTTATTATTTCCTCACATGCAATCTTGGCAAGAAAAAAAATGGTAAGCCAGGACATACTGCCTAATCTAGTGATGTAGGGGTGTCATATGCATGCATACTAATGTAATTGCAGCGCTTATGTTTTTGCTTTTCTTTGCATATCATTATAAACGAATGTGTATGTATGTGATAACAGGGAAGTTAAGACTTCAGAGAAAAGTAGATGGAAATAGATATTAACGACTTCGATAGGAAGAAGAGTTAGCTCCCAAGCAACTTCAACTGGCTTAATTAAGCTACTGATCTTCAAATGGATTCAGGAATACAAAAAAAAAAAAAAAAAAAAAAGGAAACCAAAAAGGGGGAAAAAACAGAGCCTTCTATTGTCATAAAACTATAACCAAGGTGGAGTATAGTCAATAGAATGGTTTCTCTTTCCCCCAAGAATTGGCCCCTGTTGTGTTTCAACTACCTAAAACAAACAAGTTATAAATGAGATATAAGGACTCCATCAACCCACTCCCCAGCTGTCACTCATTCAGTGTTTGTGAGGCTTACTTTAACTTCTAGCAGGTAACCTTCTTAGAGTCCAAAATTTTCGTCAGTATCTAATCTTTAAACTTAGTTTGAACTAACTTCCTTAGGAGAAAGACGTAAAAGAAATACTCGAAACAATTCTTACAACAGAACTGATTGGCGTGAATGTATCCTGTCCCTTAGATAGAGTCCATGGCAAACCTGCAGCCTGGCAGAAAGCACAAAAATGGAAATCAGCACCAACTTGAAGAGCATAACATAAAATAAAACAATGCAAAACAGAACAAAAAAATGAATATAATATCCTTCCTACTGAACTTGTATTAATGTTAAAGAACAAAAGCTATACCTTGGCAGTAGCTTGGATTTCTCTTGCAGTCATATCCAGTGCAACTGCATAACCTGAAGCACAAAAAAAAAGTGATAATTATGAATGTATGCACCATATTGGAGAGAAAAACACCAATATGTGGGCAAAAAATTATACCATTAAAGAAATCATACTATAATCAGCTCTAATAGTGGGTAATTTAATTGTAAGGATCAGCGCAACCCCAAATTCCACTGCTAAACTAATAGATGATATTTAAGCAATCACAGATCCATGGATGATGATGCTGTCATTGAATCTGTCAAATTACTTTGCACTCAGTTGCACCTGATTGGAGATGAAGCCTTAGTAACACATGCACAATTTGATGGTTCTATATATCAATGGATTTAGAACTTTTCTTTTTTTTTTTTTGATGAGTAAAAGCATATATATTCAACAAAAGAGCACCCAAAGGGGCAACAGGTACACAGTGGTATACAAGAGGGTCCCACCAAGGAACAAAGGAAGAGAAAAAAGATAGGCAAAAATGAAAACCCACTGGCCCACAAAAGACTATACCAACCAACACTCAACTACATCCCAATTAAGTCAAAAAATCATCCAAGGATCTAGGCCTTTCAACAATGTATACATTTGACCAAGACCATAGATTACAAATAAAGGAGGTTTTCATCCTTTGAGTTGAGAAGTCTTTGTTTTCAAAAGCGATATAGTTCCTTTCACGCCAAATGGTCTAGAAAATGCTGAGAGGGGCTGTCATCCAAGCTTTTTTACGCTTCTTCCTCACAAAAGAGCCCCCCAAGATAGGATGGTCTCTCTAATAGACAACGGGAATACCCATTTTACATCAACAATAGCTAAGAGGAGTTCCCAGATCACTTTGGTCTGTGAGCAATGGACAAACAAATGATCAACTGTCTCCTCCTCTTTCTCATAGAGAAAACATATGTTTGCTAAGGTCCTTCCCTTCTTTAAGTTGTCCAGGGTTAAAACTTTGCCCTAAGAGGCTTCCCAAGCAAAAAAAAACCCACTTTCATGGGAACCCAAGAATTCCAAATTAACTTATAAGGAAACACAACATTTTCAGATTGATCCATAGCCTTGAAGAGAAGCTTCACCGAAAATTTCCATTTTGTCTCCTTTGAAAACATCAGTCTTCTTTGATTCTTAATAATTTGCTTTCCTTGAATGGTATTGAGAAGAGAGAGGATCTCATCCAATTCCCAATCAATGAAAGATCTAATAAAGCGAGGGATCCATCCTCCTTATTCCCTAGAAGAGTCCCACAGTTCACCCACTAACGCCTCCTTGTTGTCAACCAAAGAATACAGAGAGGGGAAAGAAACACAAAGAGCCTCCTCTCCTTACTAAACGTCCTTCCAGATGCAGCCTTCTACCATTCCCCAGAGAGAAAACGACATGGGAAAAGATTGTATCCCATTCCTTTCTAAACTCC
Organism: Tetrastigma voinierianum; assembly: GCA_016808115.1. Taxonomy (NCBI): domain Eukaryota; kingdom Viridiplantae; phylum Streptophyta; class Magnoliopsida; order Vitales; family Vitaceae; genus Tetrastigma; species Tetrastigma voinierianum. Next base: position 254,907 of record JAEQBH010002697.1, read on the forward strand.
TTCCAGACGCTTGTCCCAGAAGTACCTCTAAAAGCATAAGAGAACCAACCTCCTCGTTCCTCCCCAAATTTCCAACGAATGACATTCCTCCATAAAGTATCTCTTTCTGCTTATGGCCAAATCCATCATTACACAAAAGGGCCCTATTGAGAATAGAAAGGTCTTTAGCCCCTAAACCTCCCTTCTTTTTGTTTGCATAAACCATGGACCATTTAACCTGGTGAGGCTTTTTATCCATATTGCCTCCGCCCCACAGAAAGTCTCTTTGAATATGTTCTAACCTTAGTCTAACCCTTTTAGGGAGACGAAAAAGAGACATGAAGTATAGTGGTAAGCATGATAAGGTGCTTCAAATGAGGGTTAACCTTCCTCCTTTGGAGATGTACTGTCTATTCCATAAAGTTAGCTTCTTTATGAACCATTCCTCGATCCCATCCCACATAGCTACCGAATTATGAGGGCGCCCAAGGGGAGTCCCAAATAGGAGGATGGAAGGGCCCCTACCTTACAACGTAGTTCTAAAGCTAAAACATCTACATCTATAATCCTCCCCATTGGAATAATCTCACTTTTATTCATGTGGTAAGGAGATTCCAATTGGGAGAACTCTCTGCTTCTTTTTCTCCATCTTTTGCTGATTTAATCATCGGATAGCATAGCCGGCACAGCACACTGCCGTTGGATCACCTTTTATGAATTACTGTACTTCTGCCTAAGTGCTTAGAGGTTTCGACGATTTAGATAACAACAGGAACAAGATGAATAAATCTATTTTTGGCATTAAAAACCTTTGAAAATATATAGGCCAAATCACAAACCGAATCAAAGTGAGATCATGATGTGGGCGTACCTCCAACATAATCCATGGCATCAGCCTCAGGAACGTCACGAGCCGCCCAATCACAACTGCCAATTCCACTTCAGGATGAAGTGATTCCAGTGAATGAAACCTCGATCGTGCCTCCATTTTCCAAGTAGGACGAGGTCGGCTTGAGGAACACCGGCTCCTGTAAGCAACCGTAAATCTCAATTCTAAATTGAAAAAAAAAAAAAAAAAAGGATAGAGAATGCATCCATGAGAAAATATTTGTTGTATGGTTGGTGGGAAGATAAAGGAAAAAGAAAAGGAAATTCATGGGAGAAACCGTAGGAACGGCGGTGCCCATCTCTTTGGCATGAGCAGCATAGTTTCTGCCGACGGCGACGATCTTAGTGCCCATTTGCAAGAGGTTATGGGAAGCAGAACAAGGCGTCGCCATTGCCTCCAAATCACTCTTCTCAATCAAAACAATAGCTTTCTGGGTTGGAGCCCTAAGCTTCTCTATGAATAAGTATGGAACTTATCAACAAATCTGTCTAACTTGGCAATTTCCCGGAATTTTCTGTAAACGAAGTACCCTTTTTTTTTTTTTGTTATGGAAATTATTGAAATTTTGATTTTGTATTTTAGTTCATTGTTTTCTATTGGTAAGTTTTGTAGAAATATATGTTATTTAAAAAATATATATATTAAAACAAGTCGAAAATTAAAATAATGCCCAAACACGTCCAGCATCGTAATTCCAGAGCTAATGACTACAATGATTGTAATTTTTTTTAAGCTTAATGCCAGAATCGCACTACTGTAGATACTATTTTTAAGTCAATGCTGTAGCTTGTAGACTTTTATATGCTCCCGCAAGATGATGTGATGTGTCGCGATATTGTCACCTTTCATCATGCGTTTAGGGCATTATGGTGATGTTATTGTAACGCCTAATCGATGCAGGTTTTAAGATTGAATCGAGATCGGACGTGAATATTTTTAATTGCTGCAATCTTCCTTTTAAATTCCATGCCTTGCCTCACGCGGCGCGCGATATACAATCGTCGACCTCGAACGTAACGCCGCGATACTAATACGCTTATCGCGATATTACGAAGTATTTGCTGATATTCAAAACGCGTATGATATTGCTCTTTTACATTCATGACGGTGCCCATCTCTTTCACATGAGCAGCATAATTTCTGCCGATGGCGACGATCTTAGTGCCCATTTGCAAGAGCTTATGGGAAGCAGAACAAGGCGTCGCCATTGCCTCCAAATCACTCTTGTCAATCAAAACAATAGCTTTATGGGTTGGAGCCCTAAGCTTCTCTTTGAATGAGTTTGGAACTAATGCACAAATCTGTCTGACTTGGCAATTTCCCTGAACTTTCTGTAAACCGGAAGTTATTGAAATTTTGATTTTGTATTTTAGTTCATTGTTTTTTATTGGTAGAAAAAAGAGTTCTGTACAAAATATACTTTATTTTAAAAAAAATTTCTAAAATAAGTCTAAAATCAAGTCATTACTAGGAACTGTGATTTACTTTTATTATAGGAAAGCATGAGACCCAGAATCAGAAGCAATATTCAGATATGATTTTAGACAAGAATGAGATATATAATTTTTTTTTTCATGGTTTGGCAAGGGTATTGGTAATTGAACTTCTGGAGAAAATCATAGATGGCATAATTTAGATCTTCGAAATGAAACATTTTATGTCTGATGTTTACTGCAATTAAAGAACTCTAGAAGAAAATAGTGACAAGAAATAATGCAGGGCATAGGATATATTATTGTACCTACTATGCGCTACCAATGAACTCATTGGGCTTCGTCTTATTAGATTTACACTAGCTTCAGTAAACAGGGGCATCGATATCTTTTCAGCAGAGTCTAGACAACGAGTTTTGAACGGGAATGGTGCATTTAGAAAAAAAAAATCTAAAATATAATACTGGTTTCAAAAATATGCCTAAATCTAGCGCTTATAATTTTTGAAGACTTAGTGCCGACGCTCGTCCGCCGCTTATCGAATTTTAAAATTTTTCAAAGGTCGGCGCCGAACTTACGCTTATCGGTCGGTATTGCCCAAAACGCAGCCGAAAATAGCGCCATCATTAATAAATTGCTCTAACGTACGGCCTTCAAAATTTTAGTTTCAATGAATTACAAGGAACGCCACTTTTAAAATGCTAAATTCTCAAACGCACTGGGCTGATATTTCAAAACTTATTATATTTTAGATTTTTTTTTCTAAATGCACCATTCCCGTTCAAAACTCCTAGACAACCCCCATAATTTCCCAATACTGTACGGAAACAGCATATCCAGCCTGTACAAACAGTGCCATGCTCCCCACCCTGTACGGAAAATAGGAGTTAATCATAAAAAGTAATTGAAGTCCTGAATCTAATGGAAATTTAACAGGCTATTTCAACGGTATTTGGTTTTTACTTTTTAGAGTTCCAACCGGTTTTCAATTTGACATTATGTAGAAAAAGCAATAATAAATTTTAGAAGGAAGAGGTGCATAACTAGATGTTTGCAACTCGATGAAAATATCCAATAGCTATCAGTGAAAATGCATCTTAGTGAATAGAAGCAAAGAATGGATAAATTTGAATGTGCGGAGCCCAAGATTGAAAACTCCACGTAAATTTTCAATAAAAGCATTTTCATAACACAGTTCCCAAATGTGAATTTATTGCACTGCAAGAATAATCATTTCTACTTCTGCTCCCACTGTAAACTATCCCCAACAGGCACTAATTAACTAGAAATAAGAGAGGTAAAGAAAACTATGAAGATATAATTACAGAAGGCCGGCTATGTATGTGATAAATTATCTTAGTGCCTATTTGCAAGTGCTTATGGCAAGCAGAACACGAAGTCTCCATTGCCTCCAAATCACTCTTCTCAATCAAAACAATAGCTTTCTGGGTTGGAGCCCTAAGCTTTTCTGTAAACCGGAAGTTATTGAAAATTTGATTTTGTATTTTAGTTCATTGTTTTCTATTGGTAGAAAACAGAGTTTTGTACAAAAATATGTTATTTTAAAAAAAAATTACTAAAATAAATCGAAATCAAAATAAAGCCCAAACTAAGGCGACTAAATGCATACAGACACATCATAATGCGCTTGTAATACTGACATTATATTTAAATTTTTTTTAAGCTTAATGTCAGAATCAAAGGATCACAAAGATTGCTTTTTTTTTTTTTCAAGTTAATGCTGTCAAGAAGCTAAGATTTTTGTAGACTTTTATACAAGTCCGCAGTGATGATGTCACTTACATTCTAATCGGTTATACGTTGTCGCTTCATCCGTGGTTCAGGGCATTGCTGCGATGTTGCTGCAACCGCCAATCGGCGATTTTTCCTTGAGCTGAATTGACCGCAAGACATTATTGGATTGCTGCGTAATTCTTCCCTTCCAATCTTGTGTCTTCAGCGTTTGTCGACATTGCTCTCGTGATGCGTACAACCGCCGACTTCGACGAATGTCGCGACACCGGCTACATTCGCCATGCATAATCGCGAGCTTACTCGCTACTTTTGTGGGTGTCATGATATTGTCGTGACATTCCTACTCGACACTCCTTTTAGATGAATGTTGCGACAAGTTTGTGAGTGTCGCAATATTGTTCAGTTGTTTCTCCAAGGACTTTTCACGTTTGTGTCACGACATAAGTTACACTGTTTTGCAGGAATCAATATCAAAAGAAGCAAAAAGAGTAAGAAAATGTGCTTAATTAACTAAGGCATGAAGTAAGTTATGTCGCGACATTACAACTTATGTTTAAAAACTCTTATCAGTGATTGAGTACATATGTTTAAAGGAAACACATGCATGTAGTTCTTACAGTGTGATTTAGCTCAACAGATGGAACAGGAGAAATTTCCAAATGATTGGTAGCATCATAGCTCAGTGTTCCATGCAGCCCACTTCCTGTTTCAAAGATGGATGTGTCTTTGTGAAATAACAACTGAAGATACTTCCATCAGAAGGAAACAACTGAATAGTTGCTGGAATTTGGACTTGAAGCCATTTAATTCAACTGGGAACGGATGGTGATAAACATCATTTAAATAGATAGTAAAATGTGACATTTCTCCCGCAACACAATCATTCAAACCAGACCCATTGACGACACTGTTTAACCCATCACAATAACCTACTCAAATCAAACAAAAACATTGTGAAAATCAAGTATATTGGAAGCTTGGGCAAAGGAACTTGCAGGAAAAAAAGGAACACTAAACTACCCAATGGAAACTAGTAACTAGAGGTCACAAAATTGTATCCTCCATCTAATCGCGTTAATATATCTGTGAAGAATGATGAACACAAAAAGGAAAATCAGATAATAGAAAAAATCCATGATATCTATGACATAAAAAGCGACAAATAATGAGAACAAGTGATCTTTGAAACACACCTACAAAGACAGTGAAGTCATAGGGCATATTGGAGATGCTCTTATTCTGCTTTGTGTCAAATATTGTCAGAATAAAGTCCCCTGGTTCCAAGATACTGAACAAAAATAACTGAATTCCTGGAGACACTTCTTCAAAGTGTAAATCTGCTATAGGTATAGACAAATTTCAACAACTTGATCATCAAAGCATGCCAATCCTGAAACAAGATTCCCAAATTGGTCTTGCTGGCGCATAAAGATTTCCATCACTTTAGAAAATATTTGTAATATATTGTTCCAAAGTTCCACGTCGCCACACAATTGGAGACATCCAGTGGTCCTGTTACAAGCAAAGTCCAAAATTTCACCACTAGAGAAAGACGAGACACTAAAACCCAGTCAAAGAAGTTTACATTTCCATGGAAGTGCATGTTGATCAGATCAATAATGTTATATCCTGGAGCAATTACTACTCTTTCCAATGCGCTACCACAAGAAACAGGATACAACTCATGGTTTTTTTCCCTATTAGACACAATAATGAATTTTATATAGAATAAATGAATATCATAAATTTCTTCTAAACACTATGCCTAAAAAGGCATGATTAATCATCAGATTATAATGCTAACAAGCATAATAAAGATTACTTTGGCTTCAATGATGCAACGTGAATCTAATTCAAAGATCTAACCAGCATGGGGAGAGTCATTCATTTTTGTATTCTAGAACTTGGGCCCCCACGGATCCAAAATGCATGGGAGCCAAAGTTATGTAGTGCTATGAACTTTCCACCCTAATCGATGCGGATGTCGGATATGAGAAACACTCCCCCCATACCCCCTCTCCTCCCACCAGCCCATATTAACACAACGTCTGCGTTGTCTCCCATGTAATTGCGGGGTCAAACAAACAAACACCCCCTTATAGACAAACCCCCACACAAGGATCGGTTATATTATCATTTGTAATGACCCGCATGTACTCAACCATTAGATATTGTCCATTTTGGACCCAAGGGGCCCTCGTGGTATACTTACATTGAACTAGAAACTTTCCCCCTATACATGGGATATGACATGCAAACACTCTGAGAAAATGAGAAGAACTTGCATTGCTATTAAATAATAATACTCCAACCCAAATTCATAAAATCAGGTGACACTCTAAATGCAGATCATGGTCTCACAATTAAAGCTAATAAAGGTACCACCCGGTCTACCTTATATGGTAGAGCGAGAAACTATCTGCAGTCCATTTTCACCTTCTACATGTAATAAAAAGCACTTCCTACGTAATACAATGAAATATGTATATACCATAAAATCCTGCCGATCACATATGGATCGAACACGATCCATCCTCCACATACCGATGAAGGCTTTCATCTGATCATAGGGTGAAGAACCTCTTGAAATTGCAAGTAACTAAATACAAATTTAGAATTGATTATATATACATTACACCAACGATATGTAATAGTAGTTGATATTTAATAGAATACATACCTACTCTGTATCTACTAAATGTGACCTATGTCTGTCCTGTAATACCAAGACCGATGGATCTGAAGCATCTGCATCATGAAGCCTAATGAACGTCATATGTATAACAGATAACACAAAGACACTATAATTAAAAAACATTGAGGTACTAGTATCATGATTCGTGTTTGGCAGAGGGTATGCCAGAATCAACAAAATTTATAACCTAATTCCTTCTACTGTCGTAGCATAACTACTGCAGTATAGTGGCTCTAGGGTCGAACACAGGGATGGGTTTTCTTCGTGTAAGTGACTACCGCTTGGCCCAAAATGTGAATTTCCAGCCATTTGGGGTGTGTTGTACAAACAATGGAGGTGGATGGTTTGCAGACTAAAAATAAAATGAAGTAAAATGTGAAAAAGAACTCCTTGAAGCATCGGGCTACTAGGTTTGAGGTCCTAAGGTAACTGAGGGGTCCTCGGGTCCTTTTCCTCTCGTTGGGGAGGATGACCTATAGTCATTTCTAACCAGATCTTCATTTGACACTAAAAACTAAACCCTAATAATTTTCCTTTTGAGATATAACATTTATTGGACATAAATGTTCCCGGTCAAGTGAAAATTTATCTCCTTGATCTACCCTACAGTAATAAATAAATGGCAACTAACCGAATCTTAGTGGATCTAGCAATAAGCATCCACTGAACCCTAAAAGATTGCCAAGTACTAGTCAATCAAGGTAAATCTAAGGGGTTTAAACCTAGAGTAAGAGATAGAAACATAAATGACAATAAATGCTTGCGTTAAACATGAAAACCAATAGTTTACCTCAGATTCAAAGCCTAGTAGTCCTCCTCTTCAAGGATAAAAGGGGATTAGCCAACCATCCCTTGAGTTGTCATCCGGCAAAGTGACGCTTCGGCACTGGCCAGCGAAAGAAAATGAGAGAAAGAAAAGAATGGAAAACTCCCACTCCAGTTCTCCGTCTTGTCTGCGTAATGAATAAAGGCAAGTCTTTACAAGAGGCGGCAAATGGGCCTATATAGCCCCAAACAAGCAAATTACCAAAATACATGGAATAAATTACTCATATTACATTAAAGGGTATTTTAGGAAAAGTTACAAAACAATGGTCAAATCCGTGGATCGGTCAAAATCGAAAGGTGTCATGGTAAATTCGCGTACCACAAATTTTGTAATGGCCCGCTTTCTTCAAGTTTCACGGTTTTTCCTCCGTTTCGATCTCGCACATCGAAGTTCAACCCTGATTCTTCGTGGCTTGAGTTGACTCACACGGCCGCTTTAGCTTACAAAAACTATAAAAAATAGCCACAAAATGAGATCAATAGTATAGCCGGGACCTTAATGTGCAAATCAGGTTAATTAAGTTGATTAGTACACAAAAAGTGCTCAAAACCTCCAATATATAGGGTTACAAATAGCACTATTTGGGTACTAATCATATCATAGTCATGAATGCAATTATTAAGGCAATGAAAAAAAAAAAAATAACCACATACAAAAATTGAGTTAAATTACATCTTTCACTGAACTTGATTCCTATTCTTACAAGAGCGGCAATTGTGACCTGGTTGTCTTCACAACCCACATGTTATAATAGTTTTCCCCTCCTTAACGTCCATTTACTGGCGCAAACGGTTGATTTAGGACGCCCACCGTTTAAGTGCGCTTTCATCGATTGAGAAGGTACAATTAGGACTATCATATTGCCGTACTGACAAGGCCTTAAAAAGTCGCTATTTTGAGCCCTATTCAAGATAGGTTTTGAGTGCTTTTGCAAGACCTAATCATATCAATTAAGCCAATTGATGTAAAAGTGTCCACTTAGTTTCACTAATTCCATTCTCGAGTTTGTTTTTTTTTGTAATTTCACAGTTTCGCCTCACCAATTAGTTCAAGTTTGATGTCAAGATATTTGTCAATGTGCCGAGGATTCACAAGAGTTTTCAACCATCAAAGATGAAGAAATGAAGTGGATGTGAAGAAAGAAGGTTGTGTGAGGATGCAAGAGCAAAATGTGCAAAGCAGGATTTTCGCCGTGCTTGCGAAAATTTTTGGCCGGGATTAAGTAAAATTTTTTGCAATCATAGCTTAAAATTTCGCATCCTAGCTTGGGTCTACGATCTAGCGAAATTCACTGCCTAGCGAAATACCCACTCGCCATCTCACAAAATTGCTTAGGTTAGCGAATTCTCGTTAGGTAGCTTAAATCTCTCACTGGGCTTATCTCAGGAATTTCGCTTAGTTAGCGAAATTTCGCTAGCATATTAAATAGCGAAATTTCCCATAGCGAAATCTCAAATTTCGTGTTTTTGGAATTCTTGAGTTAAACGACTAATGCTTTGATATATTACCATTTTGTCCTTATGTAATTTCATATTTTAGGTATTTTTGTATTTTCACACTTTGGGGTTGACTATAAGCCCTCTACACTTTGTAACCCTAAGAAATCCATTTAAGATGCTTCCGCAGCCTTTCATTTTAGGTTTATTTTGCTCTTCTCTCCTCTCTTTCTCTCATTCTCTACGCTAAACACACCCCTGAGTGGATTTACAACTCAAGGATGCTCTCATGCTTCCATAAATTTCGCTATGAGGGCTGCTAGCTTGGTTTCAGGGGGTCGCAGTTGTCCTCATGCTTTGAATGTTACAAGTATCGGCATTTATGGTTCCCAAATTTTCCAAACTAGGGCTTAATGCCAGTTTAATGTCTTTCCTGTCAATATCTTATGCTTTAGGTTTAGTGCATTCTAATTTGAGGCATGCACCGACATTCTTAGGATGTCATTTACGAGCCATAGGAATGAGGTTAAAATGTTAGGTTTCAAACCGAATGGGACTTTGAATGCTTAGTACTGCTGACTCCAAATAGGAGTGGTTTTTAGGTTAGGTTTTATGCCTAAACAAAATCTGGTTTTGGCTTTGACTATATGGGCCACCGCTTCCATGCGAGGAAATAACCCGAGGACACCGGTAATACTCCCCATGCTATCAAGCTAGTGACCAGCCTTCAAGGTTACCGCCTCACACTTTCATTTAACCATTACAAGTAACTGTGCTGAACAACCAACCTCCCATGTTTTTAACCAAATCCAAAAATCCAAATAAAAGTCTCACCATTTTCAACACCGATGCAACCATTCAGGGATGAAAAACTCCATCCCGTGAAGCCGACCCTAGACCGCTATGTCAGAGAGCTTGACTACGCAGAGGGAGGAACATAGGAATATAAATTTTGTTGATTCCGCATCGCTCAGCGTGGCACGACCAAATGGCGCCGTCGCCGATGGTGCCAAACTACGATGATGAGTCGATGTGTACTGCGGAATCCACATTAGCGCGTCGTGACCTTTAGTCCTTTGAATTTAGTGCGTGAACCGCAAGTTTTCTTCACTTAGCGCCATCGACCGCTTTTGTTTTTTTTACGCCGCTTGTTCGGCTAACACCGACCTTTTCGCAAGTTTGTTTGCGGTTCGTTGTATCTCATTTTTGTAAATGTGTGTTTATGCAAAGATTTGGGACAGAGAGGGATTTCGTGTAGATTGCAAAGAGTGAGTGTAACTAATTGAACAAGGTCAGAAACCGCAGGCACAAAGGACCAAATGGATCCTCTACCCGAGGAACAAAGAAGTCAACAAGCACCCCCTATGAATCCAACAAGACATGTGTCGACGAGGGAACACATACACCCTCCTAGAGGAGTGCTCCTTCCTCAGATTACAATCTCCCGCTAAGGATGTAGCAGTTGAGACTCCTACCTAGTGCCCCCGCTTCTCTACATTTCATGGTATGGAGAATGAAAATCCATTCACACATACGACTTCGAGGAAGTATGCATAACTTTTAAGGAGGGTATAACCGGCTACGGAGTCGCTTGCCGGGCGTATCTCGCTGACCTCAAGGACAAAGCCAAAATATGGCTCAATTCACTGAGGCCGAGAACGATTAGAAATTGGGCCGATCTTCAAACTGAATTTTTGAAGAAATTCTTCAGTGCAACCAAGACCAACACTAAAGAGGAAAATCTACACTTACTCTGGCCATGGCGAACAGAAATTCTACCAATGCTCTGAGAGATCTCATGGAGACCATCGCTTGTCCACATCATGGTTTCGACACCTGGATGTTAGTGAATCATTTTTATAATGGTATGTCCCCTGCCATGGCGAAATTGCTAGAAACCATGTGTGGAGGTGATTTTTTGAGTAAAAATCCAGATGAAGCTATGGATTTCGAGTTATGTGGCTGAAACTTCCAAGGGTCAGATGAGTTTCAAACCCGAGAGAGGTGGAGAAAATGAGGCCTCAAAATTTCACTCAAAGGAGGAATTTTTACACTTTCGGAGGACATGAAAATGAAAGCAAAAATTTCGACCCTAGCTAGGAAGGTGGAGGAGTTAGAAGGAAAGAGGCTCCATGAAGTGCATGCAGTGACTGAAAACACTGCACAGGCCAACCCATCTATCACCAAGCCAACTCCACCGTCAATCCAGAGAACATCATCCAAATTTCATACGATAATATACAATTCCAATTGGAAGAATCATCCCAATCTCTCCCGAAACCTAACTTCGCCTATGTTCTCAAACAACAGCTTGGTTCTCATCTCAACTAATACACCACATCATCCTCTTCACCAGCTGAATAAGCTATACCGAATTTGAGCAAGGTGGTAGGCAATTTTATGGAAAAACAAAGGATCAATGCACACTGGCACGTAGAGAATTGATACTCAGAGAAAGTACACGAACAAAAGAATAGATGGGCTTGAGAGCAATCTTAATCGAAATCGACAACCCGCAAGATTCAATCACAAAGATCAACAAATTGTCAAGATATTGTGAGGGAGGAAGGTTCCTTCCCAAACATTTCCAAATCTAAAAGGTCCAAGAGGTTCATCCAAAGAATTCAGTGGATGGACGAGGTAAAGCTATAATCACTCGAGGAAGGAAGAGAACAGAGGCAACCAAGGCCCATGATTGTCAAGAAACATGCAAGGAAAAAGAAGCTGAGCCTGAGAGGGTAATCATCAATGAAGACCCAGTGAAGAGAAGCATGCCCCCTCCATTTCCCCAAGCACTACGAGGCAAGAAAAAAATCCCAAACCAAGCTGAAATTTGGGAGGTGCTAAGGCAAGCTGGTTGCAACATTCCACCGCCGATGATTAAGCAAGTCCCAACTTATGCAAAGTTCGGCTGACCCATGCACAAATAAGAAAGCGGCTAGGCATTGAAAAGAAAGCCTTCCTAACCGAAAGCAAGTCAAGGCTATATTCAGAAAGCAAGACCCCCGTCAAATACAAGGATCCATGATCCCCTACAATTTCAGTCAACATCGGGAGGGAATCGCATAGACAGCTAATCGCTGCACTTAGGGGCTGCAAACCCACCGCCATACTCGTATGCAGCTAGGCTTGGGGTGGGAACTAAACCTACCAATACTTTGTCATCAGTCGACAGATTAGTGAAGATTCCTATGAATAGTCAGGATGTGTTGGTGAAGGTAGACAAATTCTACTACCCAGTAGACTTTGTAGTGCTTGACACCGAGCCAATTGCAAGTGGGCCTAATCATGTGCCAATTATCCTGGGAAGACCATTTTTGGCCACTTCCAATGCAATTATCAATTGCCGAAATGGAGTCATGCAACTCACATTTGGCAACATGACATTGGAGCTCAATACGCCACTGTTTCACAAAGCACAAACCAGCTGAGGGTGATGAGGGAAGGAAAAAATGAAGTCTACCTAATCGGGTCGACGTAGGAAAGCCAAAGATCCATAAATCAAGAATTGGCTAACTAAGATGAAGCAGCTTGATCGAATCATTATCACTACCAATGCAGGCGCAATTTGGTCAACCCAAAATCACCCTGTGGAAGAAAATCAACAAGAATGGACCAAGATGAAGGCCGAGAACACAGGTTTCACCGTCGGTTAAGGAGCCCTCCTCCGACCGAAGTAAATGAAGATTGCAACATTGAGCTGGCTTGGTGTCAAATTAAAACCAAATTGCAAATTAAAATTTTTGGTTTTGGGCTTTAAATTGGTCAATTTTCTATTTTTAGTAACTTTCCTTTTAGTGACTTCTCGTTTTAGCAATTTTCCTTAAGAGCCTAAAATTAATTTTATTTTTAGGTTTTTGATAAAAAATAATAATTAGTAATTATTTTTTATTTTACCCGCCAATTCAAATTTTATTTTTTTAATTTTGGTGTAAATCCAAATTTCTGCATAATTTCGCCATTATAGTGAAATCACCAGCTGGCTCTAGCTACCTTTCAAGGCTTTATAAAAAGGAAGGGGCATTCACCTCACTTCTCTATCCTTTCTTCCTCCTCCCCACCCTGAGCCACCCGTGAACTGCTGCAGCCCCAAGAACACCTCACCCGCTCGCGCCCGCACCTCAGACGCCAGCCTGCCGCGCCCCGCAGGGGTTCGCGGCAGGTTCTCGGTTCACGGCCCATCACTCCTTAGCTACCGTACTGTGCGCTGCAGATCGAGCCTCCATCAAGCATCGCTTGAGCCCCGGGTTCAAGAAATGTCAGAGCTCCCACACCGCCAAAGGCCACTGCGGTTCCATACGGCCACGCTGCGGCCCGCCTACCGTACCTTGCCGTGGTTCAACCAGCCCCGGGCTCCACCACAGGTGTGTGCACACACCGCGACCGCTCCCGCCTCGTGACGTCTTCGACGCGCGGTGGTACGCACGCAGGGTCCCGCCTAGGGCCCAGTAGGTCGATGGCACTCCAGAGCAGGGAGGCGGAGCGGTGCTCCCGGGCCTACGCCTCTCGCCCCGATCTACCCCCCGAGGAGCCTCAGGGTTTAGGAGGTATCGTGATCAGGACCCCGGCCCCTTCCCAAGGCAATCTCTGAGACGATCTAGGAGGGCCCGACCCTCCAAGCGGGCCCACAACATCCTGCCCGCCCCGGGAGTCCTCACATTCAGCCCGAGCCGCTTCCACACCAAAGAGAGTGCAGGAGCAGGCTCATCGCTCGCTTATCGCCGCGCCGAGGATCGGGGCGGCCATTATTCGTCTGGACCGATTCCTGGGAATGCAGTGGCTCCATGCCGATTTTCAGCGGAGAGTCGCTCTATGATGTGTTTCCAGATCGACCGCCGACCCCTTGCTCAGTGGACTCCACAACTGACATCTATTACTCCCTCACGCCGCTCATGACACCGTGCGGGCGTCACTATCCCCGTGGTGCCTCGGGGCCTACCTTACACTCCATGACCCTGGGAGCGCCAGTCCACGGAGTCTGACATTATCGATGATCACCAGAGTACTCCGAGCAGCTGACATATCACGTGATTAGGTTTTCTGCCAAAGCAGAAAGCGTGCCAATTTAGAGGTATCGAGGATCGCCACACCAGACACAAATGGGAGATGGTCCGTTGTCTCGCGAGGATACCACGGCAGGATCCAAGATTTCCTTCCTGAGGCGCCTTCCGCCTCGATGCTTCTCGGCTGACACCGTCCTGACCACCCATTCCCGTTATAGCACTATGTCCAAATAAGCAGGGGAGCCATACCAGGCCCACTGATCTCGGGAGGGATTCCGTCTGGCCCTCCGAGTTGGTCATGACAGCCTTACTGCACTTTGAAGATAAGGTCCACCGTAAGGGCCTGGTCTTGCCCGAGCCGAGTCTACCACTGCTGATGCTCACTCTCGAGCCAGGTCCTGCATATTCGGGGATTTGAGAGCCCCAGACGAGAGGAGGATCAAATGCTCCCTGTCCCGTTCTTATGGAGCGAGCCATGGTGATGCCGATTTCTTTTCTCCTCCAAAGAAGACAGGACTGTGGAGGAGGTACCTGGGACGAGGTGTCGAGGACCCCCGAGAGATGATCCCGCCTGCAGGTGAGGTGGAGGAGTCCAAAGGCCAGATTTGTCTCCTCCATCCCTTCCTCCACATCCTTCGGCTCCGGCTTCAGCTGACACTCCTGGCCCTTCATACTCAGCACAGCATTCTCTGGAGCATGTTCATGTCACTTATGAGCTATAGTGTTATGATGTCGTCTGCTCATTGGCCACTACATTGCATCGACGGATCGTAGGTCGGGTCTTGAGCCGTAGACCACTTCGGGGGCATCACATACCATGTCATCGGGATTATGGGTCACCTGGCCCTCGCCCGAGCCTCCGTACATCGAGATGAGCCCACAAAGACGCCCTCTTAGACATGTCGGCCATGCCAGCAGCTATACAGCCTTCCAGATCCACCACCACCGCGAGATGAGGTGGTCACACCCGTCTCTAACTTTCCACCCCTATGACATGTTTCTACTTTGGTCGGAGGAAAGATATGAGGAGCTTTTTATTATGTTTTTGTGCCAGCTTTTTGCTTTATTAATCGCCACTCATTTATACAGGATTCATGTATTAGCCAATAGTAGCAAAGTGATATTTTTGTTATAAGTTTGTTATATTAAGCATGTATTAGCCTATTTTGGTTATATCAAAAGCTTTATAGCATTATTTTATGTTTTTATTACACTTTTGCAAATCATTTTGTGTCTACAAAATTTGTGTTTCTACTCTTGCCTTTAGTCGAAAAATTGAAGCCCTCAGATGTTATCTTAGTAATAGAACAATTCCATACATGATTTATGCTTTGGTCACCAGTTTCAAAGATACGCAACCTTGAGCATTCCCCCTTTAGCTAATTCACACACTGCACACCAGATTATACCAATAGGTTGTGAAATTATATACCTCTTTTCACTTTGCAAAGCCGGCCTTAGACTTGTTGACGACCCATAATAGGTTTTTGTTACCCATGTATGAAGACCAATGAAGTCTTCCAAAAAGGAAAAGAAAAAGCAAAAAGAAAAAGAAAAGAAGAAAAAGAAAAATAAAAGCCGTTGACGCTTTGCCTGAAACCCAACACGTCCGAGGGTATATGGTGAGCCTTAAAGCCCGATGCCCTAAACCTTAATCGGGTCGGGAGTCATCGACTTTGTGTTCGCTTACACGTGGACGGGTGAAGTTTACGTGGTCAGAGAAGCACTCCTCGGTCATTCGTCCGCAGAAGCCCGCAGAAGCCTGCGGGTCAAGTGATCCTTGTGCCTGGCGCCCTAAACCTTAATCGTCGAGTCATCAGGACCTTCACGGACTTTGTGAAGCTCTTAAAAATCAGCATTGCACCCTGCTATAGAAATCAAGGAAGAAATAAGAGCGAGCTAGCCCCCATTTAGGTTGGTCACACAAGGCCATGGCGTAGCTAGGCTCGATGAATAGCTTACCTTATCGCCTGCCGGCTACTTTAGGAACAATTAGATTTTGGTGGAAATTCAGTTGACTTCCTTGGAACCAATGTCATTCTAAAACTTGTTCTTATATGGTTTTTTGTTCTTTCAAGGACTATTATATACAAAAATTATTCATGCTAAAGGTAGCTTAATTGCATATTACGCTTTTTGAACCACATACACTTTTTCATAGTGCTACGCATGCATCAAGAATATTATTTTTAGCATTGCTAAGGGACTAGCAACGTACGGTTGGGGTGGATTAGCGCCCGTGCGCTATTTTGAGCTCCTATTCAAGATAGGGTTTTGAGTGCTTTTGCGCACTAATCATATCAATTAAGCCAATTGATGTGTGCAGTCCACTTAGTTTCACTAATCTCCATTTCGAGTTTGTTTTTGTACTTAATGTGCTTTTGCGTGCCTCACCAATTAGTTCAAGTTTGATGTCAATATTCGCCAATGTTTATGGATTCTGATTAGTGGTTTTCAACCATCAAAACATTTTTGAAGAAATGTGAAGTGGAATGTGAAGAAAGAAGGTCAGGGCAGGAGGATGTGAGCAAACAGCAAAGCAGGATTTTCACTGCATTGTTAAAATTAGCTAAGATCATAATGATTTCGCAATCATAGCTAAAAATTTCATAATCCCAGCTAAATTTTCAATATGTGAAAATTCGCTAGGCTAGCGAAATTTCGCTGATCAGCTGAATCACTGCTCCTAGCTTAAACACCACCTCGCTTATCCTCACAAAATCATGAATACAATTGCCAGGTGTTTAAATTTCTCACTTCGCTATCTCTCAGGACTCACAGGCTACGAAATTCGCGCTAGCATAGCGAAATAGCGAAATTTCCGCATAGCCAAATCTCACCCCCGTGTTTTTGAATTCTTGATAAACCCACCACGCTTGATATATTACCATTTTGTCCCTTATGTAATTTCTATTTTAGGTATTTTGTATTTTCACACTTGGGGTTGACTATAAGCCCTCACTAACTTTGTAACCCTAAGAAACTTTTTCATTTAAGACGCTTCCTCAGTTTTTCATTTTAAATATTTACTTCGCTTCTTCTCTCTCCTCTTTCTTCATTTTCTTGGCCAAGTTGAAACAAGACACCCCCTCGAGGATGACAACTAAGTGGATGCTTGCTAAGCCTTATACTTTGGAAGAGGAGGCTGCTAGCTTGGTTTTGGGGTCACTTGTGTCAAGGTCCCTACATGCTTCAATGTTGCGCATCGCATTGAGGTTCCCAAACTTTCCAAACTAGGGTTTAATGCTATTTAATGTCTTTCCTTTGGTCAATACTTGCCATGCTTTAGGTTTAGTGCATTTACTTGTAGATGCACCGACATCTTTAGATGTCATTTACGAGCCATAGGAATGAGGTTAAATGTTGGGGGTTTCAACCGAATGGGACTAATGCTTAGTACTGGGTCGACTCTAAATAGGAGTGGTTTTTGTGGTTAGGTCTTATAGCTAAACAAAGATCCTGGCTTTTGGCTTGACTATATGTCACCTGCCCTGATGAGGAAATAACCCGAGGACACTGTAGATTTACTCTTAGCGTTATCAAGCTAGTGACCCAAGCCTTCAAGGTTACCATTTCACACTTTCATTTAAACCATTACAGTTAACCAGTGAACAACCAACCTCCCATGTTTTTAACCAAATCCAAAAATCCAAACAAAAAGCCTCACCATTTTCAAACACTGATGCAAATCATTCGTGGGATGAAAACCCATCCCCGTGTTCGACCCTAGACCGCTTATGCCGCAAAGTGATTTCACTACTGTTAGGAGGAACATAGGAATATAAATTTTGTTGATTCCGCATCACCCTACCGTGGCACGAATCATCGGCCAATCATCTTCATTGAATATGGGATGAAATAAGTTTGCCCAAGTATTATAGTAGGACTGTGTAGTGTAGTAGCCTTGAACAAATAATCGAAAATCAACACAACGATGCTGACATGCTGCTATGATATGGCTACATGGAAATCCATATATAAGGGGCTTACCACATTTGCATTTCTGGTCATGTAAGTTGAGGCGTTGTGTTTAACCACTCCTTGACTTGACATGAATCGTCCCTAGATGTGATCGTAAAGAACTATTTCCATTGACCCAGCCTTAACCACACGGGCCTTTATCTGAGCATCAATATAAGGAGTGTATTGCTCATCTAATGCCAATCTGTTAGCACCTTGTTCCCTTCTTGATACAAAGTAACCATTAATTTGGAAAAGAGTCAGCTAAACCTTCAATCTGATTATTGGTAGCTATGACTCCTTTAAGAACCTTTGTTAAATACCTCGGACATGTTGGTATTCATTATCTCATATATTGACCTCCATCATGTGAAAGTGTCCATATCTCAAGAGGGATCGCCTCCCACCATTGTTGGGCTTCTAGATTAATTATCCTAATTGTAGCCATATGCCTATTGGAATTTGCATTGTTTAGTTGCTAAAAATTTGCTCATACGAAATTTTGAAAGTTTATCTTTAGGCTAGTCATAAAATTGCTTGCAATATGAGCGCATACAAATCTGTGATAGACCGGATGGTTATTACAGACGAGGATCACTCACGGCCACATAGTATGGGGATGCAGCCGGATATAGCACCGAAATTCGAATCCCGTTAGAGTTACTTTGTTTACGATACATACGAGAACCATCCCCATCTATCAAAGTTCTCGCGCCTGTAATATGATAGAGGAAGCAGCGATTATTTCCATCACACCCCATAGAAATGGATTAACGTGTTATACTTTCCCATGTAAATGTGTACCACTCATCTTTCAGTATGAAAATGTTTGAACCCTTGATAGATGGCTTGAATAAGCTAGAATGCGTTGAAATATCTCGATGTTTAGCGTAATACTATAAAATGTTTCCAAATTACAACATCAGGATTTGATTGCTCTGGCTAAGAAGAGCATTGGCAACTGCATATATGATTGACAAAAGTCACCAAATAAGTTTCTAATTGCTTTATGTTTTCCATCCATTGCCTTTTTGTATGAAATTTCATATCCTCATTTCTCCATCATACTAGCTTGAATAGCAGCTACAGACAAAGTGAATTGTACCTTAATAATTGCCTTTATATGAGCAGCAACCAAGTTTGAGTCCAATTGATGATGGTCCCAATTCAAGCAAGGATTGACACAAGTATCCGACCCTTATACTTATTAATAACAAATAAACAAGTATCTTTCACAAGCATGACACGAAGCTTCCATGAATATTGACATTCCTCGGACTTCTTACATCTTAAAACTAGCATTTTTTTTAGGATGCAACAACCACAAATTCTTGGTGTGCTTTAATTGAGTACATCTTTGCAGCCTCTTGCAAATCAGATTTGGAATTAAAACTTATTAACTAAATTCTCCACTTGAGTATCTGTGTTATCTTCACCTATGGAATCAGGAAACCACTTGAAATAGCATTGCGAGGTTTCCATTTTCAAATTAGAGGTGATGAATGATGTGAACATGGGATGAATCATCCCTGAGGTCTCATCATTTGGATTTATTTAGTACATCATAAGTTGCCACATCCACGGAGACATATATCCCTTGCTCATTCTCCAAAACTTGGTTAAGAGTATGGAAGGATGAAATATGTCCATCAGCTTAAACATCTATATTTCCATTAGATTCATCATCACCATCTTCATCAGATTCATCATTAGCTTCTTCATCTTCACAGTCTTCATCATCTCCATATACTTCACATTTATCAGTATCAACCATAGTCCAATTCTACAGTATTATCATTTCCTCAAACTAATAAATCCGTGTAGGCACTCACAGATTGATTCACTTGAGGCCTAACTCGAATGACCTCCATGACAATTGTGTTAACCAATTTCAACATTTGATACACACTATTGTCATCCTATATTGGACAAGGTTGGAACCTATTTCCACTTTTCAGGGAATACTTACAATTGAGGCCTAATTTGAACCTTTGTTTGCCAATGTTTGTCATTGAGTATATCATATCGCTCATTGGCGATGTCAGCAAATTTTGTCCAAAGGCATAATGATAGCTTTGTTCCCGAAATATTTCGCATATGTTTCAGTCCTCGGTATTTTTCCATTGTAATGACATGGGAATAGTGGAAACAGACATATTTGACCTAAACAAAATGGTTCTAATCAATTAAATAATACGAGGATATACTTTGCCAGAATTATAGGAAGTCACATGTCATGGGAATAGTGGAAACAAACACATTTTGCCAAAGATTATAGGAAGTAATTCTGACTTGGTTTTGAATTAAAATCCATTCATAGATAGGCTTGTTATTTTCTATTATTCATTCATAAATGGTAAAAGAGTAGCATAGGGTCACAGGATCATCATTGGGTCATATCCTTATAAGAATATAGTACTACAAAGTAATATGTCAAGTAAATAGAATTAAAAACAAGAAATATTAATTATTGTGTAAAATAAAATAAAAAATTATTCTTAAAGATTTTAAGTTAAAATAGTAATGATTTGTAAAATCAGTTCAAAAGAATATAAACTTTGATTTTTTTTTATTTTTAAAACTAAAATAATAGAAATTATATCCTTTCAACCCAAATGGTACCTCCTTGATGTTAATACTTTTAGGTGATGGGGAATGAATTAATATTTCAAACTATCTTGGATTATAAATGATAATTATTAAAATTAAAGGCCAATACAACCTAGCTCAAGTTGTTATGAGCTCATGAGGAGAAGGATCCATGGTCGAGTCTCAATGGGGACAAATTTGTAGAAACAAAATATTATGATGTAATGTAAAGTGAATATATATATATATATAAATATATATATATATATATATATATATATATATATATATATATATATATATATATATATATATATATATATATATATATATATATATTAAAATTAAAAATAAAATAATAAATAAAAGGACAATTGATATTCTTTGCTTAAAAAATTATATAATTGAGAAAAAAAAATTAATGGTACATCCAGGGAACAAAATTTCCGAAATTTCGGTCGAAATATTGGTTATCGGTGGAGATCAATAAGATATCTTCGCGATGTTCGATTACGCAAATTTCGGCAAATTTATCAGATTTTCCCTTGTCCTCCTTTTTGGTCCTTGGTTGCAAATCGAAAAAAAAAAAAAAAGAAGCTTTTGAGGGGTTTCGAACTTGCCCAAAATGCATGGAAGTGGCACCCTTCAGCCATCAAGGCAATGATTGCACTTATGTATAATCTGACATTTTTTATATTCTCTTATTATTTATTTGTTCTTAATCCGCTCGTCCCTAATTATAATATTTTATTTTATTTTATTTTACATTATAACATAATCTTATTTTTTGATAGGGTTTGAAAATAGGCAGCCCAGCGAGACCACTCGCCGGGCCCAAAGAAGAAGCAAGCCCAGTAAAACACCCGGGGTCTACGGTGCGACCCGAAACAAGAAGTCCGATTCGCTCGCCCAGAGTGATAACATGGGTAGTGGGAAAGCCCACATCCCACACCAAATCCAGCTAATCCCGTCGATAGGGATATAGGATAATCCTCAATAACATCTTATCTTGCAAATCTAACTAAATCTCACCAGTAAGGAAAATAAGATAATTCACGATATACTTGACTCATCCTGCAGTCAAGTAGGATCCCACGATAGGGAAAAGATAATTTAAATAAGCGCTCTTCCGATATCCCTTGTGGATGGCAGATAAAAGCGGGAAATATCCGTCGAAGATAGGAAAGAATCCTAATCAATCCAGTAGGAAAGCATGTACTATAAATATCGAGGCCTTATCGGTGAAAGGTGCACGACACATTAGCCCTCTGCGGTCTATCTTTTCTCTCGGAAAGAAGCCGGCAGGCGTGACGGCCACGGGGCGAAGCCCTCGCGCCGCCCTCTTCGCTCTTGTCTTTGCGGAGCGCCACATCAGGCTGCGGACCGGCGATGCCACATCCCGAAGCCCTGGACCAGCCCGGCCCCGGCAGTCCACATCTGCCCAATGACTGACCAGCTCCGGCTTTCGGTCGGTTGAAAAAATCATCATCGGTTAGGCGCGATGCAGCGGGAGCGACGGTTCCTTCACAAATAAAGGCGATCTCTCAGTGCGATGGGTATCGGCCGAACACAAGCGGGAGCAGCGCCATTCCACGGGATCACGAGGACGCCGGTGATGCAAGCGACGAACCTCTTGCATTGGAAGCGATGCAAGCGACCGGATGAGGTGGAGGTGCTCCGCCTCACGTCGAGCGTTTATTAGGAGAGTTAGAGCAACTCACTGAAGAGATGCAACGCCGAGAGGTGACGGACTCGGGAAGGTCATAACATCCCTCGCAGAGGAAACTGAAATCTCGACCTCCCAGGGGTGTTGAAGCGAGTAGAGTCGAGTAGAGTAGGAGGCAAGAACCACATTTGGCCCACACCGGGGAGGAGGGCGGCGAGCTGACGCCAGGGCGTGGGAACGAGGTGCGCCGTCAGCAGCGAGGGACGGGAGGCGATCGTGGGAGCAGTGCAGAGCCTCCCGGCAGAGCTCAGGCCGTGTGAAGAGGAAGTTGTAAGAGGACGCCACGACCATGCTTATGGACACCTTGGTGCAACCGGGTGAGTCACCGTTCCACGGCCGAGGAGTGCTCCTTCCCCTCTTAGGTAAAATTCGATACCCTGAAGTGGGCGTTCGATGGTGTCAGAGATCCCGTCGACCATCTCAACACTTACAAAAACCAAATGGAGCTGCATGGGTATCAGGACCCTGTGCGACGCAGAGCTTTCGCTATCACACTAAAAGGCCCAATGCTGGCGTGGTTCAATAGGCTTCCGCCATCATCGATCTCCTCATTCAGAGAGCTCTCCATTGCGTTCGTCTCCCACTTCATTGGAGCCAGAACATATAGAAAGCCAAGTTATCATCTGCTGACCATCAAGAGTCTCGTGAGACGAGGTCTATGTTCGAGGAGTTGTGGCTGATGAGCTTAAAGTCATCTATTTTTAGTCCATTTTTTCTGTTATTTTCATCACAAGTGAATATAATTAATATACAGAAATATGAAGAGGAAACTCACCAAATTGTTATTAAGCGGGAAGAGAGAAAGAAAGTAGAAAAATACAGTGATAAGTGGAAGAAAAAGTGGGTCAGATGGCGAGACGAAATGAAAAGAAATGGTGATTCATTGATGCGGTTTGGGGTTGGCTCTGATCAAATTAAGGAGTCGTGACATAAAGAATTAAAGAGATTTGATGCGGAGTAGCGGCCGATGGTCTGGTCCGTATTTGAAGGGTAATCGGGAGCTAAGAGAGCGACGTGTGACGTGCAGTCGCGACAACAATTGAAGTCGTGACGAGGATGAGAGAAATTAGCGACAAGAAACACCTTTTTAAGCTATGAGGTTTGGACGATGGAAGAGTCACCAGGAACTTAAGTCGATGTGTGACGTGAGATTGATGTCGCGACATTGATGATGTCTGACAATTTGAAGTCACGATCAGAACCCGATTGAAATCTGCGAATGATGTGACGAATGTCGCTGACGAGAGATTGATGTCGCGACATGAGGAACCATCGAATGAAAGCGAAATGAAGCTGCATCCACGGCGAGTGAAATCGCGGCGGTAACCGTCAGTGAAGGCTATGGCCGGAAGGCGTGTCGCGACATAAGATCGAAGTGCGACATAGGACCTGCTTTCGATTGAAGGCGATTTCGCCAAAGTGAGGTGGCGACGAAGATATCGATGTCGTGATGTCCGAAACGACTAGATCAAAGGCTGCGGTGTATGGCGATGTCGCGACATCAATCTGATATCGCGGCAACGGGAAGCGACGATTGAAACTGAGTTTCTTAAGGCGATATCGTGACGGGAGATTGATGTCGCGACATCAGAAGAATCGTCGAAAATGCGAGATGACTGGTGAGGTCGACGGGAATATAGGCGTGGCGACTTCGGGAAGGTGAAATTAGCAAGGACTGACCAGGCGTGAGGAAGATGTCCGCGACGAGATGTAGAATTCTGGCGACATCATGAATGACCGTCAGTGGCATGGGTAAGTTGATGTCGCGGCGTGAGGTTGATGTCGCGACATCGCGACTAACCAGTGGAAGTGCGAGGAGACTTGAGCGTGGCGACAACATCACGATGTCGCGACATCGAGGAATAAACCATTGAAATGCAAAGGACTAGAATGGATGTCGCGACGAGGCCGTGATATCGCGACATCTGGCGATCAAGCGAAACCTCTGAGGGCATAAGATTGGTGTCGTGACAACATGAACGACCAGTTCATAGGAAGCAGAACTTTAAGTCAATGTCGCGACATGAGTTCAGTGTCGCGACAAGAGAAGTGAGGACGGAACTGGAGCAGTAACTTGGGCCTGGCTACTCTAAAATCCACAGCAGTCTACATTGGGATTAGGGCCCAATTGAGGAAACCTATAAATGCAGCGACTAACCAGCTCATTCAAGCGGCAGGCGGCCCACGAGGCGAGAGTGGATTCTTTGAAAGCTCATTTTCTTTATTTTTTCTTTTATTTTCTTTTTATTTTCTTTATTTTCATTTCGTCATTTTAGAGCAGTTGTTTATCGTATTTTCTTTTCTTTCCTTTTTAAACTGTTTGTTTGGATCTAGATATTATCGTTGGTAGGCGAGCGGCGAAATCAATTTCTTTTCAAATTACTATGGAGCATTATGGAATTTAGACCAATTCTGAAGTCGATTGTTCAGGTTCCATTGCAGTCATTCCTATGATCGGAGGAATCTTTGTATCGTGTGGTCGATGGTGAGAATCCGGCTTCCATTAAGTGAACATGATAGTCGGAATTTATCTTTCACGTAGATTGTTTACAATGACTTATTAATTCGGAGTTAATGAATTTATTTACGGTTTTTGGGTTTATTGTCTTGGGATCTTGAATATAGGTTTGTATACTAGTTAAGATTTGCGTCATTGCTCGATTTCCAAGGAGGTCCTACGAGTGACACGGGAAGACATTCACGAGGTAATGTACATTTCTTTGAAGGTAATACTAACTTTGCTTAGGGATCTTATGAGCTTTTGTAAGTTCACTTAGTAGATAAATCCTCTTCTCACTTGAAATCAAGAGCCGAGTTGAATGAGTTATCTATTTAAACAAGCAAAGAGAGTTCACCTCGATTGGATATTGAGACTAATCCGTGTTAGTATGAAGTCTAATCAAGGAAGGTTGATCTATTCTAATTTCGAGAAAAGCAATGCGAAGTTGTATATCCTTGTGACCGATAGCAGGAGCTAAGGTTTCGGTCATAAAATGGGTATGAAGTATTGAAAAAGAAAAATGTCGAGTTAAGAAGTCTTTTTAAAAGTAGTTATCTATTACTATATTCAGAGAATCAGTGCGCGTAAATTAGATAATGAAATGTGGAGTGTGGAATCCAGTGCACTACAGCATATGGGCAGATTTTGAAGCTGGAATTAATCGAGAAATTTTATCGGGGTAACTACGGAATTGATAGTTCCTCACAATTGTTCTCTTGATGTGTCTCTTTTATGATAATTTGTTCGAGGAATTCATTTCTTGTTATAGAACTTAGTTTTACCTTCATTTTATTTTATTTCGGTTTATTCTAATTTTCATTCTCTTGCGTTTAGTTATTTCCCGACTTTCTGACTGAACACTCTTATCATTTTGTGGTCCAAATAGTATGGGGAGGTGAGTGGTCGAAGGGTAGTTGATTTAAAGTGCTTGAGATCTACGTAGGATCGATATCGGACTTAAATCCATTTTATTACTTGTCATTTGTGCACTTACGGAATATGGGACGAAACCCGACTTTGAAAAAAATGATTCACTACAAGAGATTGGTGGTTTATATAATATAATCTTGCATGCATAACTAATGCATAAATGTGCAACACGTTTGGTCTTAACAAGTTTTATGGCGTAGATTCTTGAGATCGAAAGAATTTAAAGTAAATCGATATTCGGATGAAGGGATGTTTGGAGTTGAAAGGAAGAACAAAAATAGATTTTCAAGCAGTGGTTTCGAGTTTGGCCACTAACCTTTAACGAAACACATTGAATATTTATGATAATTTGACCCAATTTATTAATGGAAGTGTGTTTGCTGAAAAACTTTGATGCATAGGAAACAAGCTCTGTCTGATTCCGGTGACACCACGAGAAATAGAAAGGGCGCTCGAGAGGTTTGAGAAAGACCGAGAAAATGAGAAAAACTCAACCATGGAAGAAGAAAGGCTAGGGATCAGTTGAAATACGCATACGAAGGAGCTAGAAGGCCTCCGAGTCCTTGTCTGATGGAGGATTTACGGAGACCCGATTATCTGGGGAAAATTTTCGGCGATCGAGACGGCTGCGGTTGATGCTAATAATTTTGAATTGAAGCCAGTACTTGATTACAATGGTCAGCGACATCGGTTCTTGGTCATCACTTGAGTCAAACGAACACACAGGAAGATTCCTCGGGATGGCTATCTTGTGCAGGCCCCAGATAGAGGTGAGACCGGAAGTCGTAAAGCGCACCCTATTCCCCATTCTCCTTAAGAGATACCGCGACTACATGGTATGAATCATTACCATATGGATTGGTGATACTTGGGAGAGTTAGTTGAGGGCTACTTAGGTAGATTCTTTCCCCTGACCTAACCACGGAAAGAAGGAGAGAAATCATTGTGTTCCGGCGGGGAAGATGAAAGCACATGTAGCTTAGGAAGATTGACAGTTCTTTGAGAGAAGATGTCAATGCATGGGATAGATAGAAGACTCAAATGGACATTGTATATCATGCCATGAATGATATATCAAAGGGATCATTGATGCTTCATCTTTGTGGAGCATTAAAGAAAAAGTCTTGAAGAAGCCAGGTGATTGAAGATGCGCGAATGTAACATGAAAACTCATGAGCTTTCCAAGAAACAACGGAGAAGGGAATCATGGAGCTAGAGCGAATGACGACCATGGAGGCGAGTGGATGCCATTATGCACGAGTTAGACAAGCAAGAAGAAAGACACACTGCGCTCATGAAATAGGAGACGATCGAAAGAGGAGTGTGTGAAGTCTTGAGAGGGTGGCGAAGAATTCTATGAGGAACACGGGGTCAATTGTGTGGGTGAGCCAAGAGCTTATCATTTAAACCCAATCCCCAACCTTCGGCACATTATCACGGCCTTTCGGGAACCATGAGAACTTCGTATGGTGGAGGGGCTTCTGAGCGGGGGTGAGAACCCTCATCGAGGTATCGACCACTGGGTTCAATGACCTTGACGAAGTAAACACGAGGAATGAATACTGCCGGGACGGAGGAGGCCCCAGCTTTCGAGCAGATCTTTGCGGTTTATGGGGACAATAAAAGCTGTTGAACCTCCATGAACAAAAATTTGGAGAATTGAGCTTGTTCTTCACCAATTCCTCAAATTTTCAGAACCTTGCAATCGTCACTGAAGACACGGAGACCTGAGTAGAGGCGGGTTGGCCACCCAACCGCAAAGCAGAGAGGAAGATGCCTTCCCAATGTCTGAGGAAGGGCAAAGGCGCATGGCTGCGGCTTAGGAGTGGGAAGGAGTTAGAAGGAAGGAAAGGAAAGATGGCCAATGAGAGTATGATACCGGAAGGGGAAGAAGTGATGGAGAATGATAAAGAGGAGTAGAAAGAAGAACATCCAGGATCAAAGCACCATGGTCATTTCCTGAAAAGCTGCGAGAAATCAAAGATGGAGGAAGCGATTTGCAAGGTTCTTGAGAACTTTCAGAAGCCTAAGAATCAGGTATGCCTTTTCTTGAAGTGGTGACTCGGATGCCACTTTATCTAAAAATTCTGAAGGACATCTTGAAGCGAAAGAAAAATAGTAGAAGAAGGAATGATGAGTCTCAACGCCACTTGCGGTCTGCGATGTCAGGAAGAACTACGATAAAGATGAAAGACCCAGGAAGTTTCACAATTCCTTGTATTGTTGGAGGACTGGAATTCCAGGGAAGCTCTACGCGAGCTCGGGAGGCGAAATGTCGTCGATGCCTCTGTTGCCAAGAAATTAAGTTTGGGGAAAACACTCCCATGACTGTTTATCTAAAATGAAGCGACGGATCGATGAACAATTGAAACGAGAAGGGTCATTGAAGATGTGTTGGTCACTGTTGGGAAGTTTGTATTCCCAGTAGACTTCATCATTCTGGACATGGAAGAAGATTCACGGTATGCCTACTAGGAAGACCATTCCTAACTCACAGATGTACGATTGACATACGAGAAAAGGTTCTTATCTTGAGGTTGGAGAAGAAGGCGCTACATTTAACTTGATCAAAAGTATGACAAATATAGATAGGAGACAGGAAGGTTGCAATGTGGTGATTTTGTCTCTGCCCTGACTACGATGTTATAAATGATTGTAACACTCGATTTTATCAATGAAAAAGATGAATTCATTATGCGAAGATGTCTATTGAATTTCCATACCGGCGATTTCATTCTATAGAAGCGTATTGTTGAACTTCTGAAGCGCAGCCAGAAAAGATAATGGAGAAAATAGTGAAAAGGAAGAATCATCAGAGACCCGATCTGAAGGGCTAGTTTTGAAGAGTTGCCCATGTCTCTTTAAAGTATGCCTGCTTAGAATTACGAAAAACCGATGATTATTTCGACCCGGACTCGGTGATCTTGAGGAACAAGATGCCCGAAAAGCCCAAGGAAGCATAAGGAATCTTGGCTTGGTCCATTGAGGCCCCGAAGGGTATTAGTCCGGCAGTTTGCATGCATAAGGTCTCTGGCTGGAAGAGACTTCAAAACCATCTGTAGAACATCAGAGAAGACTGAATCAGTGATGAAAGAAGTAGTCAGAAAGGAGGTACTCAAATTGTTGAATGCTGGTTTTATCTACACTATTTCAGATAGTCCTTGGGTGAGCCCGGTCCATGTGGTTCCAAAGAAAGGAGGGTTCTTGTGATCGAAATGAAAAAAAATGAATTGATTCGAGCAAGAACGTGACGGGATGGGGTATGTATTGATTCTGAGAAGTTGAATCTGACAACCAGAAAAGATCATTTTCCTTTGCCTTTCATTGATCAAATGTTGGATAGGTTAGCAGGACACCCTCACTTTTTGTTTTACGGATGGGTACTTTCGAGTCAAATCGATTCTTTATTGGCTAGAGGATCGAAGACCACGTTCACATGCCCTTATGGTACCTTTGCCTTTAGAAGGATGCCATTTGGGTTATGTAATGCTCCAGCTACATTCCAGAGGTGCATGATGTCTATTTTCTCAGATTTGGTTGAAGAAATTGATGGAGATTTTCATGGATGATTTTCTTGTGTATGGATCCGGCTTTGTCGATGTTTAAACAATGCAGGCTTGATGCTAAAGATGCAGAGACAAGCATTAACCTTTGAATTGGGAGAAATGCCATTTTATGGTAACGGAAGGTATTGTTTCTTGGGCATAAAATTTAAAGCTAATGGACTAGAAATTGACTGATCCAAATTATCCATTATCGAGACTCTTTCACCACTATCCATGATAAAAGGGTAAAGTTTCTTGGGGCATCTTTGGATTTCTGGGAGATTCATGAAAGACTTTTCAAAATAGCAGGTTAGCTATGCGGATTATGCGGAAAAGGATACGGAGTTGATTTTGATGATTCCTGCAAAGGATGCTTTTGATGAAATCAAGATCAGATTGAATCTGAGCACCTATAATGCATTGCACCAAGAATGGAATAGGATTTGAAATAATGTGTGTGATGCCGATGATTTTGCTATGGGGTATGTTAGAGCGAAAGAAAGGAGAAAGTCGGGGTCATATACTATGCTAGTAAGACCTTTAATGAAGCCTGAGAGAACTACTCAACAAGCGAAAAGGAGATGCTAGCTATAGTATTTGCTTGTGAAAAGTTCAGGCAATACATTTTGGGATCCCGTGTGGTAATTCCTGCAGTCATCTTGCACGACGATCAAATACTTGATGTCGAAAAGGAAGCCAAGCCAAGATTGATAAGATGGGTGCTGCTGTTGCAAGAGTTTGATTTGGAAATAAAGGATAAAAAGGGATGTGTGTGTGATGTGCCCAGGCCACACGTCAGTGAAAGAAAGCGGTGATGAAGAAGGCGATGTAGGTTAACTTGAGAGAACTTCCCGGATGAGCAATTGTTTAAGGTTTCCTTCCCGACTTCATGGTATGCTGATGTGTAGATTATCTGGCTTGTGGAGGTAATGCATTCGATTCAGCTACCAACGGAAGAGCTGAGTGATAGCGGATATTATATTTGGGATGACCATTTATTACCGAGAGTGCGACATGATAATAAGAAGATGTGTGCGGAAGGTGAAAGACGAGGCAACATTTTAAATGAATGCCATGCATCACCATATGAGGGGACACTTTTCGAGGAGAAAGAGCGACTCTAGGAATACTCGATCAGTTTTTTATTGGCCTTATCTTGAGATTATGCGAGAATGGAGTGAGAATTGTGTGATCGATGCAAAGGATTAGGAAATATCGTGAGGAATGAAATGCCCTAAAAGGTATTATGGTGATACAAATTTTTGATGTTTGGGGAATAGATTTTATGGGACCCTTCCCACCTTCATTTGGAAACATTTATATACTGCTAGCAGTAGATTATGTCTCCAAATGGGTGGGAAACTTGATTTCTTTGTCAGGAATGATGCTAACAGGTTGTGAGTTTCTTGCAAAAGAATATTTTAGAGCGAGGTTTGGAACCCTGAGAACCATTATTAGTGATGGGGAACCATTTGCGAACAAAATATTTGCAAAACTCATGAACAGATATGGGATCAAGAATATAATGAGTTTAGCTTATCATCCCGGACAGTGGACAGCGAAATTTCCAGCAGGGAATCGAATACTTGAAAAATTGTGAGCTGTGAGGAAGGATTGGTCTTCCAAACTTAGTGATGCACTTTGGGCCCCTCTCTGATTTGCATACAAAACTCCCATTATGGAATGTCCCCATCTGTGAGTTGTTTGGCAAACCATGTCATCTACCTCTTGAATTGGGTCTGAGGCAATGTGGGCCATCAAAGAAGTTAAACCGATTTTAAAAGGCATTGCCTGAAAGGAAGAGAAGTACACTCAGTATGCGAATTAGGCGAAATGAAGCTTATGACAATGCTCGATATACAAAGATAAGACAAAGAAAATGGCATGATCGGAGAATCTTGAGAAAAGAGTTCGAGCAGGGGAACAGGTTACGTTGTTTAACTCTAGGTAAGAGTATTTCAGGAAATTAAAATCCAGTTGGAATGGGCCGTGCAGTGAGTATCGAGTACTACACATTTGGAGACGGTGAGCAAGCGAAGGCGCTCTTTTGGTAGGAAGGATTCAGGTCGATGAATGAGTTAAAGCATTATCTCAACGGGGAGGAAGTTGAAGAACTCGGTTGGTTGTAAGGAAAAGAAGAAGTACCACAGCAGGCAAGTCCGGTGGGACTCGAGGCGAAGCGGCTAATGGGAGGCGACCCGGGAGGATTTCAATCGCTGATTTTAAATTTTTTGAATTATCTCTTTTCTTTTAGTTCTTTGATGAATTAAGTCGAATTTGTTTTCGAGAAGGATAGATTTAACTTTTTTATTATTAGAGATTGATTGTATTTTAACTAGAGTCTTGGATTGTATTACCGGTGATCTGCGCAAGGGTTCGAAGACATGAATAGCAGTCTCGGCTTATAAAATGATTCATTGACTTGCGGAGGAGTGTGACATGAGAAAAGGAGTAGCTTAGCCTCTTTAACCAAAATCCTGTAGTTATGATTGAACTAATTGTTAAATCGTTTGCACGAAATATACGGATAGATGTTTAAATGTATTTAGAAAGCAATAACAAAATTCAAAGTTTTTAATTCCTACATTGAATTAAAGGCTTAGGTCTGACGAAGGGTTATGTCGCAGCATTAGCTAATGTCCATACATAACATTGATGTCGTATTGACGAGTTTATAAGAAACGATTAGTGGGTAGTAAGGAAAGGAGATTCATGTGACCTGCTGACGATGTCGCGACGGTGAATTAAGTTTCAAATTTGAAGGAATTTCGCCGCATCCGATAATTCCTGAAACCGGACATGTCGCGACATCTGGTATGTCGCGACACAAAATCTGTTTACATGCCAGCTACTCGTTCCCGAAAAGCCCTAAATTTAATGGTCTCAAATGAAAGGAGCGGAATTGCAGAGTCGCGACCGAGTCGCAAATGAAGCGTGGCCAGACCCACGAACATTGATTGAATTCTGTGTTGGATGCTATCATTCCTCCGACCCGCCATTCGCGCAGTCTTCCCTCTGGATCTCGACCTCAGAAACCCTAGGTCGACGGAAAAGCTTTTCTCTTGCTTCAGTAGCTGAAATTCCCTTGCTGGTCCCCTAACCTCCAGAGATAATGAGGGAACACAGACAATCGGAAGAAGAAGAAACCATCGGGAAGCAGGTTAGATGAGATTCGTCGGGAAGAAACAGCGGGGAGAGGCATCGGAAGCACGAAGCTCAGAGGACTTCTCGAAAGGCGAGAAGGGAAAGGAAAAAGGAGAAGAAAGAAGTAGAAAGATTTCGTCTACGATGAAGCTTATTCTCGAGTGGAAGTATTACGCTAACAAGGGTTTTGTTACGGAGAGGAGATTCCTGTTCTGACTCCTTTGAGGAGATGATAGAGCGAGAGAGGATGGGAGAGTCTTTGCGCGCACCAAAAGAGCGGGATGCTCTGACCTTGGTGAGAGGTTTTATTCCAGCATGGTAGGAAGGAGGGGGGATGGAGCTGTTTTGTTAGAGAGATGCAGGTCTCATACGAAGCGAAGGCCGTAATGGCTTTATGGCATGTGTGCCTGGCGTGGCTCCAAGATTCGAAAATTTTGGAATTGAGATCTTAGAGAAGGTGCGGAGAAGCTCAGCGATGGAAGGCGCAGTTAGACCCGAGAAAGAAGGAAAAGCCAAGAACTACGAGCGGGAGCCTTACGGAAGAAGCGAGGTATGGTTTACTTCTGGCGTACTGTTTGGTTCAATGAACATTTATGCACGAGTGAGAGAACGAAGCAGTACTGCGTATGCCATACTAAAGGGATCTGAATCGATATAGGAGTTATCATTGAGAACTCTATCATGAGATATCATGAAGGAAACAAAGTGCCTTCCTCGCTGACAACAATCACGAGTTCTTTGCTTGAAGGGCTGGAGTGAAGAGGGTTTAAGTCGAAGAAGAATCAGAGCTTAGCCTCTGCCTGACGGGAGTTAGTGGGGACGAAATCGGAGGAAAAGGGAGTCTTTGGTAGAGACGGAGGTGGGAGCCCAAGGTGAAGAACCCGGAAAAAGGAGACCAGGCCCGCTGATCAAGGAGGCGAGGCACCCGGTGATCACGACCCTTGATTACATGTTTGCGGATAATGAAGGCGGGATGAAGACGGTGATAGACTTCTCCATCCCCTTGGCGGTTCCTATCACATGCAAAGCAGAGAAATTTCCCAGCACGGAGAAAGCTCGAGAGAATTCTGAAGGGACAATTCAGTGCAGGCTCTCGGTTTGATGCGAGAAAGAGATGAAGAAAGAGAGAAGGAATGGAACCTAAAGCGGAATTCGGAAGAAGGGATGTGAAAAAGAATTGAAAGAAGAGACCAACAGTGGGAAGAAGAATTAAGCAGAAAGAAAGGGGCATGAGGTGGAGATCCAAGAAGAGAACAACGGTGGAAGGAAGGCGACGAGAAGAGGCAAGGATGGGAAAATGTTGGAAACGGAGGAGAGGAGTTCGAAATGAAGGAAGAGATCGAGATCTTTTCTTTGAAACTCAAAGCGAGTCATGAAGCTTTCTAGCAGCGGTTGGTCGAGATGCTCGACTCTAGCATTGCTAGAGAAAAGAGATAAGGAGCATGACACAAATTTGGGGCTTGGATAAAAGGGTTTCAAATTACTATACAAATCTCTGAAGGAAATTGAAAACAAAGCCGAATGAGAGAGACAAAAAGCAATGGGAGGCGCTGAATCTGAGGCGAAGGAATATTGGAAAATTTAGATTTGATTAACAACAATCTTTCTAAATTCTTGGAAGTCATGACGAAATGGAAGGGAACCTGATAGATAGCTTAGGGAAGAGGCAAGATGTCTTGAACAAGAAAAGTTGATCCTCTCTAATGAGATTGTCATTGAAACAAACTTGAGAGAAACTAAGAAGAAAAGAAAGAAGGAAATGAGTTCCCTTCATTCCAAGCTCATTGAACACTTTGAGCTAGGTCCCAGTATTTTGCCACCTTGTCAGAAATAGACCTTCTCCTTACCTAACCTTTCAGTACCATCCTCCTCCCATACTGTGTATCCAACAGTTGAAAATCAATCAGAAATAAAATGAGAAAGTTAAATGGAATTGTTGTGCACTATTTTGCATTTGATTGTTCAATGTTGTGTTGCTTTGTGGTTGAATGATTAGGAAATCAAAGTAGGAAATAGTTCCAGAATAAAAACTGCTGAGAGGACATTATCTTAATTGAATGAAGCAGTTAGAGTAGGAGTAAGCTGAAATGAGGGAAAATTGCAGAATAAGGACAAAATGCATCTAGTTTAATTGAAAAACAAGGTAAAAAAAAAATTACTTATATTTAAGCCCAGTAAATCTGATTAGAGGAAGGTAATGTGGATGGAACGAACATATTTTTGAGTTTGTGGTATGAACAATAAATCAAGGAACCTGTTGAATATCAATTAACTTAACTACTCATAAATAAAAAAATGAGTGAATACTCCTTATAGTTAGTCACGGTGATAAATCCAGATTCTAGAATTTGTTAGATTATTGATTGAAGTGAAATCCTAGGTGATTCAGCTGACAAGAGATGATACAGGCCATTCTTGGATAGTTTGAGCCATGCTAGCCATCCCTATTCATATGCTGAGGCATATACAGTAGTTCCAGAAATTGAGCCAACAAGCCTATTTTTCAAAAATAGACCCATGGAAACCCCAACTCATCTTAAGACATCAATCGCGATGGGACCCTACGATTACCCGGGGAATTCAAAGAGGAAGAAGAATGAAGTTTGGGGGAGTTTATATTTTTGAGGAACTCAAAAAGGGAATGAAAAGAAAAGCGAGGCCGAGAAAATGAGCGAAAGAAACTAGGGATAAGTTTTATCTTGTAGCTAACTCTCTTGAGCAATTAAGTTCTTGAGGGTGTTTCAACACCTAGTACCTAATACCATCTGGTATGGGAGTTACTAACCCAAAGTTCGCTAAGAGTGTTAGAAGCCTAAAAGTTAAAACATTGCACTATCCTTAGTGGTAGCAAACTAAGGAAATTCCTCAGAGTGAAAGTATAAAAAAGAGTAAAATAGGAATACGATTAAACGAAGAAATCAAGAGATATCCCCGAACATGAAGTTTAGGGAGTTTACTAGAGAAACTATAAGAAAGAAGTGAGTAGAAAGAAAGAAAATGTTCAGGGAGTGATCTTAACCTAAAAATTCCTTCCATCCTATACCCATTAACCAAGCCTCACAATATAAGCCCAGACTGATTGATGCAGGTGAGATTCACTAGTGGAGATCGATGAAAAACAAGCTGTAGATTTGGAAGGAAACAGTAAAATTGTGAAGAACTTTAGGGAGTTAAATGACTTCGACCATAAATTGAAAGAATTTAATTCATTATTCAACAGGATCCAATGAGTATATTGTTTGTAAAACAATTTCAACATGATAGTTTGCATAACATAAAGAGTAGAGACCAACCTTGAACTGGACTTGAAGCTAAATGTACAGAAAATTTTGCATACCTTGCATTGCAATTAAATTAGATGAAACTATAAGCAGAACAAATCACAGAAAAATGTCCTTAAAAATTATTTTGTTTGAGAATGAAACAATTCTTTTCTTTTCTTTGCGAGAATGAGCAAGAGCTTTAAGTTTAGGGAGATTTGATGAGCTTAAAGTCATCTATTTTTAGTCCATTTTTCTGTTCTATTTTCATCTAGAAATGAATAATTAATATCTGAAATATGAAGAAACTCACCAAATTATTTATTAAGCGGGAAGAAGAAAGAAAGTGAAAAATACGATAAGTGGAAGAAAAGGAGTGCGATCGAATGGCGGAGCGAGAAATGAAAAGAGTGAAGATTCATTGATGCGAGTTTTGGGATTACATTTATAGTCAATTCTGAGTCGTGACACCAAAGAATTAAAGGAATTTGATCACGGTGCGACGGTGAAATGCCAGTCGTGGTGAAGGGTAATCGGGAGCTAAAGAGAGCGACGTCGCTGGCCGACGCGATACGAGAGTCGCGACGATTGATGTCGTGCGAGGATGAGAGGTGGCGACAAGCGAGGAAACCTTTTTAAGCTGAGAGGTTTGGGCGTGAAGCTCACCAGGAACTTAAGTCGATGTCGCGACGTGAGATTGATGTCGCGACATTGATGATAATGTCTGACAAAGAGAGTGGAAGTCACGATCTAAGACCGGGTTAGAATACCTTGGCGAATGATGTGTGAGATGTCGCGACAAAGTTGATAATCGCGACATCGGGAACCACATCGGATGAGCGAAAGGAAATGAGCTAGCGTCACGTGAGAGTAGAATCCACGACCTCCAAAAAGCCATCAAGTGAAGGCTATGGCCAGGAAGGCGATGTCGCGACATAAGATCGAAGTATGACATGGGACACCTGCTTTCGATTGAAGGTGAAGTTTCATAAAGTGAGGTCGCTGACCGAGATATCGATGTCGTGACAATGGAACAACTAGATCAAGGCTGCGGTGTATAGCGATGTCGCGACATCGTCGATGTCGCTGACGACGGGGCGACCCGGTTGAGCGCCTACGGTTTCTTAAGGCGATGTCGTGACGGGAGATTGATGCCGCTGACGTCAGAAGATCGATCGAGCTGCGGATGACAATGGTGAAGTCCGCGGCGAAGATATAGGCGTGACATCGGGAGAGGTGAAGTGAGACAGCGAAGACGTGAGAAGATGTCACGACAAGATGAGGTAGCGACATCATGAATGACCAAATCAAGGTAACATGGAGTAAGTTGATGTCGCGGCGTGGGGTTGATGTCGCGGCGTCAAGCGACAGCTAGTGGAAGGAGTGCGGGGGCTTGGGCCCGTGGCCATTGACATCACGATGTGGCGACGTCAGGAACGAAACCATTGAAGGCTATGAAGGACTAGAGATGGATGTCGGCGACAAGGCCATGATGTCGCGACATCCTGGCGATCAGCGAAACCTACAAGGAGCATAAGATTGGTGTCGGCGACAACGCGAGCGACCGAGTTCGCAAGGCGAGAACTTTAAGTCAATGTCGCGGCGTAGGTTCGGTGTCGCGGCAGAGCGTGAGGGCCAGGCGGAAGCGATGGCAGGCACAGTACTCCTAAAATCCGCAATGGTCTACATTGGGATTAGGGCCCGATTGAGGAACCACTATCAATCTGTGACTAACCAACTCATTCAAGCGGCTTGGCGTACAGGGCGAGTGCGGATTCTGACTCATTTTCTTTATTTTTCTTTTATTTTCTTTTATTTTCTTTATTTTTCATTTTTCGTCATTTAGAGCAGTTGTTTATCATTATTTTCTTTTCTTTCCTTTTTAAGCTTTGTTTTGTTTGGATCTGAATGTTATCGTTGTTTGAAGAGAATTTAAACAATGAAATCAATTTCTTTTAATTACTACACCTGGAGCGTGTGATTTGAATAGTCCCGAAACCGATTGTTCCGATTTCCATTGCGATCATTCCTATGATCGGAGAATCTTGTGTCGTGTGATTCGGTAATTAGGGAATCCGGCTTCCATTAAGTGAACATGATGGTCGAATTTATCTTTCACAGCAGATTGTTTCACAGTATTGACTTGTTAATTTCGGAGTTAATGAATTTATTTCTGGTTTTGGGTTTATTGTCTTGGGATGCGAATATCGGTTTGTATACGTTAAGATTTGCGTCATTACTCGATTTCAAGGGTCCTACGGTGACCGCAGAAGACATTCACAGGAAGTAATGTGCATTTCTTTGAAGGTATACTAACACGCTATTAGGGATCTTATGAGGCTTTGTAAGTTCACTTAGATAAATCCTCTTCTCACTTGAAATCCAAGAGCAGGTTGAATGAGTTATCTATTTAAGCAACAAAGTTCACCTCAATTCGGATAGTGGGAACTAATCCGTGTTATTTGTAATCCCCAATCGAGGAAAGGTTGATATATTCTAATTTCGAGGAAACGTGCGGAAGTTGTATATCCTTGCTTGTAGATGCTTGTTAAGACAGCGTGTTGCACATTTATGCATTAGTTATGCATGCGAGATTATATTATATAAACCACGATCTCTTAGAGTAAATCATTTTTTTTTTTTTCAAAAGTTGGTTTTGGTGATGAAAGTGCGGGTCGACAAGTAATAAAATGGATTAAATCGGATATCGAACATTGATTGAATTACAGCTGTTGGATACTATCTCATTCCTCCGACCCACGCAACCATTCGCGCCGTCTTCCCTGAGATCTGACCTCAGAAACCACAGCGGTCTGACCTTGACTTTTCTCTTGCCCGATGTGAAATTCCCTGCTTTGGTCCCTAACCTCGACGAGATAATGGGGAACCCTGAACAATCGAAGAGAAGAAACTCATGAGGGAAGCAGTTAGATGAATTAGTCGGAAAACAAGCGGGAGGACGCCATGGGACTTGCCGAAGCTCAGGGGACTTCTCAAGAAAGAGGCCGAAGGAAAGGGAAAAAGGAGAAGAAGAAGTAGAAGATTTGGAGTCTCACGATGAAGCTTATTCTCAGGTGGAAGAGTATTACGCTAACAAGGGTTTTGTGAGAGAGGAGATTCGAAAACCTGTGACTCCTTTCGAGGATGAGAGCAGAGAGGATGGGAGAAGTCTTTCTGACGCACAGGCGGGATATACGACCTTGGTGAGAGAGTTTTATTCGACATGGTAGGAAGGAAGGATGGAGGTACATTTTGTTAAGAGAGTCTGGGTCTCATACGAGCGAAACCATCAGAAACTATGCTGTGTGCCTAAGCATGGCTCAGGTCGAAAATTTTGGAAGCCGAATCTTAGAAAGATTGCGGAGGAAGCTCAGCGATGGAAGGCGCGATTGGGCGAGAGAAGAGGAAGCGAGAACTGCGAGCAGAGGGGGGCCTTACGGAAGAAGCAAAGGTATGGTTTTACTTCCTGGCGTCTGTTTTGGTTCTAACAAGACATTTATGCACGGTGAGAGAGCAGGCTTGATCTACGCATGCCCGTACTAGGGATACAAGATCAATATAGGAGTTATCATTGAGAACTCTATCATGAGATATCATGAAGGAAACAAAGAGAGTCTGCTTCCTCACGTGACAATCACGAGTTCTTTGCTTGAAGGAATTTGGAGTGAAAGGAGTTTGGGGTCGAAGAAGGGTCAAGGCTTCACCTCCTTCGACGGGGTTAGTAAGGGACCAAGAAATCGGAGGAAAAGAGGAGTCTTGGTAGAGAGCAGGAGGTGAAACCCAGTGAAGGACCCGAAAAGGAGACCCCGGAGGGCCAACGTCGGAGCGAGCACGGTGAGCATCACGACCCGCAATGATTACATGTTTGCGGATAATGGAAGGCGGGATGAAGAGCGGCCCAATAGACTTCTCCGTCCCCTTGGCGGTTCCTATCTGTACAAAAAACGAGAGAATTTCAAACACGGAGAAAGCTCCAAGAGGAGCCTGAGAGATTGATTCAATTACAGAGCTCAATTTGATGCGAGAAAGAATAGAAGAAAGAGAGAAGGAATGGAACACTGAGGAATTCGAGAGAGGGATGTATGAAAGAGGTAAGAAAGAAGAGACCAAGTGGGAAGAATTAAACGAAAGAAAGGGCATGAGGTGGAGATCAAAGAGAGAGAACAACGAGTGGAAGGAAGGCGAGACGGAAAGAGGAGCAGGATGGGGAAAATGTGTTGAGCGACGAGGAGAGGGAGTTGAGGAAATGAAGGAAAGGGTCAGATCTTTTACTGAAACTCAAGGCCCGAGTCATGAAGCTTTCTATAACAAGCGGTTTGATCGAGATGCTCAACTCTAGCATTGCTAGAAAGAGATAAGGAGCATGACACAAATTTGGGGGCTTAGGATAAGGGTTTCAAATTCTTATACAAATCTACGGGAAGGGCTAGAAAACAAACTGAATGAGAGAGACAAAAAGCAATGGGAGGCTGAATCCTACAGGCAGAAGGAATAGCTGGAAAATTTAGATTTGATTAACAATCTTTCTAAATTCTTGGAAGTCATGTGAAATGGAGAACACAATGAATGGCTTGGGGAAGGGGCAGAATGTCTTGAAACGAGAAGGTTGATCTCTCCCCATTAAGTTGTCATTGAAACGACTTGAGGAGGAAACTAAGAAGAAAAAGAAAGAGGAAATGAGTTCCTTCATTTCCAACTCATTTGAACACTTTAGACCTAGATCCCCTGATATTTTGCCACCTTGTCCAAAAGAAGAAATGAGCCTTCTCCTTTACCTAACCTTTAGTGCATCCTCCTCACGTGCATGTATCCAACGATTTGAAAATCGATAAGAAATAGATAGAAAGTTAAATGATTGTTTGTGCACTATTTTGCATTTGATTGTTCAATGTTGTGTTGCTTTGTGGTTGAATGATTAGGAAATCAAAGTAGGAAATAGTTCTAGAATAAAAACTGCTGAGAGGGCATTATCTTAATTGAATGAAGCAGTTAGAGTAGGAGTAAGCTGAAATGAGGGAAAATTGCAGAATAAGGACAAAATGCATCCTAGTTTTAAAGGTGAAAAACAAGGTAAAAATTACTTATATTTAACTGATAAGTCAGGATTAGAGGAAGGTAATGAGGTGAACAAACATAATATTTTTGAGTTTTGTGGTATGAGCGATAAATCGGAACCTGTTGAATATCAATTAACTTAACTACTCATAAATAAAATGGGTCAAGATACTCCTTATAGTTAGTCACAGCTGATAAATCCAGATTCTAGAATTTGTTAGATTATTGATTGAAGTGAAATCCTAGGTGATTCAGCTGACAAGAGATGATACAGGCCATTCTTGGATAGTTTGAGCCATCTTTAGCCATCCCACTATTCATATCTTTGAAACCATATCTGATGGATTCGAAATTGACCCATAGCCTATTTTTCAAAAATAGACCCGATCGACAAACTCATGTAAGACATCAATCCTTTGATAAGAACCTACAGATTACCAGAATTCCAAAGAGGAAGAAAAGAAATGAAGTTTGGGGAGTTTATATTTTGAGGAACTCAAGGAATGAAAAGAAAAAGGCAAAGATCAGAAAATGCAGCAGAAAAGAAGGCTTCTAGGGATAGGATTTTATCTTGGCCTAACTCTCTTGAACAATTAAGTTCTTAGAGTGTTTCAGCACCTAGTACCTAATATATACGGTATGGGAGTTACTAACCCCAGTTAGCTAAGAGTGTTAGAAGCCTAAAAGTTAAAACATTGCACTATCCATAGTGAGAGTAGCAAACTAAGGAAATTCCTCAGTGAAATTATAAGAGTAAAATAGGGAATACGATTGCAAAACGAAAAATCAAAAGAGATATCCCCAAACATGAAGTTTAGGAGTTTGCTAGAGAAACTATAAGAAAGAAGTGAGTAGAAGAAAGAAAATGTTCAGGAATTGATCATAACACAAGAATTCCTTCCATCCTACCCATTAACCAAGCCTCACAATATAGCCCAAAAGACTGATTGATGCGGAAGGTGAATTACCTCGTTAGTGGAGATCGATATGAAAAACAAGCCTATGGAATTTGGAAGAAAGGAAACAATCAAAATTGTGAAGAACTAGGAGTTAAATGGCTCGACCATAAATTGAGAAAGGAATTTAATTCATTATTCAACAGGATCAATATATAGGTATATTGTTTGTAAAACAATTTCAACATGATAGTTTGCATAACATAAGAGTAGAGACCTGACCTTGAACTGGACTTGAAGCTAGATGTACAGAAAATTTTGCATACCTTGCATTGCAATTAAATTGAATGAAACTGCAGAACAAATCACTGAAAAATGTCCTTAAAAATTATTTTGTTTGAGGACAAACAATTCTTTCTTTTTCTTTGCTTGAGAATGACAAAACTTTAAGTTTGGGGAGTTTTGATGAGCTTAAAAGTCATCTATTTTTTAGTCATTTTTACGTTCTATTTTCATCTAGAAATGAATAATTAATATACAGAAATATGAAACTCCTTAAATTGTTATTAACGAGGAAGAGAAAGAAAGTGAAGAAAATCTGTGATAAGTGGAAGAAAAGTGCGGTCGAGATAGACGGAGCGAAATGAAAAGAAGTGGGTGATTCATTGATGCAGTTTGGGGTTAAACTGATCAGTGCGAAGTCGTGACACCAAAGAATTAAAGGAATTTACAGTGCGGTAAGACGATGAAATACGAGGTCAGCGGCGAAGGAGTGTCAGGAGCTAAGAGAGCGGCGTCGGCAGCGATGAGTCGTGACAACAATTGATGTCGTGGCGAGGATGAGAGGTCGCGACAGCCCGAAACACCTTTTAAGCTATGAGAGGTTTGGGTGATGGAAGCTCACGGAACTTAAGTCGATGTCGCGGCGTGAAGTTGATGTCGCGACATTGATGATGTCACGACGAGGCTGAAGTCACGAATCCCAAGACCAGTTGAAATGCGCGATGATGTGACAAGATGTCGCGCGACAAGAGATTGATAATCGCGACATCGGGACTCATCGGATGAAAGCCAGAAATGGTGTTGTCCACGGCGAGGCCGAAATCCGACATCAAAGAAGCCATCAGTGAAATTTATGGCCGGAGAAGCTGATGTCGCGACATAAGATGAAATCGCGACATAGGACACGCTCGGTGAAGGTGAAGTTTCGCCAAAGTGAGGTGCGACGAGATATCGATGTCGTGACAATGTCCGAGAACGACTAGATCAAAACTCGCGATTGTATAAAGCGTGTCGCGACATCAATCTGATGTCGCGACAGCGAAGAAGCGACCGATTGAAGCTACGGTTTCTTGCAAGGCGATGTCGTGACCCGGGAGATTGAT
Organism: Tetrastigma voinierianum; assembly: GCA_016808115.1. Lineage (NCBI taxonomy): Eukaryota > Viridiplantae > Streptophyta > Magnoliopsida > Vitales > Vitaceae > Tetrastigma > Tetrastigma voinierianum. The sequence continues at coordinate 297,916 of JAEQBH010002697.1, forward strand.
GTCGCGACATCAGAAGGTCGATCAAAGCTGCGAGATGACTTGGCGAGGTCACGGCGAGATATAGGCGTCGCGACATCGGGAGAGGTGAGTGAGACCGGCCCGAGGCGTGAGAAGATGTCGCGACCCCAAGATATAGAGTCGCGACATCGTGAATATTAAATCGGTAACATGGAGGTAAGTTGATGTCGCGACGTGAGGTTGATGTCGCGACGCATCGCTGGCGACTAGTGGAAGGGTGCGGGAGACTTGAGCCCATGTCGCGACAACATCCCTGAATATGGCGACATGAAGTGGCTCGGTGAAGGCGCAAAATTTAGAGGTGGATGTCGCGACAAGGCCCGTGATATTACCGCGACATCCGCAGTGCCGATCAGCTGAAACCTCGGCATGGGTGGTGTCGTGACAGCATGAGCGACCGAGTTCATAGAGACGAACTTTAAGTCGATGTCGCGACATGAGTTCGATTAATCGCGGCGAGAGCGAGGGCGGGCTGGGAGGCGATAACTTGGGCACAGCTACTCTAAAATCCACAATGATGTACATTGGGATTAGGGCCCGATTGGGGAACCTATGCATCTGCGACTAACGACTCGTTGGCGGCTTGGCGGCCCGCGGGCGAGAAGTGCGGATTCTTTGAAACTCATTTTTCTTTATTTTTCTTTTATTTTCTTTTATTTTCTTTATTTTTCATTTCGTCATTTTAGAGCAGATTGTTTATAAGTATTTTCTTTTCTTTCCTTTTAAGCTTTGTTTTGTTTGGATCTGGCAGATATTATCGTTGAAGTGGAAGGTGAGCAGCGAAATCAATTTCTTTTCAAATTACTACACAGGCGTGTGATTTCGGACAAATTAAAGTCGATTGTTTCGATTTCAACTACGATCGTTCCTATGATCGGAGAATCTTTGTATCGTGTGTTCGGTAATTGTGGAATCCAGCTTCATTAAGTGAATATGATAGTCAGAATTTATCTTTCCTGTAGATTGTTTACAGCAACTTGTTAATTTCATTTAATGAATTTATTTCTGGTTTTGGGTTTATTGTCTTGGGATCTGAATATCAGTTTTGTATACCCGTTAAGATTTGCGTCATTGCTCTGATTTCAAGGAGGTCCTGCGGGTGACCACAGGGAAGACATTCACGAGAGTAATGTACATTTCTTTGAAGGTATACTAACTTTGCTATTAGGGATCTTATGAGCTTTGTAAGTTGCTTAGATAAATCCTCTTCTCTTGAAATCAGAGCAGGTTGAATGAGTTATCTATTTAAACAATGAAGAGTTCACCTCGGTCGGATAGTGAGACTAATCAGTGTTATTTGTGATCTAATCAAGGAAAGGTTGATTATTCTAATTTCGAGGAAAAGCAATCCCAGGAAGTTGTATATCCTTGGCAATAGATAACTTAAGGAGCTAAGGTTTGATCCATAAAATGGGTATGAAGTATTGAAAGAAAATATCAGTTAAGAGGAAGTCTTTTTTTAAAAAGTAGTTATCTAATTCCACGTATTCGAGAGAATCAAGGTCATAAGTCAGATAATGAAATGTGGAGTGGAGAGATCCGTGCACTACAACGCCTTGGGCCCAGATTTTGAAATTTGGAGTGTCGAGAAATTTTATCAGGAGTAACTACAGGAATTGATAGTTCACTACAACTGTTCTCTTGATGTGTCTCTTTTATGATAATTGTTCAGTATTCATTTCTTGTTATAGAACTTAGTTTTACCTTCATTTATTTTATTTCAGTTTATTCTAATTTTCATTCTCTTGCGTTTAGTTATTTCCCGAAACTGCAGCTGAACACTACCACTATCATTTTGTGGTCCCGAATAGTATGGAAATTGAGTGAGTCGATTAGTTGATTTAAAATTCTTGGGATCTACGTTAGGATCGATGTACGGACTTAAATCCATTTATTACTTTGTGAGCACGTGCGCACGGAATATCGGACCAAAATAACTTTGAAAAAAAAATGATTTACTCTAAGAGATTGGTGGTTTATATAATATAATCTTCCATGCATAACTAATGCATAAATGTGCAACACGTTTTGGTCTTAACAACGGCGAATCTCTGAAAGTAGATATACCTGACGAAAAGTTTGTGATCACCGCATTCATTGTTGGTCTAGGGGTGCAGTCGAAATATTTGATGTTTTCCATCTCAAAAACCCTCAATGACATGGTTGAGGTGCTTTCATGACGAATACATTAATGGCGAAGAAGCCCTCATATCGAAAGGCTCCTCGACCCATAAAGAAAAGCGGGGCCGACAGCGACGAGGATGGAGCCGAAAGACAGCGGCCGGGAGAGGTCTCGAAGAAGATGGAGAGCGGTCCCTAAAGGCGCGGGAAGCCTCGAGATCGATGCAGGTCCACCTCGACTCGGCGGCGGCAATATTTATTCCTCGGTGGTTCACCCAGCGGTATCGGGTCTTGCTTGCGAAGTGCGAAGCGAGCGGTTCTGAGGTGGCCATCTCGGATGAAGTCGGACCAGCCACGAGAGACAGCACCGGATGTGCAGGTTCATAGGGATTCTGAGGCATCACCGCGGATGATTGCATACAGCTCAGGAAAGAAATAGAATACTTAATTCGTGGGTATCTCGGCGCTTCACGCAGTACACGAAAGTCGGCCCTCGAGTGGAAACTGGGCTCGGCGACCACCGCCGCCCTCGTTGAGTGATAACTTCGGCTGACGGCCTTTGGGGAAATCCATATGATCTCGGGAGGATTTGCGGGAGAGGGAATCCATTTCGTCGGGAGGCCCATCTGCGAAGCATCAGGTCGGGAGAGGTAATGGAAGTACAAGGCGTGTCCAAGCGCCCTGCCCTTTCGACATCCATAACATTCTCGACTCGGACTTGGAGGATGCCGGCACCCCATGGCTGACCATTAGTAGCCACAGCGGTTGTGTATAAAGGAGTCCATGGTCTGGCGTGAAACAACGGGAGTTCAGCCGACATCATCTTCGCCTCGGCCTTCGATAAGATGGGCATCGGAAGGGAGAAACTGGAACCAGTCAGCACCCACTTGCGAGGATTCTTTGGTGAAAAAGTGCTACCCCTGGGCTCAATACAACTAGTGCTCACCTTGGGAGACCCCATGCGACGGCGATGACGAGATTCTCGTTAATAGACCTTGATAGCTATAATATGTTGTTAAGCGGACCACTCTCTGTCTGATAAAGGCGTTCCCTCAAAACACCACATGATGATCATTCTCTAGTAAGCGAGTAAGAATGGTTCGAGAGACAGCGTGTGGCTAGGGAATGCTACTCGACATCCGTGAAGCGAAGCGGTCGATAACGCATATACACGGGCGAGCTCGACATGCGCGGCGAGGTGCACACCGACACGAGCCCTCGGAAGAGTGGGCTGTATCGTTGGACGCGACCACAGACACCTGCGCCCGTCGGCTCGAGCTGCGGAAGACCTTGGAAGCCTGCCATTTCTTGAGGGCCCGAGTGAGGCGTCTTGGCGGTGGAAACGGCGGACATGGGAGGAATTATTGCGGTAATCACTCATAGGTTGAGCGTTAGCCCGTCCCAAGCAGTCAAGCGAAGAGGAGGCTTGAGAAAGCGAGCGATCAACGGGGTCGGTGAACTCCTGCAGGAAGGAGTAATCAGAGAAGTAGAATACCCTAAGTGGCTGGCCAACGTCGTACTTATCAAAAAAGTGAATGGCAAGTGGCGACTCTGCATCGACTTCAACGCGTCCTTGAGCATGCCCGAGAGCGGTTTCCCTTTGCTTGAATGGAGCCTCATCGTGGATGTACGGTAGGCCATGAACTCCTCAGTTTATGGATGCTTTCTCATTCTGGCGAATGACATGGTCTAAGATGACCCGAGAAAAAGACCTCTTTCGTTACGAGGCGGGGAACTATTGCTATCGATGTGATGCCCCTTTGGAGCTCGAACCTTGAGGAGCTACTTATCGGTGGTAGTGAGGATGTTCCGAGAAGCAAATAGGAGCGACCATGGGGTGTACATAGATGACATGTTGGGTAAGAGTCCACTTAGCTAGCAGAACTCCTGTAGCTCATCTGTGCAGGGCATTCCGGATCTGAGTGCGACATGAAGTGAATCGGCCCAGTGTGCCCGGAGTATGGTAGAAAAATTCCTAGGTTTCATAGTTAATAGCTGGGGATTGAGGCGAATCTAGACAAAATAAAGGCTGTGCTCGACATGTCTATATCGGGCGTAAAGGAGGTCAGGCGTCGACGGGAAGGATTCTTTGTTTAAGCCAATTCGTATCCAGGGCTAGTGATAAATGTCAGCCTTTCTTCCAAGTTTTGAAGAAACCTTTTCAATGGGATACGAAGTGCGAAGAAGCGTTCTCGACGTGAAGACATGTTGCATTCCCACACAGTCGGTAAGCCTCACTAAAGGGGAGCTCCTCACTCTCTCTTAGCGGTTTAGACTTCTCGACTGATCATCCTCGTCGGGGACAAGGCAGAAATCTGACACCAGGTTTACTATTACTTGTTGAGCTTTGAGAGGAGCGGAGGAGAGTGCAGGGATGGAGAAATTAATCTTGGCATTAGTAGCATGGCTTGGAAGCTCTGCCCGCCTTTCGAGGCTCATACCATTGAAGTTCAATAGAATATCAATGAAGCAAGTGTTACATAATCGAAGACCTCGTGAAGATTGATGAAGTGGGCCATAAGTGGCGAGTTCGACATCGGATATAAGCCCAGCGGCAATAAAGTAGTCTTAGCGGACGCCGTCATGGAATTGCCTCGTGAGCTGCGAGAATGCTGTGGCCCGAGCCTCCCCATTACGGAGACTCTCGGGTAGACGGGGCCTGAAAACGCCTAAGGAAGCGGAAGCCAGGTCTAATCTGACCTCTCAGGAAGAGATAGATGTTGAGTCTGCCCTTTCAGTTCAGTTCAAGCCTCCCGACACTTGAGGCCCAGTATGAGGCCGTGCGTAGTGGCCTCGGCCTTGCCCGTTCGATGGAGTTGACCCGACTTGAGTGCGCGACTCGGTGAGTAGTAAGACAAATAGAGGACACCTACGGGGCGAAAGTGAAAAAATGATCATATACCTAAAAGGTCGGGATTTGCGAAAGTTCGTCTTTGGTCAGGTCGGACATATACCCCGGGCGGAGGGCTCAGGGGCGGGTGCCTTGGCGAGTGCGCTTGACCTCATAAGAAGACCGGTGACCTTTGTCGAATACCTTGCGAGAACCTTCTATAGATCTCTATGTGAGAGTCGCCCCGATCGAGATTAAAGAACGACTTGGATGGACCCCATTTGGGATTACATAATGAGCCTTACGTCTGAAGCGACCGAAAATTGTTAAGGCCCCAGGGCGAGGTCGGCCGGATTCAGCAATCACGAGGGAAGCCTTTCTGGTAGGAGGTTTTCACACCCATCCTTGCATCGGGAAAAGACAACGACTATGTCTTTAAGGGAAGTGCATGGAGGTGTATCTGAGAAATCACTTCGGAGCTGGGCATTAGCGGGGGAAGGTTTTAAAGTAGGATCTTATTGGCCCTGTTGCTCAGAGATCACGGCCAGGCCTAGTCGAATCTGAGATTTGCCGGGAGGCACGCTAAAATCTCGCCTCCATCAGGAGCCCTTGACATCAAATCCATGACCTGGCCTTTCCAACAATGGGGTTTTGGACATATTGGGACATGCGCCCGTGGGAAGAGACTGATGCAAATTCATCATCGTTGCGGTAGATTACTTCACCAAGTGGGCTGAGGTCGAACCTTTGACCATAATCACAGAACAAAAGATACGAAATTTTGTGTGGCGTGCCATAATATGCAGGTTTGGTATCCCAAGAGCTCTGGTGTTAGATAATGGAAAGCAATTTGACAACGCCAAGTTCAGGGATTTTTGTCTTAGAATTTCCGGAATCGAAATTATTACTCATCGACACATCCCGCGATCTAATGGTCGATGAAGTGCCATCGAACCCATGAAGGCGGCATTGAAGACCAAGCTGGAAGACCTTAAAGGCAAATGGGTAGAGAATACCTCCACAGAGGTGTTATGGGCCCTACGGGACTCTGCGCAAGTCGGCAACCCGGGGAAACCTCGGTGCCTGTACTTTGGCATTGAAGCGGTAGCCGCATCGAGAGTCGAATTAAAATTTGAATCAAATTGGAAAGTGTGGAACCACCGATGGCGAGGCTCCGCCTAAATTTGGACCTCCTAGATGAAAAGCGTGGCAGTCTGAAGCGCACGGAAGATTACCAAGGAAAGACGGTATTCTGGCAAAAAAGTTAAAAACCCGGGGAATTCTGAGGCCGGGTGACCTGGTATGGCAAAAAAGCTCCTTCCATCGAGGAAGAATCAAGCACATGGAAAACTAGGACCCAATTAGGAGGGCCCCTACATCATATCTTGCGTCGTCAGACCGGGCAATTACGAACTCCAGACGGAGGAGGGAAAAGTTCTACATCATGCTTGGAATGCTGAACACCTTAAGCGTTTTTATCAGTAGACCTCGGTTTGTAATCTTAAATAAAGCATTATCAATTTTCGATAGCCAGTGGCGTTTAGTAGTTATTTTTGTTGGAAGCGTCTCAAGCAGCTCGACCATAGAGATGTGTGAAAATTACATGCACCGAGAATGCTGAAAGTTCATGATTCAAAAGGAAAAAATCTCTCTTTATTCGATCAAATGACATTTCAATTACAATCAATAATTGTCATCCATTACCTCGGAAGTACGGTCCTGGCGGTTCCCCTCGAAAAAAAAAAAAACACGAGATGGAAAGGAGAAGAAGAGAAAGGGATGGAAGAGTTTATTAGAAAGGAAAGGAAAAAGGGAGAATGAGATGTGGAAGAAAGAAGAATGAAAGAGAAGGAGAAGGAGAAGAAAGGAGAAAGAAGAAGAAGAGAAAATAGAAAGCGATGCAAAGAAATGTACTGTCCTCTCCAGACGCATTCCCTAGCACGAAGCTAGGGAATAACATAACTCCCATAAAGGGAGGCAGGGAAAACACGGCTCCCCGCCAGCGGAGGTCAGCGAGCCCAGGACCGAGGCCCTCGGGGCGGATCCCCGGGGAAAACGGCCCGAGCCTCGGCCTTCATTTCGGCGCGAGATTCCCGGTCATGCCAGAGGGGCGGAATATCGAGAAATATGGGCTCCATGGCGGCCAGGGGCGCCATTTATAGGAAGGCTAAAGCACTCGGAAACTCGCGCAATCATTTCCAATTCTCCATGAACCAGCATTAAAGACACTCGCATCTTTCGAGAAATTAGAGTCGACAGCGCCTGTGACGGCTCGGTTGAAGAGCTCGGCTACTCGGCTCGAGCCCATGCGGCCCAAGAAATTGATTAAACTCGAGCGAATTAGCCCGAGGCCTCGGCGCCCGAGAGCCCAGCTGGTTGAAAGCGCTCAACTACTCGGCTGGTAAATGCGGCCTAAAGTGATTCGGCTCAGCGGTCGGCATGAGCCTCGGCGCCGAGGCGGCGGTAAGTTTGAGCTCGGCTACTCAGCTCGAGGCCATGCGGCTGGGTCGATTCGGCTCAAGTAGTTTCCCACAGGCCGGCGCTAGGAGCCCCGTGCTTCCGGTTGAGGCTCGGCTACTCGGCAGGCCGTACGACTGGAGTCGGTTCGGCTAAGGTAGATCAGCCAGCGAGGCTCGGCGCGGGATCCGGCGGCTTCGGTTTGAAAGTTCCATTTGCTACATTCGGGCCATGTAGCCTAAGTCGATTCGGCTTCGAAGCGATTACGCCCCTGAGCCTCGGCGCGGGAGCCCGATGCTTCCGGTTGAAGAGTTGACTACTGCATTGGGCATCTGACTAAAGAGCCGGTTCGGCTCGAGCGATTCGCCCGCGAAGTCACCAATGCAGAGCCGCGTACCGGTCGAAACGAAATACCATTTCGGGCCATGCGGCCTAAGAGTCGATTCGACTCCCGGGCGAGATCAACCCACATGGGAGCCTTAGCGCCCGGGAAATGGCGGCTTTCGGTTTGAAGGGTTCGGCTACTGCATTGGCCGTGCGGCCCCTGAAGTCGGTCCGACTCGGCCGATTTATCCACAAAGGCCTCGTGCAAGGGAGCCCAGCCTTCGATTTGAAAGAATTCGCTTCTGTTCAGGCCATCACGACCTAGGTCGATTGACTCGAAGCGATTACGCCCTGAGGCCTCGGCGCGGGGAGCCCGGCTCGGTTGAAGAGTTGACTTTGTGAGCCGTACGGCGTAAGAGCCCGATTCGGCTCGAGCGATTACGCCCTTGAGCCTCGCGAGGCAACCCGGCTTCAGTTTGAAGAAGTTAAACTACTGTATTCAAGCCATACGACTGAAGTCGATTCGAGTTCTGCTCATAAGGCCTCAGCTGAGCCGTAACTTTCGATTGAAGAGCTCGGCTACCATTTCGGGCCGTCACGGCTAAGGTCGATTCGACTCGGGTAGATCAGCCACGTAAGGCCCTCGGTAGCCGGGAGCCCGCGGCTCCAGATTGAAGAGTTCAGCTACGCTGTTCGGGGCCATGCGGCCTAAAGTCGATTCGGCTCAGAGGTTACGCCGCAAGGCCTCGGCCGGGAGCCCGACAACTCGGTTTGAAGGTTCGGCTACTCTGTTCGGGCCATGCGGCCTAAGAGTCGGTTCGGCTCGGGCGGTTGCACGCCCATGAGCCTCGGCGCGGAGCCCAGCGGCTCGGTTGAAGAGTTCAACTACTGCATTTCGAGGTCATGCGGCCTAGAGTCGATTCGGCTCGAGGCGGTTCTACCCTGAAGGCCTCGGCGCGGGAGTCAATGGCTCGAGGGTGAAGAGCTCGGCTACTCGGCTCGGGCCAAAATCACGGCCTAAGTGTCGATTCGGCTCGGGCGATTCTGCCTGGCCTCGGCGCCGAGAACTAAGCGGCTCGAGTTTAAGAGTTTAACTACTCATTTCGGGCCATGTAGCCCGAGTCGGTTCGGCTGAACATTGGTCCATGAGCCCAGCGGCTCGGTTTGAATAGTTCGACGCTACCGATTCAGGCCATGCGGCTGGGTCGGTCGATCGAGGCGGTTCTTTCCATAGGCCTCGGCGCCAGAGCCGGCTGACTCTGTTTGAAGAGCTCAGCTTCTCTGTTCGAGGCCATGCGGCCTAAAGTCGATTCGGCAGAGCAGTGCGCCTGGTCTCGGCGCCCGGGGCCCGGCAGCTCGAGGTGAAGGCTTCGGCTACTCGGCTCGGGCCGTGCGGCCTAAGTGTTCGTTATTTCCGAGGCGGTTACGCCTGAGGCCTCGGCGCCGAGAGCCAGTGGCTCGAGTTTAAGAGATTCAACTGCTCGGCTCGGGCCGTACGGCCAAAGAGTCGGTTCGGCTCGAGGCGGTTGTTTCCGAGGCGGTTCGACGCGAGGCCTCAGCGCCCCGGGAGCCCGGCAGGTATGAAGGCTCGGCTGCTCGGCTCGGGTCATGCGGCCCGAAGTCGGTTCGGCTCGAAATTGTGAGCCCATGGCTCGGTTTAGCAGGCTCAACTTCTCGGCTTCAGGCGGCGGCCCGATGAGTCGATTCGGCTCAGAGCATTGGCCGTGATCTGTATTTCGGTTTAATGAGCTCGGCTACTCGGCTCGGGCGAGCGGCGAAGTCGGTTGACTCGGACATTTGGTCGAAGTAGGCCCGCGGCTCGGTTGAAGAGCTCAACTGCACAACTCGGGCCATGCGGCCTGGGGTCGGTTATTTCCGGGCATTAGACACGGAGCCCAGCGGCTCGGCTTGAAGAGCTACGCCTGGCCTACGTGCTTCAGCCGAGCCTTCAGTGGTATACATACGAGGTTGATTCGGTTCATGCAGAAAAGCCCAAAATGCACAAGTAGAGACAAAAGTGGTAAAAAATGAATATTCATTAAGGAAAAGGCTACATAAGTCTTGGGTCCCACGAGGCCAATGAAAAAAAAAAAAAATATATATATATATATATATATATATATATATATATATATATATATATATATATATATATATATACCTCTATATATATATATATATATATAAAGGCCAGCGACGACGAGCAAGCGAAGATATGCGCGGGAGATCAGACATCAGAGGAAGGAGCAGAGGGTGAAGAAGGGGAGTGGGCCTCAACAGGGGTATCCGGTTCACCAGAATAGTCTGCGGAGAGGGACTCCTCTGCCTCCTCATCGCTAGGGATGTCGAAGTTAAAGTCCAGGCTTGGATAGGCATTAGTAGCCTTCCTCTGAAAGGCAAGCCACCCAGAAGCCCATTGAGTGCGAATCTCGTCCCTCGATCTCCTATAACCCCGTCGTGAGTAGCGAGTTACTTGTTGATGAAGATCCCCACGCAGCCCACGACACTCCTCAGTCAGGCATTCCGTTGAATTTATAGCCTCGAAAGCCTCACGACGAGCTTCGTCTAGCAGCACTGTCTTATCGCGCAGTTCATCTTTGGCCGCACGTAGCTCTTCTTTGGAGCGCGACTCGCCTCAGGATGTAAGAAGCTCATCACGACCATCGAAGCTCATCACTGGGCGGAGGCGCGCCGCGTCCTAACTCGGCAAGTCATTTTGTCTGTTTCGCGGCTCATCCACGAACCTCACGAGCTCGCCTTCGGTCGCTCGTAAATTTGTTTACGGCCTCGTCTTCTCTACCCTCGGCTGGGCACATGCGGGCGTGGTATCTGAATCGGACTTAAGCTACTTTGCCTCCTCGGTCATACGGCGCAATCCCGCGACTCGGTATAGAAGTAAGGGGAGGCCACCTAACCTTAAACTCGGGCAGCTTTGGCATGGCGCCGTTTGTGGCCTTTTTGACGGAGCTCTTCAAATGGTAGCCCACCTGCCCCGTCAGGTCTGGTGATGCTCTGACACAAGATCGACACGATTCAAGTTAGAAATCAAACCGCGAGCCGAGATATGGGAACTTCTGGGCTGACCCCTAGAGATGAGGCAAAGCTTCATCAGCGGGACGTCCGACCTCGCCGAGGTCCGATCTTTAAGGATGGACGGGGCCAGAGACCCACCCTGGCTTCGGCATTGAGGGCAAGGAGTCGCCATCTCGCCGATTTGGCCCTTCCTCCTTAACTCTTACGCGCCCGGTGGCTTAACACTCTGGGGGATTCTAAACGATGGGCACCGCGTAGCGGCGCTCAGCGACCCTTCAGGAACACTTTTTGCCTTTGCGCGAGAGCGAGGAAACGGGGTTGCAATTTCCCGAAGCTTTTGGGACCTCGGCCGGAGCGACAACACTGCCACGGTATTCGGCGTGGGTAGAAGGGAAGGAAGATGCCCCATTCGGAACCTGCCCCAGTCCCGGACGGTCCTTCTTCGCAGGAGTCCAGGTTTTAGTTTCACGCTCGGGACTTGAGACGACATCTCACCCAGGGCGAGCTGCCCGCTGGTGGGCTTGGCGTGAGGCAGATGGAGAGCTTTCATAGTGGAAGGAGGTGAAGGCCTCAAAGCAGCAGAGCGGGTAGACCTCGAGCTCGAGAGGGCCGGGGAATGTCGACTATTAGCTCAGCATGGGCGCGGGAACCTCGTGACGCTGCGCTATGACGTTATCTTCGGGGCTGAGATCAGGTCGAACACCTGAGAGGCATGTGGACAATGCAGAATTAGAGATACCCAATGACCTTGTAAAGAATATACCAAAAACAAAGCAATACTCACTTAGATTCTCGGGAGATTGGTCCAAGCGGCCCAAGACGCCCAGTGTCATCTTTATCAGGGATCATCTTTCGCTGTGGCAGCCAAAGAAGTAGCAGCTCATTCAAAGCGGTGGGAAGAGGAAGATCGGAAATCACGGAAGGAATGTAGGTACACCTTGAAAAATAGAGAAACCCTTGGCGGTTTCCTTCGGCCCCTAAAGATAAAGGAACGAGCTATACTACGAAACCAGAGGCCTGTCCCTAAAGAAAACCAATAGCCCAACCAAAATACCCTAGCAATTGGGCGAGAGTTGAGAAGGACAGACATTGAAGTGCTACAAAACCCCTTTTATAAAGGGGTGCAGAGGGAAGTGAAGACCGTTATCGAAGGCCACTTCAAAGAAACATACCATCTTAGGTACGGAAACCACATAGGAGGAATTGAAACGTCCCGGGGACGAGCTCGAACCCAGGAGGTCGGTGTCTGCGGCGAAAGTGGCCCCATATAAGGGTCCGACCTTGCTAGGCCCCACAGCCAAAGCATTCTGAACAGAGGATTTTAGATATTTTGACCCCTAGGATACTTAATCTGGTTTATTCTCCCCTTACCCTTGTCTAAGGGAAAAGGGCGCCCCAGGGCATCTGAGAAGATCGACCACGAATTGACGGTGGGAGCGCGATCCGCCCAGAGCAGACCTTGAGTGAAGAGTCACCTCGATCTTTGTGAGAGAAGAAGAAACTGACCCCGGACCCATGTTGATATGAGTAATGAAAACAAAACCTTGACTAACCTTAGCGCCTCGTCCTATCGTTGGAAAGATACGAAAGGCAAAACGCGACGGTCCGAGAATAAAGCGGAAAAGCTATCTTAAGAAGAGCGCCCGAGAAGGACTGCGCGAAGGTTCAAACGGAAAACTAAGGAGGAGGGAAATCCGAACTCGCTAAAAGCGAAGAAAAAGTTTCAGGATCATGGGCACACAAGGCAGAGGATGTCTGCGGAAGAAACAGAAGGAAACTGAAAGAAGTGGGAGAAATAAGCGTGAAAACCGAAGAGTCATCATTATCACAAGACATATGACGACAACCAAGCCCTAACTAACCAAGCCCCGAGCAGACACGTGGAGATTGCACCCGATACGAGAAACGTTAAAGCCCTTGCCCACGTATACCGTACACAAGGGCTGGGTGGCAACTGATAGGGTTTGAAAAATAGGCGTGCATGCCTTGCCGAGGCCGAGAAAAGCAAGCCAATGAAACACCCGGGTCTGCAGTGCCGACCGAAACAAGAATTAAGTTTAGCTCCTAAAGTGATAACATGGGTAATTGGGAAAGCCCACATCCTACAAATCAAACTAAATCCCATCAATAAGGGATATAGGATAATCCCCAATAACATCTTATCCTGCAAATCTAACTAAATCTCACTAGCAAGGAAAATAAGATAATTCACGATATAACAGCTCATCCTGCCCGGATCAATGGGATCCTGATAAGGAAAACGTATTCTAAATAGCGCTCTTCCAATATCCCTTGTGAATCAAAGCGATAAATCACGGGAAATATCACAGATCGATGGGAAGAATCCTAATCACCATCCAGGCGGAAAACATGTACTATAAATATCGGGCCACACCTATTGGTGAAGATTACATGACACATTCGCCTCTAAGCAATCTATCTTTTATCTCAAAAAGAAATTGACTTAGGCATCGGGCGACGAGGCGCCAGTCGGCCGCTCTTATTTTCTTGTCTTTGCAGAGGCGTAGCCACATCCGGTGCGGACCGGCGGTGCCACATCCAGGAACTGCCAGGACCATTATTGACAGTCCTATCTCATTACTTAATGCCATTATCTTTCAGCCTGATTCGGTTGAAAAAAGCGTCATCGTTTTAAATCAAATAATTTGAAAGAAAAGAAATAAAATAATATCCATTTAAAATTTAAAATTATAATATACAATATTGAATCTCCTCATTATACGCATGTTATAATAATACTTGAAAACAAATAAATAATATCTCTTTAACATAATAATATCTTAATAATATATTAAATATATAATATATTTAATTTAATAGTACTAATCCATTTGATTTTAATCTACCTTAATTAAGATATGAATAATTTCTCATCATCATATAGTTAAAATATGAAAAATGTTAATCGACAGATATTTTTGTAAAAATAATCACCCAGATTTTATCGATATTTTCGATATTTAAGTAAAAATCCAATTCTTGATATATCGGAATTTCTGGAATATTTTTGATCCTTGGTACATCAACTTTTTATTTTCATTTTATTTTCTATTTTCAACCTTTCCATATAAATAAATATTAATTTTATAAATAAATTATAAATGTTAATAATTTTATTTATAATTTTTACTTCTATTCATTCGACATTACATCATTATAGTATTTGTTCTTGGATTCGAACATAGGATTTAATAAATTTATCCCCACCTCTTTACCATTTCAATCGGGCTCGATAGCTTATAAATCATATTTATTTTAATAAGAACCCAAGATTTAAAGCAAATGTCAATAATCTTCAATAAAAAAAAAATGTCAATGACTTAGTTCAAGTGATTAACAACCAAGGCATGTGTGGGAAAGGGAAGGATCTAGGGTTCAAGTCCCAATAAAAACGAATTTGTGAGAAACATATTACTATGTTACAATGAAACGCGAAGCTATGTGAATATACGTATTTCCAATATCTGTCCCACAAGTTTAAATTATTTTTTGGTGCAAAAATAGAAATAAATATAAAAACAAATTCCAATACTCTTCAATAAAAATAAATAAATGTCAATAAGACCTAGTTCAAATAGTTAAGAACCAAGGCGGGTATGGGAAAGGGAAGGATCCAAGATTCATACATGTTACAATGGAAAGTGAAGAAATGTGGCTATGCTTATTTCCAATATATGTCCCACAAGTTTAAATTATTTTTTGGTGCAAAAATAGAAATAACTATAAATAAATTCCATATGATTGGGATGAGAAGACCTTGCCTTCCCTAAATTAATTTCCTTTCTTTGAACTAAAATTAATTTATAATTTTTGTGTATTAACTTTAGTATCGAGTCTTTTTTATTAGTATTGGATGAAGAAACTCAACTCTCCTTGTGAATCTTAACGGGGCAACTTAGTTGGTTGAGCTTGTACTTTACTTTGCTTTTTAAGCAAATTTGTTTTAAGAAAAACACAAAAAACACTAAATTTAGATAATAAGAAAAATTTTCAGAAAACACCAAAATAATGTTCTATGTATTTTTAAATAATTGTTCTTAAAAAACCAGGTACCAAACAAGTCCTTAGCTTCCCATATGTTTGTTTTCTCAGAAAATAAAAGATTTAACAGCAGTACACCACATTATCAACAAAAAGAAGTATCACCCACAATTTTAATGGGAATCAAACCCAAGATTTGTCTACATTATCAACAAAACACATCAAATAAAACCAAAAATTCGAAATTTTCAATAAAATATAGTCGATGTAGGAGGTTATGTAGCACTCCATTCTCGACCCGACAGATTAGGCGGGATTCGAATCGAGTGGGAGTTGCTACTTAGAGTTCATTTACCAAAACATATACAAAAACAAAATAAGCATTGAGGCTGATATTCCATTTTGTATAAACACTTTCAAATATGTGCGTAAGCGATTTCAATTTAGTAGGCCCATAAACATTTACATTTAACAAAATGCATTTACAATGAAGGCATTCCATGCCTTTTCAAAATGATTTACAATATAGATGTTCAGAGTTCAAATTGTTTTTACAAAATATCAATGTTAAAAAAAAAATGGAGTGAATGCATATGTCAAAGCACATTCCGTAATTCTTTCTCTATGACTCGACGCTCCTCGATCTTGCCTTTCGTTCCTATTCACTAGGTACTTGCACATTGATAAAAACAATACGCTAAGCATTTTCATGATTAGTGGTTCTATACAATTCCATTCTTCTATTTCAGTTTGAGTCAAATCATGAAGTTTTACTAAACAAACTTTCAAATCTTTTTGGATGATCAATGACAATACAATACATATACTTATTTCATATAGAATCATTTATGATTCATTGATCATCCCAAATATACACTTTCATATACAATAAATCATTTATAACCAAATTATGAATTTCACCAAGCTCTTTTCATTTCAATTTGCAATCTGGCACTGATACCAATATGTTAACAATTCAAAGTCAATTCGGTTCTACCCATCGCGAATTTAACCTATGTTTTGTATACGGGATATCGGAATCATTAGCCGCGGTCGGATTGGGCTACAAGCCAATATAAAAACATTTGTTTTATAACACAGTTCGGTCCGTGGGCCTCTTGACTGGTTATTATAAATCAGACCATTGAACCTTACCGATGTGTCTGTGGGGCACAAGCGTCGTAGTGACAAATCAATACGTTTGTTCGCGATGCTAATTGGTATATTGGTGCTCTGAATTTATCCTTAATGCGAATTAAAAGGTTAACATTCTATTAAGGGTGTTCAAATCCTTTACAGCAAAATACAGTACAATATGTACATTTGTATAAACAATTCATTTTTAATACTCATGCAATTTTCATATGCAAACATTTCACAATCAATTGCCTCAAATCAATATGCTTTTCTTATACATTTAGAACAAACATTTCAAATCTTGAAGCGAGTTAGGAGAAGATAGAACAAGCCAATCTATCTCTTTCTTTTGCCTTGCCGTCGATCTCGGTCCTCGGTTAGAGTGATCCTTGCAGGCTGGCAAATCACACATCACATTTAGTGAACTAAAGTCCCAATCACACTTTTCACTTCACCGGCGAGTGCGGTGCGTTTTCCTTAGTTTCATTCTGGTGAACCCCATTAATCATTTATTAGGGTTCTTAAACTATCGTTATGCGAATATGGTGTTCGAAGCAAAAATCGAGGAAATTTGTTCACTTGTGTAGACGTTAGATGCGCGTGACGTAGCCCTCATTTGCGGGGTGAAAAAACTACGTCATGGCGTACTTAAAGGGGGCATTTGGCCACTCGGCCTCGCCGCGAGGAGGCATCCCATGCTGCGGCTTAGGGCTACGCCACGGCGTGGGTTCCCTACGTTGTGGCGTAGGAGCCTGTTTTACCTAGATTTTTCAGTTTTCCTCTTTTACAATTTTTCTCCAAAAATCCTCAAAAACCCAAAACAAATCATGGGAATCACTCCTAATAGCATCCTAATATCATCCTAAACCAACCATAAACAAAACCCATGGATTGATTAGGGTTTTTCTAACTCAAACATCATTTAAAGAAATCTAGGGTTTGTGTCATACCTTAAATCCCTTTGAAACTCTTTGCCCTAGCTTCCTTCTTCTTCCTTGATCACTTGGAAACCATAAATGGGGATGTTCTCCCACCAAAAACCCTTGGTTTTCTCTCAAACCTAGCCTTATCTTCTCACTCTCCCTCTCAAAACAAATCATGGGAATCACTCCTAATAGCATCCTAATATCATCCTAAACCAACCATAAACAAAACCCATGGATTGATTAGGGTTTTTCTAACTCAAACATCATTTAAAGAAATCTAGGGTTTGTGTCATACCTTAAATCCCTTTGAAACTCTTTGCCTAGCTTGTGCTTCTTCCTTGATCATGGAAACCATAAATGGGGATGTTCTCACGAAGCCCTTGGTTTCTCTCAAACCTAGCCTTATCTTCTCCTCTCTCCCTCTCGAAATATGTTTTGGCACAATGTGCCTTTCAGACAAATGTGGTCTTAGGTTACTTATTCTCTTAAGGCCCGTATTTGGCTCGAAAACCCATTTTTGGATTTAAGTTGCCTCAATTTACCTTATAGCACATATATCACTTCTATTTGCACTTAAACCCATAAACATTTTTTCAAATGATCCTTAGGTCCTCATTTTACAAATTTGCCCTTTTTCACTTGGGTTGATTTTCGGGTTCAATCAATTTCTCATTTTAGCATATAATATTTAATCATATGCTCACATATTCATTCACTTTTACATGAATTTAACAATTTATCATTTTCTAGGAAAAACCCAGTTTAGCTTGGTCATACCTAGATATATAATAAAATTATTATAAAAATTCTAGGGTATTTTTGGGGCGTTACAGGTTACCTGTTGTGAAGTACAATGGAGTACTAGGAGAAGAAATGGGCCACAAAACACTAAGCCTGCGTTGTCGCCGAGAGGAAAACACACCCGAAGCTTATACTTGGCATTAAGTAGAGAAGAGGAGAGAAATGGAAAGAGAAATGGAGGAAGGAAGAAGAAGAAGTGGCTTGCTCAAATTTTAAACACGATGAAGCCGCTTTCTGAATATGACTTTGATTAATGATAAGCCACTATTGGGGACAACGACTTTTGAATCCCGATTAAGCGGGTTGTTTAGGACAGCTAAGCTTAGCGTGGGGGTATCTCTAGATAAGAAATATAAAGCGGGCCAATGAGGCACTAAGAAATTTGTGTTAGGTCGATTCCTGAATTATATAATGGTGGACTCAAAAACTATGGTGAGTAAAGTTCAAGAGATCCAAGTGATCCTACATGAAATTCATTATGAAGGGATGAATGTGAGTGAAACCTTTCAAGTAGCTACTATCATTGAAAAGCTACCACCTACATGGAAGGACTTTAAGAACTACTTCAAACATAAGCGAAAGGAAATGAACGTCGAAGAACTAATTGTTAGACTTCATATTAAAGAAGACAACAGGCATTCGAAGGGTTTCATCCCGATTTGGAGCCAAGGCTAATGTAGTGGAGCATGGTCAAAGCTCAAGTTTAAAAAGACAAGCAAGAAGAGGTTTGTTAGGACCAAAGTAGGAATATCAAAAGCGAAATTCAGAAAATGCTTCAATTGTGACAAGATGGGTCATAAAGCGACGGATTGTAGATTGCCAGAGAAGAATAAGAAAAAAAACGCATATGTGATAGAAGAAATCACATAAGAGGTTGATGACTTGAACCTCTCAACTGTTGTCTTTGAAGTGAATATGGTTGGGTCCAACCCTAAAGAATGGTGGATCGATACTGGTGCAACTCGCCATGTTTGCTCGAACAAGAATATGTTCACTTCCTTCGAATTGGTTTATAGTAGGGGAGAAGTTGTTCGTAGGTAGTGCAACATGGATAAAAGCGAGGAAGGTGATCTTGAAATTGACATACGGAAAAAAACTTGACACTAAACAGTATGTTTGTATGTGCACGAAATCCATGAGAATCTAGTTTAAGTTTCACTCTTGAGCAAGCATGGATTCGAAGATGGTGTTAGTGGTGACAAGGTTGTTGTGTCAAAGTCAGGGATATTTGTGGGGAAGGGATATGTATCCAATGGGCTTTTCAAATTAAATATAATGATTGTTAAGCTGAAAATTATGAATAAAAAAAATGCTTCTTTTGTTTATGTGATTCAGTCTTCCAATTTATGGCATGGTAGACTAGGGCATGTTAATTATGGTTCTCTAAAGATAATAATTAACTTAAATCATATTCCCACATTCCAAATTGATATCAAACATAAGTGTGAGACTTGTGTTGAGGCAAAAATGACAAGGTTATCTATTCATACAATTGAAAGGAATACAGAACCTTTGGATATGATCCATACTGATATTTGTGATTTAAAGTTTGTACCAACGAGGGGTGGCAATAAGTATTTTATTACTTTTTTCGACGACAATACAAAATACTGCTATGTGTATTTTCTTAAGAGAAAAGAAGAAGCTTTAGAGAAATTTATACTCTATAAAATTGAAGTTGAAAATCGGCTTAGTGGAAATTAAGTTGATAAGGAGTGATCATGGTCGTGAGTATGTGCTTTTATTGGTGATTACTATGCCGCGACGTGATTAGACATGAAGTCACTTTCTATCCTTATTAACCTCCCGGTCAAATTGTGTGGGCACAGAAAAGGAAAAATTGTACCTTGAAAGAAATGATGAATGCAAATTTAATAAGTTCTAGGTTGCCTCAGAACATGTGGGGAGAAACCATTTTTTCGAAAAATTACCTTTTAAATAAGGTACCCCGAAAGAATGAACAAAAGACATTGTATGAGATATGGAAAGGAAGACAACCTTCCTATAAATACCTACAAATGTGGGGGTGTCTTGCCAAAGTGGCTATACCTACACCTAAGAAGGTGAAAATGGGTCCAAAAACCGTTGATTGCATTTTCGTTGGCTATGCACAAAATAGTAGTGGTTATTGATTTCTAGTGTATAAGTTTGAAATCCTTGATATACACAAAAATATGATAATGGAATCAAGGAATGCGTCATTATTTGAACATATTTTTCCATGTAAGTCCGACGAGGGACCAAGTTCGTCTAGCCCAGTTGTGGGGTATGAATGAAGATAGTCGGGACCCAACCCAGAGAATAGAGGTTGAAGATGAACCTAGACGACAAAGAGAATAATGATCTGAAAATCTTTTGAGGTCAATTTCACTTATGATCGTTGGAAATTGAACCTCAAAGCTTCGAAGTTGTGAACTGCAGAAGACCCTTTATGGAAAAGCCGCTAAAAGTGAAATTGTTCCAAATGCTAAAGTCATACTTGGGAACTAGTGGATCTTCCTCCGGGTAATAAACAACTAGGATATAAGTGAATTTTCAAAAAGAAAATGAAAGCAGATGAAACAATTGATATGTACAATGCAAGACTTGTAATTAAAGGTTACAAACAAAAGGAAGGTCTTGATTACTTTGATACTTATTCTCCAGTGAAAAGAATAAATTTCATAAGAATGGTACTTGCAATTGCTGCATTGTGGAATTTGGAAGTTCATCAAATTGATGTAACAACTGCATTTCTTAATAGGGGTCTAGATGAAGAGATCTACATGGAGAAACCTGAGGGTTATAGCTCCAGGACAAGAAAAGAAAGTCTGTAGGTTGGTGAAGTCCCTGTATGGCCTAAAACAAGCACCAAAACAATGGCATCAAAAGTTTGATAGTGTTATGTTGGCTAATGATTTTAAAATCTATGAGTGTGGTAAGTGTGTATATGTCAAAAATCTGAGAAAATGGCTCGTTATCTCTTTGTATGCATGTTGATGACATTCTCATTATTAGTAGTGGTGATAAAATGGTCAAATCTACCAAGGCTATGTTAAGCACAAGGTTTGACATGAAAGATATGAGACTTGCTTATATGATTTTAGGGGTTAAAATCTTAAGAACCTCTGATGGACTAGTTCTTAGTCAATCACATTATGTGGATAAAATACTGAATAAGTTCAGTAAAGATGATTCTGGTGTGCGAGAATCTCAGCCCAGATGTAATCTTTACATGTCTAAAAATAAAGGTGAGAGTGTATCTCAATTAGAGTATTCTAGGGGTGATTGAGTCTAATGTACTTAATAGGTTATCTGAATAAATATAGCCCACACAGTTAGTAAACTAAGTAGATACACGAGTAATCCAAATGATGATCATTGGAAAGGAATTATAAATGTATTAAGATACTTGAGATATATTCGCGACTATGGACTGCGCTATACTAGATATCTAGCAGTACTAGAAGGATACTATGATGTGAACTGGATATCTTATGCTAAAAACTCGAAGTCAACTAGTGGATATGTGTTCACACTAGCAGTTGTAGCAATATCATGGAAGTCCTCAAAACAAACGATTATAGCTCGATCCATAATGGAATATGAGTTTATTACATTAGATAAAGGTGGTGAAGAGGATGAATGGCTACGCCATTTCATAAAGGACATTTTGAGGTGGCCAAAACCTATGCCAGCTATAAGCATTCATTGTGATAGTCAATTTGCTATAGGCAAGGCACAAAATATAATGTATAATGGCAAGTCTAGATACATACATCAAAGACATAATACCATTAGACAATTAATCTCAATTGGAGTTATTTTTGTTGACTATATAAAGTCAAAGGATAATGTTGCAGATCTACTAACCAAAGGGTTGAATAGAGAATTAGTTGAGAAGTCATCTAGAGGAATCAGAGTAAAGCCCATAAAATGAGAAGTCGATACAAAGGAAACCCAGCCTAGTTGATTGGAAATCCCAAGATCTAGGTTCAAAGGGACAACCTAAATGTAAAGACTGGTTTGGATCACTATGGGGGTTTAACCTCTTGACCATTCCTATGATGAAACAGTGATACTCGTTGGAGATGAGGTTAAGCTATGCTTTTAATGATTCTAATGCGTCAAGAAATCCGAAAGGAGTATTAGAGGATACTCATAGTTAAAGAATCACCTATGTGAGAGAGAAGAGGGGTCGCTTCAAAGGAGAATTGTATTGGGCATAATTCTTTAGAAACTCTTGCAAAACCGGGGAAGATGTCCATGGCCAAAACGGACATAACAGTGAGAATTGAAGAATGCCAAGGAGGAGTCCTGTTTGAGATATATCATCATTTACATAAACGACAGAGAGGTTTAAGGACTTCGCGTCTACCTTCAGTTAGTAAAGTAAATATATTCTTTTAAGGGAAGGTTCAAAGGATAAAACCTACCTATCCTATGCAGGTTCCAACCGCAGAGCTTTATCACAAGGTCGAGTCTTGTGTTTTTGACGATTCATTCATGTGGGGGATTGTTGGATTTTTAAACATTTTGTAACGGTTTTTAAATCAATTGTAATAAGTGTGAATGAATTGTATATTTAATTTTTCAGTTTTGGTTTTTGCATTTTAAATGGCCTTTAAATTACTATTAAATGGTTTTTAATTTTTGTTTTGTAACCTTTGTTTTCGGAACCTATATATAGCCGTGTGTTTTGATTTGTGAAATAAGCTTTTTCAGTTGTGTTTTACGTATAATATTACAAAGAAACTTGTTATTGTGGGTGATAGAGTAAAAGTGTTTCTAAAATTCGTTGGAGGAATTTTGAAGGTACCTTATCTGGAATTCTTGTTGATTCATTGAATCTTGGGAGATGAACATTGCAATTGAAACAAGAGTCGTGTGTGGAGCATATTCATCTAATTAAGGACACTATGAAATTAGTCTCGAATCTAAAGATGCTATATTTATTTAGCAATAGGTTTATAATTATATTTATAATTTAATTCCTTTGTTATTTGTTATATTTGTATGTTCAATTCTGCTTACTGGTTTTCTAACATTATATTCCCCCATGGCTCACCTCTCTCGGCTATCGTGTGGTGGCGCTGGATCTTCGTAGTTACGGTAATAGCAATGCGCCGGCTGGATGGAACCAGCTATAAAAGCTTGCACGTCGTCGGCGACATCATCGAATTAGTTGATCACGATCCGGTGCGGATCGGTGTTTGTGTGGGGCATGGTAGGGGGCATTTATGACTTGGTACGGGTGCTGTACGAACCTGGTGTCCGCGGAGCTTTGGCTTTCCGCAGCGGCATGGCGGTGCGGCGGCCCTCTCGACGCCTGTCGAGGACTGACCTTCCACACCTCCATATTCATATTCCATGCTGACTTGTTTAAGCCACGCCTAGGGCTCGTAGAGAAGCGGCTCCGACCAGGCCCGGTTAACAGGTGAGCCAACACCTTTGCCGTTGTCGAGTCCTCGATTAGCGGCAGCTCCGCGCTCGCCTTAAATCTCAGGGTAGGCATGCCTTGACTCCTAAGCGTCCTGTCGACACTCCTGCGCGCTCTGAAGCGCGCCCCAACTCCTGACACGCACGCCCGCAGACATGATATTCTCCCTTCAATTCCTTGGCTAGCGTGCATGTGTTCTCGCACTCTCGTGCGCTCTGTGGCTGGCGTCCCCGGACCAGTCGAAGTCAGCTATTTTTGGCCCCAGTGGGTGAAGGCTTTGGGGTGAATTGAGCGTCCTTTCTCTCTAAAACCTAGGTGGAAGCCTCTCAGCCTTTCCTACTCTCTTGTTGAGATGACTACTATGTTGCGGATTTGGAGTTCGTTTTCATTCCTTTACTACGTCATATCTCCTTTCCTCTTTCTTTCCTTTTCTCTCGAGAAAAACTAAAAAGATAGAGAATCGAAAAGTATTTTAGAAATAGTTTAAATTTCCATAAAAAATAGATAAGAAAAGTTTATAGAAATATCTTCTTCACAGATTTATTTATTTTCTTCCAATTTTATATGTTCATTTTAATTATTTTGAAGCGATGAAGAATTCCTTTTCATGAACTTCTTTCACTAAAATCTTTCCTGATCAAACATTTTGATAATTTGCAATTCCCGAGGTTCCTTTTCATTCCTTTCCTCTCTATCTATCTAGTCTCCTTTTCATTTTGCAAAATGATCATAGATTCTCTCCCATAAGACAAACGAAAAACTAAAAACCAGAAATCAAAAATGCCAAAAAAGGGTTTTGTTTTCTTAGGAAATTTAGTTTAGGAATTTTCATAAAAAAATGGATGAGAAAAGTTTAAAGAAAACATCTTCTCCCTGAATTTATTCTTTTCTTCCAATTTTATATGTTCATTTTAATTCTTTTGAGGCCATGAAAGAATTCCTTTTCATGAACTTCTTTTGCTCAAATCTTTCCACAATCAAACATTTTGATAATTTGCAAGTTTTGTCATATCTATTTTTTTTCTGTCCATCTTAGATGAAGACCAAATAAAATGAAATATAATATATTTTCTAAAGAATTTCAGCTCATTTATTCATCACCACGTGACTAAATAGAAACAGATGCCCATAAAGTTTACCTTAAAAAATTAATAAGTGGAAATATTCCATACTTCCCAGTTTGTAGGGACTCGGGAGTAGAGAGGGTGGACTTTGACATGACTCTGGAATTTTGTATGGCATATCGACTTCCTGATAGACTATAGTAATGAATTAAAAACTATTGTGAGAGTCAACTTGTTCAGATCTCTGAGTGGTTGCACACACGAGCTTTCAACCGGTCGATCGATTTTGTTTTGTTTTACATTGGTAGAGCGTCCTCGAAAGAAAAATCTCGATAGTGTTTGAGTTAAGTGTAACATATATGAACTTTAACCTTCATTTTTAGGTGAGACCACACTCTGAGAAAAATTAGAATTAGAGACAGACGCTTATCGAATCTCTAAATAAAGCAGTTAGAGACAGTTACGCCACAGAATTAATTAGAGACGAATTTCGTCTCTAAATAACGGAATGATTTGAGTCTAAAAATTTGAGGCAGAATCATTCCGTCTCTATTAGAGATGAAATAGAGATCGAATATTCAGATCTCTAATCGAGAGGAACGGAAAAATCCCTCTTTGATTAGAGACGGAAAGTTCCGTCTCTATTTCCGTCTCTCTATAGAGACGGAATGAATTATGTCTCAAATTTGGGACGAAAATCATTCCGTCTCTATTTAGAGACGGAACTTTCCGTCTCTATTTAGAGGCGGGCCGTCTACAATCGAGCGGTTTTATTCCGTCTCTGATTAGAAACGAAATTATTAGGTCTCTATGTAGTCTCTAAATAGAGACGGAATGATTCCGTCAAATTTGGGACGAATCGAGGCCAGATCTATTTTAGAAGGCAGTCCACTCTACGAATTGAAATTTCTAATTATTGACCTTTTGAAAAAATAAAAAAGTATGAGACTAAAAATTCAAAATCTCTTTGTCCTCAAAACAATCTAGGTTTTTTTATCCATAATATTTGTTTTATTTTTAGAAAATATCACTGTTGTCCATCTATCTTTCGGTCTATAATATCTATGTATTTTTTTCTACTTTTTATAATGTGAAAAAAAACACAAATGAAAAAAGAACTAAATAATTTGTTTATAAATAGAAAGTCTAGAATCACAGCATATACTAGTTAGCTCAATTGAAAAACATATACCTATAATAACAATAAATTAAATGGTCAAGGTACCACATCATATTCAAGGAAAAAGCTCTTGCACATATGCACAAATGATTATAAATTAATCATTTAGTTTTAAAAAATGAATTAATTAAACTCTTAATTCAAAAACCAATTAATACTTTGGTTTTTGTGCAGTATTCTTGAATATGATTAATTTAAAATTTCTTTCATTTTAACAAATGTCCAAATTTGTCCATCAATCTTTATATATATATATTATTTTCAAAAAAAAGGTTTGAGAAAAATAAAATGAATAAAAGAACGAGATAATTAGTTTTGAAATAGAAATAACTAATTATTTTCGAATATGAACTTTATCTCTTTTTTTTTCAAAATAAAATAAAATAGACAAAAAAGAACCTTCAAGAAAGGGGATATATATGAAACATAAGTAGAAATAGAAATTGAGGTAGTTAAATGATTAATTAGCTAATCATTTAATTAGAATTAGACATTGAGGTAGTTAAAAAAATATTCAAATTAAATATTAAAACGATTATCACTAATTTTTAAGTGCGGGTTTTACCTTTATGTAAGAATAATGCTTAACTTTTGGATAATATTTTTATTTCTATTTTTATATTTTCATGTTTATTAAATTTTAAAATATAAAAGTATAAAAAAATAAAATAAAACTAAATCATAAATAAAAGTATTATGAATATATATATACATTATTAAATAATAATATAGGATAGGTTTTTCAATATATATATATATATATATAGGATAGGTTTGTATATGGATAAACTACACTTCAGAACCCTTACTTCAATTATAGATACCCCACCTACCGTCCCAACATTGCAAGTTGACCATCTTACCCTTCTCTTAAGAAACAAAAAAAAGTTTCAAAACGCCCAAAACAACCTTCATAATGTATTAAAATGTTTATTTTAACAATTATTCACTATTTATTTTTTTCCGTGTGTTGTTGCCGTCGTCTTAGTGTAATGGGTGGTTGTGTCGTCTCATTACAACGGTTTGGTTTTCATAGATGTTCATTTATGTTTAGGCGATTCAAATGAGTAAAGTATATACAATCAGAGACAAAAAAATCAAATCAATGAAATTAAAATTGATATGCTATAAAACTAGGGTTAAAAGGTATTCTAGTCATAATAGTAATATTAAATGTATGAGCTCAATTATCAAATGTAGGCTTAAGTTGTTTCATTATGCCCTTAACTTTTGGATGTTGTTTCATCCTTTATGGTTTTAGGGTTTTGATTATGCGTTGTTATGAGTCTCAGGTCTCGATCTCCCGCTCGAGGAAAGAGCAAAAAGCAAGTGGTTTTCCATTTCCCTTGCCTATGCCACGTGTTTCTTTCACATGATTTGTCGGGTTGTAATTATTAATTACACAATGGCTTGCCATTTTCCAAGACACTCTCTAGCGTGATCTCTTGGTACGTTTCTTGATTATATTCTACTTATCTTGCTCTTTAATTATTACATTTATTATTACATTTCACTTCGTTTGACTTAGCTCTTCACCTTCTCCACTCACGATTGTTTTTATTATACATTAACCCTTTAAAGGGGAAAAAAGAAAAAAAATTACAAATCTAATCATTTTCTTAAAACTTAAAAATGATGGAGACTTTTACATCTTTAATAAATTTATTTCTATAAATGCGAATTTAATCCCACTTCAAATTTATTTAAATATAATTTAATAATAATTAATTCTAAATTAAATAGTTATTATACATATTACAAGCAAAGTTAAGTAATAGTTAAGTGCCAGACTTTTACGAATTAAATTAAATCAAGAACGGGTTGCGGGCATTAATTAATTCATTAAAATATGGAATTATTCAACTTCCCACCGACCGTGCATGTATCTGAGTTCCCAAGTGTATATATAGCTAGGTTCATGGAAACATGCTCTGTTTTTTCGGCGAAACTATGAAAAAAAAAAAAAAAAAGCGATTGCTTGATTAGCTTTTGGTTCCTTTAGATCTTAGCATCCCGATGAGTTGTGTTGCGGACAAGGCACCAAATATATATTTTTTAAAAGTTTCTATATTTCTCTTTCTCTTTTTTTTTTTTTGGACGAGTCAAATTCTTGTAGGTCGGATATTGCGGATCGCATTGTTGGGTTGTGGTCCATTTATTGTCCTCAGCTCAGCCCATTTTGGAAATCAGTAGTCCAATAAGGTTACTTTGGTAATTAAGCCCCTTCATAAATATCTCCTCCGGCAGAGAACCAGGTCTGCGCCGCACCCTTGACTCTTACTTCTCCACAGGTATGGCCAAGCGTTGTTTCTTCTCTAGTTTGTTTGCGGAGAAAAGTTGACTATTCTCTTGTTTGTTCGCGGAGCGAAGGTATATTAGAAATTCGAGCACGAGATCTTTTAGTTTTCTTTGTTTGGAACATTTCGAGAACTCAAGATTTCCACTCAGCACTACAATAATTTCGCTTAGTTCGTATTCGTGTTCGTGTTTTCATTTGTTCGCTTTCCTTTTCTCATCGACAGAAGAATGAACCTAATTTTTATTATTCATACTAGCGTCATTTTCTAAGCGATCTGTGGATTTAGCTTGTGTTTTCTTTCTGATACACTTGAGTTGCCACAAATTTTGGTAGCTTTCTATTCACAAGCATTCTTTTTTAAAGGCTCGATTTTTTTCTTTTTGATTTGGTCTTCTCTTCCTTTTACCTTTTTAGGGTTCATGAGATTGTAGAGGAGTAGGTTTCCTTTTTGTAATCGATTTGCGGTACGATCTCGGTGTAAAGTATTACCCAGATTTCAAACGAGGTTATCCATTGCATCTACGGATTTCGCGGTCCCAGGGTTTGATGCGCATGATTGCCTCTCCTTAGTTTAGGGATTTCTGATTAGCCATCGGGAGTTCACACAGGCGGTAGAGTTTACGGCCCGCGGATCTGATTTTAGGAATCGCCTGTTCTGGTGATTCATGATGTTTTGGTAGCGTAGCGGGGTTGTCGCTGCGTCTCAGGTGAGGTTCCCATGATTTACTTTTTTTTTTTTTGTATTTTCAGGTTGTTGATTGTTTTGGATGTTAGATCGTGGTGAATAATGCTTTGATTATTTTGGTTTGTTTTCAACTTTTGCATGTGCGGGGTTTGTTGTTTGTAAGGGATTTTATGATGTTTTGTTGAATTGATTGTCTTCAGGAAGTTTTGGGTGCATACTAATTTGATGTTTATTAGTGTAACTATATATGCCGCAGGTGATGTTTATTAATTACTCTGTTTGGTTCTAGAAAAGGGGAGAAAGCTAAATTTTGAAATCATACATGTATTTTGGTTTCCAATAAAATGCAACACTAGCCTACGGACTAAGTCTATGGTGGAGACCTTTTTTTTATTGGCTAAATCTCTTTTCCACTTTTTCCTCTTTTCCCTTTCCTACATTTACAGTGACCAAACGTAACATGACACGATTATCTTATAAAGATAACTGATCACGGTTATTCATTATACGGCCACGGATATTTAATGCTTTGAGCTGCTTGACATTATGGTTCTTTTTATTAAGCTTGTTCCTTATATTTATGTATGCTACTCGGTTTCTCATATCTTGTTTTAATCTTCCCATGGTGGATTTGAATGATTAAGGACGTTGTTGGGATCTTGTTGGGTGGTTAAAGCGGTACTTTTTTGTCTCTATTTATTGTATTTGTAAATTTGATCAGCACATTAGTTTGTTTATGAAGGTAGAATTCATGGATTGGAATCAGACGTCAGTCATATCAAACGTCGTTGCTTTGAAGCTTGGATTTTCCTTTCTTTGTTTTGGATAGAAACTTGAAGATCTTTTAGTTTAATTGGAAAACTAGGAAAAAAACTTATTTTTGCCTAGCAAATAAATGATTTATGGACCATGATAATTGTATTTTGCCTTTATTTTGTGAGTAATAGTTGAAGTCGAGTCGAGTGTTAGTTCTTATTTTAAAGGTCACCCTAATTGGACTTAAATTTTTTATTCTAAGTTAGAGTGTATTGAATTAAACCTCGATTCTTTGAAGTTTTGGGGTTTGTGAGTACTTCTACATTTGGTTCTTTGAAGTTTACATTCTCAAGCTACGTGAGCAGATCGAGAATTAGCGATGCGACATTGATCAAATGCTTTCGATAATAATTTTTGTTGAATGGTTTTGAACTTTATGTAAGTATTTCGTTCCCTACATAATTTTCATAATCAAATATTTTTTAAATCAAATACATATTGACATTGTATTTTTTGTCATGGTACGTAATCCACAAGTAACAACGTGACAAACATCTTTGTAAGGCTCTTCTTTGAAGGGCGAATAGAACCACACAGTCATAATGATGTACTTTGCCAGTGTTAAATTTCATACTATAGGCCACGGAATGGTCTGACTACCATGAGCAGTGGTGTTTGCATTAAGGGTACAAATATAATTGAGAATGCTAGTGATTATTATGGTCAATTGATGAGATATTGAGTTAAAACATCTAGTTATCCATTGAAAAGAAACGAGTTCTATTTAAATGTGATTGGTTTGACCCATGAGCACATGATGCTTAGAGAGGCACCCAAATTACAGCCTCGTAGAAGTCAACCAAAGTAGAAGGTTTAATAGATATGAACCATTCATACTTGCAATGCAAGCGTGCCAGGTATATTATGTACCATATCCTTCATTAGAAAGGTGAGCCCAAATGGATTGGATAGGCGTGGTAAGATTAAGGAATGGCGAGTTATAGAGATGCGAGATTGTCAAAGAAAACTTCTTCAATCACTAGGAATTGGCCTTTGAGACAATGAAATTAATTTATCAAGTGGTGGTAGAGGACAATGATCTTGGTCTTCTTAATGATCAGAATGAATTTGGAGATATAGGTTGATGTAGGAGATGATGAATTTGAATATGAAAGATGAGATTGAACATGTTTTGAATCCCGAATCGGGAAAGATAGAAGATGATGATGAAGACTTGCTTATTTGTAGTATTTTTGCAATCTTGTTTGGCAGAAACACCTAATGAAAGCTTATCTCCCGAGTTATTATAATCACTAGTTGTCCATTTTCTAACTCCTTAACTGGCTTTTGATGTAATGGGAAGGGATGAGTTTGGAATTTTGTGTTGGTTTCTGTTTCTAGTATTTTTAGGAAAACCGTGTAACAATCCTTGCTATTAACACAAAAACTTTTTAATGATTAACTACACTTGAAAATAGAGTTTATATCCAAATATCTTCATTCATTCTTTATTTTTCTTTTTGTTAATTGCTTTTGTCCACGTGATTTTTAAGGTATATTATGTACAATGTAGTAATGAGTATTTACAGTTCTTTGCTCCATTTAAGTATTGCTCGGTTGTACACCAGACCGAGTCAAAGGGTGGACAAGATGAATAAATGTATGCTTTATTGTTAGAATTATGAATACACATTACTATATCAGTATTTATGCAATGTATACACATTCTAACAATAAAGCATACATTTATTCATCTAGTCCACACTTTGACTTGGGTCATTCTTCCACATTCCTTGTTTCTTTTCTCAACAACCAAACAGAGAAGTACCACAAACCCCAAACTTCAAAGAATCAGAGGTTTAATTCAATACACTATGATCCTTAGAATAAAAAATTTAAGTCCAGTTAGGGTGACTCAGAAAATAGAAGAACTAATGCGAATTAAAACAACTGTACACACAAAATAAAGAGTAAAATACGAGTCATCAGGAGTGCGAAGAAACCATTTGAGTTGCTAGGCAGAAAAATAAGTTTTTTTTCCTAGTTTTCTCAACAACCCAAAAGATTTTCAAGTTTCTATCGAAAAAAAATCCAGCCCAGCAACGAATGTTTGATATGGTGATCGTCGATTCGATCCATAGATTCTCTCCTTCATAAACAACTAATAAAAGGATCAAATTTACAAATATAATAAATAAGACAAAAGTACTGCTTTTAACACTCGACAAGATCCAAGCATGTGCAGGGATGGAGTTCAAATCCACTATGGGAGAAGATTAAAACAAGATATGAAAGCCAAGTAGCATACATAAATATAAAGACGGTTACCAAAAGAACCATAATAAATGGGCGAGTTCAAAGCATTAAATATCAGTAGCCGGATAATGAATAACGGTTGTCATCTTTATAGGCATATTGTGCTATTGTTACATGTTTGGTTGCTCGAAATGTAGGAAAGGGAAAAGGGAAAAGGGAGAAAGAGAGTACTAGCCAATAAAACAAAGGTCTCCACCATAGGACTTAGTCCCGGAGTAGGCTAGTGTTGCATTTCATTGGAAACCAAAATGTGTATGATTTCAAAATTTAGCTTTCTCCCCACTTTTCTCGGGAACGAACGGGATTAATTAACAAAACATCACTGTGCATATAGTTACAATTAAGCAAAAACATCAGAATTAGTATGCCCAAAAAACTTCCCAGCACACCAATTCAACAAGCATCAAAGTCCCCCTACAAGCAAACAAACCTCGCACCTGAGGAAAAACAAAAACCAAAATAATCAAAGCATTATTCACCGTCTAACATCAAGCAATCCAACAAATGCGAAAATACAAAAAAAAAAAAAAAGTAAATCGGAGGGGAACTCACGGAGACGGTGGACAACCTGCCATGCGCGGAATATCGTAGATTGGTGACAGAAGGCGCTCTCGAAAATCAGATCCATGGCCAGAAAACTCACCACCGGCGAGCCCTCGATGGCGGACTGGAAAATCCCTAAACGAGCAGAGAGAGGCGATCGAGGCGGTCAGAGCCAGAATTTACGAATCAGGAGATCTGATAGCTAACATTGTGAAATTCAATACTTTACAAGATCAAAATGTCCTTAAATGATTACAAAAGGAAACCTACTCCTCTACAATCTAAAACTGAACCTAAAAAGGTAAAGGAAGAGAAGACCAAATCAAAAGAAAAAAATCGAACTAAGAATGCTTGTGAATAGAAAGCTACAAAAATTTGTAGCAACTCAAGTGTATCAAAGAAAACACAAGTTAACCACTAAGATCGTTTGAAAATAGCCAGCTAGTATGAATAATAAAAATTAGAGTTCATTCTTACGTAGATGAGAAAGGAAAGCGAACAAATGAAAAAACGAAGACACGAAGATACGAACTAAAGCGAAATTATTGGTTGGAGTAAGTTGAGTAAAATCTTAGTTCTCGAGTTCCAAAGCAGAAAAAACTAAAAGGTCGAGCTCAGAATTTCTCTATGCCTTCACTTTCTCATGGAAGCAAACGAGAATAAATAACTTTCTCCGCAAACAAACCAGAGAAGAAACAACGCGGTCATACCAGGGAGAAGGGAAGAGCTGATGCGGGTGCGGCAGAAGGATCGGGTTCTCAAGCGGAGGAGATATTTATGAAGGGGCTTAATTACCAAAGTAACCTTATTGGACTACTGATTTCTAAAATGGGCTGAGCTGAGGACAATAAATGGACCACAACCCAACAATGCGTCCGATATCCAGGCCTCTGAGAATTTGACTCGTCGAAAAAAAAAAAAAAAAAGAAATATAGAAACTTTTAAAAATATATATTTGGTGCCTTTGTGCAAACACAACTCAACGAATCTGGCTGAAAAGTGAACCAAAAAGTTGATCCCAGTGTGCCTTTTTTTTTTCACTCTCTTTCACTGAGCAAATGGGGTTTTTTTTTTTTTTTTTTTAATGTTTCCATGAGCACAGCTATATACACTTGGGAATCAGCGTAGCCATGCATGAGCTATGTGGGGAAGTTGAATAATTCATATTTTAATGAATTAATTAATACCCATAACAGTTTGATTTAATGCACTTCGTAAAGTTCAAGTAACAACTATTACTTAACTTTGCTTGTAATATGTATAATAACTACTTAATTTAGAATTAATTATTATTAAATTATATTTAAATAAATTTGAAGGAGTTAAATTCAGATTTATAGAAATAAATTTATTAAAATGATGTAAAAGTCTCCATCATTTTTAAGTTTTAAGAAAAATGATTAGATTTGTAATTTTTTTTTTCTTTTTCCCCCTTTTAAAGGGTTAATGTATAATAAAAAACAATCGTGAGTGGAGAAGGTGAAGAGCGAAGAAGTCAAATGAAGTGAAATGGTAATGATAAATGTAATAATTAAAGAGCAGTAGTAAGTAGAATATAATCAGCAAACAGCCAAGAGATCACAGTTTAGAGAAAGTGTCTTGGAAAATGGCAAGCCATTGTATAATTAATAATTACAACCCGACAAATCATGTGAAAGAAACACGTGGCATAGGCAAGGGAAATGGAAAACCACTTGCTTTTTTTTTGTTTTCCTTCCCTGAGTGGAGACTGGAGACTCATAACAACGCATAATCAAAACCTCTAAAAACCATAAAGGATGAAACAACATCCAGGTTAATAGCATAATGAAACAACTTTAAGCCTATACATTTGATAATTGAGTCTATACATTTAATATTACTATTATGACTAGAATACCTTTAACCCTAGTTTTATAGCATATCGACGACCATTGATTTGATTTTTTGTTTCTGATTGTATATACTTTACTCATTTGAATCGCCTAAACATGAATGAACGTCCACTACAAGAAAAAAGGCTTTTGTTGATAGTTTTTCACCGTTAAGATATGGTATATATGTCAAGATAAGTATTATTCTTATATGCCATCTATGTCAGTGTCAAGAAAAGTTTAAAACTACCTTAACATTTATACATGTCCATGCTAATTTGATTTATGTCAATAATGAACCTTTGTTAATATAATAAATGTTAACGTTTCTTTCGCTTTTGTCAAGGTTGGATTCAGAATATGTTAAGATTACTTGAAATTAAAAATGTCAATGTTATGCATTAACCATGTGTCAATATTTCTTATGAAATTTTAATTTTATTTTATTGTAATTTTTTGTTTATTCCAAATTATATTTGGTATCTATTTAATGAGTATAATAACTAAGTCCCTAAGCAATGTAAATAAACAAGCAAAGACATAGTATATATACATTTAAATTTGAAAAACAAAATGGAATGAATCATTTACTAGTGATTCGTTAATTCATACATACAAAAATAACCCAATTCAAAAACTTTCAATTAAGATAATATACAAACTCTAGTACATTACAAATGCTATCTTTACAAAATGTGGTCTCTAATTCTTCACCTTCTTCCTTTTACAGTATTTCTTGGATACCTAATAGAATAGGCATAACATTAGCAAAAATGTAGGCAACAAGTATTGAAATAACAATATAAGATATTTTCAATAACATTAATAATACATCAAATAAAAATGCAATTTGATACATCAAATAGAGATGGCTACCAAAACAATTGTAGAAAAAGCACCTTCTTATTGAAAATAAAAAAAATCTATTAATCAAAATAAAAGGTATAAGGATCATATTGATCAAAACATTATTCAAGAGAGGATGATATTAGTCAAAAGAAAGTAAAAATAAGTAATAATATAATCGTGACCCAATTAAAAATTATTATCTTCAAAGTTAGTTGCAACCATCTTATGAGGAAAGAAGTGAGAAGATTGTTTGTCTAAATGAGAAGATGGTTTGTCATTCCCTCTTCATTTTTAGATTATACATTATTATGAGAGTGTCATATTCTTCCTTTGTTTTAGCAACACTGAAAACCAAATATTTGTTATCCGAAGATAAACAAATGTTGTTCTTCTTGATGTTCTGCAAGATATCATTAGTATTAAGCTTAACTAAAGATGCTGACCAAATAGACACTAACCAATCCCATTTTTCCATACATGAAAATCACAAAGATGTGAGGAAAGAAACAACCTAAATAAAAGACATTTGACATAAACAAGCATTAGGTTCAAGCAACCTCACAAGTAGAACACCAAAAATCTAAAGTTCAACTAAGCTCAAAGAGAGCAATGCCAGATACAAGATGAAGTATTTTTCAGGCACAATTCAAATGTTTGATACATAAATGAAACACATGGAAAAAATTGAGTTGACCAAAAACTATTTTAGAATGAGTTTCATTGGTAGAAGCATTACTAAATTCCTAAGATATTTATAGAACCCCTTTTGTTACTATTCTTTCCAGCTTCCAATGAAAGAAAATTAATTCCTCCTCATTTTTACCTCTATCAAATGTTCCTAAGGACAATAGACAAGAAATCTTGCTCTGTTTGATCCACGAGAAAATGTAGAAAACAAGGGAAACTATAACTTTTAATCTTCAATTTTTCATTATTTAAGATATAGGAAAAAAACAAGAAACAAAAATACAAATGAAAGGCATGATATTCATATTAAACCCAAATGTTACAAGCTTGAGCTTTTAGGAGAGTTGGTTGTTCAATATGATATCAAAGCTTGGTTTGGCCGGAGATCCTGGGTTCGAGAAACTATTTGCGATTTATTCCCTATTTGTTGATTTGAAAGTCCAGGGAGGACTCTATTTGGTTTATTTGACTTTCCACGTGTGGGCAAATACGGGGCTGCACATGAGGGAATGTGTTAAAAGCATGATATTCATATTAAACCCAAATTGTAAAACCCGAGAAAAATTCAATTTTAATGAGTAAAGCAGTAATTCCAGTTGAAGCAAAAATTCTCTAGATCTCAGGATGATGAAGCAGTTGCGCGGGTTAAATTCGTCTCGCGAAATCTAGTGACCCATAAAAGTTTCCTCAGTGCAGGCATTCCCGAGGAATATTTCACAATTTACGGGTGATAAAGTCGCGGTGACGAGGACAAGATTTTCACGAAAATCTCGGAAGTCGAGAAAATGGCGTGAGTTAAGTTCCATTTAAAGGAGAATTGGGCGAAAGAAATAAAAATTTTCGAGATAGAAACGGACCCGAATAAGGTAATATAAGTTATGTATTAAAATGATAATAATAATAATAATAATATAATATTATAATAACAATAAAGGAAAAAAAATCAAAAGAAAGGGAGAGTCGGGAGCGTCTGCGTGGGAAGAAAAATATTTTAATTTTTCCTCTCTTAGTTTCTTTCAGATCTGTCGGACGTCAAGATTTCGTCGGGGTGAAAGCGAAATTGATGCGCGATGAGAGGCTCTGGCGTGGACACGAAGTTGGAGTTTTGACAAACTACGTGGGGCGGGGTTTTATCCTACTTGTTTTTACCCCTTGTTAAAGTGTTTTGTAAATGCTTGTGTTGGTTTGAGAAGCGAAGTGAGGGACGTTTGGTCGATCCCAGTCTTGGGCAAAGTGTGGAAAATTTTTTGAGCCCATTTGAATTGATCCGTGGCCCGTGTAGGATTTGTTTAAGGGTGTTTTGTATCATAATTTATATAATATATTGTGTTTTGTGTATAGGTCATTGGAGATAAAATTATGATTTATAAATTATATAGAATATAATTGTGTATAGATAATTGGAGATAAAGTGCAGTTTACTCGATTATATGGAATATAATTGTGGTACAAGCCATTGGAGATGAAATTGAATTGCTGAGTAGGCTAATTTGGAGTGTTGTTTGATCCATATTGTTGAATTACATGTGGTGTGAATTTCAAATTTGAGAATGTTGCATAATTAATATATTGGTATATATATTGTATAAATGGTTTGGAAATGGCATAATGCATTTTCATATGCCTTTGGGTAACTAGAGATTAGGTGTTAGTGCAGCATGAATTTTCTGAAAAAGAACATGGTTGAAAGGAATTTCCACCGAGATGATTTTTCGGAGGTGGGTTTGGGAGATGGGCGACGGATCATTTCGGATGAGGACCATGGCGTTTCGGAGCTCACCAACCAATTAGCCTCGAGAATAGTCCGTATTTTTACGGACACTTGATGGTTTTATTTTCAAAACGACCGTTTGTTTGAAAATGATTATTTTCTCGTCGTGAACTGGCGAGTGTGAGGTGAGTCGGTGAGGACTCGAGACATGGGAATGGGCATGTAGGCGTTAGTAGAATCACGCATTTACTTGAGTGTGTTTAAATGGGCGTTATATATGCGGCCCAGGTGGAGAGTAACACCGTTTAGGGTGAGGGTTCCGCTCTTGGGCGATAAGCTCACCTGTTGAGGGAATATATTTAAGTGCGAGGAGCGTACGAGGAAACGACTCATCTTAGAGGCCGATTTTGAAGAAAGCCGGGTTGTGGCTTTGATGGTTTTTGGATAATATGTATTAGAATTGTAAATTTTAATATGTATGTATTAAGAAAGTATAACTCTTGGAATTTATTAGATATTTATTTTGAGTATTGGTTTATGGGCTGAGAGGCCATTTTTACTCGAGTGTCTCTCGTGATCTGAGATGTATAGATTTTAAGCGAGGTTGGCGGGTGGTCAGCGGACCCCAGATTTTGGGCGTCACCCCGCAAATCATCTGAAGCTTGAGAAACTTGGAGATTGGTCGATTCAGTACATCCAGCTCAATAAAGGCTTATAGAGGCTTCGAGCGTGATCAGGGGTGGGGGTAGGGGAGCAACTTATATTATTTAGAAAAACCAGATAACATGAAATATAAAATTCAAAAGCTATTTATTTT
Source organism: Tetrastigma voinierianum (assembly GCA_016808115.1). Classification (NCBI taxonomy): domain Eukaryota; kingdom Viridiplantae; phylum Streptophyta; class Magnoliopsida; order Vitales; family Vitaceae; genus Tetrastigma; species Tetrastigma voinierianum. The sequence continues at coordinate 335,744 of JAEQBH010002697.1, forward strand.
CCCTCGATTTCAAACAATGTGTCAAACACATATATAAGTTAAATCTCATATGTCTTATGTTCAATCAAGGTAGAGCCCAAAAGAGGATTAATGTGATCGAGTAAGCGCACCAAGAAAATAAAAGTGTAAGCAACAAACTTTCATAACAAGTTATATAGTCCAAAGTATACAAAATCTCACCGTAACATGCAATGGACCATCAAGTATTTCCAAAACAGGACTGAATAACATGGCCTTTTCGGTCCTCCCGAAAGTTCCCCCTTCGTACTTTCAAAGGAAAAAATACAAGTTTTTGCATATGACACCTTTCCAATATGGTTCATCTTGAGAAATTCAGGAGTTTTATTTGATATACCCATCTCAAAATTCTTGATCAGCTAAACTTTGACATTGTTGTACTCTAGAACAATGAGTGCCTTGAAAGCATTTTTATTATTGTTCCCAACATGCAAAACCAATAAGCAGGTCAAATAATTAAGTTATTATAGGAAAATTGCCTCAATCACCACCTTAATTAAATGATTAATATGGACAATAGCAATAATAATAAAAAATTTATCTATGAAAATAGCAAGAATAAACATTTTTCCTAGACATTGAATCCTTTAGGGAAAACATCTATATAAATTGTATGTAAGAACAAAATGAAGGATATGACTGAATTATTGCCCAATTAAGTAGATAAACTACACAAACAATCAGCCTATCCATATAGCTCTTGAATCCTTTGATAGGCATACTTCATATCAAGTTTATTAAAAAATAATTTCCTAGCTATCACCTAGCAACATAGATCAAAATCAAAACAATTCCACAAAATTCAAGACCCATTTTTGTGTAAAATGTCAATGAACATACAAGCTTATAGTACTGTTAGAAGAAAAGAAAAAGGTTGAGTACCAAGAGCCTTGATGCCTCCATATAATGGAGTCTCATTCCACACTTGATGAATTAGAATGACACAAATTCAAAAGTCAAACTGAAATATCATGGAATAAATTTATAAAAATAATAATAATGGTGGTCTATTCACTCCTTCCCCATTTATGTTATTGCATTAACTCTCGACACCCACAACCATTAAGCACCACTATAGATATGAAATTGTTACTTAATCTAATTGACAATAATCTATTCCTTTCTCTTTTGCTTTCTTGGCAAAATCATCTGCAACTCTGATTTTGATGACTATGGCGACATCTACATGTCCCCACTCACCCAATTTATATCACTGATAGAAATTGAAACCCAAAACTACCAAATTGAACCACATTGCTAAAAAAAAATTCAGTTAAACACTTGAAACTCACAAATTCAAAATAAGAACCCACATTATAATTCCAATTAACCCCAAGAGAACTCAAACCGAAAAACCCTTTTCTCAAAGAAGCGTGATTATCAAAAGAATGACTAGCCAATGCCAACCACAAAGGCCGACAACCAATATAGAAATTTACTAGAAACCTAAAATAAATAAAGTTATAAATAAGGTGACTATGAGAAATTCGTTCTCTCACACGAATATGGAAATTGTGTTGCCTTTCTCTACAATATCTCAGTTACCATCTTCTTTTATAGTGTCACAGTCCCTCCTGCTTACTCTCTCTATCAAGTTCTTCTCTGGCTTTTCTCTTCAACTCTCTCCCTCTGCTTTATCCTGCGCTTTCTCTCTCCCAGGCCCCGAAATTGACCTCTCTAAAGAAAACCCTATCTCGATCATTTTATACTTCTTTATAAAAAGAGAAAGACCTTTTGATGGCTACCACTTGGCAGCCATCTATGGGTCTCCACACATGAAAAGTACAAATGTTATGAATTTATAAATTAAAGTTTCAATTATTTTAATATTTTCAAATTTACACAAATTAATTAAATATCTTTAAGTAAATATATATGTGAATTTCTATCTCAACAAAATGGAAAATAGTTTATTAAAAAATATTTATTATATTAATACAAACATAAAGAAAAAAAATCATTAATATTAATGGATAAAAATGTTTTTGAGGATTTTCTATTTCTTATAACTATTAAAAAAACCCTGATTTAAAAAATTGTATTTCATTGATATTAGTTAATAAAAAGTTAAATTAGACATGTAAATTAAGTAAATGTTATTATTATTGTTTTTATTTAGGTACTTTGGCATATGAACATATTAGAAATATTAACTTATAAATTATTTGTCAAGGTTTCATTATATAAGTCATGAAAGAGTTCAAGAAATTTTATATATGTTATCTTTGGTTTAAAAAAGTTGTATATGTCATAATTGTTCATTTAAATTGACAACATTGACATAAATCACTTTTAAGTCAAGATAATATATGTCAAGAATAACCTTTTTTCTTGTAGTGGTCTATGAAAACCAAACCGTTGTAATGAGACGACACAACCACCCATTACACCAAGACGACGACAACCACACACGAAAAAAAATAAATAGTGAATAATTGTTAAAATAAACATTTTAATACATTATGAGAGATTTGTTTTTGGCGTTTTAAAACTTTTTTTGTTTCTTAAGAAGGGTAAGATGGTCAACTTACAATATTGGGACGGTAGGTGGGGTATCTATAATTGAAGTAAAGTTCTGATGTAGTTATCCATATACAAAGCTATCCTATATATATATATATTGAAAACCTATCTTATATTATTATTTAATAATGTATATATATATATATATATATATATATATATTCATAATACTTTTATTTATGATTTAGTTATATTTTATTTTTATACTTTTATATTTTAAAATTTAATAAACATGAAATATAAAAAATAGAAATAAAATATTATCAAAAGTTACATTGATACGTACATAAAAAGGTAAAAAAGCATTAATTTAAAAATTAGTGATAATCGTTTTAATATTTAATTTGAATATTTTTATTAACTCATTATAATTCTAATTAAATGATTAGCTAATTAATCATTTAACTACCTCAATTTCTATTTCTACTTATGTTTCATATATATCCCCTTTCTTGAAGGTTCTTTTTTGTCTATTTTTTTTTTTTTTGAAAAAAAAAAGAGATAAAGTTCATATTCGAGTAAATTAATTAGTTATTTCTATTTCAAAAACTAATTATTCCGTTCTTTTTATTCATTTTATTTTTCTCTCAAACATTTTTTTTGAAAAATAATATATATATAAAGATTGATGGGCAAATTTGACATTTGTTAAAAATGAAAGAAATTTTAAATTAATCATATTCAACAATAATAGACAAAAAACCAAGGTATTAATTGGTTTTAAAGATTAAAAGCTTAATTAATTCATTTTTAAAACTAAAATGATTAATTTATAATTTATTGTGCATATTTGCAAGAGTTTTTTTTCCTTGGATATGATGTGGGAAAATTTTGGACCTTTCCTATTTATTGTTATTATAGGGTATATGTTTTTTCAATTGAAGCTAACTAGTATATGTTGTGATTCTAGACTTTCTATTTATAAACAAATTATTTAGTTCTTTTTTTTCATTTTGTGTTTTTTTTCATTACTTATAAAAAGTAGAAAAAAAATACATAGATATTATAGGACTGAAAGATAGATGGACAAATAGGATATTTTCTAAAATAAAACAAATATTATGGATAAAACCTAGATTGTTTTGAGTGACAAAAGAGAGATTTTGAATTTTAGTCTCCTTTTTTTTTCAAAGGTCAATAATTAGGAAATGGAATTCGAGACGGAACTTTACGTCTCTAAATGAGAACAGTTGATTCCCGAGTCCCAAATTTGAAGACGAATCATTCGTCTCTATTTAAAACGAAATAGGCAAGTCATTTAGTCTCTAATCGAAATAGGAATAAAATCCGTCTTTGATTAGAAGGCTGAAGAGATTAAAATCTCTAAATAGAAACGAATTTATTTCGTCCCAAATTGAGACGGAATTCATTAAGTCTCTATAGAACGGAAATAAAGCGAACTTTAGTCTCTAGTAAAACAGTTTTAAATGATTAGAGAGACGGAAGTGTCGGTCTCTATTTAAGTCTCTAAATAGAACAGGAATGATTTCAGATAACAGAACTAGACGAGGCATCTATTTAGAGACGAATTTTCGTCTCTAAATGAGAACCAGGTGTTCAGTCTCAATGCGGGCGGAAATACATTTCAGCACTCACATTTAGAGGCGAGTCGAATCTCTAGTGAGTGATGTGCGTCAGGTCTCTAATCGGAGTCTCTATTTAGGGACGGATGAAGTCTAGATCTCTAATTCGATTTTTTCTTGTAGTGTGGTCTCACATCCTCACTAAAAATGAAGGTTAAAGTTCATATATGCTTCACACTTTAACTCAAACTTTTCTCGAGATTTTCATGGGCATGGTGATAAGAAGAAAACAAAAAACAAGAGTGGATGCATTGGGTTTGGAGGCGACCGTGCCACTAGAGATACGAACAAGTTGACTCTCACAATAGTTTTAATTCATTACTATATTCTATTGTGATGATTATGCCATACAAAATTCAGTCTTGTCAAGTCCACCCTCTCACCACTCCTGAGTCCTACAAGTGGGAGTATGGAGATATTTCCCTTATTAATTTTAAGGTAAACTTTAGCAGGTGTCTGTTTCTATTTAGTCACGTGGTGATGAATAAATGAGCTGAAATTCTTTAGAAAATATATTATATTTCATTTTATTTGGTCTTCATCTAAGATGGACAGAAAAAATAGATATGACAAAACTTGCAAATTATCAAAATGTTTGATTGTGGAAAGATTTGAGCAAAAGAAGTTCATGAAAATGAATTCTTTCATGGCCTCAAAAGAATTAAAATGAACATATAAAATTGGAAGAAAAAGAATAAATTCAGGGAAAGTGTTTTTCTTTAAACTTTTCTCATCCATTTTTGTAAGAAAATTCCTAAACTAAATTTCCCGGAAGAAAAACAAAACCCTATTTTTCGGCATTTATGATTTCTCAGTCTTTTTTAGTTTTTCTGTTTGTCTTACGGGAGAGAATCTAAGATCATTTTGCAAAATGAAAAAGGAGACGTGATAGATAGAGAGGAAAGGAATGAAAAGGAACTTGAAATCTGCAAATTATCAAAATGTTTGATTATGGAAAGATTTTAGTGAAAGAAGTTCATGAAAAGGAATTCCTTCATTGCCTCAAAATAATTAAAATGAACATATAAAATTGGAAGAAAATAAATAAATTCAGGAAGAAGATACTTTCTATAAACTTTTCTTATCCATTTTTTATGGAAATTTCTAAACTATTTTCGAGAAAGATACTACGATTCTCTATCTTTTAGTTTTTCTGTGTTAGTATACTCTTCTATTCCTTATTGTGGAGAGAAAAGGAAAAAGAAAAGGAAAGGAGATATTATGAATGAGTAAAGGAATGAAAACAGACACGAAATACGCAAATATAGTAGTCATCTCGAAAGTAGGAAAGGCTTTAGAACTAGCTGGCGTTCACAGGAGAAAGGAATGCTCCATTCACCAAAGCCTTCACTCTATCAGGCCAGGTGTTACGGACTTTGACTCGGGGTATGGGACAGCAGCGGATGAGCGCACGAGGAGTGCTATGTTGGTTGGCGCGCACGCAGCGTATGAATTGAAGGAGAATATCATGTCTGCGGGCGTGCTTGGTGGCGGGAGTGTCGACGGGGCAGCTTAGGAGTCGGCGTACTACCGGAGGCCATGAGGCAAGCGGGGAGCTTGTTGCTAGTCCAGGACTTGATAATGAAGAAGGGTGTTGTCTACCCTGCGCCAAAAAGCGGTCAGCTAAGGCTTTCTGATGAGCCTAAGCGGCGAAACCGATCCAGCATGGGTATGAATATGGAAGTGTGGAAGAAGTGGGTCCCTCGACGGTGTCGAGAGGGGCCGCCATACGAACGTGCCCATTGTGAAAGAAGTTAGACTGTGACCTCGGGCTGTACGGTGTACAAGTGCCAGGCCATAAATGCCCCCGGTCATGCCACACCTGAGCACTGATTCGCCGTCGCATCAACCCTCGGAGTGATGTGGGTGACGGCATGCGACTTGTTTAGCTGGTTCCATCCAGCCGGCGCATTCTTTGTTACAGTAATACGAGAGATCCGGTGCCCGCCTGCGGTGTAGAGATAGGTGAGCCATGGGGAATATAATGTTAGAAACCGATGCGAATTGAACATACAGTATAACAAATAACAGGGTAAATTATAAATATAATTATAAACCTATTGCTAAATAAATAGCATCTTCGGATTCGAGACAGTTTCATAGTGTGTCATGAATTGAAGCCGAATATTACTCCACACCACGGCTCTTGTTTCAATTGCAATGTTCATCTCCCGAGATTCAGCGAATGTGAATTCGGATAAGGTACCTTCAAAAAATTCCTCCAGCGAATTTTAGAAACACTTTTACTCTATTACCCCTGATAACAAGTTTCTTTGTAATATTATACGTAAAAAACCGCATTGAAAAGCTTATTTCTAAATCAAGCTTACTGCGGTACATATATAGGTTCCGAAAACAAAGGTTACAAAACAAAAATTAAAAACCATTTAATAGTAATTTAAAGGCCATTTAAAATGCAAAAACCAAAACTGAAAAATTAAATATACAATTCATTCACACTTATTACAATTGATTTAAAAAACGTTACAAAACATTTAAAAATCCAACAATCCCCCACATGAATGAATCGTCAAAAACACAAGACTTGACCTTGTGATAAAGCTCTGCGGTTGGAACCTGCATAGGATAGAGTGGAACATCCTTTGAACCTTCATAAAATAATATATTTACTTTCTTGACTAAAGGTAGGGCTTAGAAACCTCTACATCGTTTATGTAAATGATGATATATCTCACACAGGACTCCTCCTTGGCATTCTTCAATTCTCCTTTGTTGTAATAGTTTAGCCTTGGGCAGTCTTCCACAGTTACACTGCAGGATTTCTAAAGAATTATGTCCAATACAATTCTCCTTTGAAGCGACCCATCTTCTCTCTCACATAGGTGATTCTTTAACTATGAGTATCCTCTAATACTCCTTTCGGTTCTTGACGCATTAAAATCATTAAAAGCATAGCTTAACCTCATCTCAATAGTATCCCATTGTTTAAATGCGTAGGAATGGTCGAGGTTAAACCCCACGATGATCGAGCAGGTCTTTACATTTAGGTTGTCTCTTTGAACCTAGATCTTGGGATTTCCAATCAACTAGGTTGGGTTTCCTTTGTATCGACTTCTCATTTTATGGGCTTTACTCTCATTCCTCTAGATGACTTCTCAACTAATTCTCTATTCAACCCTTTGGTTAGCGGATCCGCAACATTATCCTTTGACTTTATATAGTCAACAAAAATAACTCCAATTGAGATTAATTGTCTAATGGTATTATGTCTTTGACGTATGTATCTAGACTTACCATTATACATTATATTTTGTGCCTTGCCTATAGCAGATTGACTATCACAATGAATGCTTATAACTGGCATAGGTTTTGGCCACCTCAAAATGTCCTCTATGAAATGGCGTAGCCATTCAGCCTCTTCACCACTTTTATCTAATGTAATAAACTCAGATTCAATTATGGATCGAGCTATAATCGTTTGTTTTGAGGACTTCCATGATATTGCTACAGCTGCTAGTGTGAACACATATCCACTAGTTGACTTCTAGTTTTTAGCATAAGATATCCAGTTCACATCACAGTATCCTTCTAGTACTGCTAGATATCTAGTATAGCGCAGTCCATAGTCGTGAATATATCTCAAGTATCTTAATACATTTATAATTCCTTTCCAATGATCATCATTTGGATTACTCGTGTATCTACTTAGTTTACTAACTGTGTGGGCTATATTTGGTCTTGTACAACTCATTAAGTACATTAGACTTCCAATCACCCTAGAATACTCTAATTGAGATACACTCTCACCTTTATTTTTAGACATGTAAAGATTTACATCTAAGGGTCCTTGCCTACAGTCATCTTTCTTGAACTTATTTAGTATTTTATCCACATAATGTGATTGACTAAGAACTAGTCCATCAGAGTTCTTAAGATTTTAACCTAAATCATATAAGCAAGTCTCCTTATCTTTCTGTCAAACCTTGTGTTTAACATAGCCTTAGTAGAGTTGACCATTTTATCATCACTACCAATAATGAGCACGTCATCCAACATCTGAGACCACGATTATCGCGTAGCCATTTACGTATCTTTGACATATACACACTTACCACACTCATAGATTTTAAAATCATTGGCCAACATAACACTATCAAACTTTTGATGCCATTGTTTTGGTGCTTGTTTTAGGCCATACAGGGACTTCACCAACCTACAGACTTTCTTTTCTTATCCTGGAGCTATAAAACCCTCAGGTTTCTCCATGTAGATCTCTTCATCTAGACCCTCATTAAGAAATGCAGTTGTTACATCAATTTGATGAGCTTCCAAATTCCACAATGCAGCAATTGCAAGTACCATTCTTATGAAATTTATTCTTGTCATTGGAGAATAAGTATCAAAGTAATCAAGACCTTCCTTTTGTTTGTAACCTTTAATTACAAGTCTTGCCTTGTACATATCAATTGTTTCATCTGCTTTCATTTTATTTTTGAAAATTCACTTATATCCTAGTTGTTTATTACCCGGAGGAAGATCCACTAGTTCCCAAGTATGATTTTGTAAGATGGAATCAATTTCACTTTTGATGGCTTTTTTCCATAAAGGGTCTTCTAGAGTTCACAACTTCTTGGAAGCTTTGAGGTTCAATTTCCAACGAATAAGTAAGGAAATTTGGACCAAAAGATTTTTCGATCATTATTCTCTTGCTGCGTCTAGGTTCATCTTCAACCTCTTATTCTTGGTTTTGGTCCTGACTATCTTCATTCATAGTCTCATACGTTCGCTTAGACGAACTTGGTCCCTCGTCGGACTTACATGGAAAAATATGTTCAAATAATGACGCATTCCTTGATTCTATTATCATATTTTTGTGTATATTAAGGATTTCAGACTTATACACTAGAAATCGATAACCACTACTATTTTGTGCATAGCCAACGAAAATGCAATCAACAGTTTTTGGACCCATTTTCACCTTCTTAGGTGTAGGTATAGCCACTTTGGCAAGACACCCCCACATTTGTAGGTATTTATAGGAAGGTTGTCTTCCTTTCCATATCTCATACGGTGTTTTTTGTTCATTCTTTCGGGGTACCTTATTTAAAAGGTAATTTTCCGAAAAAATGGTTTCTCCCCACATATTCTGAGGCAACCCAGAACTTATTAAATTTGCATTCATCATTTCTTTCAAGGTATGATTTTTCCTTGCAGCCACACAATTTGACTAAGGTTAATATTGTAGAGTGACTTCATGTCTAATTCCATGTTGTGCATAGTAATCACCAATAGGTGTTACATACTCACGACCATGATCACTCCTTATCAACTTAATTTCCACTAAGCTGATTTTCAACTTCAATTTTATAGAGTATAAATTTCTCTAAAGCTTCTTCTTTTCTCTTAAGAAAATACACATAGCAGTATTTTGTGTTGTCGTCGAAAAAAGTAATAAAATACTTATTGCCACCCCTCGTTGGTGCAAACTTTAAATCACAAATATCAGTATGGATCATATCCAAAGGTTCTGTATTCCTTTCAATTGTATGAATAGATAACCTTGTCATTTTGCCCCTCCAACACAAGTCTCACACTTATGTTTGATATCAATTTGGAATGTGGGAATATGATTTAAGTTAATTATTATCTTTAGAGAACCATAATTAACATGCCCTAGTCTACCATGCCATAAATTGGAAGACTCAATCACATAAACAAAAGAAGCATTTTTATTCATGGTACTACCTTATAATCATTATATTTAATTTGAAAAGCCCATTGGATACATATCCCTTCCCCACAAATATCCCTGACTTTGACACAACAACCTTGTCAGCCTCGAACACCATCCTGAATCCATGCTTGTTCAAGAGTGAACCAGAAACGAGATTCTTGAGGATTTCAGGCACATACAACACATTGTTTAGTGTCAAGTTTTTTCCAGATGTCATTTTCAAGATCACCTTTCCTTGCTCTTAGATCTCGGACGTTGCAGAATTACCTATGAACAACTTCTCCCCTACTATCAACCAGTTCGAAGGAAGTGAACATATTCTTGTTCGAGCAAACATGGCGAGTTGCACCAGTATCGATCCACCATTCTTTAGGGTTGGACCCGGCCGTATTCACTTGAACAACGGTTGGGAAGGTTAGTCATGACCTCTTATGTGATTTCTTCTATCACATATGCGTTTTTTTTCTTATTCTTCTCTGGCAGTCTACAATCCGTCGCTTTGTGACCCATCTTGTCACAATTGAAGCATTTTCCTTGGAATTTCTGCTTCTTTGATATTCCTACTTTTGGTCCTAAATTGAACCCTTTGCTTGTCTTCTTTTTAAACTTGGAGCTTTGACCATGCTCCACTACATTAGCCTTTATTCAAAACTGAGATGAAACCCTCTTCTCAGAATGCCTGTTGTCTTCTTCAATATGAAGTCTAACAATTAGTTCTTCGACGTTCATTTCCTTTCACTCATGTTTGCGGTAGTTCTTGAAGTCCTTCCATGTAGGTGGTAGCTTTTCAATGATAGTAGCTACTTGAAAGGTTTCACTCACATTCATCCCTTCATAATGAATTTCATGTAGGATCACTTGGATTTCTTGAACTTTACTCACCACAGTTTTTGAGTCCACCATTATATAATCCAGGAACCGACCTAACACAAATTTCTTAGTACCAGCGTCCTCAGTTTTATATTTCTTATCTAGAGACTCCCACAGTTGCTTAGCTGTCCTAAACAACGGTTTTTAATTGATTCAAAAGTCGTTGTCCTCAATAGTGGCTTTATCATTAATCAAAAAGCTGCTATTCAGGAAAGCGGCTTCATCGTGTTTAAAATTTGAGCAAGCCCCTTCATCTTCTTCCCTCCTCCATTTCTTTGTTTCTCTCTCTCCTTCTCTACTCGTGATGCAGACAAAACCTAGTGTTTTCGGCCGGCGACAACGTTAGGGCTTAGTGTTTTGTGGCTCATTTCTTCTCCTAGTACTCCATTGTACTTCTGAGTAACACATGAAGCCCAAAAAAAATAAATTTTTATAATAATTTTATTATATATCTAGGTATGAATTGAGCCAAACTTGGGTTTTTCCGGGAAAAATGATAAATTGTTAAATTGCGAAAAGTGAAATGAATATGTGAGCATATGATTAAATATTATATGCTAAAATGAGAAATTGATTGAACCCGAAAATGAACCCAAGTGAAAAAGGGAAAATTTGTAAAATGAGGACCTAAGGATCATTTGAAAAAATGTTTATGGGTTTAAGTGCAAATAGAAGTGATATATGTGCTATAAGGTAAATTAAGGCAACTTAAATTCAAAAATGGGTTTTGAGCCAAATATGGCCTTAAGAGAATAAGTAACTTAAGACCACATTTGGTCTTGGAAAGGCACATTGTGCCAAAAACATATTTGAGAGGGAGAGTGAGAAGAGAAGGCTAGGTTTGATAGAAAACCAAGGGTTTTTGGTGGGAGAACATCCCCATTTATGGTTTCCAAGTGATCAAGGAAGAAGAAGGAAGCTAGGGCAAAGAGTTTCAAAGGGATTTAAGGTATGACACAAACCCTAGATTTCTTTAAATGATGTTTTGAGTTGAAACCCTAATCCAATCCATGAGGTTAAGAGAGGAACTTTCGTCTCTAATCAAGACGGATTTTGAATCTCGATTAGAGAAACGGAAATTGTCCGATCTCTATTTAGTCTCTAAATAGAGACGGAATGATTCATCTCAAATTTGGGGACAGGAAATCATTAAAATCTATTTAGAGGCGAATTCCTTCTCTAATTAATTTGTATGCAATCTGTCTCTAATCCATCTCTATTTAGAGACGGATAAGTGTATCGATCTCTAATTTAAAGTCTCTAATTCCAATTTTTTCTTGTAGTGTCCCATTGACCACCACACTTGCCATCTGGTTTTCAGCTTTATCTATTGGGCTACGCTCTCGAAAGACATCATAATATTGACTTAAAGAATGCTATATAGACTTTAACCTTCCTCCCCATAGACATAGTCTTTCAACATATGCAATCGACTTGAGCGAAGGCTAGCATTTCAAGTTATTGGGTGTCCATAAATTTTTGCAAGTTTTGGTAGTAAGGTTTACGAATAACAGAAAATTTCCTTGAAAACCTCTCTCATTCTCTTTATCTTCCCATGTGGATATTGAATAGGGAGGGTACCTAATTGGTGGGGATGTATTTGTTGCAGGAGCCAGGGGTTATAGAAACTGAGTTGGGTGAGATTGGTGTCGATGAGGTATTTGAAGCATTTTCTCATGCCAAGCCCTTCTCCCTTCTTCTACAAAAAGGAAAAAAGGCCTTCAGAAATGATAACCACTCAGAAATCGGTATGTAATGTTCTCAGAAGTTCATTACTACACTTCAAATATAAGAAAACTGGTTTCACCGGAGGATTGAATTACTACAAAAGTCTCTATCAGTATGTAATGAACACATATACATACATGCAACTCCCACTTCACTACATCATTGTGATGGTTTCGGAACATATCCATCTTTTATCTTATTTACAAAATTGTTTAAAGGCATGATATTTATATTAAACCCAATCCTTATAAGTTTGAGTTTTAGGAGAGTTAGTCATTTCTTTGTAGTTTTCTTTAGCAAGTTTTTCTTTTAGATTTATTCCCTTGCCTATATACACCACGGAATAAATGAACAAAGGCATACTGTTTGGATGAGAATAAGAATAGAATTTATAAATCTTGTCATTAATTGATTTAACAACCCAGGATTCTTTATTCCCTCTTTGTGTGGGGATGCAGTAGTGGGAGCTCATAGCATCCTTTGCGGGTGTCAGATTAAAGTATGGCAGAATTTTATTGTGGTGGACCAGGACACGACTTATAATGTCCCTACCAAGGAATTCATGCAGAGTGGGGGATTAAAGAAGTTTGCGCCGTTGTTGGAGGATGTAGCTGTGATGGAAGGAATTACAGTGGGCATTTGTCATGAAGGCCCAGATGAGATCCAACCAATGTTTACTCTTCTTCCGGAACTTCTGACTAAGCTAGCCGATTTTCTTCACCCCCATATAGGCTTTATAGACTGTGTGCGCTCCTCTAAATCCCATGTCTACTCCTTGGAATTTCAGATTGCCAATAAGGCTTCTCATAGTTTCTCTACCCTTTTATGCACATTTAGAGCTCTATTGGTATTAATTTTTGATTTCCACTGTTTTTAATTTTTATGAATGCTTGGAATTAACTGGTTAGAACTTGTTTGGGTAATTGTTCTAGCATTTTTAAGCACATAAAGCATTTTTGGTTGAAAATTATAAATGTTAAAGGGTGGGAAATGCTTCATAAACCAACTATTGAATAGATTTTAAATAGAAAACAACTGATTTATTCTGAATAATTTACTAAATAGCACGGTGTATAGTGTGCTCAATTCTATCGATCATGTTGTTATGGAACAATATGAGTAATGCTGGTGAACTAAAACAAGTTTGAATTCATGGCAGAGAAACATCACCATATAACATTATTGGAGTTAACCAGATATTAGCAATTAAACATACTAAAGTACTTTTAAGTTCTCTCTCTCTCTTTATATATATATATCTTATCTATATATATATCTCTCTCATATATATATATATAAATATTCTCCATGGATTTGCAGAAATATGAACTCCTTGCCCCAACAAGATCACGCTCCACTTTTCTCCGTCATTTGACTCATCGGAGTTCTGAACTTGCTGGGGAGAGACCTTGTTGCTTCAGTGTCTGTCTCTGTTTGTTTGAGCTGGACAGAGTGAAGGAGTGAATCGACTGCACAGGCGTTCCCTTTCTTCCACAGAGCTGTTGGAAATTGTAATCCAGATCTCGTTTTCTGCATTTTCAGATTTCAGGTTTGTGGTTTCCCGAAACTCCATGTTCAGATGTTATATGATATAATCCCTAACACCAACTGTAAAGAATAAAATGCAGTGATGATCATGAGAATGACCAAAGTATATACAACCATAAATCTCATTTCAACTCTAAATGAAATACTTTTTATTTAAATATAAAAGGTAAATTATATTAAATAAATAAAAAATATTTTTAAATGGATAAATTTGATTCGAGTGTAATATAATCGATAAAAACACAAAATCGAAGTGTTAACGAAATGATGTATCAGTTAATAGCAAAAATAATCCATTTCAGGCTACAATTTGATAATCCAAAATGTTTAAAATATGAGTTCCATATAACATGCGATAGAAAGTGATTTGATTTGATGACTCTATAAGACGAGACCGCCATTTCAATTGCAGCGTAGAAAACCACTTGTAGTACCAAGAGTTACTTAGGCACTACTTGATGGGCCCAAGGCCGGCAGTGATCCTTTGACCCAGATGTGACGGCCTAAGCCCCTTCCATATCAGCGGGTGAGCTCTACTGAGCGAATCGGGATGCCCATGCAATGAGTCTGAGTATCTCCCAGAAAGTTAGAGTACTCAGGCGGCTCGTCTCTAGGTTCCAGTTCCACGATGGGTGTGCTCAGCCATGTAGGATTTGTATGTGGGACTGAATGGATAAAGAGGCGGTAAATATGCCAAAGGTGTTTATCTAGAATTTCCTAGCTTCCAAATCCACTTACTTCTCGGGAGATTAATCCACACGATAAGGAAGAATTAGTCTTTGATAAGGGAAAAGAGAGATTTAGTTCTAAAAAAGGGAGATTCTTTCATTGAAAAATGGAGGATTCTCCAAGCCACCCTCTATAAATCAGAGGATCCCCACAATGAGGCCCGGTATGCAATCAGCCCATGCGAACTTCTTCTTCTTCACCTCTTACGTGGTTTTTCGAGCTTAATCATGAAGGGCGATCGAGCCCATCGTCATCGAATTGCCTTTTTGCGAGTTGAAATCACGTCGTTTATGCCTTGGAATTCGGGCCGATTAAGGTGGCATAACAATTGGCGTTGTGTGCGGGAATCGAACAGAAAGTCTCGTTTACAAGTTGCAAGAGCTAGGCTTGATAGGTACAATCAGTAGCCCTTCATCATCACGGAGCTACATCGGTCCCAATTCTAGATTTGATTCGCACGAGGCAGTAAGCAATAACAAGCATTCTAATGAACCAATCGCTAGAAGACCAATTTCTCCATTGGCGTCAGGACATGGAGAGAAAGCAAGAGGAACGAGCAAAACGAATGAAAAAGTTGAGAATAGTTGAGCACTTTGACTTGAATGACTGGTTGTGAGCTGTGTTGAAAAGTGGTCTTTGGAAAAGACTCACGGGGCGAGCTACGGCAGCGTAACGAGATCGTGGAAATGTGGGAAGGGCCATTCCTCCGACCTTGAAGACACTTGTGGCGCGATAGACTATCTCAGAAGTAGCTCCCAATCACACAGATCTCGTCGATAAGAGAATGCGGGAAAGCAGGGCTGATCACGTAGGCCTTCGCCTGCACATGATGTGAGTAGTGAGTAATCATGGGGTAAGAAGAGATCTGAGCAAAGACAATACTGTCTGATTAAGCCTTAGGGAACCCGCTAGTGTTGCCCCCAAGCACGTTGCCACCAGTGTCGCCCTCTGTGACCACCACCTCGTACTGCGCCTAACGTTTTACATACCACGGCAGCCACTAATTTAGACCAGTGTCTTACCATTGCCCTAGGGTAACACATCCTTGATTATGAGCAGCCTTACAGGTTTGCCATTCTAGCTTTCAGATTCGGTGACAGCGATCCTCTGACCATATACTCCCACCTAACCATCTGTGACTACAGATGCTGGTAGCAATCGTTTGTTATGCAAAGTAATTCTATAGCCGGTTCAGAGTGTTGGCTTGGTTTCTGACTCCGTGCTATAATAAATTCATTCTACGGATTATGGGTCGTATTCATATAACAATATCTCTACTCGGTGCGACAAAAAAGAAACATTAGCTCCTTACAAACCATTATCAAACAGGAAGAAGAATTAATTGATTGACTTCATAGAGATATTGGTAGAGTGATCAATGAATAGGTTGTATAACATGGATGCGATCCTCGAAGCTTGGGAAGCTTTTATTGCCATCTCTCCCCTTTCTTCGGTCACCATCCTTAAACTTGCCAGGAATGATGGAAGAATTATACAGATAGGATTATAGGTACTAAATGTTGGAGGACAATATTTGTCACGGCAGTTGTCATGATTACAGGCCGTAGTGAAGGAAATAATCCATCTATGGCAGCCTCAAATCCAAGGAGGGTATAGCTAGAGGCAGAAAATTGATCTCGTGTTGTCGAAGAAGAGAACCCCTACGGTTCACCCTTGAATGTACTCTCATGAGAGGCTGTACGATCATTGAGACTTGCTAGAGTTTAAAATGGCTGCCAGATCAAGAATCCTTCCCGAAGCAGTCCCTTCAGGTGAAATTATCATAGAGATCATGGGTATGGGGCTTAGATTGGTCTTTGAAGTCTAAAGTTCTTGGGTGGAAAAGCTTATCAGTGACACCTCAATGAGGTATGTCAAAGGAAATTGACGGGTGGAACGAGCAATATGCGAGATGGGAATCGCGGCCCGGCGCAGGAAACAGTGAAACCCTAGACTAAGTATAAACTATATATTGGGCGGTCGTCGCTGACTAGTATAAATCAAGAGCTAACAAGAAACTCCCCGAGGCGTGATTGGAAGACGGGAGTGAGCGCCATCCACAAGGAGAAGCCATCACAAAACTGGGCGTGATGGCTTACCATCTAACCTCTAAATCAGCCAGATGGTCATTATGCCCCACTATGATGTGTTAGTGCTCACTCTCTGTATTAATGGTTTTGATGTACACAGGGTACTGGTGGACCCTGTCAATGTGGCTAATTTATTACAACTACCAGCCTTCAAGCAGATGAAGCTTTCCTTAGAAATACTGAACTCAGCCAGGTGAATCCTCTCTGGCTTCAACGGGGCAACTACAATAACATTAGGGGATGTCATACTCCCTATAACAGTAGAACCAGTCACTCAGCAAATTTTGTTCTCAATTGTCGAAGATTTGGGGCCTTACAACGCCATAGTAGGGCGGACTTGGCTACACTTGATGAAAGCTATCCCCTCGACCTACCATCAAATAATCAAATATTTGACTAACGTTGGGCAGGTTAACCTTTTAAGTAGTCAGCTTGCTGCACGATAGTGTTATCAATTGTCTATACAAGTGCAAAGAGGGGTGAACAATTATGAGAATCCTCCCCTTGAAGATCACACCCCCGCATAGCAATCACAGGTTGCCACCTAGATTAGGGCGGAACAGAGGGACCCATTGGTAGTGGATCCCTTGGAAATAGTAGCGTTAGATAGGCTAGATAAGTTCACATACGTCAGTACTCTCCTATCTAGTAAATAAAGGGAGCAAGTACAAGGCGTGCTATTAAAAAACCTAGACGTGTTCGCCTGGAGTCACTCATATATGGTCTGAATCAACCCGGTAATTGCCTCCCACAAATTGAATATTGTCCCTAGTATGAAATGAGTTAATTACCCAGTGAGAAAGTGAGACGTTTGATTTGCCATCAGTTATTCAAGCAGTAGACAACCTTCACAAAGTACTTAAGGTTACATAAGGAAAATAAAATACCCCGAATGGCTTGCTAATGTAGTGGTGGTTTAAAAGAAGGGCGGTATGTGTAGACTACACGAACCTCAACGAAGCATGCCCGAAGGATAGCTTCCCCCTGCCACGTATAGACCAAATTGTTGATGCCTCAGTCGGGCACATGATACTGTCATTTCTAGACGCCTTCTCTAGATACCACCCAGTTTCGATACACCGCGTCGACTTAAGAAATGACCTTCATTAGATGCGGGTTATCTTTATTCTGATGTAATGCCTTTTGGCTTGAAAAACGTCGGAGCGACTTATCAAAGTGTAACGAATCTTTGACATTGATAGGCAAGACTATGGAGGTCTATGTCGACGATATGCTCGTCAAGTCTAAAGAACGCCTCGACCACATGAAGCATCTAGAAGAAACCTTTAAGTTGTTGCAAGGGCACAACATGAAACTGAACCCTTTGAAATGTGCATTCGGAGTTAGTTCGGGAAAGCTTTTAGGCTTTATGGTAACCCAAAGAGGAATAGAGACCAATTCCATCTAGCTTAAAGCGATAATGGACTCGAGCCCTACAGGGGGTGTGAGTGTTAGCCAGTGACCTCTCAGATATTATATCGTCCTGACGATTGTCATTTCGTTATGGGATCTAAGCAGATGAGTGAGATGGGAATCTGTCGGGCTTTCATGGCAATCAAACGATACCTCGACGAACCACCAATCCTGATTAGCCCAGGGGCAAGGGACACACTTTATCTTTACCTATCAGTGTTAGAAGTCTCAATAAGCATAACTTTGTTAGCCAACTTAGAAACGGAGACTAATATGTTCTTCATAAGCAAATCCACGGTAGAAACGACCTTCCGATGTTCATTTAGAACAAACGTGCGGCCCTAGTGTGGCGGCGAAAACGCCTCTGCTCGGGCACACCTATCCTCATCTTGGGCGATCGGCCTCCTGAAGAGCACTATACATAAGCTTGACCAGTCAAGGAGGATGGCCCGGTGGGCGATCGAGCTAAGTGAGTTCGACATTGATTATAAATACAGCGGCATTGAAGGAAGAACATTGGTAAGATTTCTAAAGTAGAACTACTGACATAATGTGGTCCAGGATAGCGATAGTTGGTGGATCCTTAATGTGGATGGAGCTTCTTTAGCTGAAGCGGGAGTTAGGGTGACTTGCAACTAAGCCTGACTAGGGATGGGGTAGAGCGAGGCCATATGACCAGACTTCCCCGCGTCCCGGTAATGCGGTAGGTATGAAGTAATCTTAAGCGGGATCGATCTCGCTCGATCGGTTTCATCGAAAGAAACTCCTAAATACGTATGACTCAGTGGTAGTAGGACGGTGCGAAGAATCTGAATCTGAGACCAACATGGCCAGAGTATATGGACTTGGTCAGCTTGACTAGGGAATTTTGCTTCTTGGAAGCTTGAGCATATCGAGGAACTCCGTGAAGAGTAGAGCAGCTTTGGCAGCGGTAACATCCATCTGATAAAAGCTGGCATTCTCTCGATACTGTAGGCATTGTCATACAGCGGATCAAGTAAAGTCAGATGGTGATCAGCTTCTCTGGCTAGCCCTATTTTGCGTGTATCGAGCACGGAGAGCGCTTGAGATAACATAGCAAAGCCCGTGAGGTCGAGGTCAGTCTGAAATTTGTGGCGTTTTCCTTCATTAAGCGGGAAGTCATATAAGCAGTCTTTGGATGGGTCATATCTTAAGTGTCTCACCACCCAGCAGGGCCATATATACTAGCAGAACTTCATGAGGGAGTGTGCGAAAACCGTGGAAGCGGTGGGAACTTTATCTCACGGGGCCATCACCTTGGTATTATTGGCTAACCTTGAGAGCATATACAACCGCCTATGTCAAGAAGTGCGACCGGTGCCATTGGCAAGCTCCCGTATCGATGGTGCCAACTCAAGACCTAGCCTCCATTACAAGCCCTTGGCCCATTTCTTAGTGGGGGAATTGATATAGTTGGACCACTACCTACCGCCCCAGCTCATAAAAAGTTGTTGTTGGTTGCCACCGACTACTTTAGCAAATGGATAGAAGCTTAAGCCTTTGCTTCCATCAGAGACAAGGACGTCACCTAGTTTGTGTGGAAGAATATTGTCTGCCGATTCGGAATACCTCAATCGATCATAACTGATAATGGACCACAGTTTGACAGCAAAGTGTACAGAAACTTCTACTATGAGCTTAAAATAAAAAACTTGTGCTCAACCCCGCGCTACTCGCAATGCAATGGTTAGGCGGAAGCATCCAACAAAACTGTCTTTATGGCTTTGAAAAAGCATTTGCATTCGGCTAGGGGAAAATGGTGGAAAGGCGAGATACTAAAGGTCATATTACTTTATAGAAACCTTATTGGCAGGCAAACTAAAGAACACCATTTACCCTCACCTATGGTATGGAGAGCCATTATTCTGCCGAATCGCGATGCAACGATGAGGTTCTTGGAGCGATACTTGCTGAAACCATCTCCAAGGACCTAGATATGGCAGAGGAGCTCCGGGAAGTAGTCGTTATACGTATAGCATCTTACCAACAAAGGATGGAAAACTGATACAGCAAGCATATAAAGTCGCGTGCATTCCGAGCCAGTGATTTAGTCTTGAGAAAAGTCTTTGAAAACATGGTTGACCCAGCGGCTAGCACATTCCAACCAAATTGGGAGGGGCTATACGTGATCGTAAGAGTAGAGCCAGTCGGGTGGTACGCATTAAATAAATTATACGGGGCACCAATGCCTAGAATGTAGAATGCTATGCACCTTAAAAGGTATTACCAATAAAGTTTTCTTTAAGGGGGTTATCAATAAAATTTCCTTAAAAATATTTTCTTTCAATCTTTGGTAAATGACCAATCAGGTGTTCTTTAAAGGCATTATTTACTTCAATTTTGAGTAGCCGATTTAAAAGCTAGGACTTGTGAGCTCTAGCTGATAGACTAGACTTGTGGCTCTAAGCTTGCTGGCACTTTCAAAAGACAAGATTTATGGCTCTAAGGCTGCTAACACTTTTAAAAGACCAAACTTGTGGCTCTAAGCCTACTGGTACTTTCAAAAGACAAGACTTGTTGCTCTAAGCCTGTTGACACTTTCAAAAGACAAGACTTGTGATCTAAGCCTGTTGGCACTTTCAAAAGACCAGACTTGTGGCTCTAAGCCTACTCGCACTTTCAAAAGACCAGACTTGTGGCTCTAATCCTACTGACACTTTCAAAAGACAAGACTTGTGGCTCAGAAACTGTGGCACTTTCAAAGACAAGATTTTTTACTCTAAGCTTTGGCACTTTCCAAAGACCAGACTTGTGGCTCTAAGCCTGCTAGCACTTTCAAAAGACCAGACTTGTGGCTATAAGCCTGCTAGAACTTTCAAAAGACCAGACTTGTGGCTATAAGCCTGCTAGAACTTTCAAAAGACCAAACTTGTGGCTCTAAGCCTGCTAGCCTACTAGTAGCCCTACCTAACTTTAACTCAATATTTACACCCTGAAGAGACTAACCTAGCTAAACTTCGTGGAAGGAGCTCTCAATAGCTTAAGTAAGTTGAGATTTATAAGTACGCCAATGGCGTTAGAATAAGAAACATAAAGGAAATGGAAGAAATAAAGCTAAAAATGGTATTTTATTAAAGCACCAAAGGCGTAAAAAAAGTACATAAGTTCTGGCGACCGAACAAGGCCCCTTACAAAAAAGAAATGGAAGAGGGAGGGATTGGAGTCAGCTTTGATCCTTGGTGGGAGTGTTCTCCTCAGGTTCATAGACTGCCTCGCTCAAATACGCCTTAGCCGCTGTATTCTCAATGGTCGTTGAGACCGAGGGGCACTTGGGATTCGCGAAGAACTCAGGAGGCAAGGAGTCAGGCATACCGTTTGGGACCTCTGGATGATCCCCATAGATTGTGCTTAAACACACAACACCCATAGCCGTAGGCAAAGATCACCTCCAGGGCCTTTTGGTAGCCCTCCTCCATGGCCTCCTTGTCCTTGCCAGCCTGGGACTAAAGAGAGCAAACCTTATCCTTCACCGCCCCGATCTCCGTGAAGGACGATCAGGCTCGACCTCCTAGTGGGATCCATCGACCTTGTGCTGGCTTCCCTCACACCCATGCCTTTGTGTCACCAGCGACAACGGCAATAAGGCGACTGAGCTTTTCCTTAGCCACATCCAAGTCTCCTCCTCGATGCCCTTCATCTTCTCTATGCCCTCCTTGGCCTTCCATTCCTAATGTTTAGACCGAGACTTGACCTTGTCTAAAGACTCTTCTAAGGCAAGGTGCTTAGAGGTAGCCGTTGGAGCATAAGAGTCGCCCGGCTTCTCGGTGTATCCAACTGGTAGTAGGCTCCTTGTGCTATCAGCATATTGGGATGGCGGTGATGGAATTTGCAAGAAAAAAAAAGAGTTGCAAAATGAGGAGTCGTTTGTACAAAGAATACCAAAGGTTATATATCATAAATATGCCAACGATGTCCTTAGTTACATGATGATATATGGTCCAAGTAATAATCGATCCCATTACGTAAAAGGAAAAGAAGAAGAAAAGTGGAACTTAGGATGTTCCATTTAAATCCCCAAAGGGGACACCTCTCTTAGGTTCCTCCGCCACCTCTTTATGATGCACCCTGATAATGGCGTCTTCAAACGATGCCAGGACAGGGGGGTACCTACGGCTTGCAAAGCACTCTGGAGGAAGAAAAATAGAAGAGTCGGGCATACCATTCGGAACCTCTTGTTAGTCTCCACAAATGTCATGTTTAAACACACAACATCCATAGCCATAGGCGAAAAATACTAAAGTTTTTTATGGTAGTCTTCCTCCATGGCTTCCTTTATCCTGCGCTTAGGTGAAACATAAATGACAAGAAATTGTAATAGGTGAAAGACTTTATGGGATAGGCAGTACTCAGAGTCAGACCCCTATATGTAGGAGTGGAACGTCAACAGGCGCGTTAAATGTGCCATCAGAACATCATGCACCTCAAACACATTGGGGCGTGTGATCTACTCACGTGCTTTATGATAAAACATGTTTCACCTTCCTGCGCATTTGACGTGCACCTCAATCGTTATAGCTTTCCATGCTCAAGGTGTAGAACACAGTATTTTCCCAAACTGGAACAAAAAAAAAGAGCACAAAATCCCAGCTGGGGAAAAGGGGGGCATTATGAGTACCATGGGTCTTAAACCCACTACTTGATAGGCCTGGGGCTAGACCTACTCAGTCCGTGATCCGCCTGGCCCATGATGTGGAGCAGCCCAAGCCCACCTTCCATATCAAAACTGGTAGGCACAACCTAGAAGAGAAATCTGGATGCCCATCTGTGAAATTCGAAGTATCATCCTAGAGGTAAGCTTCAAGGCAGCCCGTCTAGAGTTCCAAGTCCCCCAACCAACCATCCTCCCGCTTATGGCAAGTTCACAATGGACGAATAGATAAAGACGGGAAATACGCAAAAGATATTTATCCCTAAATTTCCTAGCTTCCAAATCCTTTACTTCCTTAAGATTTAACTGATATGAAGAATTAGTCTTTGATAAGGAAAGAGAGATTTTGTTCCTAAAAAAAGGGAGATTCTTTCCGGAGAAAAATGGAGGGCTTCTCCAAACCACCCTCTCTAAATCAGGAGGATCCCCACGATGAGAAGGTATGCAATCCCAACTGTACGAACTTCTTCTTCTTCCTCTCTGTGTTTTTGCTGACTTTATCATCGGAGAGGCTGGGCCACCCCACCATCGCTCTGGATTGCACCAGAGGTTGACATTACGCCGCTAATACTCCTGAGGTCGTAGGGACGACCAAGGTAATAACACCCAAGAAGGCTTAATCGTCGATGACACAACTAATTCACTAAAGAT
Source organism: Tetrastigma voinierianum (assembly GCA_016808115.1). Classification (NCBI taxonomy): domain Eukaryota; kingdom Viridiplantae; phylum Streptophyta; class Magnoliopsida; order Vitales; family Vitaceae; genus Tetrastigma; species Tetrastigma voinierianum. Next base: position 359,261 of record JAEQBH010002697.1, read on the forward strand.
GTCGGCAATAAAACAAACGAAGACAAACCCATCTTATAACGAAGAAGTGCTTGGAGCAGAAATGTATGGACGAGCAATATAATAAAAGATAATAAAAAATCTAAAATGAATTTAAACTAATAAATATTATATTATAGAGCATCATACATATAATAGAAAGTAAACAACATTAATAAAAGCTATATAATAAAATTATAATCCAAATTAAATGATAAAATGCAATATAAAAACTACACCTTGTTTTTCTTGTTGGGCTTCATCCGTATACCCTCAGATACTGGCTCGCCCTTTTTGGATAATATACTTGTCAGGGTAAATCACCTCCATAATTTCTACCGCCATATCTATTAAAATTACTAAAATAATCCATCATTATGATCACTTGATCCACCTTGATTTACCAAAGGATTTAAAATAACAAATTATTTTAAATTTATTTATCTTAAGAAAAATATAAATTTATAAAAATAAATTAATACTCCAAAATTAATATATTAAATCATTTTGCTATATTGTAAATGAAAAAAAAATCAAAATTAGTAAAAAAATAAAAATAAAAAAGCTTGAAAATAAAAATATGTTATAAAAATATTATTAAAATAATTATTTTATTATTATAAGAATTAAATAATGGTAGGTGATGAGTCTAAAACTCATCTATTTTTAAGCCCATTTTTTGAGTATATTTCAGGCTTAAAAGTCCAGTTTAATGCAAAATTATAGAGCTTTCACCCAGATTTTTGTTTTGCAAAAACTTAAAGAAAATAAGGCACCACGATGTGCAAGGAGCAGAAGTCAACATGGTGCAAAGAAAGGGCCACTGTCACACATTGCTTCAACATCTGTTGTTGCACATTATGTGGAGAAAGTCTTGATACTATGACGATGTCGCGACATCAGCTAAGGAAGGAAAAGCGAAGATACATCAATGTCGTGACATCATAAACAACTCCAGCAGACAAATTATGGTAGCCATTCAATGTCGCAACATCACACCAACATGGCTACGACATTTCTTGTAGTGGGAAGGACTTGTTCAAATGTTGTGACAATAGCCAAAGCTTGAACACTGGAGACCTAAACATCCAATGTCGAGACATCGGATAAGTAATGTCGCAACATCCAATCAAAGCAACTTGGGTGATGAGACAAGTCAAATGTCAAAAAACATTGGCAGAGGACTTCAGAGCAATAAGAGTTAATGTCGCACCATCGAACAACAATGTCACGACATCAGCTAGAAAGATCATACCTCCATAGGCAATGTCGCAACATCAACAAGTGAGCTACAAGTAATGTCATGAAATCAAGGCAAAAATATAAGAGCAAAGGCATCAGTAAGCTATGTCGTGACATCGACTTAGAATGGCAACCTCAATTAGTAGTGTCGTGACATCAGAACATAGAACTACAACAATGTCGCGACATCAGACCTGAGCATCCAAGTTGAAACAATATAGAACAGTGTCGCGACATCGACTTAGTGTCGCAACATCAACTCAATGTCGTAACACAGGAAAGGCAAGGTTGCAACATCGAAATTAATCTATAACACTAACTCAATGTCGCGACATCATCACGACATTAACTTATCACTAGAAATTGAGAATTTCCTAGTAGATGTTCAATGTTGCGACATCAGATGCGACCCACGACATTGACAATTCTGATGTTGCGACATCACCCCGACATCAACAACTAGGCAGCACCAGCTTTTCGGGCGAGTGATCACTGCTTTTAGGGCCTCCAAGACCTGAGCCTATAAATAGAAGCTCTCGGGGAGTAGTGCATGCCTTCCAACGGCTTATCAAGCTCCTTTGCGGCTTTTTTCGGGGAAAGTTCAAGTCTCATTTGATATATTTTTCTTTTTCTTTTTATTTTGATTTTTTTTATTTTTCTTTTCCGTTAGTTATTTCTGGATTTAGTTTGTGTTTAAGATTAGAGCAGTGATTTGAACTAGAATTCCAAGCTAGTATTCATGTAAATCAGATTTTATTTATGTCTAAACTTCTATGAAATCTGGAAATTATTCTGGAAATTCATTTTTCTTCAGTTATGATTGCAATCTAAATGAATTTGTTTGATCAACTAGTTATTGTGATTTGTGATCCATATTTGAAAGGTTAAGCTCCCTCTGGGAAGAATCTTTTGTTGGGAGTCTTGATTGTAATAGTTAATGTTGTTTTGGGTAAGAAAATTGGAGTGGTTTAACCTAGACATTCTATATTGAGCTGTTCAATATCGTTGTTTGGTACCTAGAAAGAGTCAGAACATTATTCCGATTTCCGTGAACTCCTCCGAGTGACAGAGTTGAGACTACCTGAGAGTAATGAGCAGTAACTTATGGGTAAAATTACACTAATATTATTTGAACTAATGCACTTTTGGGATTATTTTGATACATCACTAGTGATGATCTAGCTTCTGCTTTCAAGGCTTCATCCTGGGTGACAATAGGAGTGTGTGCTTGAGGCTTAAGATCCACTTACTGATCTAGCAACTTAATTCTGAGAGGTTTCACCTCAATTGAGAGGAATAACTTTAACCCTGTGTTAGCTAAGATTCTAATCAAGGGAAGAGGGAATTCTTGTTCAATTGATGGTTGAGATACCTTTTATTTTGGAAAGGGTTTGCAATATCCTGTCCATGGGGGCAAGCAACTTCCAATCCTAAGAAATGGCTATGAAGTACAAGTAGCTCTTCATACCCATTGTCTGTTGATAGAAGTGTGGTAAGCTGGAGAGTGAAATATGTAGAATTAGGAGAAATTCATTTCTACACTAGTCTACTCTTGGACAATTCGAAGGTTCTTATCCATTACTTTATCTTATTTAGAACTTTCTAAGTGATGGTCACAAATAATCGTTTTTTCTTCCCACATATTTCAGTCCAGTAGTTTCTTAATAATGTATTTTTAGAAATTTCATTAGGTTTTATTTCTTTTACTTAAGAAGACAAATCTATCCCGAAATTTGAATTTTAAATAGTAAGGATTTTAGTAGCCGAGGATAGTTAATCTTTAAATTTTTCAAATCAACCATGGGAATGATATCTCGACTTAAAATCCATCAGACATTTTGTATAACTCAGTAATTTAGAGAATTTAGACTAATAATAAATTTTCATTATTATATCCATATTAGAAAACATTTTCTTTTCATTTTAAGTTAGCAACAGGTTTTTGGCATTCATGCCATGGACTGAATAGTTCTAAGTAGCAGTGACAGAAATTTGGCATAAAGAAGAAGGTCATTTAATAAGTTTTTGGAGCTGTTTTCGAGGAAGGAATAGTCCTAGGTAGCAGAGACAGAAATTTGGTACACACACACTGATCTTATTAGAGAAAGGTCTTTATAAGTTTTCGCAATCAAGTGTTGTGGATTGAAATGAAAATGTAGTTTAAAGATTAATATTCTACCAAAGATAAAATCGCTTAGTTTGGATATTTTTCTTTACTCGTTATAAAAATTTTTAAAAATGTTTTAACTGAGTCGACTTAGCTACCAATCTTTAATGAAACATATCATAATATATTTATCACTAATCTTTGTTTATTCAATGTGTTTCCATTTCAAGAAGTCTCCTCACATGCAATGTAAAAACAATAATCATAATCGAGCACCATTGACAATTAATCGGAAAGGACATTGAGCAACCTGAAGAAAGTCAGATTTGTTGAAGCAATGATTATGGAAGAGCAGAGAGAGATACAACAGCACATTCCAGCTGAGGAAGTTTATAGACCTCAAGGGCAAAGAACTATGTAAGATTTTTGGAAAACTGTTATTAGAGATGATTATTCGCAATGTGGTGCCGCCAAATTTAAGTAAACAATTTTGAGCTTAAGCCTGCACTAATCACCATGGTACAATATAATCAGTTTATTGGTCATCCTAGTAAAGACCCCAATGAGCACATAGGTAGGTTTCTTAGAATGGCCAACACTCGTGGTTGAACTGGGCGAGATATGATATGATTGAGGTTGTGAATCGCTCCTTTCTCCTTAAGTGGATACAACAACAAGTTGGTTTGAATACCCCTTATGATCGAACACTTAGGATGAGATGGTTGAAGCATTCATGTGTAGTTTTTTCCTTCCTGCTCTCACTTTAGAGAGGAGAGGAGAAATCATTATATTCATAAAGTGCAGCATTTAAAGTCTCTATAATGCCCGGGAGCGGAGCAGAAGTCAGCCAAGAGACGTCCAATGCATGGATTGATCAAATCACAATGTATGGACATTTTCATCTACTCATGAACTCCGCAAATCTAAAGGGATCATAGATGCAGCTGTTGTGGAGCATTCAAGAGAAAAAGTGCTAAAGAGGCAAACCGGTTAATAGAAAATCTAGCAAAGAGCAACTACAGATCTCCATCTGAGACTTCAAGGAGCAAAGAAGCTTTATGAGAGTGGTGGATAGCCGAACAAAATGTTGGGGCTATGTGAGGCAACCGGACGCATTGATGAACAAAGCTTCTGTGGCGTCGGGCAGCAAGCAACCGGCTTCTGCCTATCTAGTTGTGAATAGTGGAACATCAACAAAAAGAGTTTTAAATTATGAAGGACTTGCTCATGATCATCATTTTCAACAGGAGGAAGTTCGATTTATCAATGGCAATAGGAGTTACAACTTTAAGCCCAACACAAATCTTCTAACACACTGCACACCAGCCTTAAGAAACCATTAGAATTTCTTATATGGACCCCACAGCATACCAAGGACAAAGATCTGGCAGACCATCAGCAACAAACATGATCAACATGGCTTCATGACAACAATAGCGTATCACGGCCAGGGGTTGAGAATCAAAACTAGAGAAGGACCCAAACTTTTGAAGAATAGATGTTAAGCTTTATGGGAGAAAACAAAAGACTACTAAATTTACATGAACAAAAGTTTACTGAGCTAGCAGCATTCCAGGCAAACACAACTGTGTTTCAGGCCAACAGTAATGCCTCTCTAAAAAATCTAGAGACACAAGTAGGATAGTTAGCCTTAGCAATGCAGAACCAATCCAAGGATGCCTTCCATAGTGATACAAAGAAGAATCCTAAGGTTTGTGGCAGGGTAAACTCCAGGAGTGGTAGAGGAGCTGAGAGCGTAAAAGAAGAAGAGAAGAAAAAGACTAAAAAAAGACGAAAGAAGAAACCGAAAAAGAAGACAAGTCGAGCAATCTTAATCGTTAAAGAGACCGAGAAAGAAGAGGTGTGCAGATTGAAAGCAAAGATATTGAGAAGGGAAAACTGAAAAGAAAGAGTGAATGCAAGCCATAAGTCATTGCTCCATTTTCTCCAAGGTTGCAGAAAGCAAAGCTGGAAGAACAGTTCTCTAGATTCTTAGAAATGTTCAAGAAGATAGAGATAAATATACCTTTTGCTGAGGCATTGGTTCAAATGCCTAATTACACTAAGTTTCTTAAGTATATTCTGAGTAAGAAAAAGAAATTTGCTAAAAAATGAGTGGTGGACTTGACAGCTACCTACAGTGCAGTGATACATAGAAGCTTACCAATGAAGATGCAGGATCCTGGCAACTTCACCATCCCCTGCACCATTGGGAACACTGAATTAGGCAAGACTTTGTGTGATTCAGGAGCAAGCATCAACTTGATGCCATTGTTAGTGGTAAAGAAACTAAGTTTAAGAGAGCTTACTCCCACAGCTATGACTTTGCAAATGGCAGATAGATCAATGGTGCAGCCTAAAGGAATTTTGGAAGATGTATTCATCAAGGTAGGAAAATTTATTTTCCAAAGGATTTGTGCGATGAACATTGTTAAGATAAACAAGTCTCAATCGTTGCTGGAAGGCCTTTCTAACCACAAGACGCTTTGATATATGTTAAGAAAGGAGAACTCACTCTTAGAGTAGGAGATGAAGTAGTAGATTTCCATTTGAACCAAAGCCTGAAACAATTTGATGATGATAATGCTGATTGTAACAATGTAGAACAAATTGTTCCCATCAAGATCGACCGATCTATTGATTCGCGCCACGCAGTCGAGCCGAATCAACAAAATTTATATACCTAAATTCTCCCATCGTCGTAGTCAAGCTTCATCGCAAAGATAGCGGTCTAGGTCGAATTACTGTGGATGGGTTTTCTTCAGACAAATGATTTGAGGAAATCAAAATTGGTGAATTAAATTTGATTTTAAGGCTCGTAAAAATGTGGGAGTTGATGGTTGAAACCGGGAATTCTAAATAAAATAAAATGTAAAATAGAACTCCTTGAAGCAAGGCCACTGTTTAAGATCCTAGGCTAACTGAGGTCCTGGCACTTTCAGAGAAGATGACATATAGTCATCTCCCGAACCTGATCTTCATTTGCATTAAACCTAAACCCTAATAATTTTCCTTTTTGATAGAAAGCATTTATTTAACATTTATGGTTCCCACAAAGGAAAATTGCTTTGACTCATCCTACAATGATTCGTGAAGGGTAAATTCAATGAATCTCAAAGGGATCAATAATAAGCATCCACCGAACCCTAAAAAGATTACTAAGTATTGATCAAAAGTGGACGCACATACGCTGAAACCCTAACCCTTAACCTACCTCGGCTCAGAAAGAGCAACTAATGCATATTAGTGTATCTAAAGCTAAGAATACACTAAACCGTAAAGCTTGCCAAGTATTGGCCAAAGAAAGACATCAAAGAGCTTTAAACCTAGAAATGAAAATTCGGGAACCAAATGACAAACCTCACGCATGAAAACAAAGGGAACCACCACAGTTCTAAAGATCTCACCCCATCACCTTTTACTTCCAAGGAAGTGGTTTTAGTCGCTCATCCTCCGTTGTCATCCTTGGAGGGTGTTTGGCAACCAAAAGGGAGAGAAATGAGAGAAAGAGAAAACTAGAGAAGGATGCGAGGATGTACCGGAAGAGAAAGTTAGGGTTGGCAACTTAAGGTGGCTTATATAGTAGCCAACCCAAATGTGTGAAAATACAAGAAAGCCTAACATTTTGGCTAATACAAGGACAAGTAAGTAATACACCAAAATGAAGTCGGTTGGCACACTACAAAAAGATGACAAGGCAAGCACTTCGCTTATGCACAACAATTTTCGCTATGCAGCTTAAAATTTCGCTTAGTTTAAAATTTTCGTTAGGTAGCGAATTGCACAGAGATAATAAATCGTGAGAGAATTTCGCTATGCACCGCCAATTTCGTTGTTAGCGAATTTCATTAGCTTATTTAAATTACGAAGAGACAAATAAAATTGAGAAATTTCGCTGATTTTCACAATTTGAAGGAATTATTGAAGAGATAGCGAAATTGAGAAATTTCATTATCATCAAAGTGAATTTTCACAAATTTAGCGAAAATCCAGTTTCTCCCGCGGCCATCGTTCCATTGGCCACTGCTCCTCGCCGCTTTCTCTTCCATTTTCTTTCCTCGCTTCATTTTTCTTCATTTTCTCTTCTCTTTCTTTCCTCTTAGTCTCTGATCTATGATGTTGAGTTTGACTCGAATTCTTCGTGCTTGGATTGACTCAACAATGTTGGCATGATTAGCTCGCAAAAACTGCAAAATTTGCCACAAAATGCGATCAGTAGAATAGTAGGGACCTTAATATGTAAATTGGGTTAATTATAACAATTAGTACACAAAAAGCGCTTAAAACCTATTAAAATTGGGGAGTCTAAAATAGCACTTTTGGGTACTCAATCACACTCTAACCTACACATCGCTAGTCCCTTAGCAATGAAAGAAAAGAAAGAAAGAGAGGTAACATAAAATGATAACAAAATAGCATGCACAAAAATGGTATTTCAAAAGGCTGTGAAAAGAGTAATGCCTGACCCTAAGTAAGAATCATCAATGTCGTGTCCAATAACTATCATGAGAGAATGAATACCATACAAAATTGAGTATCAAAAGAGTCTCCATCTCAGTGAATCAACCATAAACTTCCACCAAAATCTAAGTGTTTATTTGATCAGCTCTCAACAATAAACCGTCAAACCGCACTCTCCCCCCAACCTAGATACTACCACGACCTAGAATGTTAACCAACCTAAATAGATCAGGACCCACCTCTTATTCCATAATTCCTTTTGCGTTGTAGTGTACGCCGAGGAATCGACCTCACCAAAGTCCATGTAACGGGATCTACCACACTCACAACCAATTAAGGTCTAGGGCACCAAGTCATAAGGGATCTTTCAACCACAAACTTCTGTGTTTCACCCCTGACTTCGAATGATTTCGAGACTCAGCACCTACAACTTGCTAAACTCCACCCATCCACCCATGTAGTTTAACACTAATTCGGGTGACTCCCAACCGAAGAAGGTTTAGGGCAATTGGCTTTAAAGGTTCGCCATATACCCTCTGACCGTGTCGTTTCAAGGCAAAGCATTGCAATTTTTATTCTTTTTCTTTTCTTTTTCTTTTTCTTTTTCATTTCTTTTTCTTTTTCTCGTTTTTCTTCTTTTTCTTTTTCCACAGGGGTCCTTAACCTATTAAAGGTGGTCAATGAAACTAGGGTAGGTTATGCAAAGTAGCGAGGGTGCACAATTTCTACCATCAATGAAATCTAATGTGCTTTGTGTGTGTGGTTACTTAAAGGTGGAAGAAAAAGGTAGAAATCAATAAGAATTCAACTAATCATTCACTCAACTAAGCATGGAACCAATCTAACATCAATAGCGAATTGGACACAAACTTCAATTTTTCAAACCACGTGTTAGTAAAACCAATAAAAATTTTGATTACAAATTCGTCCAGATTTGAAAGTGTCGTTTAGGTATAACAGCCTTTATAGAAAGGGAACCCAACAAGCCACTAAACATCACAAATGGGCTTGAAAACAAAATGATAACAAAACATAAATACAAAATCCACTTCCTTTACTAACTCTCCCCCCCAACCCAAACATCTCGGTGTTCGAAATGGGGCTCGGAATGGAAAATTAGAGAAGGAAGTGTTACCTCCATGATGAGATGTGATCATTGCTAGATAGGAAACTTCGCAAGCTTTCCATCGATTAATCTATTCAATTCGCTTGGGTTTCAAATAAACAAGTTAGGAGAAGAAAAGAGAGGAAAAAGTGACCAGCTGGAGTATTTTGAAAATTACTACATTCATAAAAATCTCAAAATGTTCTTTCTGGCCATATTTGATTCTAAACTCTAAACTTTCCAACGGTACCGCTATGAACGCTTTAAAACAGAGTTCTGATGAAAAGGAAATAAACAAAATCGGGAGGCCAAAACTGGCGGCATAATGAAAATTTTTCGTTGCTTAGCGAAATTCGCTAGGCCAGCTTAAAATTTTATGATTTAAGTTTGCAAAAATTTCTTATGCCTAATAGCTAAAATTTTTTATTATTATTTTTTTCAAATAAATAAATAATAATTAAAAATAAAATAAAAATAAAATCTTTTTTATATATATATAATGTTAAAAACGTTTTTTTTTTTTCAATTTTTTTTTAAGACAAAATTTTTTTTTTAAATTTTTTTTTTTTTAATATACATATATAAAAATAAAAACAATAATAATTTTTTTTTTTGAAATAAAATAATATATATATAAAAAAACAAATCTGTTTTTTGATATATATATATATATATATATATATATATATATATATATATATATATATATATATATATATATAAAAATATAAAATAAAATAAAAATAAAATAAAAAGAAGCATCGCGCACTATTTCGGGCCCCAAGTAAAGGAGGCAAACGCTTGTTTCACAGTAACCCGTGCATTTCAAGCTAGCGAATGCATCTTTTCTAGCCAAAATCTTCATTTTCGCTACTACGTAATTTTCACAGCAATGAATTTCGCTTAGCTAGCTTAAAATTCCATACATAGCTTAAATTTTCGCATTTCGCTAGAATTAAGTAAATTTTCGCCATAATTGCGAAAAATTCTCTCGCTTCGCGCTTGTCGATTCAATCCAGCTTCAAAATTTTGCGACAAAACCTGAAAAAATTAGTGCAAGAAAATTAAGAAAACTTAAAAGAGAGTAAAATTAATCTAAAACATAAATTAACTAAAATTAGAGATAATCTAAAAAGAAAATTAAAGAAATCAAAATAAAATAATGAGCAAATAAAACAAAACAAAAACAAATTAAAACAAAAGCTGTGTGGAGCTTAGAAATGCTGAGGTTCAGTGTGTCTAAACCCGAACTCCAAGACTAACCAACCACTATGCCATACCGTATAGGCAAAACAAGCAGTTTTGATGTGGTAGCAAACTTTATGTACGTGAGGCCACTAATCTCTTGAAGTTTTGGTATGGCACGCAGTTGATGGGGTCGACTTACCTGGGAGCAAGTGTTTCGACGTTGGTTTTCACGGGTGAAGGGAGAATATACACTCGTTGGGGGTGGAGGGGAAGGTTATAAAGTGGCATTTGGTGGTTTAAGTAAGTGGCAAAGAGTAGTTTAGTTTCAAGGAATTGGTTGAAGGGTAAGCTTTTGTGGTTGTTTCGCTCTATGCCCACCGCCCTCCCGCCATATAATCGGTTTGCTCTCTTTCTTCATTCAAGGCCAAAAATTAACACTGACTGTAAGAGTCCCCATAGCCTCGTGAGCTTCTACCGATTCCATTTTCAATTCCTCCCGAGGCTGCAGCTGAACTTGCCTCACCCAAAATTTTTTCTACCAAGCACTCATCCTCCGTGGACACCGCCGCCGATTGGATGAGGCTTTCAATGGAGTCTGCGGTGTCGTCCCATTCAGGCTCAAAGTCACTCTTTAGCCCATAAATTCCGTCCGTGAAATTCCCTCAAGATGGGATTTTTCACCCAATCGGGCATTGAATTTTTGTTCTACCACAGCATCACCCACCAGTTTGGTAAGGTCTAGAATTGCTTGCTCAATTGGGGAGATTGGTTGTGGTGGTTGAGGCTAAGACCAAGAGGCATATTGTGGATGTGAAGGAGGTGCAAAAGTCGGGTAACACTCGTAGGAGGGTGTACCCATCCATTGGTCTCTATAGTCCCTCATGGATCTATGTGGGTTTGGATTTCTCTCCCAGGGTTGCTGATCCTGAAGGTTTCTATAGTCCCTCATTGTCATATATGCCCTAGGGTTACTCTCCTAACTATATTGCTTTTCATGTGGGGGTTCCATTTTCTCTCGCCGATTTTCTTCCCACGTAACCCCGAACCGAATGTGCTTGCCTTCAAAATTTTTGATCCACTGAAAATGGATTCCTGCAGCAAAAGCAGGGCAACCCAAAAACAGTCCTGCAACAACTTTTTTTTTTTTTTTATATGAAAATAAAATAAAAATGACAATGAAATATAAAAGAAATTCACCAAAACTTGTGATGAGGATCACAAGTGTTTCACAGCTCGTCAACGCACTTGTAAAATCATCCCCTATAATCGACGCCATTTGATTGCGGTCACAAAGAGGCTGAGCTGAATCAACAAAATTTATATACCTAATTCCTCCTACCGCCGTGAGTCGTTACCGCAAAGATAAATGCCCAGTGGCCTAAATACGTGATGGGGTTTTCTTCGTGACAAAATGACGAGGAAATCAAAATTGGTGAATTAAATTCTCGATTTCAAGGCTTGGTAAAACAGGGAGTTGATGGTTGGAAACTGAAATTTTAAATAAAATAAAATGTAAATAGGATTTCTTGAAGCAAAGGTCACTGAAGCTTAAGATCCTAGCTAACCGAGAGGTCCCCTTGCACTTCCTCAAGCAGAGAAGATGACATAGTCATCTCCCGAACCTGATCTTCATTTGGCATTAAAACCTAAACCCTAATAATTCTTCCTTTGGAGTAGAAAGCATTTATTTAACATTTATGGTTCCCTACAAAGGAAAATCGCTTTTGACTCATCCTACAATGATTCAGAAAGGGTAACTAATGAATCTCAAGGGATCTAATAATAGCATCCACTAACCCTAAAAGATTACCAAGTATCGACAAAAGTGGATGCACATACAAGGAAACCCTAACCCCTTAACCTACCTCAAATGGCTCGTAAAGAGCAACTATGGATATCAGTGTATCTAAAGCTAAGAATACACTGAACCCGAAAAGCTTGCCTAGTATTGGCCAAAGAAAATACATCAAAGAGCTTTAAACCTAGGGAAATGAAAATTGGGAACCAAAAATGACAAACCCACGTGATGAAAAACAAGTGGAACCAATAAAGCAGTTCTAAAGATCTCACCCCAAAGAATTCTTACCAAGAAGGAGTGGAGCCGAATTACCATCCTCCAAGTTGTCATCCTTGGAGGGTAAGCCGGCAAAACTAAGAAAGGAGAGAAAATGAGAGAAAAGAGAGAAAACTAGAGAAGATGCTGCATAAAATCGAAAAAGAGAAAGTAGTTACAAACTTATAAGGTGGCTTATATAGCCAACCCAAATGTGTGAAAATACAAGAAAGCCTAACATTTTGGCTAATACAAGGGACAAGTAAGTACACACCAAAATGAAGCCTGGCTGGCATTAATTAAAAGATGACATACAGTGTAATTTCGCTATGCACAACAATTTTGGCTATGTAGCGAAAATTAGCTAGATAGCGAGTAATTGCTAGATAGCTTGGGTAATTCGCTTAGTAGCGAAATTGCACAGAGATAGCGAAATCAGAGAATTTCGCTATGCACCCGCCACTCGCTTAGCTAGTAAATTTCGCTAGCTTAGCGAATTATTAAGAGACAAATGAATTGAGAAATTTCGCTGATATCGTTAGTTGAATTCGCATACGGTACGATGGCGAGATAGCTAAATTGAGAAATTTCGCTTATCAATAAGAATTTTCGCCAGTCAGCTTAAAAATCGTGGTTTCTCCGCTGCTAATGCTCCATTGGCCACTGCTCACGTTTCTCTTCCATTTTCTTCCGCTTCATTTTTCTTTCTATTTTCTTCTTTCCTTCTAGTCTCGATGAGATGTCGAGTTTGACTCAAATTCAGGTTGAGATCACCTAACAATGGGCATGATTAGCTCGCAAAACCTGCAAAAAATTGCCACAAAATGCGATCGCAGAATAGGACCTTAATTTGTAAATTGGGTTAATTATAACAATTAGTACACAAAAAGCGCTTAAAACCTATTAAAAATAGGGTTCAAAATAGCACTTTTTGGGCACTAATCATCTATGATTGTAAAATTCATAATTCAATGAATGAAAATGAGATGAATTTTCAGTATATTGAGGCTCATGATGTTGAATATCTGAACTTTAGCTTTGAATTTAAAACAACACTCAGTCTAAAAGAAATCGGTATAGAAAAATCAAGCAGTAAGGAAGAGGATGAACAAGGAGTAGAAAAGAGTTCTGAAGGAATTGCCAAAACACTTGAAATATGACTTCTTAGGAGCTGAAAGAGCACAACTTGTAATCATAGCTGTTAATTTGACAAAAAAAAGGAGCTAAAACTATTGAAAATTCTTAGAAAGTGTAAAGAAGCCATAGCTTGGAAAGTTGAAGATTTGAAAGGGATCAATCTTTCAATTTGCATACATAAAATCCTCCTAGAGGAGAATGTAAAAACACCAATTAAACATCAGAGAAGACTAAACCCAGTGATGAAAGAAGTTGTTAGAAATGAGGTATTAAAATGGCTGAATGTAGGATTCATCTATGCAATCTCATACAACCCTTAGGTGAGCCTAGTTCATGTGGTTCCAAAAAATAGTGGATCCACAGTCATAAGAAATGGGAAGAATGAATTGATTCCAACAAGAACTGTGACAGGATAGAGGGTGTGCATTGATTATAGAAAATTGAACACAACGACCATAAAGGATCACTATCCTTACCCTTTATTGATCGGGATGTTGACAAAGTTAGTCGGACAATCTTTACTTCTGTTTTCTTGATGTGTATCTGTGGTATAATCAAATTCCATACTGAGGACTAGGAGAAAACTACTTTTACATGTCCTTATGGTACCTTTTCTTTTAGAAGGATGTCATTTAGATTATGTAATGCTCCTGCCACCTTTCAAAGGTGTATGATGTTCATATTCTCAGATTTGGTAAAAGAGGCTATGGAAATTTTTAAGATGACTTCTGTAATGTGGTTATCCACTTATATCGCTTTAAAAATCTGTAGACCGTACTGCCACAGAGGTGCTGTAAGACAAAAATTAGCTATGAATTGGGAAAAATGCTGGCTGGGTACGTATGAATTGTCTTGAGACAAAATTTCACACTGCTAGAAGTTGACCAAGCCAAGGTATCCTGGTCATAGAAACTCTAATACCATCTGCAACATTGAAGGGAATCATAAGTTTTTGGGGGACATGCTGATCTATAGAAGACTATCAAAGACTTCTCAAAAATTTCCAAATCATTATGCAGACCGCTAGAGAAGGAAACCAAATTCGAATTTGATAACTCTTGCTTGTTTGCATTTAAAGAAATAAAAATCCAGATTATTTTTCCTAACAAGAAGTAAATACCAACTGGAACAAAGAGTTTGAAACATGTATGATGCCGTGACTATGCAATGGGAGCAATTTTGGGGACAAAAAGAATGTTGAAAATCTTCAAAGCAATATATTACGTCAACAAAACCTAAAATGAGGCACAAGAGAACTACTCAACCACAGAGAAGGAGATGTTAGAAATGGTGTTTGATTGTGAAAATTTTAGGCCATATATATTGGGGTCCTATGTCATCATACACATTAATCATGAAACAATTAAATATCTAATGGCAAAGAGAGATGCTAAACCAAGACTGATCAGGTGGATACTACTGCTACAAGAATTTTATCTAGAAATCAAGGACAAGAAGGGGAGTGACAATGTGATAGCTGATCACTTGTCAAGAATAGAAATACCTATTGAAGAGGAAAGAGGGATATAACAAAAGCAGCAATTTCCTAATGAGTTTTTTCAAAATAAGCCAGACCAATTACTCCCGGTAAGGTCGATATTGTTAACTATTTAGCTGCTGAATCATGCCATCAGATTTCAGCGCCAGTTAAAAGAAAGTCGAGGATCATAATTAAAGTATATATATGAGATGACCCACTGTTGTTTAGAAAAGGGGCATATCAAATTATCAAAAGATGTGTGCCAAAAGATGAGTAGGGTGGAATTATTGATAAATGTCATGCATCACCATATAGAGGACACTTTGCAAGAGAAAGAACAACCCCGAAATTTCTCCAATCAAGTATTTATTGACCTACTCTATTCAAAGAAATGTTATGAATGGGTGAAACATTGTGATAGATGTCAGAGAATGGGCAACATAAGCAAAAGAAATGAGATGCCCCTGCAAGGGATCCTGGTGGTGCAAATTTTTTATGTATGAGGGATAGATTTTATGGGACCTTTCCCACCCTCATTTAGAAATCAATACATTATTCTAGTTGTGGACTATGTAACCAAATGGGTGGAAGCTAGCTTGTCCAAGGAATGATGCCAACACTGTAATGGGATTTCTTTAGAGAAATATCTTGAGTAGATATGGAGCCCCAAGGACAATCATCGGTGATGAGGGAAGCCATTTTGCAAACAAGCTGTTTGTAAAACTCATGAGCAAATATGGAATCAGACATGTCATGGGATTGGCTTATCACCCTCAATCAAATGGACAAGCAGAAATATCCAACAGGGAGATAAAGAACATATTAGAAAAGACAATAAGCACCAGTAGGAAAGATTAGTCAATTAAACTAGAATATGCACTTTGGGCTTACAGAATTGCTTATAAAACCCCTATTGGGATGTCCCCATACAGAATAGTATGTGGGAAACCTTGCCATCTCCCTCTTGAGCTGGAATATAAAGCTATATGGGCCATCAAGAAAATAAACTATGATTTCAAAGCTACCAAGGAGAAGATATTGCTCCAATTGAATAAATTGGAAGAACTGAGAAATAAAGCTTATGATAATGTAACACCCCAAAATACACCCTAGTTGATTTTAAACATTATTAGGATATATTATTAGTGCATTTGGAAATTTTTCATAATTATTATTTTGCTAAGTGAGAAAATTTTGAAACCCGAAATTTGTACAAGATACAAGGGTAAATTTGTAACTTGTCAAAATGGGACACAAAAGACATAATATAAGAAGATGGTAGGTTATTATATAAATGGCATAACTTGATTTGCAATATAGGGAGAGTTTGAGACGTAGTGCAATAAAAGGAAAATTAAAGTGAGCATGGCGAGACCAACTGTCTTCTATTTTGAGAGAATTCAAATGAGTGAAGTTAAGAGAGGAGAAGTGAAGAAGAAGAGAAGAAGAAGAGGAAGAAGAGAAGAAAGGTATGGAACTTGTATGGAAACTATGATTTTGGTATGGATTATTAGACTTTTGGACTTTTGTATGGATTTTTATGGGTTAATATGGATATTAGTTTGTTCCACTTCTAGGGATTAGTTAGGAATTCATCCTAACCCTAGATTTGTTGAAAGTTGGGTTGGTAAAACCCTAGATTGTATAAGATGAGGATGGAATCCTCCTTTGAGTATGGATTTGTATAGATTGTAAGAAAACAAAAACCCTAACTTTCCCTTTTGTGATTTTGATCTTAGGGAAAAGCCCTAACTTGGGAAAAAGGGGTTTTTTATTGATTCTAACCCATTATTAGAGTGGTTTGGGTATGATTCCATGGTGGATTATGAGATACATGAGTTTAGAGGAAGTTATTTGAGTTTTTATGGGTGAGAAATGGCAAATTCTGTTTTCTGGGCAAAACTCGCGTAGTGGTACAGGTACCGAAAGTGGGTACTGGTACCTATGGACAGAGACAAAGTGGTACCGGTACCAAAAGTTAGTGGTACCGATACCAACCAAAGTGGTACCAATACCGATGCTTCCCGCAGCCCTGATTTTTATATTCATGCATTGTTGAGCCTAAATTCGTACATCGATAGTATGGGAACCCTAATAAATGACTAACGGGGGTTCAAATAAGAATGAAACTAAGTGAAAAATGCATCGTACCTCGCCGCCGAGAAGCGAGTGTGATGTTGGCAAACTTAATGCCCCTATGATAATATAGTAAGTTCTTGAACTCATATAATTGTAGAACTGCCTAAGACCGGATATGGAATGACAAGGCACCTCTGTTACGTGTGCAGACACTTATAGTACTTCGGTACTCTCTGATTAGTGCTACGACACTCTCTGAACGTGCTTCGGCACATTTAGTACTTCAGTACTCTCTGATTAGTGCGATGACGCTCTTTGACAATGCTTTAGCACATTTAGTACTTCTACTATATGATTAGTGCGACGACACTTTTTGTGTAACGACCCCTAAGCCCGACCCGACCCGACCCGGTTGGCGGATTCGAACCAAAAGCCCGAGGACGCCCGGCCGAAGCCATTAATCAAATCCCTTTAGCAATTACATTTCATGATCCGGGGACGCCCGTTTAATTCTTTTAGTTGTCGTTTTATTTAAATTTTTGTTTTCAAAGTGTCGCGACCGAATCCCGACTCGAATCTTATTGGCGATCCAAACCGGAGTCTCTAGCTTATTCTCGACATTTTCAATTATCTTCTCAAAACATTTTGTTTGTGTTATTCCATTTTAGACTTTTTAATTACGCGAAGACTTCATTTTGGGCAAGCCCATAAACATTTACAAATTCAAAAAAAACCCATAACATTTACATTTATCAAAATGCATTTACAAAATAGAAGTTCAGAGTTCAAATTGTTTTTACAAAATATCAATGTTCAAAAGAAATGGAGTGAATGCATATGACGTAGCATACTCCGCAATTCTTTCTATGACTCTGAGCTCCTCGACCTTGAGTCTTGCTTCACTGTCTATCACTTGGTACCTACGCATTGATAAAACAATACGCTAAGCATTTTCATGCTTAGTGGTTCTATACAATTCTCCATTCCATTTCAGTTCAATATAAATCATGCATTTATCAAAGTAATGCCTTTATACAATGTTTGTGTAATGTAAACGATACTTATACAAATACATTTTTTTATATCATTTTTTGCTTTTCGGTTTGTGATTTCACATATGACTATAGAAGTCGACATTCATGACAGATTCAGTTGGTGAATCCTGTCCTGTTTGTCACTCAGTAGCAATGTGGTTTCACATTCAATATTACCATCTCACATATGGCTATAGAAGTCGACATTCACGACAGATTCAGTTAGTGAATCCTATCCTGATTTTCATTCAGTAGCAATGTGGTTTCACATTCAATATTACCATCTCACATATGGTTATGTGGTTTGTATCTGCCTACATATTCGGGCTTGGTGAATCCTGGCCCCGATTGTCATTCAAGATAGCCGTGGTTTCACATTCAATATTACCATCTCACATATGGCTATAGAAGTCGACATTCAATGGTATTAAATTAGCTTGGTGAACTCTGCCTTGATTGTCATTCAAGAGCAATGTGGTTTCACATTCAATGTTACCATCTCACATATGGCTGGCAAAGCTCACATTCACGACAGACTAATTGATGAATCTCGGGCCCTATTTTTCATTCAGTAGCAATGTGGTTTCACATTCAACAATTACGGTTACCTTCATGACGAATTCAGTTGGTGAATCCCGTCATGTTGGCCATTCAATATTACACTTCAAATCAATTTACTTTTATGA
The DNA here is from genome assembly GCA_016808115.1 of Tetrastigma voinierianum. NCBI lineage: Eukaryota > Viridiplantae > Streptophyta > Magnoliopsida > Vitales > Vitaceae > Tetrastigma > Tetrastigma voinierianum. The sequence continues at coordinate 377,830 of JAEQBH010002697.1, forward strand.
AATAAATTCACTTATAGTTCAAATACACGCATACATGCAGATATTTGACAAGCATTTCAAATACTAATAATTCAAATCGATATATATGTATATTTCACAAATAGAGAACAAAGAACAAACAGAGAATAAAGAACGAATAGAGAACAAACCAATTATCGATTCCTTTTCTCTTTCAATACCAGTCCTAGGTCAGGTTATCGTCTTCACCCGCACCTAGCCAAATGCAAATTCTTCACTCTTAGTGGTTAAGAAAATAAGCATATTAACGCTTCGGCGGCAAGGTACGGTACGTTTTTCACTTAGTCTCATTTTTATTTAAACCCCCGTTAATCGCTTCTTAAGGTCCCTAAACAATTGGTGTATGAATACGGGACTTAACGGTGCAAAATATGCAAAAACAGGGCTGCTGGAAGTAGTAGTACCGATACCACTTTGACTGGTACCGTACTAGCCTCACCGCCATGGGCACGGCACCAATTTGAGGGTATCGGTACCACTTGCCCATCAGATCATGGTACCTATTCACTTTTTGGTACTCTGGGCATTCACTCTACGGCTTTTGCTCGTAAATGCTTGATTTTTTGCATTTTCACATATTTTTCTTCCACCAACCTTCTCCAGTTCGTCCCATATCAAAAATCCACATTGGAATCCACTCAAAATAACTCCAAAAGTAGTTTAGAATCAATGAAAACCTCTTCTTAAGTTGTGGCTTCTCCCTTCCCTCACTTCAAAATCAAAATCATAAAAAGAGGGAAGTTAGGGCTTGATTTTTCTTACCTTATCTCTTCAAATCATTCTCTTGTAGGTTGTTTGATCTTTTAGAAGCAAAAAGTGGGAAAGAATCACACCAAAGCTTGATCTCTTGGAAACCCTAGCTCCTTCTCCCTTTTTCTCCTCTCTTCTTCTCCAAAAACGCGATGGCTCAAAAATGAGCTTCCAAAGACCACTTTTGGTCTTTAAAAATCCCACTTAAGTGTAAGGCCATGTTTGGCCTTCCAGCCTATTCTCAATTCTCATTTTTCCCCTTTTTGGTCTTAAATCACTTGTTCCTCATAAGGTCTTGTTTGGCCTGATAAATCGATTTTCGTTTAGTCTCCTATTATACACTTTGTATTCATTTATCATAAATTCACTTAGACATTCATTCTTTATAACAATTGACCCTTAGGTCCCTCATTTTACAATTTTTCCCACATTTGCCTTTTTCACTTGGGTTTTTATTTAAGTTCCTCAATTTCTCATTTTCAGCATATAATATTAAATCATATGCTTTTTCAATTACATTTCACAATTTGTCAATTTATCAATTTTCGAAAAAACCCAAGTTTGACTCAGTCATACCCCGGAATATATAATAAAATTATTATAAAAATTCTAGGGTATTTTGAGGCGTTACACTCTTGTCGGTGCCCGCACTCTGCTTTGTGCTCTGACACACCGATCTTATCTTGTATCTTCGAATTACTTATTGTGTTGTGTCCCTACTCATTCCGCATTCTTGGTCTGGGTAGTCAAGCAGGTTATATGATAAGATTCGAGATAGCGAAGAGGAACGTAATGTACAAGTATAAGCTCTGTAGTACCTATGGGTACCTCTATATAAGTGTAAGCTCTGAATGTACCTACGGGTGCCTACAAGTATAAGTTTTGTAGTACCTACGGGTACCTCCGTACAAGTATAAATTCTGTAGTATCTACGAGTACCTTCGTATAAGTATAAGTTCTATAACCCCTATGGGAGATCTGAGGCTTGAGATATCGGAGTCTAGTATAAGTGATGGGTGTATAAGTTTTACTATGTGAAGTCATGATAAATTCTTATATACGCTATTGTATGTTATTCTTTGTTATGTGCTTCTTTGTAAAAGGTATTAATGCATGTGTATACGCATAAAGCCTTATGTTTCAGGCGTAAAGCTTAGCCGCAGTTTTCTGTCAGGTGTAGGTACGGGGACCGTCGTGATTTTTTCCTACGCATTCCTCTTGGGCGAAACACACTTGTAAAAGTCCATCCGCCGTGGGTTATTGCGCTCGATTATGTAAGTATAAATGTAATTTTGTATATGTATATGTAGTGGGACTGGAGTGTATGTATATGACTACGTAACACCACTACAGTAGTAGTTTTATTTTGTATCATTGTATATGACATTTTTTTGGTGCAGGTTATGAACAGCCCCACGATATGCAGCGGTAAAGAGTTCGGTGCAGTCTCGCGCCCCTTCGTTCACATAGGCGATGTGAGGGGGGCGGGGTGTGACAGATAATGCCAGAATCTACAAAGATAAGACTAAAAAGTGGCATGATCAAAAGATTATGAGGAAAGAGTTTAGAGTAGGAGATCTAATCATACTGTATAATTCCAAGCTAAAACTTTTTTTAGGAAAATTCAAATCAAGGTGGAGTGGTCCATATACAGTAGTTGTAGTTACCCCCTTTGGAGCAGTAACATTGAAAACCAATTTTTGAAATGAGTTTAAAGTGAATGGTCAGAGGCTGAAACACTACTTAAGAGGAAGATCTAATGAGGAAGAGTCCCAGATTTGAAGAGATGGATAGAATTGCTTAAATGAGAAAAGCATGTAACCAAATGTCTAGCTAAAGACATAAAACATGAAGTAGCTAGCAGGAGCAACCCAAGCAATTTTTAAATTTTCATAGTTAACTTGATTTTGTTAAAATTTTGTGTGTTTGAATAGTTTAGAAGTAGTTTAGTTTTGTTAGAAATTATTTACCATTTATTTAATTACAATCTTTTGAATGCCAAGATGAAGAAGCTACAAGGATATATATGAGATGAAGTTTCCCAAAGCATCTCAATTTAGATTGAATTATGCAAAGTTTGCTACAAAGAGGAGTCTACTTTTCACTATTATTCTTTAGAAATGATGCATGATTAAGAATGGGGGAGTGTGATATATCTGGGTTAGAAAACCTCGCAGTGGCGATTGTCCCTTTGTTGAATAGTTGTGGCTTGGAAGTTACGCGTCTGATGAATCAGTGCTTAATTGGTTGAATTGAAAACTTGAGTGTTACTATTCATGTTTGAATTAGTTCATTCAACATCTCTAGACTTATATTCACGGACATGGTGGAATTGTAGAAAGAAAATGGGAAAATAAGTGAATTTTATGCATAAGGCTACGATGTCGCAACATCAACATGTCAATCGCGACACTAGTTCCAAAGTTTCCCCCGATGTCCCGCGACATATGTGACATTGCCTCAATATCATAACATCCTGGAAATATACAAGAAGCACATTTATGCAATGTTGTGACATCAATGTCGCGACACCGCATTTATAGAAGAGCAACAAGCCTCAATGTCGCGAAATTACAAAGATACAAGAGCAACACCAAGACTTACCTTGAAGTAATGTCATGACATTGTCGTGACATCAAGTCAATGTCAAGACATTACAGTTTCAATGTCGCGACATCTAGAAAAGCCAATTAGAAAATTTGAGTAATGTCTCAACATCACTACGACATCATTACGACATTTGTGTGACATCGAGTCAGTTTTGTGACATCAAGAGTCCAATGTCGCGACATTATAGTTAGGGCGGTCACCATAAAGGGATACTTTGAAATTTATATTCTAAAATTTCATTTCCCAAACTTTTAGACCTAGCCTTCTCAAAACCTCACCAAAATCCAAGCAATGTCAAATCCGCGCTCCAACCTTTATAATAGGTGATAGAGTGTAGTGGAAGTTTTGAGAGAAAGGGTAGAAGAAGGAAGCCAGGAAATAGCTATAGAAGTGGTTCATGAGGAGATAGAAGTGTTGGTTGAAGAAGGAGAAGCCAGGGCTTTCGACTCCAACAAGAAAGCAGAAACGTTCTAAAAATGCCTGGCAAAGAAGAGTTTTGTGGAGGAAAGGGGATTCAAGGAGCTGGTGTCGCCGTTTAAAGAGAAGATTGAGCGACGAGGTTAGGAAAAGTTGAGCCACATATGGAGCCAAGAGTATGGGCCCTAGTAAAAGAATTTTACGCCTATCTGGGCGAACAAAAGAACTTGACGTGCTATGTCAGCGGGAGGTGGATCCCTTTTGGGGAAAGGGTCATCTCATAACTCTTGGAGCTAAGACTGGTGAGCGAATGTAAAAAGTACGTGTTAACCAAATTTTAGACACGATTACCAAGGACTAAACTAAAGTCCTCGGCAACGGCGCCAAAAACTTGTTGACCAAATTATATATACAAATTTCTGCCACTATTACCAAAGGAATATTATCTAATCCCCGGCAACAGCGCAAAAAACTTGTTAAAACCAAATATAACTTGTATGCTCATAAGAAGAATAATTTTGTCACTAGCTCAGTTTAAAGATTTAATTTGTAGTCTTAAAAGCGCAAGTGCCTGGTCGTACAAGTAATAAAGTGGACCTATAAGTCTAGATATCGTTTCCTGAGATTCAAAAGGAGAATTTAAACTAACTACCCCAGCTCTCCAAGTTCTAAACTATTTGAAAGTCCAGTTTAGAGAAAATTTAGTAACCTAATAAGAATTTTAATAACTGAAATCCTACATTTAAAATAAAGGGAAAAAAATTTTAAATCCTAAGTATAAAATGGTGAACTTAGGTGTGCTGAATGCTCTTGGGATTCTTCTTTGTGAAATTGTAATTTTTGCATCATAATCTAATTATTTTCTCTGATTAGAATGCGAATTTGTCGAAACGGAAGTAGTATAGTTTGGATTCCTCCTCTAACCATACTTTCAGCAGTAGAGATTCATGTTCATTTCTGAATCAAGATTCTAATCAATTACTTGTAATCACTGAGGATTTATCTAAGTAACCTTTCAGAGCTCATTAGTTCTTCAATATTAGTCTAACATACCCCCACGTAACTAATCTATGCTCTCAAGAATCTCCATCTCTGTGTCACTCAGAGGGCGTCCTGAAAATTAGAGTCAGACAATAGTCCTTTCATGGGTATTAGCTACTAAGATTGGGAACAATTAATTTCATAACATCACCATCCAAATAAATTCAAAACCCTCAACTCAGGAAATTTTCTTCTCATTGTGCAAAAAAGACCATTAATAACATCAGATCTTTCCCAGCATAAGTTGTGTTCTTGAAAACTAGATTACGATATCTGTGAAATGCGATCAAGAAAATTGCACTATGCTTTGCAATCAAGCGAAATGAGTTCCGACTTTTGTCTGGAGTTCATTGAATTCAAAGCGATAATAAATATAAATGAATTTTAGGATTTAAATTCAACTTCAAAACTTTTTAACAATTTCTTTACATTTCAGATCAGGTAAACAAATTAAAGCGATCCTAATCTAAATCTAATCTACGAGGAAAGAAAAATAGAAAATAAAGAAAAAATAATACAGAGTCCTCTAAACTCCACAGTACTACAGTTAGGTAGATCTTGATTGGTACATCCACTTTTCTCGATCATTTCTATTTATAGAGCCTACTATAAAAGTTTAGGCGAAATATTGAGGGCTATGTGTGAATCCCTAAAAATTCTGGCCCAGATTTGCCTTCTCTGTCGCGACCTAGAAGCTGTGTCATGACAGAGTTTTGTGACTTTGTTGTAGGTATGTAGTCGTCTGTCGCAACTTGAAGATCTTGTGCTCCTTCTTGCTTCAATTGTGACAGCGTATTTTTGTTGCGACATCTTCTTTCTTTCGGTGATAACTACGTACCTTGAGAGTTTCCTTTGTCGCAACAATATTTTTTACATTCCTCAAACAGTTATGTCGCAACATTGATAATCATATCGCAACACAATTTCAGTGCAACTTTTGCAAGTTGGTGTCGCGACCCAAGTTTTCATGTCGCGACAGCATCTCTATTCAAATCATGTTGCAACACTGTCTTGTATTATCTGCATTTCTATCAGGACCCAGAAAGTCTATCGCGGCAAGGCTTGCCCGCGAGCTTGACTTCTTGTTGCAACTTTTGTTACGTGTTGCGACATGACTTCTTGGTGTTACTACGTGTTGTTATCGCAGCCTAGTTTTCATGTCACGACAAGACTCTTACGAGTGTTGACACTGGATTACGTGCGTGACCTAATTTGTTATGTCACGATAGAACTTATTTTCATTGTGTTGAAATCTTTGTCGCGACATATAAAATTCTGTCGCGACCTCGTTTCTCTTTGTTCAGCTTATTTCTGTGTTGCGACATTAAGATCCATGTCGCGACATGGATTATCTCGACTTGAGAAGTATATTTGCAACGTTGGGTTTCCTTTGTTGCGACGAAGCCGGGTTGACAAGTAGCGTCACGATCGCGACATAAATTTTCTTGTTGCAGCCCAGACTTCTAGCTCTTTCGAGTGCTCTCTTTTGTCTCGACCCGGCTCCTCCATGTTGCAAGAGTCGATTAATCACGACAAAGTAGATTCTATCGCGACATAGATTTTTGTCTTACGGTCTTTCATTATGTTTGCAACATAAGCGATCTTTTATCTTAGGCGAAGTTTCTTCCCATTTCACAATAAAACAAGTTGTCTTTTGTTGCGACATAGCTAAATCTACTAATTTTAGATTCTTGTGTTGCGACACGAGGAAAACATTGTTGCTGGTTCTCCTAGTATCACTCCCGAAACCAGCCACAGGGGCATATTTGTCAATTCACCCTCAAGCCCTTCAACTTTGAAGGTTTGGAAGTGTGAACGACGCTGCTTCCCTTGTAACTAGATTTTGTCCAATTTGCAACACATGTTCAGTAAATGCGCAACTTTCTAAATTCATAAATTCTCAAGTCAAAATTTCATGTCGGCAAAAAATTACTTCCTAAATATTCAAATCTCAGTATGCATGTCATATAAAGTTTGTTCAAAATATAACTGTATAAAGGATCTCCCAAATCCAACTTTGTACTAATATAAAAATGAATGATATCATCAAAGTGACTTTCTACATTAACTTTGAAACCCGACATTTCTAAACATGAACTTATTAGTTCAACATATTGACATAAAGTTCTAATCAAATCCTAAAAATGACGAAGATCTGACCTAACCATCGAAACCATAGCGAAACTAAAAGTACGAAAAATATGTCGATGAATGGGGTGAGCTTAAAAGCTCAGATAAAGAATACTAGCCCATTTTCATGGATCAAAAAGTTTTCAATCATATAACAAATAGGAAATGTTTTTCATCAAACTTTAGATTCAAAAATAAGTTGGAACATTAACAAAATTTACTTCAAAAAATTCTCACATCCATTTCAAATCAGTTTCATATCAAATGTGATCCAAACAATTTCATATCAAATTTAGATTCAAACACTTTCATATATCAAGTCAATCAAATGCATTTCAAATATATTTTCTCTGGTCATCAAATATCAAATGGTGCCCAGCCATGTGGGACTTTCAAATGGGTGGCTAGCCTCAAATTGTTCCTTTTAAGGTGGACGGAACCAAACACTACTAGTACTAATAACCTCTAACCGAAACCCCTATGAGGCTAGGGGTTCCAAATCAATTACGTCGCCGCAAGGAATGTAAAAGTCAACTATTATTCCCGTTGACAAGGGCCGAATAGTGTCAACTATTATTCCCGTTGACAAGGCCGAATTAACCAAAGTCAAATATTTCATTCAAAAGTTCAAATTACAAAACATCATATCTCCACATTTTCTTTCGTAAACAAAACAAATCTCAAAAGTACAATCATACAAAACTACTTGTTGATCCATGGATAATCAAATAAATAAAAAAGTAAAACTTTTCATAAACCAAGATTATTTATAATTAGGTTAAAACAATTTTTCATCCTCAAATGAAGTAAAAACAAACAATTTTCTTTTTAAAAGATACAGTGTATCCCTTACCTCAAAGTACTCAAAAGCTTTGAAGGGGATTGTCAGAAGAATTTCACCTCAATAAGAGTATTTCTCCTAAAATAATAAGAAAGAAACTATCATCATTACTTATTTATTCTTATTAAAACCGTAATTTGATATTCTTAATAAAATATTTACTTACCAAAATACATATATCTTTAAATATTTATCAAATACATATATTTATAAAAAATTAGCCTTTTCAAATTTATCTTATTTGTTTATTATTATTTTCTTTCAAAAATTATACTCAAATATTTGTTTTTCTTTTCTAAAATAAATCTTGAATATCTAACATTATTCCTTTTTTCTAGCATCGGAGTCATGAATCAATTTCCTAGATTTCTTATACCTAAGTTTTCAAGACTTATTTCATAACAATAACTTTTTGGTTTTTTTTTTTTTTTACCACATTCCCCTTTTGTCTTTTCACTTATACCAATTAAAATCATTCAAATACTGTATTTTGACTTTTCAACCTTCTTGCCATATATACTACTCTTGTTCATCTCTACAATTCCAGCTTATGTTTTTTTTCTTTTAATTTTTCATTCTCATACTCAAAGCAATTCGTCACGACACCACCAATTCTTATTTATTTCTTTTTTTTTTTTTTTTAGAGCGAGTGAAATTAAATCGACTTCTTCGGGGTTCATCTAAGGCGAAGAAAATTAAGAATCTACATCGAAAAGAAATTTATAAAGAAATAAAAATAAAGATCTTACACCTAGATAAATTTGTTCTTCAAACTCTAAAGATCAGAGAAAGCCATAGTCTCTGCAAAATTCCTACCGGCCCGAAATGCAAAAGAAGAATATAAAAGGATTTTCTTTTCTTACTCCAATTTATGCGTAGGGTGTCCCATTAGGAAAATTACCTTTTTACCTAACCATTAAATTAATTAATTAATTATTAGTGAATTATCATTATTATTTTCATAACGCATGCCTATAAAAATTCCTGTCATTATTATTTTCCCTAACTTAGACCTATACAAATTTCTGGGTGTTACATCTAGTCATTTGCTTAGATGTTTATCGCGACCCAGAAAGTATGTTGCGACAAAGACTGCTGCAATTGCTGTTTTTCTTTTCTTTCTTGTTGGAAATATCTCATTTTTGAATTAACTCCTGCAAAACACAAAGTTTGTAATTATTCAATAATTTGACATTAAAACAGCTTTGAAAATACTAAAAACAAGCTAGAAAAATTGATTAAAAGTATACGAGTTTAGACTTCGTGAAATACGACCGTTTCAAGAACTAAGTTTGAGGGAGATGGTCAAGAAGGGAGTTGACTCTTGTTGATCTAGGGGTATGGCAGAGGACCAAAACCATCCGCAACTCCTACATCGACAAAGGCGATTTATCAGAAGTGGTTAAGGTAGGTTCTATTTCATCAATTATGTTCTCACCCCTTCCTAAGCTTGGATCTGGGCGAGTAATGAGACAAGACCATGCCATACTACTGTATTCACTAGTCAAGGGGTTCAACCTAAATGTGGGGAAAATCGTGAAGCCGGTCAAGCTCCTGAATTTACCTTGAGGAACAACTTCTCAGAATATCCCCCACCAGCCTTGATCACTCCATACTGTGCATCAAGGGGTGTAACATTTAGTGAGGCGAGAAGAAAAATGCGAGATCCTCACCTCTCACCCTGGCCTCAGAGTCCTAAAATCTCCGGTACGGGGGTAAGGAGGGTAGAGCTAGAAAAGGAATGGCAAGCTTCAAATTGTCAAAGGGAGGTGGCTCCTACGGGTTGAGAAGAAGGCTAGAAGCTTCGAAGAAATTGGGAGGGGTTTGAAGATTGCCTATATCGACCGATGCTCCCCCGAGGTTGAAGAGAAGCAATGCCTACTCAAACGAGGGAGCGAGAAAAGGGGGGAATAGGGCGTTAGAAGAGCAAGAGAATAAGCACAGCTAGGGACTATTTCTCTTTGCTACTTCGAGAAGATGAGAGAAGAAATTAAGAGAAGAGATTAGCAGTTCCAGGAAGAACTAAGATGGAGACGAAACTTTGGTTGAAATAAAGAAGAAAGAAAAAGTTAAGCGACGGAGTTCTCAGCGGAGGATGAGGAATGGAGAGAAGAATTCGCACAGAGGGACAAATCATTGAGGGTTGAGTTGAAAGAGAGAGAGAAAGCCTTTGTGCAGGATCAACTTATGAGACACAGAGGCGATCGGTTGAGTGGAGGTGGGGAAGGGAAATAAAAGCGGGAACACGCTCCAAGAATTTGAAGCCTTTAGGTATCTTTACAAGGAACATCGAGGAAGGGAGATCGAGCTACCATCGGAAGAGGACTGAAGAGCTAGGAATTCCATCCCGAACTACAAGAAGGAGAAATTATGAATGACAGCGTGGTGAACCGAGAATATGGTGAGAGATGGCCAAAGCCAGAGCCCGGTGAATTTGATCGGTCCACTGAACTCCATTAGACGAGGCAAATAAGGCTCATCAAAGCAGCTTACACTTCCAGAAAAGAACACGGGAGTGGTATCTCTTTATTTGATAAGAATGGAGAGAGGTCAGCGGCAAAACCCGGGAGCCCTCCGCTCCACGGGTTCACGCCCTCAGTACTGATTACAGGTGATGCCGGTGAACCTCGAGCCCTCGAATCTCAGTCTCCACGTAAGAAGAGATAGCTCTCTCTTTATCCCTCATTCTCTCTATCTTCTCTGTCATTCTTTCCCTATCTTGTAAACAATAGAATGTAATTCTTCCCTCTTTCTAATAAAAAATGGCAGTTTTTGAAAAATTTTGTACATAGAATTTTATTATGTGTTAATTTTCTTTTAATTTTATAAATTTGGGAATTATAATAAATTTGAGCTTGTGTTTGTTGGTCTGAATAAATGAGAATTCATAATGTTAATTGTAAGAAAGTTGAAAAAGTTAAAAATTGTTGGATGATATTGCATATTTTCTAAGTGGATGTTGTAATTGCTTGTTTGAAGACTGTAAGAAAATTTTTTTAAATATTGAGGAGTATTATTATTGTTTACCAAATAGGCTGAATGGCTAAATCGAAATGAGCGTAAAGTGGAACAATAATACAACATTTTGTTTTAAAACAAGCTAAAGTCTCAAATGCAAATGGGCTAAGTTGTGATGTCAAGGATAAATAAGCTAAACTTTTAAAGTATTGAAAACTGAAATTGAAATCAAAGCTAATAAGGCTATTAATTCTAGTCAAATTGAACAATATAGTTCATAAAATGACTAAACTAACACATTGGTCAGAAGTTCCTTAAAAACTTATTGCTCTTGGGTTAGGAAAAATTTATGGGACGTGCCATCAGAAATCTCTAAAGAGTCCTAGAACTTGTTGCATTATTTTTCAAGGCGAAATCCTAAGCATCACACTTAGCAGAAAATGATTTAGGCCATCCTTGGATAGTTTGAGACTTTCAAAAGCATGCCCTTTATATCCTATATGCACATACCTTAGTACCTATTTTGAGCCTAATGTCAACTTCATCATCTGTGACCACGAGAAGAGTCTTAACTCTCTTCCTTAAATCTTACCTTACAACAAAGAACCATTAAATTACCCAAAACTGCAAATCAGTGCAACAGAAATGAGAAAGAGGATAAGTTTGGGGGAGTACAAGTTTGAATTAAAAGGAAACATGAGAATTAGGGGTGAGAAAGGAAGAAAAACAAAAAGAAAAAAAATTGTACTAAAGAAGGTGCTGAGCTTGAGAAGGCGAAAAATTATAAGAATTAGGTTTACATTGTAGCCTACTCACCTAGCGATTAGAATCACTTAAGAATTAATTTCTACACCTAGTACCCTAATGCCAATTGGTATGGGAGCTACTGACCCAAAGCTTGTTAAGGGGTAGTAGAAAGCTTAAAAGGGTAAAACATTGCACCACCCCAAATGCGGAAACAAAAGATAGAAAGAGAACTTGGGCGAGAATGGAAAACTGCGTGGAAAGAAAATAAAAATAACCAACAAGCTCTGAGAGGAGGAAATGCAGAAAAATGCATGATCGAAGTGAATTATGCATGCATTTCAGTAAAATTTCTATGTTTTTTTATAGCTCAATTGCATGATTCACATTCATATTCACTAATATTGCACTAATCCCCCATCATATAATGTTTTACAGGACACGACGATATAGGAGTAAAAAAGGAAGCTGAATAATAGAAAAGACCGAAGCGGAGAGACCGCAGAAATGCAGCGGGAACCTCGAGAGTATACGGCTGCGAGGGTGATTCGATGCCCTGATAGGGAGTGATCGGAATCAAGCAAAATTTGTATCTTTAGTTCCTCCTACTGCTTGAAGTGAGTCAAGCTACTTGCGGTATAGTGGTCTAGGTCGAACTACGAGGGGATGGGTTTCTATTATTTTTAAGCCCGATTTAAGTGAAGTCAAAAATGGTGAATTTGGTTTGGATTTTAAGGTGGGGGTAAAAATAGTGGGTTGGTGGTTTGCAAAATGAAAATAAGGCGAAACAAAATGTAAAATATAACTCCTTGAAGCATTGGGTCACTGGGGTTGGATTCCTATGGTAGCGAGGGTTCGAGGGTCTATTGCATCGCGTTGGGGAGGATGACATATAGTAATTTCCCAACCCGGATCTTCATTTAACTTTTAAACTAAACCACAATAATTTCCCTTTTGATATAAAGCATTTATTTAACATTTATGGTTCCTACCGGTGAAAATCTATCTTGACTCATCCCTCTGATGATTAAATGCAAGGGGGTAACTAATGAGTCTCGATGGATCTAAAAATAAGAATCCAGCGAACCCTAAAGATTACCAAGTATTGATCAAAGTGGATGCACTACGGTGAAAATCTAACCCCTTAACCTACCACCTCGGTGGCTCCGTAGAAAGTAGCAACTAATGGATATTAGTGTATCTAAAGCTAAGAATACAATAAACCTAAAGCTTGCAAGTATTGGCCAAAAGAGAAATACATCAAAAAGCTTTAAACCTAAGAGTTGGAAATTAGGGAACGAATGTCAAAACTGCTAGCGTGAAAAACAAGGAACCACCAATGACCTTCGGATCCTACTTTTGACTGACCTTCCACTTCAGGAGGAAGGGTTTTGGCGAAAAACATCCACCAAGTTGTCATCCTTGGGGTGTTTGGCACTTGAAAGTGAGAGAAGAGGAGAGAAGAGAAAAGCTGGAGACTAGTTTGCCGTGTCTTGAAAGATTGAAAGTTAGGATTACAAAAAGCTATAAGTTGGCTTATATAGCCATACAAGAGGTGTGAAATACCAAAAATACCAAAAATATAAGATTACAATAGGGACAATGGGAATTACACAAAGCAATTAGTTTGGAACCAGAACTTAAAGACGAGCACCGCTATGCACACGGTGATTTTAAGCTAGCATAAGCGAATGCAAGGCATATGAAAATCAAAATTTTAAATTTATGCACGGGACATTTTAAAACTAAGCTAGCGAGAATTTCATAACAGCGAAAGGGCCCCGATACATAGCAAAAGGAATTTGCTAGTATTGCGAAAATTTAAGCTGTGCCATGAGAAATTCAGCTACGTTCCTATCTTTGGATCCTACGACTCTTGTTCACGTGGCTCCACACTTCAAACACGCATCTGCGTCACTTAGCTACTTTGTTTTTCTATTTTCTTCTCTTCTTTCCTCTTGGTCTCGTCTATGATGTTGAGTTTGACTCGAATTCTTCATGTTTGGATCGACTCAACAATGTTGGCATGATTAGCTCAGCGCAAAATTTGCCACAAAAATCTGATCAGGTAGAATAGTAGGGACTTGTAATATTGTAAGAATTGGGTTAATTAGAATGATTAGTATACAAAAGCACTGAAAACCTATAATAAATAGGGTTCAAAATATAGCACTTTTTTTGGGCACTAATCACACCCCAACCTACACATTTGCTAATCCTTAGCAATGAAAGAAAGAAAGAAAGAGAGAACATATAAAGCGATAAAATAACGTTCACGAAAATTATATTTCAAAGGTTGTGAATGAGTAATGCCTAACCCTAAGTAAGAATCATCAAGTAGGTGTCCCATAAGCGTCATGAGAGAATGAATGCCATACAAAATTCTGAGTATTAAGGGGCCTGTTCTTGGTGAATCAACCGAAACTTCCATGAAATCTAAGTGTTTATTTGATGCAGAGCTCCTCAAAAGCGATAGCACACTTTAAACTGCGCTCTACACAACCTAGCTACTACCACGACCCTAGCATGCTAACTTGACCTAAATAGATCGGGACCCACCTCTTATTCCACAATTCTTTTCTTAACGTTGTGGTGCAATGTTTGAGGAATGAGCCTCTACCAAAGTCCATGTAACGGGGATCTCACAGGTAACTCCCGACAAATTAAGGCTTAGAGCACCCACGAGTCATGAGGATCTTTGAGCCACTAACTCAGCAGGTTCACCGGGACTTCGAATGATTTCGAGACTCCGGCACACAACTTGCTCAACTCCACCTATCCACCCGTGTAGCGAGCACTAAGTCGGTGAGAAACCGACCGGTGAAGGTTTAGGGCAGAGCTTTAAAGACTCTCATGCCCTTACCCCCCTACGGGACCATACTAACAGGGTTTGAGGCAAGCATTGCAATTTTTATTCTTTTTCTTTTCTTTTCTTTTTCTTTTCTCTTTTTTTTCCTCGAAGACTCATTGGCGCTGCTTTCCACAGGGGGTCCTTAACCTATTAAAGGCGGTCAATGAAACTAAGTGGGATTATCTGAAGTAAAGGAGGTTCTTGCAGTTTTGACTATCATTAAACCCTAATGTGCTACGTATTGTGGTTAGCTAAATGTGGAAGAGAAAAAGGTTGAAAGGGACAAGAATTCAACTAATCATCCACTCAATTAGGCATGGAGCCGTCCCAACATCAATAGGGTGGACAAAATTTTCAATTTTTCAAACTATGAGCTAAAGCCGAAACACCTGCAAAATTTTGGTTGCAAAAGCGGGTCCAAATTTTTTGAAAAAGAAAGGCTGCATGGTATATGACTTTATAGAAAGGGAACTTGACAAGCCACTGAACATCCGCAAAAATGGGTTTGCACAAAATAATAACAAAACATAAATACAAAGCCACTTCCTTTGCCTTTCTCCCCCGACCAAGAAACACATCTCGGTGTAGCTGAAATGGGGCTCAGTTGGAAAATTAGAAGGAAGTGTTATCTCCTTGATGAGATGTGATCATTTCTGGATATGAGACATAAGCTTTCCATCGACACCTTATTCACCATTTGGGCTTCAAATGAACAAGTTAGGGAAGAAAGAGAGACGAAAGTAATGGGATTGGACCCGTTTTAAAATTACACTTTCATAATAATCTCAAAAATGTTCTTTCTGGCCATATTTGAGAAAGTTCTACGCTCTAGACTAAACGATGCAAAAAAACAGCACAAGCAGGAGTTCGGATGAAAAAGTTATGAGCGAAACAAAATTGGAGGTCAAAGTGGGACGTAAGCGAAAATAGTGTCTTGCGATTTTTTTTTTTTTTTTTTGAAAAAAAATAAAATAATTAATAAATTAAAATTAAAATTAAATTAAATTTAAAAAATTAAAAATATAAACATAAAAACAAAAAAAAAAATTTTTTTTTAAAGACAAATTTTTTTTTTTTTTTTTTTTTTGGAAATAAAAATAATATATATATAAAAAAAAATCAAAACGTTCCTTTTTTTTTTTTTTTACACTTACATTGGTGGCTTGTGTCGTTTACGGGGGTGCGCCGCCGGTGCACCCATTGGCAGGAGGTGCAAACAGTAGATGTGATTACTCCATCGAGATCACTGGTGGTGGATTGGGATGAGCCAGATCTGGGTGCAAGCCGTAGTTGCGAGCCGTTCGAGTCCGCAGTTTGCTGAATGACAAGATCTTGCGAAAGATGTATAGAATGGGTGATCAAAGGAAATAATCTGAGACAGGCCAGCAAGCCCAGAAATAGTGCAGATGAACGACCCGGTGAAACTCAGGAATAGAATAAGAGCCGAAAGAATGGGGGAGCTTAGAAATGCCAAGGTTGGTGCTCCAGGCCGAGCACGGGCCAACCAGGTACCATCAGTGAGGAAGCGGTACCATTGTTTTGATGTGGTGGCATAAAGCTTATGCAATGACCACTAGCTTCCTAAAGTTTTGTAGCATGGGCAACCTGGTGGGTGGCTTTTTAGAGATGGTGTTTTGGGTGTGGATTTATTTGCACGGTGAAGGTAGAATATACTTGGTCGGGTGGAGGGGGCCTGCGCGTGGGCATTTGGTGGCTTGGGCGCGTGCTTGAGTGGGGGTTCAGATACATGGGAATTGGTTGAGACATTCTTTTTGGGCTCTTCCTTTGCTTTTGTTTCACTGCCCTCCTCAATTATAAAGGGAAGGATTTCTTCTTTCTTCTCCCTTGGAAAGAAGCTTGATAGCACACATATGCGGGATTAGGACAGCCTTAGACATTTCAGCCAAAATCCTCTGTGAGCCCACGATGTAGGTGTTGTTGACAGCTGCTCCTCCACCATGGTCACTGGCAATCCTCCTACGGTGGACATTGTTGCTGATTGATGAAAAGGGTTTTCAATGGAGTCATGCGGGTTGTCCATTTATGTCAAAGTCAATTTCAACCCATCTATTTTCTTGTTCAAATTGTGCTTCCGGTGACAATTGAATGGGCATTAATCCCCTTATTCTACGCCCGCAAAGTCATCCACTATCTGGTAAGGTCAATTAGCTTCAATTCAAATGGAGGATTGAAGTGTAATGGCCCGAGGTGGCATGAGTTGAAGCATAAATGGAGGTTCGGGAGAGCATATTGTGGGGTCTTGGTTCCCATGAGGAATTGGTGTGATTCCCCCAACTAGCATAGTTTGCTCAAAAGCACTACCATATGGTGAACTCATCCATTGGCTTCTATAGTCCCTCATGGACTATATTCATTGGGTTCCACTCTCACGAGGGTTCTTGACTTTACCCGTGGCCCGGTTTTATGTAATCCCTACGCTGGACATATATGAACCGGGGGTTACCACACATGCGACCCGTCTTGTCCCTCTTCCATTTAGGTTTCAAAATTCAGCCTTGATTGAAACTCTAGCCCACTGAGGCCGACCCTGCCAGCCAGGCAGGAATGACACAGCAACAATCTGCGGCTTGTTTTTTTTTCCTTATATAAAATGAAAAGCAAATGACCGGTGAAATATAAAAAAACAATTCACCGTACTTATGATGAGGATCCGCAGTGTTCCACGACTCCTCACTTGCACTAAGGCACCATCCCGACAGCGGCACCATTTGATTCGTGCAGCGAGTAGGGTGATAGGAATCATGAATTTGTATCCTTAGTTGCTCCTATACCTTGTAGTCGGCTATACTATGATATAGTGGTCTAGGGTCGTTTCTGAGGGGATGGGTTTTCTTCGTCTGGCCAGTTTAAGTGAGAGTCCAAAAATGGTGAATTTGGTTTTGTGGATTTTAAGGTGGGGGAGTAAAAGCAGTGGGTTGGTGGTTTGCAAAATGAGAATAAGGCGAAATAAAATGTAAAAATAGAACTCCCTTGAAGCATTGGGTCACTTGGGGTTGGATTCCCTATGGTAGCGAGGGTTCAGGGGTCTATTTCCTCGCGTTAGGGAGGATGACATATAGTCATTTCCCCGACCGGATCTTCATTTAACTTTTAAAAACTAAACCCTAATAATTTTCCTTTTGATAGAAAGCATTTATTTAACATTTATGGTTCCTACAGTGAAAATCTATCTTGACTCATCCTACAATGATTCGTAAAGGGGTAACTAATGAGGTCTCGATGGATACAAAAATAAGAATCCACTTTGAACCCCAAAGATTACCAAGTATTGATCAAAGTGGATGCACTACGGTGAAAATCTAACCCCTTAACCTACCTCGTGTGGCTCGTAGAAAGCTGGCTACTAATGGATATTAGTGTATCTAAAGCTAAGAATACACTGAACCTAAAAACTTGCCAAGTATTGGCCAAAGAAAGTACATCAAAAAGCTTTAAACCTAGAGTTGGAATTAAGGGAGACTGAGTGTCAAAACCTGGCTGCGTGATGAAAGAGCAGGGGGGAGCCACCGGCCGACCTTCGAGATCCCACCCAGAAGTGACCTTCCGCCCCCGAGGAGGAAAGGGTTTTAGCCGCTCATCCTCGAGTTGTCATCCTTGGAGGGTGTTTGGCACACCAAGAAAGTGAGAGAAAGAGGAGAGAGAAGAGAAAATTGGAACCCAGGCTACTTGTGTCTTGAAGATTGAAAGTTAAGGTTACAAAAAGAGTTATAAGTTGTATATAGCCATGAGAAGTGTGAAATACCAAAAATATAAGATTACAATAGGAACCAAAATGGGAATTACACAAGCGGTCGTTTGGAACCAAAACACAAGAGCAAAATTTAAGCTATGCAGTGATTTTTATTTAGCATAGCGAAAATGTGAGCATACTTGAATCAAAATTTTAAGCTATGCACGATAATTTTAAGCTAAGCTAGCAAAATTTCGCTAGCTCGTGAAAATTTGTGCATAGCGAGGCTAAGCTAGGATTGCGAAAATTTCGCTATGCCATACTTATTCCTTGTTCCTATCTTTGGATCCTGCGACTCTTGTTCCATTGGCTCCACTGGCACCTTTGCATCCGCGTCCTTCCGCTTGCTATTTTTCTATTTTCTTCTCTTCTTTGCTCTTGGTCTCTGATCTATGATGTTGAGTTTGGCTCGAATTCTTCATGTTTGGATGGAGCTCAACAATGTTGGCATGATTAGCTATAAGCTGCAAAATTGCCACAAAATGCGATCGAGTGGGAATAGTAGGGACCTTAATGTGTAAATTGGGTTAATTAGAATTATTAGTATACAAAAAGCACTCAAAACCTATAATAAATAGGGTTCAAAATAGCACTTTTTGGCCACTAATCACGAGGGACTCCACGGCTAGCCGATTGTGGCGCTTCACAACAGCGTGGGGCTTTCTATGCGATAACCAAGTGAGGCATATTCCGGTGGCCTCGGTACCGCCGGCGTAGCCTCCTTCGTCGTGGCGTAGCGAGGTCTTCTTTTCCAATACAGGAGCATTAAAAAACTCTGATTTCTGGGCCATTGATGGGCCTAGATCTCGGGATATAAAAGGGAAGCAATTTCGAGAGGCAGAGGGGATTGGACGGAGGCGAGACACAAGGAGAGACGGATAGAGAGAGATTGAGCGGAGGCCAGTTCGAGAGATCGCCAAAAGGCGGCTAATACGTATTTCTTTTCCTGATTCATTTGATGCTGAAAATCTTTCAGTTTGTAATGAAAATCACTATGAACTAACTTTTCTCTCTAGGGTTTTGTCAACCCTAACCGCACCATTATGGATTAATACTTTAATTGTGGTTTATTTAATATTGCTATGAATTTGTATGGTTACTTTACTCCTGAAATTTAATCACATGTTATTATTTGGCCAATTATGGCATGCTAATGCTTCTAAGTCGATATCGAGAGAAGATGACTCATAGGGACATGGGTAAAAGCAACGCCTTTACCTTTGGCCAATTAGGGAATAAAGATATTCCGTTCCCAGTGTAGCACCCGGGGTTTTACCTGATTATCGTCTCGGAGTTGAGGGGTCGAAGCTTGAGATGCAATACACTAGCAGTGAGAGATAGGCATCTATATCCCGAGAGATAATATCTTGTAGGCACGATCAACCGCTAATATAAATCATATGAAATATTAAATAAATACACTATCTAGGTCAAAATCCATCAGGTGTGGTAGGCAAAGGCAAAACCCTAGTTTTCTCATCATTATCTTAAATCAATATTTTAATACTAGACTTTCCTTAATAAAGTTAGTTTGTAGTCATAGAATTTGGCTATAAATTTGGATCCAAATATTATTATTGTCCTAGGTCACTAAGCCATTATCACAATATTCTCTCTTAGTGGGAGCGACACTTGACCCCAGCCTTACACTAAATGAACTCAGCGTATTTATACTTGCATACGGGTGCATTTTTACCAACTTTTAAACACTCATTTTCAGCCCGTCAATGCACCAGATCTAGTTTGGGGATGCTTGAAGGGCTATTTTAGCAGAAAAATAGGATGAGCAGTGAAGGCAAAGCGTTGAGAAAATGAATGCAGTTTAGGTAAACTTGAGCCTAAAATGTCTAGTTATCTACCAAGTACCCTAACCATACATTACAAGCTCAAAAGACCTATTTGATTATGAGGGGTGTGTTATGTCTATATTAGTGGAGAATAATATGACTAAAAAGCTTATGAGACTTAAATTACTCTATAAAAAAAATGTCACTCTGCAGAGTAACTCTCATAAAGCTACCTAATCTGCAAATTAGTTAAAAAGAGAAGACCAACACACACTCACATAGTCAAGGACTGTATCTGTTTATTAACCATGAATTACACGCTATATTGTGGTTTGGGGTGGAAATTTTAAATTTTTTGAAATGAAACTAATTAGAGTTGATATCCACAGCGAAATACCTATTAAGGCCTAAATTACACGATCTAACTTGAAAGATGAGTTAATTGAAAAATGTCCTCAAAAAATTGATTTTTATTGTTTGAGGGCAAACAAATATCCTTTTCTTTGCTTGAATACAAGCAAAACTTTAAGTTTGGGGGAGTTTGATAAGTCTGATACTCATATTTTTAAGCCTATTTTTCGAGTATATTTCAGGCTTAAAAGTTCAGTTTAATGCAGAATTATAGAGCTTTCAACCATATTTTTGTTTTGTAGAAACTTAATTCAGCATGGTGCAAAGAAAGGGCCAATGTCGTGACATTGCTTCAATAGAATTTCGGTCTTCGCAACATTATGTTGAAAGTCTTGATACTATAGTGATGTCGGGACATGGTAGGAAGGAAAGCGAATACATCGATATGTGACATAAATAAACAACTCTAGCAGTCAAATTATGGCAACCATCTAATGTCGCGACATCACAACATGGCTACGACATTTCTTGCAGTGGGAAGAGGTGACTCGTTCGGAAATGTATTCTGATAGCAGCTTGAACAAGCGGAACTAAACATCGATATCCGCGACATCGGATAAGTAATGTCGCGACATCCAATCAAAGCAGCTTGGGTGATGAGATAAGTCAAATGTCGCGACACAGAATAAATGTCTCCACATCAACTAAAAACATTGGCAGAGGACTTCAAAGCAACGAGAGTCAATGTCGTGGCATCAGAACAGCAATGTCGTGACATCGGTTGAAAAGATCTTACCTGCAGAGGCAATGTTGCGACATCAATCTTTTGTTGGGAGTATTGATTGTAATAGTTAATGTTGTTTTAGGTAAGAAAAATTGGAGTGATTTAACAGACATTACTCCTATATTGAGTTGTTCTAAATATCAATGTTTGGTACTTAGAAAGAGTTTGATCATTGTTAACACATTTATAGGAATCCTGCAGGCCACGAGTTGAGACTACTTTAGGTAATGAGTAGTAACTTGTAGGTAAAATTACACTAATATTATTTGAACTAATGCACTTTGGATTACTTTGATATATCGCTAGTGATGATCACAGCCTGCCTTTCAAGGCTCCCTCGTGGGTGACAACAGGAGTGTGTGCCTGAGGCTTAAGATCCACTTATTGATCTAGCAACTTAATTTTGAGAGGTTTCAACTCAATTAAGAGGAATAACTTCAACCCTGTGTTAGCTGAAATTCTAATCAAGGGAAGAGGCAATTCTTGTCTAATTGATGGTTGAGATACCTTTTATTTTGGAGAGGGCTTGCAATATCCAATCCATTTGGGCAAGCAATTTTCAGTCCTTAGAAATGGCTATGAAGTACTGAGAAGGAAAAATAGTCAGATCTTAAAAGAGGAACAA
This sequence comes from Tetrastigma voinierianum, assembly GCA_016808115.1. Classification (NCBI taxonomy): domain Eukaryota; kingdom Viridiplantae; phylum Streptophyta; class Magnoliopsida; order Vitales; family Vitaceae; genus Tetrastigma; species Tetrastigma voinierianum. The sequence goes on from JAEQBH010002697.1 coordinate 399,488, forward strand.
ATCCTACAAGTAGCTCTTCAGACCCATTGTCTAAAGATAGAAGTGTGGTAAGCTGGAGAGTGAAATGTGTAGACTTAGGAGAAATCCATTTCTACACTAGTATGCTCTTGGACAATTCCAAGGTTCATATCCATTATTTTATATTATTTAGAATTTACTAAGTGATGGTCACAACACTGTTTTTCTTCTTACGTATGTTAGTCCAGTGAGCTCTCTAATCATGTACTTTTAGAAATTTCATTAGTTTTTTATTCCTTTTACTTAAGAAGATAAATCTATCCTGAAAATTTGGAAATTCAAATAGTAAGGATCTTTAGTAGTGAGGGTAGTTAATCTTTAAATTTTTCTAATCAATCATCATTAGGAATGATATATGGACTTAAAATTCATTGTACTTATGGCTTATTGCTAGCTTGCGAGAGAATTAGACGATAATAAATTTTCGACTATTATATCCGTATTAGAAGACATTTTTCTTTTCATTTTAAGTTATGTGATAGGTTTTGGCATTTCTATCGGGGACTGAATAGTTCTAGGTAGCAGTGACAGAAATTTGGCATAAAGAAGCAGGTCATTTAACAAGTTCTAGGTAGGATATTAGAATAATAACAAAATAATGGGGAATAATGGTTACTATTCATATCTCAAATTTTGAAGAGAAAATAGAGCACGATTGGAGATGCTTTTGGAGCCAAAATCTTCATATATGAAGATGGAGTTAAAAATGTAGCATGGTAGGAGTTGGTCTAAGAGGATAACTAAAAAAGAGAATTTGTTGTAGGAGCTTGGAATTGAAACTAAGCATATGAGGTTGGTGGTAGAGAGTTTGAAGTCTACTTTCATAACACAACTAGAGGTGGTAATTCGAACGCATGTTGAGTTGGGCTGGGTCGACATCGAGCTAGACCAAAATTGGGTGACCATCGGCCGGACACTCGGGCAAAAAATAGCGATCTTTGACCTTAAATTAGTAGTAGGCCCAGTGCCTTTTAAAGAAAATTTAGGAGTTAGGAACTAGGACAAATTTTCTTTCAGTTTTTCGAGGTCAATAAATTATGCCCGTCAGGCCCTAATTTAGTAGACCAAGCTAATGATTGAGCTTAAATTACCACCTTTAAACACAACCCGGGAGGAGAGCGAAACCTTGTACTCCCCGGTGGTTAAGGGTCCAAAATCTTTCTTTATGGAACTAAGAATGAGGCGAACTTGGTTTAATTATAGGACCTAGCCAGGTTTGGTTTGGCTTGATTTCTCGACTTGTCCCTGAATTTGGCATCAGCAACATTTCAAGACTGTTCTTAATTATCTATGTTCGGATTATGTACAACAATGGTGATAAAATTTGAGTAAAAGAAAACGAAGAAAACACAGATTTTATGGGGGTTCGACAATGTGTCTACATCCACGAGGCAGCCAGTTTCAAACTTTCATTATGTCCAAAATAGGATTATATGGGAGAGTATTTATAATTACAAGAAGATATCGAATGGTTGAGCGGATGTGGGTTTTCTTTTAGCCTCGAAATCAAATCAAGCTTTTCGTTCTTCACGAGTTTTTCGCATAGAGTAGAGGTTATTATTGGGAAGAAGAGAGAAGCCGAGAAAATTTATGGATAGGGTAGAGCACGGGAAAGTGAAGGCTAACGGGATTAACATCCATGTAGCGAGGAGAAAGGAAGGAGAAGAGGAACGGTGAAGCCGTCCATCATTCTATTCATCCATGGCTTCCCTCATTCGTCCCTTCTCGGGCGCCACCAAATCTAGAGTCACGGACGATGGCTCCGACCTCACGCGGCTCTGAGGACGGCAATGCTCCCTCGTGTGGGCGGCTACATTTCCATGTGATCGGCGACCTCGTCGAGTTCTTGGCCTTCATGAGGCGATCAGGTGTTTAATAGATTAGACACGGCGGGAGCCATTATCTCTTGGTAATTTGCGCATTTCGGCCCGACGGAGTTATGAGTACCAATTTTGTTAAATCTAATCTTGGGCATCTGCGATCACGATGAACCTGCAAAATGGCGATCCGGCGGTGGTGGGTGGCGCTCTCAGATGATTAAGTCGGCAATATGGAAGGAAGAAGAAGGAGGAGTTGAGATAGTAGGGTGCATGCCTCGACATGTGTGGGGATCTTCCCGATTTATAGGGCTCGGTTCCCCGAATCTCGAGTTCTTATTTTAGGAATAATATCTGTTTTCCTTAGTAAAATTATCCTTTTATGGGATAGATCACATTTTCCTTATCAGGACTAATACTTTTATGGGATAAGATCTGTTTTTCCTTATCAAGGATTATCCTTTAAAGGGATAATGTATATTTCCTTATGAAGGATTATCCTTCCGAATAAAGGATTTAGAAATTAGGAAATTTAGGGATAAATATATACTTTGCGTATTTTCCCATATGTGGTGGGGTGGCCATTTGAGGGTTCGGGGTCTCCCCACGGGTTTTAAGTTGCCACTGTCTGGTGGGCTCAGGTAGTTTTTTAGTGTAAAAGGGGCATCTTGGGCCGCTTCATTCGAGCGAGCCATGCAGTAGATGCAATAAATATTCAGGCTGTGAGTGATGAGTAGTTTGGGCTAAAAATTCGTAGTACCTGATACCCCCCTTTTCCGATTGAAGGTTGTGATATACTTCTTGATGGGGAAAAATCCCAATTAACACAGACCTTGAGAGAAAATTGAAGGTGGGAGAATTAATCGTCCATTCAGCACCCATTTGGATATAAAGCAGCAGTGTGAGCATGCATTTCAGCACCAGGTCGATTGCTTGAAGTCGAGAGGGCCTGTGAGCCCCTCTTGTCAATGAAGAACTCGCAGGAGTTAGGCTCCAGCCCTTTTCCTTACATAGCTCTGTCATACCGTTTGTTGCTAAGAATTAGTTGGGGGTGATGTTTGTTTGCTGATATTTTGAAGGAAGTCAATCTCCGGTAGCTCTTCCCAAATGGGGTCAACTCGAAGCCCTCGAAGTAAAAGTGCTGAAGGGGCCTTATTAAGCCGTTTGGCCTTATCGATCCACCTTTGGAATAAAGATGAGCACCTTTGACTGATGAAGAAAAGCACAAGCTTAGAGGCCTGATCGACCTTTATAAATTGCAGACGGCTTAAAGCCAAAGTCTAGCACAAGAGTACCCAGAGACCGGCTTGGAATATAAGTCTAGCATTGGAAGTGCTAGACGACTTGGGCGTTCGCGCCATCAGGACTGTCGGCCGGTGGGCATTAGCCATGTCGGGCCGGATGGAGTAAATATAGCGTCGTCGGGCTTTAGTCTGAGCAGGCTAGGCATTAGCCATGCCGGGCCGGATGGGGCATTTAGCGCCATCCGGACTTTAATCTGACTAGTTATATATTTTCTATACTGATCCGAATAGGTCATTTACCACACCATCCGAACTTTTAAGGATGTGCCCAACGGCATAGAGCCAGAAGTCTGGCATTAAGGAAGTGTCAGACGGCTTAGAGTTGGAAGTCTAGCATTAAGGAAGTGCCAGATGGCATTTAGAAATTGCCAGACTACATTTAGAAATTGCAGGGCGACTTAGGCCACAAGAGTCGCGTTAAGAGAATGTCAGACGACTTAAGAGTCAAAGTGCAGGTATTAGAGAGAGTGTCATCGGCATGGGCGGAGTCGCGTGGGAAGTGTCGGAAGGCATTTAGAGATTTCCGGACCCAGCAGAGCCTGAGTCTGGCATTAAGAGTGTTAGGCCGGCTTAGGCGGAGTGCAGTATTAAGAGAGTGTCGGACTGACCGTGGGAATGGCATTAGGAAGATGCTCATCGACATTTAAGTACGAACTGACCCAGAGCCACAAGTCAGCATTAAGAGTGCGGACGGCATAGAGCGGTCTAGCATTAAGAAGTGTCGGAAGGCATGGGACGGAAGTGCGCGATAAGGAGTGCGGTTGGCTTAAGGCGGAAGTTTGGCGTGGGAAGTGCGAGACGGCTTAGGCGCGAGTCTGGCATTAAGAGTGCCATATGGCGCATAGGCCGAGAGTGCGCGTGCAAGAGAGAGTGTCGGACGGCATAGAGCGGAGTGCGGCATTAGGAGAAAGTGTCCGAGACGGCATGGAGCCAGTCGCGCATTAAGGAAGTGCCAGACGGCTTAGGCGGGAGTTTGGCGTTAGAAAGTGCCATCTGGCGTTTGAGTGCGGATGTCTTAGGGCCTAAGTCACGGCGTGAAGTGCGAGTGACAGGGCGAGTGGCATTAAGAAGTGCCATACGACCATAGAGCTGGAAGTCGATATTGAAAGTGCCAAACGGCAAATGGAAGTCACGGCATTAAGGAAGTGCTAGACGGCTTTTAGAAATTGCCAAACGGCTTTTAGAAATTGCCAGACAGCTTAGAGCCACAAGTCTGGCATTAAGAGAGTGTCAGACGACATTTAGAAATTGCCAGACAGCTTTTAGAAATTGCCATACGGCTTAGAACCACAAGTCTGGCATTAAGAGAGTGTCAGACGGCTTAGAGCCAAAAGTTTGGCATTAAGGGAGTGTCAAACGGCATTTAAAAATTGCCAGACGGCTTAGAGTAACAAGTCTGGCATTAAGAGAGTGTCAGACGGCTTAAAGCCAGAAGTTTGACATTAAGGAAGTGTCAGACGGCATAGAGCCAAAAGTCTGACATTAAGAAATTGTCAGACGGCTTAGGTAAAAATCTGTTATTAAGAAATTATCCCGGCATTTAGAAGTGCCCAGGCCTTAGGCCACAAGTCGGCATTAAGAAGTGCCAAGCGGCTTAGGGCGAATGCGGCGGCGTAGAGTGCGAGACTGACGTTTAAAGTGCGAGGGCGGCATTTAGAAATTACCATACGGCTTAGAGCCACAAGTCTGGCATTAAGAGAGTGTCAGACGGCTTAGAGCCAGAAGTCTGGCATTAAGGAAGTGTCAGACGACATTTAGAAATTTCCATATGGCTTAGAGCCACAAGTCTGGCATTAAGAGAGTGTAAGACGGCTTGGGCATTTAGCGCCATCCGGACTTTAACTGATCGGCGAGAATTAACCATATCGGGCGGATAAGGGCATTTAGTCGTCAAGACTTTAATATGGCCGTTTGGATATTAACTTTCATCTTGCACGGGCGAATAGGGCATGTAAGCGTCGTCAGGAGCTTTTATTTTGAGCGACTAGGTATTAACCATGCGGCTAGGCAGTCATGTAGTGCGGAAGTCAAGGTTTTGTCTGGCCGGCTGGGCATTAGCCACGCCGGGCTAGATAGGTCATGTAAGCCGCTGGAAGCTGTATGAAGTAGTGGGATATTAACCATCAGGGCGGATAGGGCATTTAGCGCCATCCATACTTTAATCTGAGCTAGTTGGGAATTAACCATGCAGGGCCGGATAGGGCATTTAGCGACGTCCAGGCTTTAATATGAGCCGGCTGGATATTAACCATGCCGAGCCGGATAAGGCATGTAGCATCGTCCAGGCTTTTATTCTGAGCCAGTTGGGTATTAACCATGCCGAGTCGGACAGATCATGTAGTGTCGTCTGGGCTTTTATTCTGAGTCAGCTGGGTATTAACCATGTCGGGCTGGACATATCATGTAGTGTCGTTCGGGCTTTTATTAAGTCTCTTTGTGCATTAGCCACGCGACTTTAGGATATGTAAGCAGCCGTCAGGGCTTTAATCGGCCATTTGGATGTCTTCCCAACCGCCTTCGGGCGGATAAGGCATTTAAGCGCGTCGGGCTTTAATATAGATCATTTGGATATTAACCGTGTCGGCGGATAGGGCATGGCGTCATCGGGCTTTTATTACAGTCGGTTGGGTATTAACCGTAGCCTTAGGCCGGATAGATCATGTAGCATCATCCGGGCTTTGGAATTGACCAGCCATATGTGATCTATGTTGGGCCGGGCCAATTCGGTTTCTGTGCCACCGGACTTCAGATTAACCTGACTAGATGTGATCTATCTTTGGTAGGCCCCGATCGATTTCTGCGCCGCGGACTTTAGATTGACCACGGCCATGTATTTACATCTTTGGTAGGCGAATCAATTTCTGTGCCACGGGACTTATGGTGGGCCCGACGGATGTGATCTATCTTTGGGCTGGCAAGTCAATTTCCTGCGCCACCCGGACTTTGGAATTGACCAGCCATATGTGATATAGAATTTGAGTAGGCGGTCGTTTCTACGCCACGGACTTTGGATTGACCCGACCATATGTGATATAAGTTTGGGTAAAGCGGTCAGGTTTCTGTATCACCGGACTTATGTCGAGCCGACTAGATGTGATCTATCTTTGAATGACGAGTCGATTTCTTGCTCCACTCGGACTTATAATCGAGCCAGCCAGATGTGATCTATGTTGGGCGGCGGTCGGTTTCTGCATGCCGGATATGTCCGGGCCGACCCGGTCTGGTCTATCTTTGGGTCGGGCGGAGTCGATTTCTGCTCCACCCGGACTATGTGGGCCCGATGATGTGATCTATACTGGTAGGAGTAGGCTCGATTTCACGTGCCACCCGGACATGGTGGGCGACCACATGTAATCTATCTTCCAGGTCAGGCAGTCGATTCCTCTTGCCCGGACATGGCCCGGGCCGGTAAGATGTGATAATTTGTTTGCAGTAGAGACAGTTTCTGCGCCACGAACTTATGTCGGGCGGTTGGATGTGATCCTAAAGCGGGGTGGCGGGTGGATCTCCCTCTTTGCCGTACGGGACTTACAGTTTGATTTTTTTTTATAGACCGGTTAGATGTTATCTATACCAGGCCGGACATGTCATTTATTGCGCCATCCGGATTTTTATAGTGGGCTATTGCAAAGATTGATAGAGGATATTTTAAAGGAAGCTTTATTGATAATACCTCTTCTAGGTTCGCGGATTTCTCCGATCTAAGTCATAGGCGAGTCAACATGACTTGCAACTCCTTCTTGTTCCTCAGCCAAATCCTCTTTGCCTTGCGCCAATGGGCGAATTTATCTTACAGCGATTGGATCACAAAGTTGCATGACATTGTGACTGCCCCGGAAGAATCAGATGTGGAATGGGGATGTGAGCTCCTAGGTAGCGAAGGCCGGGCGATCGTCGAATGAGGCTCTTGCCAATGTCGGCGACACTTTTTATTCGAGTTCCCACAGGACGAGCAGTACCAAGTTCCAATTTTGTTAAGTGCGATCCTGCAGAGCATTTGCGAGCCTGATGTGAACTGCGGGCGTCAGACGGTGGTGGGCGGCCGCCTCCAGATGGTCGTCGACAATGTGGAGGGAAGAAGAAGGAAGTTGAGATAGTAGGAATTACATGTACACCGACATGTGGGGATCTTCCCGCGATTTATAGACTCGGTTCCCAGAAATCTCGATTCTTATTTTAGAATAATATATGTTTTCCTTATTAAATTATCCTTTTATGGGATAAGATCTGTTTTTCCTTATCAAGGACAATCCTTTTATGGGATAAGATCACATTTTCTATATAAAGTTATCACTTTAAGGGATAATATGTATTTTCCTTATGAAAGTTAATCCTTTGGAAATAAAGTTAGAAATTAGAGTAATTTCGGGGATAAATATATATACTTTGCGTATTTTCCCATATATGGTAAGTGTATTTGAGGGGACTCGAAGGATCCTACGAGTTTAGGGACTACCTGCTAGTGGTTCGTGTAGTTTTAATTGTATTGACCACCTTGGTAGCCTTCATTAAACAGACTGACAATGTAGATGCGTCGCGGGCATGGGCTGTGAGTGATGGGTTTGGTCTAATGCCGATACGGCTCTATGCCCATGGCGCTCTTAATGCGGACCCGGGCTCTATGCCATGCGGCACTTTCGCAATGCGGACTCCGGCTCTAAGCCGTCGGCACTTCCTTAATGCCAAACACGGCTCTATGCCGTCGCACTCTCTTGTAGGCTTAAATCATCACGACCTCACAGGGGCTAAATGTGTGACCTTCCATGTGCTGACCCAGGTTCTAAGTTGTCCGATACTTTCTTAATGCAGGACTTAGGCTCTGGCCGTCGCGCTCTCTGTACGGACTTGTGGCTCACAAGCGTCTGCTTAATTCTAGTATGTAGCGCTATGTGGACACCAGCCTCTATGCCATCGCTTCTTAATACGGACTTCGGCTCTAAGCGTGGCATCTCTTAATGCGGACTTGTGGCTCTAAGCCGTGCGGGGAATTTCTGTCAAATCTGCGCTTCTTCATGCTAGACTTCCGGCTCTAAGCCGTCGGCACTCCTTAATGCGGACTTGGCTGCATGCAGATGGGCACATCCTTAAAAATCTGGATGTGGTGCGATAAGCGGCTATCTGGCCCAGTATAGAAAATATATAACTAGTCGGATTAAGATCGGTTCTTTCAATCTTTATCTTTGGACCGGCAACAGCTAATGCCCGATGGCTCGAGTTAAAGTAGTTAAACAAATGCCAGCCCAGTCTAGCACTTGTATCTAGACTTATGGCTCTAAGCAGTGGCGCTGCCGATGCTAGACTTTTGGCTCTAAGCCAGTCTGTACAGTTATAAAGGCCGAGACTATGGCTCCATTGCACCTTTCTCTTCTTCACCGCACAGGCGGGCTCTGCGTCTTATTCCCTGGTGGCGATCGGGGCGGGCCAGGCTAATAAGGCCCCTTCGATCTCGGCTCGAGGCTTCCAGTGACTCCATTTGCAGGCTACCGAGACCAACTTCTTCAAATATCGGCCAAAACAAAATGTTCACTAGCGACCTCTCCACGGCAACAAACGGGGTATGACATGAGCTATGTAAGGAAAAAGGCTGGAGCCTAACTCTTGCGAGTTCTTCACTGAGGGGCTTGTTGTGCTCCCTCTCAGTGACCTCGAGCAATGGGGCGGGTGTTGGGAAGCGTCTGATTCACCACGAGCTTTATAACCAAACTGCAGCGTTCAATGGAAGCATTAATTCTCAGTCCTTGGCTTTTTTCCTCGAGGTCTAAAAGTAGCGTATTTTCCCGGCGAAGAAGTATCAGCCTTGGGTCGGGAAGGGGGCGTGTGGGTACCACCGGCACACAGGCCCCAGGCCCTGCTCAATGGAATGGCGCCCGCCTCGGGGACCATTGCTTGGCCCGCTAATGGAAGCGGCCAGGCGGCCCGATATACTAAGGCCACCACCCAGGAACCCAGGGCAGACTGATCCTAAAACCGTGTGGGATCACGAGTCCCCCCAGCTGGCCACCTCACCACATATGGGAAAATACGCAAAGTATATTTATCCACGAAATTATCTAATTTCGTCTTTTATTTGGAAGATAATCCTTCATAAGGAAAAACATATATTATTCTTGGATAATCTTAAATCAGAAAAACATATCTTATCCCATAAAAGGATAGTCCTTGATAAGGAAAAACAGATCTTATCCCACAAAAGGATAATTCTTAATAAGGAAAAACAGATATTATTCCTAAAATAAAATGGGAATTTGAGACCAAGCCTATAAATTGGGAAGATCCAGCAATAAAGTATGCAATTCCTACTATCTCGACCTCCTTTGCTTCTTCCTCTCCATATTCAGCGACTTAATCATCGGAGGCGTAGGCCACCACCGCGGTCGCCTTACGCATATTCACATTGCGTCGCGAGAGATGCCACTGAATCAGACGAACAAAATTGGTACTTGCAAGAGTGAAAGCTCTGGTGAATATAGATGTGAGCCTACTATCGGGCACCACATGCTCCCTGACCTCTCCCACCTCTGCCGCCGCCTCCTGTGGAACTGACTTCTACATGTACGATTTCAGGTCTAGGATTTTTATTTGCGTTTATTCATTTCACCTTCTTATATATTGTAGCTTCTTATTAAATATTTTCATTGTACTATCTCTTACTCAGAAGCCTTGGAGAGAGTGGAAGGTTCCAATTGTGGGACTTCCAACATTCCTCGAGGCTAGGTTACTTTTTTCCACCGTGTTCCAGACATTTGGCCGGCATATTAATATTTTAGAACTCCTTTTATCTCTCACTAAAGGGCCTTAAATAGGGATGAAGGTTCCGAATGTGGAACTTTCAATATTCCCCAGTGTCTTTAGGAATTCCTTTCATCTCACTAAAAGCCTCGGATCAAAGCGTAGAACTTTCAACATTCCATGAGGTTGGTTTATGTTTTTCCACAATGTTCCAAACACTTAGCCAGTCGGCCTTTTATACCTTGTTAATATTTTAGAACTCTTTCATCTCCCACTAAAGGCATTGTATTATCTTTCAATTGGAACGTGTCCAATGGAAAGGACATCCAAACGTGGCGTCCTTGCTTCTAACATATTCTATCCAAGCAAATTGAGATTGTGGGCTTTGGGAATTTTGGAGATGCATAGCAAATAGTGAAATACCAAAAAGCAATGGAGGAGGGATTAATAGAGCACACAATTGTTAGGGCAAATGGAATCAACTTTCACATAGCTCTAAAACCCATGAATAAACCAGTTAAAAGATTTTTCTATACGTAGTTATGTAAACAGTAAAATCAATAATAGAATACCCCAAATCCAAGGCCATCTATATATGTTGTTGGATGTCCATTATACCTAGTTCAAATGGTAGAACATTCACCATTTCAAACAAACAGACATAGGGCATAGGGAAAGAAAAGTCTCGGATTTGAGGTGATGATAATTTACTATAGTGTAACTTGAAGTGTTAAGCTTTTAAAAATGAATATATATATTAAATATATATGTTATTGGATGGAAATGTCAAATATTAAATATTTTTACTGCATGCAAGAGCCTGGTATTGACAAAGTTGTCAAGTATTTTCTCAGTACTTCATTACCCACTTGGCTCCATCCCAATTACCTTACCTTCTTAGCTGTCAGGATGAAATGCTTCAATGTTATGTGACCTAATATGAGAAAACAGGCTTAATAGGAGGTTTAAACTACTACATAAATTTGGACCTGTAGGTTACGTTGTTGCCTTCATTAATCTTAATTTTCATTTTCATTGGTTATCAAAGTATGTATGAATCATGCCGCCCATATTTATTCTTTTCTACAGAAGCTCCGAACTCATAGGAGAGGGAGTAAAGTTGAGGTTCCTAGACAAGTTTATTGTGGGCGATCTAGACTTTACTTATAATACCCCTGCGTTTGGAACCCGAAAAGTATTAAAGAAACACTACAAGAAAAGGACCCTATGGCCGCGGTCAATGACCCTGGCTATAGGTAACAAATAATGCAGCTATAAGATATAGCTGCAAATAAAATAAACAGAGCAAGCCTATTAGTAGTGATGATATAACGGATGCAGCGATCATGGGTTTCAGAGTCCTTATTGAAGCAAAGGAAAAACATAGCAAGCATGCCTTAACAGTGACCATGGCCACTGTTATTGCAGTTGAAGCTGCCCTTTTAGCCGCCGCCTTAAGTTTCCAATGCTTCAATAGTTTTTGTAAGGCTTCTAAATTTATGGCATGTTGATATCAACGAAAAAAAAATCACAATAGGATTCATCAAATAATATTATAGCTCAAATAAGAGAGGACTATCTACTAATCCTAGTTTTTCTTGTAGTGAATGTATTAAGATTTTATAACACAAGAATTACTAAACAAAGGATAGCAATACCAAATATAAGAGTTCTTACTTTTCAGTCAGCCCTCAAGCTGGATCACGAATCCCATAGAACCAGTGGATGAAAGGATAATAGATGCCCTAGTTGGAAAGGCAGAATGTGAAATGTGGTCAATTAAAAATACTGCACAAAAAGTAGGGAAGTCAAAATTGATGAAGGATGAAACTACCTTTCCTGCCAAGATTTCAAAATAGAACATTTTAGCCATAGTATACACTCGGCCATGGTAAGAACTTGATTAGATACATAATTAGAGAATATCAGGTTTTGGCTTTAGTTCAATCCATTTGTTGCCAACCTAGTCTCTTGAAGTCCTCACATATTTTTGGGGTGTGCTTTTCCTTCACCTAAGATCACAAGAAAAAATACATATGATCATTCATTATTCCAACTCATTTTCATCATCAGGCATGTGATGCCCCTTACCCGACCCGACCCGCTTGGGCGAATCCGAACCGAGTCCGGGATGCCACTAAAATCACTCAAAATCACTCAAAATCATATCTTTGCGGAAGCGATTACAAAATTGGGCAAGCCCGCGAAACATTTACATTTAACAAATCCATTTTACAATGTAGAGCATCCAAGCCTTTGCAAAATGGTTACAAAATAGATGTTAAATTATTCAAATTGTTTATACAAAATATCCATATCAAAAGAACACATGAAATGAGTGCACATGTAGACATACTCGAGGAGATTTCTTTCTTTATGACACGACGCTTCGATCTTAGATTAAAGCTGTCGATCACTATCTATCACTTTCGGTACCTGTTAGTGAAAACAATCGCTAAGCATTTTCATGCTTAGTAGTTCTACACAAATCCATTCTTGATTCGGCTTAAATCAATTCATACGATTTAATAGTGAGAACTTTCAATCTTTTGAACAATTCAATATAAATACATTCATATACTTTGTTATATATATCTGATAAATTATAGTTCATTAAGTCATCCCATAAATACATTTTCATAATCAATATTTACAATCCATTAATTCAAATAACATAAAAATTCGAATTTAGTTCGACATTTCAATTCAATTACAGAAAATCAATTCGATTACGAAAATCAATTCGATTATGCAATCAATTAGGTTAATCAATCATGATTATGCGATCAATTCGATTATGCTTACATCAATTCAGTTATGCCCATATAGAATTTGGCTATCTTGGTATCGGATATCGAGTCAGACGCAGTCCATTTGGAGCTGCGAGGCCCGGTATCACATGGTTTATAACACGATGCGGTCCGGTAGAGTGGCGTGATTATAAACAATCAAATAGTGAACATACCGATCGGTCCCGAAATTTCTTGATGGATGACACATCAATAGTTAGCGATGCTACTATTTGACCCTATTGGTATACCAATCTATCCTTAATGCGAATAAATGATTAACATTCAATTAAGGGCGTTCAAATCCTTTATAGAAAAATATGAGTACAATATATATAAACCATATCATGATTTATTTTCAATAATCTACTAATTTTTATATCTGAGCATTCGCAATCACTTTTCTCAAATCAATTAAATCAATTCAATATGCTTTTAGAACAAACATGCAAAACTTGAAACGAGGAATATGAGTAAGTAGAACAAACCCAAAAATATTTGCACTTTGATTCCAATCCTTGGAATCTCAATCCTGATTTAATCTTTCCTCCTCTTGAGTCCACTATTCCAAAACCATTAAAAAGAATAATATTATTCATGCGTACTAGTAGTTTAGTTGGATTAGTTCCAGGAGGATTCATTATGAGTTCAATTTAAACAAGCTATATATAGATGGATTCTTGACTCCAATGGGCTTTCCATAGAGTCAAGAACAGAATCGGAGTTCGGACGGAAGGTTATGACAGCCAGAAGTTGGAGGTCACATACGGTCAAAATCCTGAGTGACAGGCAGACCCGAACTGGGCAGGCTCGTCTACCACCTCGGTCAAACATATTCTATACTCCTCAGGAATATTAATTTATTGTGTGACATATTAGGTTTCCATAAGTCCAAGAGGCATCAAATCGGAGTTCAAGCGAAGGAATATGACCTTCAGTTGGAAGTCATGTAGTGATCAACTTTGACGAGGTGACTGAAGCTGACAATTTGCACTAAAGTGAGCTTAGTCAAACACCTCGGTCCACGACATCTAACATCTCTCAGCATATGGGATGTTCTAGGCTCCATGGGCTTTCATAGAGTCTAGAACACCCAAATCGGAGTTCAAGCGAGAAGGAGATATGACCTTAGAAGTTGGAGGTCATGCATAGTCAACTTTGAAGAAGGCGCGGCTGATGACTGAGCACTGTTGATATTCACTGTTTGGCGATTACTGTTGGATGACCACTGTTTAGTGACCACTGTTTGTGACACTGTTTGTGATCAACTTTGTTTTGGCGACTATTCATTTGTGACCCTTTGTTTGACGACCTCTTGTTTGGCGACCCTTTGAACCGTTTTGGTATTCGGGTAAAGACTATAACAGTCCTCACGAGAAGTCCGATTAAAAGTTTCAAAAATACTAACATCAAGTTCATTGATGTGGCTACAATTCTGAAGAAATTACTGCCTGTTCTTTCTTTTAGTCAAAAGCCCGTTCTAGGTACAGCTAGTTGACGTGGACAAGTGACAGACAGATTTAGTTGGTGACCTCAGTAAAGGACTATAACTTAGTCTACAGAGGTCCAAATTGAAATTCAAAAGCCTAACATCAGTTAATTGATGGCTACAATTTACTAGAAGGGGACACACTGTAAAATCCTTCAGCATGCCCAACAATCAGCTCTAAGGTTCGGCTAGGCTACTACCACAATGTAAGCGGCTTCCCATGGTTTACTAAATGCAACCAAACTTTCCCCTAAGGCGAGATAACTGCAACAATCCTTAGGGTAGAAGAGATAGTAGGAGAAAGACACACTCCTTGGGCAGGTTGTCGAAAGTCCCGGTTCCGGTCTCTGCTTGTAGCTCTTGTCACTAGGAAGGACTTAGCTGTCTTTCTGGGGACCATAGTCCCGATCGTCGTCAAATCTAGAGAGAAAGTGGAGCTTCTCTCTCTAACTTTCCCCTTTTCTCTATTTTCTTTTCTTATGGATCACTCTGTCGTATTTTTAAAAGAGGAGGAAGCTTCCTCCCTCTTTCCTACATGCCACATGTCATTTCCTTGAATTTTTCCTTTTACTCATTTATTTCTCCTAATATCATAGACATATAAGCTTATTAATTGACCCTTAGGTCCCCATTTTACAATTTCTATATTTCTCTTTCACTTAGGTTCATTTAAGATTCAACAATCATCTAATCAATATTAAAAAAAAAAAAAATTGAAAAATGCAAGTTAGCTCAATTATGCCGGAATATATAATAATTTTTATTATAAAAATTTTAGGGTATTTTTGGGGTGTTACAAGGCATATATTTTCAAACAACTTATTAATGGCGGGTCAAAAGTATAATATTAAAAGTATAAGGCTTGCATTTAAGATAGAAGAAGGAAAACCACTCCCTCAAAAGGTGGCTCTAGAAACAACATATTATAGAACTTGTAGACAAGCCCTATCAAGTTCTGCCTTCAAAACATTTTGGGTCAACCGGTTAATTCCAATGCCTTTAATAATGGTAAAAAATGGATTCTTCAGTCTCCATCCTTCTACCTATTCTCTAGTGTACATTACTCCCCTTGTTACCTTATTGAACAAGACAGAACCGAGAGGATAAATTAGAAAGCATTTGATACTTAGACTCTTTTCCTGTTGTACATGGAACAAGTAAAGTGATTTTCCTCGAAAAATGGAAGTGTAGAAAAAGGGTTTGATAAAAAAATGGAAAGGGAAAATAACTTGGAGAACACTAGCCAGAGTGCCACCAGTACCAGCTGCTGCCACAAATGCATGCTGATTATCACTAGTCTGCTGCCATATCTCAGGCCCAATACCCTCATAGTGAGCTCGGAAATTTGCCAAGTTTTCAAACTATTCTAAAGAAACACCTGTACAATGCTTAAGAAAACTAAAATTTGTTTCTCTTCCTCATATATATGGCCATTAGCTTGCACAAGGCCATCAGCATTCATTCCCTTAGATTTTCCATGCTTTGATGCTAATTCATTTACCTCCAAAGCTCTTCTCCTTGCAAGATTGAAAATAAATAATACATCTAATCTCGCTACCAAGCTTCCCTAGATTTATTCATATTTTACAGAAGGCGAAAACTTGAAAATTTGCAGGTTTTTAAATGATTTTAAGTAAGAAATATCTTCTTTTTCTCTTCCGATTTTCAATAGAAAATAGAACATGATATAATAAATATAAAAGGAAACAGGTGTTATAGTTACTGTAAATTCCAAAAACTCAATCAAATAAGAATATGATCATTTTAAACTATAAAATAACATGATATTATTATCAAAAAACAAGAACAATCAACAAGTTTCTCATTTAACCAATAAACAAAATCAAATAGCACAAGAAAATGATAGGAACAGATGCTAAAACCTCCACATAAATGCAAAGAAAATAAGAGCATAGAAGAAACAGGGGACATAATTCCACTTATACAACCTTTGACTCAAAGCCACCATCCTCTCCTTTTGGATTGACATGAAGACCATTAGAGTCTTAGTTTTAAAAGCCGAAGCTCACCAATGTTTATGTTAATGCTGAGTTTCATATTTGCCAAAAATGCATGAGAAGGATGTTGGAAACTCTCCCATATGATCCTTTCACTGCTGTCATCTTTGAAAACAAGGTTTTCGGTATCCAAAAGTTGGGCGATTGATACAACATTTGAAACATTTGATGACTAGATAACCATTTTCTTGCCATTCAAAATTACAATATTACCATCTTGAGATATGTTCATAATCCCAGAAGTATCATTGAGGGGATTGTTCATGTTAGCTACCCATACCACAGAGGATAAAGAATTGTTGCCTTACCAGATTCCTACACAGCGTTTGGTAGAATTACACAGGCTAAAGAAACCCAATTTGCAAAGACTTCTATTAGAGAATATAGTTTCAGAATCTTTGATGAATTGCCCGGATGTGATGGTATCTATGGCGGAACAACAAAATTCAAAATGAAAACAATAACTACTAGTCATCTATATGCATGCATATCCTAGTTTTTTTGCAAACCATAAATTTTCATCTTTCTTTTGGAGGTTCCGATAACTATCTCCATTAGAACTGTATTCATGCACATCACAAACAAAATAATAACAAAAAAATATAACAATAATAGAATCATTTTATCAAAAGCAAACACTGCAATCTGAAAAGAAGCAATCAGCAGTGATGCCTTTTTCAACGGAGTAGAATTTGGAGCGTGTGGGGTGTTGGGGTACATTTGGACTAGATCGTTTGTGAGCTGGGATGCAGGCGTCTGGATCGTCTAGGTTGAAGTAGGGTCGTGTGGAGGGTCTCAGTTGATTTGCAGGCTCCGGACGTAGCACTCCTCTGCAAGAACAAAAGAAAAAGGGATTCGAGAGAATTTGTGCCGAGTGGCGTCCGTGCAAGTCAGTTTCTTTACGAGAGAAAGAGAGGCTGGCAGAAGCGAATGTGTTGATGTACCTTTCACCGATGGGGTGGACTCGTATTTATAGTAGATGATTACCCTTGATTGGATGGTGATTGGGATTGATATCCATTGGATGGGATATTTCTTATTTCTGTCGATATCTTATTTGGTACATGATATAGAAAGAACTGTTTATTTGAGATAATCCTCCTTCCTTATTGGGGGAGAGATCCAACTGGCGATGATCTGTTATTATTTTCCCTTCCTTATTGGTAAGATTTGGTCGGATCGGCAAGATAATATATAGTTAGGGGTTATTATATTCTCTGTACCTATGAAGATCTTCCCATAATTGCTGCAGGCCGATCTTAGTTTGAATTCGTGAGATCATAGGCTGCTAAAACTATCCTCTAAGCGAATTGGGCCCTCAACCTGGGCCACCGTCAAGCATCCCCGAATACTGAGAGGGCATGCCCAGTGGGCCAAGACGCCGTCTTTCTCTTGGGCCTAGTAGTGGGCTGCGCCTCATCATTCTGTCAGTTGCCCCCAGCCCTTGCGTACGTTGGCGTGGGCAAGGGCTGTAATTCTTCTCGTATCGGCTGCGGTTTCCACGCGTCTGTTCGGGGCTGGGTTAGTTAAGGCCTTGTCGCCATCATATGTCTTGTGGTAATGATGACTCTTAGGTTTTCGCGCTCATTTTTCTCATTCCTTCCAGTTTCCTTCTGTTTCTCTTGTGGATATCTTTTCGTCTTATGCCGCCACTCCAGGGACCCTTTCTTTCTTAATATACAATCGCGCCTTTTTGTGCAGCCTTTCTTCGTTGTATCTCCGGGTCCGTTGTGTCTGTATCATTTCGGTTTCTTTTCGATTGGTACGTGACGAAACGTTAGGGGTTTAATAGGTGGCTTTTTATTTCTTACCTTAAGCTTGCCTCCGTCTTGGGTCGGGTCGCTCTTCTTCTTTGCCGGATTAATTGGTGATTCTCCGGTCATTTGCCGTGTTGGGCGGACTAGGAGCGTCGCGGCCGCTGGCTAACGTAGGAACTCTAGATATCTGGGCGCCTCCTCTTCCTAGACAAGGGTAAGGGAAGTGAGCCTGATTGAATATCGAGGGATGCAGTTATCTCGACCTCGTAGTTCGGCATGCTATAGCAATTAGAGATGACAGAATCAGTCCTTCATATGGGCTACTTTAGCGACGTTTCCGACCTGTACGATGTTCGGGTGTAGTCCTGATGTTTTGACTTTTCGTAGTCCACTGTGCAAAAATGGTGTGCGAGTACGGCACGAGAATGTTCTTGTTTTCCTTCACCTTCATAAAGGTTTTACAACATTCAATGTACGCCCTTCTCGATTAGCGTGCTTGATTTGGGGTATTTTAGTTTGGCTGTGGTCTTCTTTAGGGATGCCGGGACTCGGTGTTTCCCGGTGTGGCTTTGCTTCTTTGTCTTTTACTCAGAGGATACCCTTTGAGGGCTTCCTTTATTTTTCTGGGCGTCACCGGATCTCCTCTGGTAATTTCGATCTCACCTTCTTCTCATAGGTCATGGAAGGGTCGCTGCTTTTTGTTAATTAGTCGGGGTTGGGAATACTGGCCTTCTTGACAAGATGACACATTGGGGCGTTCGGTGGTTTGGACCGCCACGAGAATCTCCCGTATGAAATTATGCGTATGCGTTTTGGCATGACATGCAGCGGTTATCTAATATTTCGATTGCATTGTCCTTGTTTCCCAGTGCTTTCAGTTGATCTCGTGGCCCGAGATGATCTTTGTGGTGTTGAGATTGGCGAGAATGCTCCTTTCGCCCCCTCTGTAGACTAATTCGTCGGACATTCTTGGCCCCTCGGGTGACTTCTGCTCGCCTCTTTGCTTCAGAGGCCCTCGCCTCCACACTTGCAAAAGAGTCTCTCCCGTTGGGCCTTCATGATAATCCACCGAGAGAGGTTTTGAAAGCTCAATTGGAGGCATTATCAAGAAGCCCGGAGTGTGAAATGGAAAAAATCGAACCAGTGATAAAGATGGTAAACACCGCCAAGGTTCCAAGATTAGGGAGGCATCTCGTCTTCTCTTCCTCTGCTCAAGGTCGAAGCGGGTGCGATTTAGCTATGACGAGGGAGCTCCTATAGCTTTGATTGACCCCCACCACGTCTATTGCAAAGGCGAAAAATCTCTTGGGTGGATCCGTCGAACAGCCGTTGGCGGTTGCGCCCATTGATGAGCTTAAAAGTCATCTAGTTTTAGTCCATTTTTCTGTTGAGTTTTATATAAAAAGGAATAATTAAGATGCAGAAATATGAAGAAACTCACCAAATTTGTTATTTGCGGGAAGTATAAAGAAAGAAGAAAATACGAGTGGAAAAATGCAATGCTTGGCCGGGTAAAAATCTGGGAAAATGCTTGGGCGGAAATGAAAGCAAGCCCAGTTAACTAATCTCTTTGCGGTTTTGGGGTTGATCCAGGTGATGAGGTCGCGACATCGGGAAAATTGAAGGAAATTTGATGCGGTCGACGGGGATCCTGAATGGCGGAGTTGAGGGGATTAGCGAAACATAAGAGATAATGTCGCGGCGAGAGATGAGAATTAAGTGACAAGAGAATCGGCTTGAAGTTATGACATGTTTGGAAGGATGAGCTGGAGTTAACTGGCATTTATTACGCGACAGAGGGCGAGAGTCGCGATCTTAGAAGCGGCCAGTGGGGCCTCGAGGCCTGTAGTTTGTTGTCACGACGATGAGATCCAAAGATCGTGACATGAAACTTGCTTTCAGGTTGAAAATTTGTAAAGAATGGCATTGTCGCGACATGGGGATTGATGTCGCGACATCGAGAACCCGATTGAAGCCTCGGAGACTTAGGCGAGGTTGCTACGAGATCGATGTCGACAACTACGAAGCCAGTTAATTTGCGAGTCATGAAGTGAGGTAGCGACAAGATATTGATGTCAGCGCGACATCGAGAGCCGAAGCAGTTGAGACACGTGGGCATGAAGTGATGTCGCGGCGAGGTTGATGTCGCGTGACGGGGAACCCTCGAAGTGAAAGCTGCGAGCCATGGGCGATGTCGCGTGAGATTTGATGTACGCGACAGCCGAAGGCAATCGGTGGAAGATACAAGTGGCGGCGAATTGAAGCATGCAGTAATCAGTTGATGTCACGACAACATATTGTGATGTCGCGACATCGCGAAACCGGTTGAAACATGCATATCCTTAAGGTGATGTCACGACCCGACATATTGATGTCGCGGCGTCGCGAAACAGTTGAAACATGCGGATGTAAGGCGATGTAGCGATAAGAGATTGATGTCGCGACGCCGAGTTACGATTGAAGGCTGCGAGAATATTGGGCGAATTGCGGCGAGATAGCGATGTCCGCGACATCGGGGGAGAGACCCAGTGAAACTGCGAAAGCATAAGTTGAAGGTCGCGGCGTGAGATCGAGGTCATGACATCGGGAATCATCGGTTGAGAGCTGCGGTCCAGCAAGGCGATGCCAGCGTGAGAAAGATTGATGTCGCGACATCCAGAAAAACGAAATGGGAATCTTTGCGAAGACTTGGGTGGGGCGCGACAAAACGATGATGTCCGCGGCATCCGCAATGATCAGCCCGAAACATCGCAAAGGCGCCTTCGATGTCGTGACATGAGCGATCGAGTTCGCGGTGCGAGAAACTTTTCGGTCGGTGTCGCGACATGAGATCGATGTCGCGACGCATGGATGATGTCGTGACAAAGGGATTAATTCGCGACTTGAACGGGTGAATTGGAGCGAGACCACTCCCCAGAATCCAGGACTACATTGGGATTAGGGCTGGCGAAACCACATAAATACATAGTACCCGACTCATAAAGGTAGCTTAGGCGCACGAGACGAGGATGCAGGTGGTGAGGAGCTCGTTTTCTTATTTTAGTTTATTTTCTTTTCTTTTCTTTTTCTTTTCTTTTTCTTTTCTTTTCTTCCGATGTTGATAGTTAGAGATGAGAATAGATTTCCTCAGTTTTTAGATTTTCGTTTTCTTTTAGGAATTGGATGTGTCGTTTAGAAGCGAAGGCGAATCACGGGAATTCATTTCTTTTCAAATTACTACCTTGAATGTTTAAAGTCGGACAAATTTACGGAATTGAATTTTCCGATTCAATTTGCAGTTATTCTTATGATCGAGGAGGAATCTTCGCGGTGTGTAATTCGTGTCCAGGGAACCCATTCCATTAAGTGAATCTTTATTATCGAGAAATTATCTTTCATGCTTGTAGTTGTTTCGGCAAATTCTTGAATTTCGGTTTATGAATTTACTTTCGGTCATGGGTTTAATGTTTTGATCTGAATATCGGTTTCTTATACCCGTTAAAAATTGTTTAGTTTCTACACGGTTTTGGAGGTCCTACGAGTGACAGAGATGACAATCCACGAGTTATGAACATTTATTTTAAGGTAAATTAACCTGCTATTAGAGATCTAATGATCTTTGTAAGTTTACTTGATACATCTTCTTCTCACTTGAAATCAAGACTGAGTTGAATGAGTTATCAATTTAAACAAGCAGAGAGTTCACCTCAATTCGGGATAGTGAGGCCCGATCCAGGTGTTGCATTTGAGATCTGTTAATCAAGGGAGAGGGTGATCTATTAATTTTGAGGAAGAGTAACACGGAAGTTGTATATCCTTGACGATAGCAGGAGCTAAAGGTTTACAGTCCGTAAAATGGGTATGAAGTATTGCCAGAAAATACCCGGATTTAGGGTTTTCCCTTTTTAAAAAGTAGTTATCGTTCCCTGTATTCCGAGAGGATCGGGTGAAAATTAGATATTGAAATGTGGGTGTGGAGAGATGATTTGTGCTACTAAGCGCAGGCGGATTTTAAAACTTGAAATACAGTAAGTGCCAGTGTTAACAAGAATTGAAACTTCGCAGCTAGCATTGATCTTAATGTGTGCTCTAAGCGATAATTGCTCCAGTTCCAATTAGTTTCTATTCATTATTCATTATTCTTTAGATTCAGTTTATTGATTGATCATTCTTTTATAACATACTAGTATATTTTATAGTTTTAAGTGAACATATCATATTTATGAGATTCGAATAGTGGCAGGAGTTAATTAGTCATGGTAGTTGATCTAAGTGCTTGAAGATCTACAATGGGATCGATATACGGGCTTAAATCGATTTATTACTTGTCGACTGTGCACTTGCGGTATATTTGGACCCAAACGAGTGAAAATGATTTGAAATCACTTGTACATGTGTTTGGTTCAGTCGACCAGATTTTTATGGCCCGCTGTCAGGATCAAAGAATTCAGCAGAAATCAATATTCGTATCGAAAAGAAGGAATTACTAATTCGACATTTGTAAGAAAGAACAAAAATAAATTTTTCAAGCAAAGGGTTATTTTTAGCCACTAACCTTTAACAAACCACATTGAATATATTTGTTGTTTTGATTAATCCCATTAATGGGAGTGTGTTTTGCTTTCAGGGACAAAATTTTAATGCATGTAGTTTAACATCGACCTGACCTCCAAATTTGACACCTGAACAGAGGACACCTTAAGCTCGAGAAAGACAAAGAAGGCGTAAACTCAACCATGGCGAATAAAGGCAGGATCGTGTTGAAGTAATATATAGAAAGAAGCTAGAAGGCCTCTTGGGGCCGCTAATACAAATGGAGGACTTCGAGACCAATTATACAAGATTTAACATCAAAGAATCGTATGTACCGCAGCTTGATGCTAATAATTAATCAAGCTAAAGATCGACATAATGGTCCAATGAAGATCGCCATCGGGTCATCCCACTCGAAGATCCAACGAGCACTGGGAAGATTCCCCATTTACAATACGTTGAAGTTGAATGTAAGGAGACCAAGTCATAAACTCCGCACCTATTCCCATTCTCTCTAAGAGATACAGCCAGCCACATGGCATGAATCCTACCATATGGTTCGGCTGACATTGGAAGAGTTAGTAGAGGCCTACTTTAGAAGATTCTTTCCCCACTCACTACAGAAAGAAGGAGGGAAATCATTGTGTTCCAGCCAGGGAAGATGAAAGTCAGATGTAGCCCTCGGGAAAGATTCAAACGGTTAAGAAGATGTCTAATGTAATGGATAGATTCAAGACTGGATACATTGCATACTCTTCGTCATGCTTTGAATGATGGTATCAAAAGGATCATTGATGCTTCATGCTGTGGAGCATTCAAACGAAAAAGTGCTGAAGAGGCAAAAGAGCTGATTGAAGACCTGGCTAAATGTAACATGAAAACTCCTTCTGAGCTTTCAAGAGGAAACAGCAAAGGGAAGGGGATCATGGAGCTGAGCAAGATGACCCATGGAAGCCAAGTCGATGCCATTATGCACAGTAGGACAAGCAAGAAAGAAAGACACACGCTCATGAACAGAGCAATTGAAAGAGAATTATCAAGGGAAGTGTCAGAGGGCAACCGAAGAACAATTCTATGATGTCAAGAGTGTTAATTATTCGGGGTGAGCAAAGAGCTTACCATTTCTGGAACTCCAACACTAACTCAGCACATTATCACCCAAAGATTGAGGAAACTATGAGAATTTCTCTTACGGTGTGGAGGGGCTTTTACAAGGCCTAAGCATGGCGTAACCCTCCACAGGGTTATCAACAGCCATCAAGGTTCCAGCAGTTGTTACAGCTAAAGGAAAATGAACACATAAATGAATATCGTATCGAGAGGGCCCACCTTGAAGAACAGATGTCAGTAGCTTCACGGGGGATAATAAGAAGTCATGACCTCCATGAACAAAAGTTTGCAAGAGTCGAAGCAACCGCTACCAATTCTCAAATTTTTAACACTACCAATGCATCCTCAAGAACTCAGAGACACAAGTAAAGGCAACCGCCCTAACCCCGCAAAGCTAAAGGAAAGATGCCTTCCAAGTGACACAAGGAAGAACCCAAAAGACCGCACGCCGTGCTCTGGGGATGGAAGGAGTTAGAGAAGATGAAAGAAAAAGATGACAGCAACAAAGAAGTAGCAAGACCGTAAAAGGAAAGAAACATCGAAAATGAAAAGAAGGAGAAAAGAAGAACATCTAAGGATCAAAGTCGCAGATCCCATTTCCGCAAAGACCGCAGGTCAAGGATGGAGGAGCAAGCAGGTTCTGGAAAAACTTTCCAGTAAGCCGAGATCGCGATGCCTTTATCAAGTGGTGACTCGGGATGCCACTCTCATGCAAAATTTCTCATGACATACCGGCAAGAAAAAGAAAAATTAGTGTAAGCATGAATAGTGAATTTCACTCCGCCATTTGCAAAGGCAAAGAATCGTAAAAGAACTACCAAGAAAGACGCAAGGACCTGTGGAGCTCAAATTCCTTGTATTGTCAGAGAATTGAATTCCAAGGAAGCCTTCTCGTGACTCAGAGCTAGTATCAATTTGATGCCTCTTTCCCTCGCCAAGCCAAGAAAACTAAGTTTGTGGAGCGATTCCCACAAATCGTTACTCTTCAAATGGCGCATATCAATGGTAAACCAAGGGGGTCATTGAAGATGTACTGGTCATCGTTTGGGAAGTTTGTTTTCCCCCTGTACTTCATCATTCCGACATGGAAGAAGATTCACAAGTACTCTACTATCGGGAAGACCATTCCTAACTAATGGAGCGCCCGACGACATGCAAAGAGGAGTTCTTATCTCGAGGGGCCTGAGAAGAAGCCTACTGCTTTAATTTGATCAAAAGTATGCAAAATATAGACAAGGGACAAGGAAGGTCAGAATGTAAACGATTTTGTCTATACTTCCAACCCCGATGTTAACAATGATTGTAATGGGATCTTGGGCTATCAATGAAAAGAAGAGATGAATTCCTGTGTTATACCGAAGACGCCTATCTCTCGAATTTCCATACAAATAGCTTTCATTCTATAGGAAACTGTGGCTGAGTCTACAAAATGTAACAACAATGGGGGAAATATGGAAAAGAGGAAATTCATCAAGAAACCAAAGTGTATGGGCTAGTTTTGAAAGAGCTGCCATGTCATTTAAAGTATGCTTACTTAGGGACTACTAAAGAAACCAAAGGATCATTTCAGCGATCATGCCGAGGAACAAAGATTAACAAAATATTAAGGAAGCATAAGGAATCAAGTACCAGTCCATCATATCAAGGTACGTTCATCAATTTGCATGCATAAGATTCTGCTAGAAGAGACTGTAAAACCATCCTGTGAGAACACCGGCAGACCGAATCCAAAGATTTAAGGAAGTAATGTAAAAGGAGTACCAAATTGTTGAATGTCGGTTTTATCTAAGTGCTATTTCGTATAGTCCTCGTGAGCCTAAATTCCATGTGGTTCCAAAGAAAGGGGGTTTATCGTGATCGAAATGAAAAATGAATCTCCTGATTCCAACAAGAAGGACAGGATGGAGGGTATGTATCGATGATGAAGTCAATACAAAGAACCAAAAGATCACCCTTCGCTTCTCTACTTCATCAAATGTCGATTGCATTAGCAGACACCTCACTTTTGTTTTCTCATGGATGGGTACTCGTAGGATACAAATCGTATTGCTATTGCACCTGAGGATCAAGAGAAAAACTACATCTACATGCCCTTAGCGGTACCTTGCCTTCTCGTGAAGGATGCCATCTGGGGCTATGTAACGTCTACCATGATTCCGTAGTGTATGATGCCTATATTCTCATTTAATAAGAAGTGATGCAAATTTTCATGGATGGATTTATCGTGGTATGGATCCAAATTCTTTGATCAATGTTTAAACAACTTAAAATAAGATTTCCAAAGATGCTACGACAAACAATGAAGACTGAATTTAAAATGTCATTTTGCAGATGTAAGGTATTGTTTCGCAGCGCAAATTTCAAGCATCGACTAGAAGTCGACTAACTAAGGTATCCATTATCAAAACTCTTGCACCAATTACCACAAAGAAAAGGAGTAAGAAGCTCGGGGGCATGGCCGGATTTTACAGAGATTTATCAAAGACTTTTCAAAAAATAAATGCACCACTATGTAGACATCGAAAAAGATACAAGGTTCAATTCTTTATGACTCTTAAGGATGCTTTTGATGAAATCAAGATCAGATTGGTACAAGCACCACCTATAATGGTCGCACTTAATGGGATCAGGGGTTTGAAATAATGTGTGATGCCAGCATTTTTGCTGAGCTGGTCAGCAAAGAAAAGAGAAAGTATTCGGGCCATATACTATGCTAGTAAGAATCTTCAATGAAGCACAAGAGAACTACTCAACAACTGAAAAGGAGATGTGCAGCCATACTTGCTTGTGAAAATTTAGGCAATACATTTTAGGATCCCATGTGGTAATTCACACCGATCATGCAAAAGAATCAAATACTTGATGTCGAAAAGGAAGCTAAGCCAAGATTGATAAGGTGGGTGTCATTGCTGGCAGAGTTTGATTTGGAAATCAAGGATAAAGGATGTGACAATGTGATAGCCGATCACTTGTCAAGAGTAGAAAGAAGCAAGATGAAGAAGAAAATGTGATGTTAATGAACTTCCTGTGATGAAAGCAATCGTTTAAGGTTTCCTTCCAACTTCCATGGTATGGGCTTATTGGTCAGGAATTATCCGCCAGGGAGTAATGCCTTCTCACCAATGCATTAACTAAGAGGAAAACCCCAATCTAGACAAACAGATATTATATTTGGGATGACCCAATATTATTCAAAAGAGGTGTCGACTTGATACTAATAAGAAGCATGTGCCGAAAGTGAACAATATCATTTAAATGAATGTCATGCATCACTATACGTGACATTTTTTCCGAGAAAGAACACTACAAGATACCCAATCGATTTTATCGGGCCCACAAATCTCTGAGACGCTAAGTGGGTGAAATGTGATAGATGCCAAAGGATTGGAAATATCGCAACAGAATGAAATGCCCCTAAAGGTATTATGGCATACAAATTCTTGATGTATGGGAATAGATTTTATGGGACTTTCTCTACCATCATTTGAAACCTATACATACCGCAAGAAAGATTACGCTTTCTAAATGGGTGAAGCGCTAAAGTGGGCTTGTCCAAGGAATGATAATACGCGCTGTGAGTTTCGCAAAAGAATATTTCGAGCAGATTCGAACACCTGTAACTATCATTAGCGATGGGGAAACCCACTTTTGCAAACAAAATTCAAGAAACTTTATGAGTGTGTATGGGATCAAGCATGTAATGAGTTTAGCTTATCATCCCTGCACTAATGACAAGGTAAATTTCCAACAGGAGATCAAAAGAATACTTGAAAAGACCGTGAGCCTGCGTAGGAAGGATCGGGTCTTCCAAGCTTCACATGATAATTTTTGGGCTTACAGATCGTAAGAGATACAAAACCCCATCGAATGTCCCCATACGCAGTTGCTTTTGGCAAACCATGTCATTCCACTTTTGAATTAGAATACAAGGCAATGTGGGCCATAAAGAAGAACTCTCATTTTAAGGCCGCAAGGAAAGAAAGATATACTCCAACCGGTCCGAACTGGAAGAACTCGAGAAACAGCTTCATGATAATGCTAGAATATACAAAGACAATTACAAAGAAATGGCATGATCGTGAGAATTTTGAGAAAAGAGTTCAGAGAAGGGAACAAAAAGTTCATTGCTTAATTCCTGGGATCAAATTGTTTCCAGGGAAATTAAAATCCAATTGGAGTGGGCCATACACAGTGGTGTCAAGTACTACATTTGGAGCAAAAGCTGACACCTATGATCTGCCATCGGTGAAGAATCTGCATGTCACTGGACAAAGGTTAAAGCATTATCTAAACAGTGGAAGAGGAAAATGAAGAACCTGAACTGCCTTTGAGGAAAAGAAGCACTACAACAGCAAGTCTAGTTATGACCTAAACTGAGGCAAATAATGGGAGGCAAACCCATATGATTTAATTTCGGTTTTAAGTTTTGAATTATTTTTTAGTTGCTTAAATTAGGTTCTAATTGTTTTTATAAGAATGGAATTAATTTTTAAAATCGGAATAGTTTAATTAGGATTTTTCTCTCGATATCGCAAAGAAGCTTCGCAAGGTTCAAGGACATGAATGGCAAGACAATCACAGAACATTTCCAACAACTGCAGAGAGAAGTCACAATACGTATAAAGGTGAGTAACCTTAACCCTAACCCGATTCCGTAAATATACTTGAATTGTTTGTTAAATCTGGTTGAGATGCCAAGTAAGGTTCTGAGGTAATTGAGCAGGGTTTCATAGGTCGCGATTGTGAAGGTTATGTCGCGACATAAGTGATGCTCGACAAAACATTGATGTCGTGACCGCTTTGAGAAGGCAACTAGTGAGTATCAAGGAAGAGGCATATGTCGCGACACCACCGTGAAGTCGACACTAAGTTTCAAATGGAAAAGGATGTCGCAACATCAAACAATCTCCTAAGACTCAGATTATCACGACATCCTAAGTTTCAGAAACAAGTGACATAAAAAAGTGATGTGTGCCAACTGGGCTTCACTTTAAAGCTCTCCTAAATTCAATGACCTCAAATAAAAGACGCGAAAAATTGAAGTCGCGACATGTCTTAATTGAAGCACACTAGCCCACAAACATTGATCGAATTGCAACTCGTTGGAAACTTTCATTCACTCCAACCCACATAACTATTCACCTTCATCTCCTTCCGAATCTCAACCCCGAAAAACGAAGGCTGCTCCAAACCTTCTGAAAAGCTTTTCTCTCGTTTCCAATGGCTGAAATTCCCACCCTAGTCCCTAACCTAGACGAGATTATGAGGGAACATGAACAATCAGAAGAAGAAACTCGCCAAGGAGAACAGTTAGATGAGATTCGTCGGGAAGAACAAGCAGGAGAGGTGCCATCAGAAACACCCGAAGCTCCGGCAACTTCTCAAGAAAGAGCAGAAAAGGGAAAGGGAAAGAGGAGAGAAGAAGAAGAAGTAGAAGATTTCGTCTCAGACGAAGCTTATTCCCAGTGGAAGAAGTATTATGCTAACAAGGGTTTGTTGCAGAGAGGAGATTCAAAAACCCTGTACTCCTTTTCTCTCAAGGAGATGATAGGAGCAGAGGATGGGAGAGTCTCTGCGCACACCAAAAATCAGGGTATACAGCACTGGTAAGAGAGTTTTATTCAAATATGGTAAGAAGGAAGGATGGAGCTGTTTTTGTTAGAGGAGTCTAGGTCTCATACGAAGCCAAGGCCATCAACGAGGCCTATGGCATGGCAGTGCACAAACATGGTTCCAAATTCAAAGAAACCGTTGAAAACCAAAGTTTGGAAAGATTGCCAAGAAGCTCACTAATCTGCAAAGTGCAGTTAAAACCAAGAAGAAGGAAGGCCAAGAACAAGGAATGCAGGAAGTTCCTAACAAGAAAGGTATGGTTTTACTTCCTAGCTTCTGTTTTGGTTCCTACAAAACATGTGTGCACAGTGAGAGAACAAGAAGTCTGTGTTGTTGTATGCAATACTAAAAGGGTACAAGATCAATATAGGAGTGGTCATAGAGAATTCTATCATGAGGTATCATGAAGGGAACAAAAGAGGTCTCCTGATTCTCACCCAAGAACAATCACGCCTATGCTTCAAGGCTCAGAAAGGAATTGGGAATCGAAGAAGAAGTACCCGGTAGCTTCACACCACCTTCCGACAGGAGTTAGCAAGGGACCAAGAAACCGAAGAAAAGGGAGGCCGTGGAGAACAGAGATGAAACCCAAGATGAAGAACTGTGAAGGGAAACTCGCAGGGTTGTCATCAAGGATAGAGCAATCTTAAAACTCACCCGACGACAATGATTATATGTCTGCGCACAATCGAAGGGCAAGACGAAGGCAGCCCAATAGACCCCATCCCCAGCGCCTCCTCCCTCCGTGCGCACGTAAACTCCAACATGGAGAAAGCCCAAGGAAGCACAAGAGAACAACCGGAGCATTGGAAGCTCTAAATGCCATGCAGAAAAGAATAGATGAAAGAGAGAAGGAGTGGAACTCGCAGCAGAATTCGTGAGAAAGCATTTATGAAAAGTAATTGAAAAGAAGAGATCAAGAATGGGAGGAAGAGCTTAAATAGAAAAGAAAAGGAGCATGAGGTGGAGCTACACAACAAGAGAACAAAGAAGGGGAAGAAAAGTCGAATTTAAAAGAGGAACATATGGGAAAATTTCAAGCAAAGAAGGGAAGAGTTTAAGAAAGAATGAAGGAAAGAGATCACAATCCTGCTACGTAAACTCAAACCTCGCCATGAAGCCTTTATAACAAATCCGCTTGAGCGTGATTCTCAACTCTTAAAAACCGACATAAAGAAAAGAGATGCTGCACGTAGCCAAATTGGGAGCAACCAAAGGATTCAAGTTTTATACAAGTCTTAAAAGATTTCGAGAATAGGGATTTGGATGATAGAGACAAGAAGCAAAAGATACGTAACTTGCCAAAAAGAATGGCCGAAAACTTAGACCTCGATTAACAACAATCTTGCCAAATTCTAGAGGTTATGACCGAAATGAGAATACAATAATGGTTTAAAGAGGCGTGATGAGTTTAACAAAAAGGTTGATCTTCTAATGAGATTTTCATTGAAGAACAAATGGAGAAGGAAACCAAGAAGAGGAAAGGAAAGAAGAGAAATGAAAATTCCTGACCTCATAAATTCCCATTTAGGTACATTAGACCTAGATCCCCCAACATCTGCTTCCCGGCTATTTCAAAAGAAAAAAATAAACCTTCTCCCTGCCTAACTTTCATTACCATCCTTATCCCATACTGTGTATCCAACTGTTGCAAATCAATCAGAAATAAAATGAGAAATTTAAATTGAATTGTTATGTGCTATTTTGAATTTGTTTGATTCAATGTTGTGTCAAGCCAGGGTTGCATGATTAGGAAATTAAAGCAGAAATTAGTTCCGGTATCAAAACTCGAGATGCAATGAGTCGAATTGAATGAAGCGCTAGATTAGGGAATGATCTCGAAATGTAGAATAAGGGTCAAATGAATACAAATACTGAAACACAAGGTAAAAGTTACTTAAGTCTAACTCGATAAGTCCGTAATTGAGAAAGGTAATACAATAGAAGGAACAAACATATTTTCAGCTCGCGGGTATGAACAACAAGTCAAGGAACCTGTTGAATATCAATTAATCAACATCAACAACAAAATAAGCTCTGGCACTCCCATGGTTAGTCACAATCGCTCAAACCAAATTCTAGAATTTGTTAGATTATCGGGTTAAGGCAAAATCCTAGGTGATACAGCCTATAAGAGATGATGCAAAGCATTCTTCGGATAGTTTGAGCCATTTTTAGCCATCCCTACTCATATGCTGTCGCATATACCCAAGTCTTAAATCGAGCCAACAAGCTTATTATTCATAAATAACCAATGGAAACCCAACCCATTCTCGTAAATCAATCCTTCAAAGAACCTATGATTACCTAGGAATTCAAAGTTGAAGAAAGAACTGAGTTTGGGAGTATATGTTTCTTGAGAAACTCAAAAGGGAATGAAAAGAAAAGGCAAAGAGCAGAAATGCACAGAAAAGAAAGCTTATAGGGATAAGTTTCATCTCAGGCCTAACTCTCTCAACAATTGGGTTTCCAGTGGGTGTTTCAACACCTAGTACCCTAATGCCATCTCGTATGGGAGCTTACTAACCCAAAGTTCAAGAGTGTTAGAAAGCCTAAAGATTAAAACATTGCACTATCCCCGACCGGTGACAAACAAAGGAAATTTCCCTGCAATTACAAGGAGAAATAAGGCACTCGAATCAAAGCAAATCAAAGAGAGGACTCAAAATACGGTTTAGGAGTTTATTAGGAGAAATCACAAGGAGAAAGGGCAAGAGGAGAGAAAGGGTTCAGTGGTAATCTTAACCTAAAAATTCCATCCTACCCATTAACCACAGCCTAACAATATAAGCCCAAAAGACCCGATTGATCTTGAAGGCTTAATCACCTACATTAGTGGAGAGATCAATATGAAAAACAAACCTATGGACTGAAGGAAATAATCAAACTGTGAAGACTTAGGCGCTTAAATGACTCAAGTATGAAAATGAGAAAGGAAAATAATCTATTATTCAACAGGATCCAATGATGATGTTGTTTGTAAAACAATTTCAACAGTTTAGTTTTATATAAAGAGTAGAAACCAACCTTGAACTGGACTTGAAGCAAGATGTACGTAAAATAATGCATACCTCGTATTTCAATTAATTGAATGCCATCGCGAACAAATCAGAAAAATGTCATTAAAAATTTTCTTTTATTTTGTTTGAGGACAAACAAATCTTTCTTTTTCTTTGCTTGAGGACAAGCAAAACTTTAAGTTTGGGGGAGTTTGATGAGCTTAAAAGTCATCTAGTTTTAGTCCATTTTTCTGTTGAGTTTTATATAAAAAGGAATAATTAAGATGCAGAAATATGAAGAAACTCACCAAATTTGTTATTTATGTGGAAGTATAAAAGAAAGAAGAAATGCAAAGTGGAAAAATGCAAAGAATCATGAGTAAAAATGCAAAATACAGGCGTAAATGAAAGAACCGGTTAACTAATGCCGCAGCTGGGGTTTACACAAGCCTGTTGACGAGGTCGCACATCGTGAAAATTGGAAGGAAATTGGATGCAGTCGCGACAGGATCACAAGATAGGCAATGAGGATCGAAAGGTAAACATAAGAGATAATGTCGCGACAAAGAGATGGTGGTCGGACAAGAGAATCGACTCAAGTTGCGACATGCTCGAAGGATGAGCTGAGTTAATCGGGCCGTGTCGCGATTGCAGGACTCAAGTCGCGAGCACCAAAGCAAAGCAAGTGAGGCCTCCGTAAGCATAAGCCGTTGTCACGACGCGAGATCGAGGTAGCGACATGGAACTTGCTCAATTGGAAAGTCGTAAAGAAATGAACTCAAGGTCGCGACGCGGAGATTGATGTCGCGACATCGTGAACCCCGCTTGAAGCCTCCAGACTTGCCGAGGTCGCGACATAAGAGGATCGATGTCGCGACACTCACGGCTTCCTACCAAAGTCAGCAGAAATATGAAGCGAGGTCGCGATAAGATATCGATGTCGCGACATCGTGAACGAACGCTTGAGACCGTGGAGGAATGAAGTGATGTCGCAACAAGGATCGATGTCGCTGACAACAGAACCTCAAGTGAAAACCGCAGGTTACAAGTCGATGTCGCGACAAGAGATCGATGTCGCGACATCAAGAGCAATCGCTGAAAGATACAAGTGGCGACAAGATCAAGTACGCAAAGAACGCTTGATGCTCACGATCACACACATGTCGCGACATCATGAGAAACCGCCTGAAACATGTAGATCTTGCCGATGTCACGACAACATATTGATGTCACATCATGAGAAACTACGAAAACATGCGTATCCTGTCACGTCGCGACAAGAGATTGATGTCGCGACATCGTGCAGGATTACCGCTTGAAGGCCGCAGAATATCAACTAAGGTCGCGATAAGATAACGCATGTCGGCACGTGATAGACCAATTGAAACTTGCAAAAGCATAAGTTGAGGTCGCGACGCGATCGAGGTCGCGGCATCAGAATCATCGCTGAAACCCGCATCCTTGCCGATGTCGCGACAAGAGATTGATGTCGCTGACATCCGCGACAAGTAGAATGCCGCAGGCGACTCTGAGTCAGGTCGCGATAAGACAATGATGTCACGATATCATGCGATCAACTCGGAACATGTAAAGGCATAGCTCGATGTCGCGGATATCGGTGAACGACGCTCACAAATCGCAAACTTTCACCGATGTCGCTGGCTACGAGATCGATGTCGTGGACATGGATGATGAGTGATGTGCGGATGTGAGGTCGCGATCAATAAAGGAATCGGGCTAGACCACTGAAATCCACAAAGCAGATACATCGATTGGGGGCCCAACCGAGAAACCCTATAAATAATGCCAGCCTACCCAAAATTTATAAAGGTAGTCAAGGCGACACTGCACGAGAGGTCCTGCAGCCGAGGCTCATTTTTCTTATTTTAGTTTTCTTTTCTTTTCTTTTCTTTTCTTTTCTTTTCTTTTCTTTTCTTCAATGTTGATAGTTAGAGATGAGAATAGATTTCTCGCTTTGATTTTCGCTTTATTTTCCGGAATCGATGTAATCGCTGTTGCCGAATGCGTAATTCATTTCTTTCAAATTACTACCCGAATGTTTAAAGTCCGCATAAATTTCTCGAATTCGACTTCCAGCTTCACTCAAGTAGCTTATTCTTATGATCGAGGAATGCCAGCAGCTGTAATTCGGGGAAGAATCGAGGAACCCAAATTTTCCATTAAGTGAATGCTATTGTCGAAATTATCTTTCCCGTGAGTCAAGCTTCCAAAGAAACTGCGAATTTCAGCTTATGAATTTACTTTCTAGCCAATGTGGGTTTAATGTTTTCTGGACCACATCGCTCTATACCCGTTAAGAATTGTTTCAGCTCGTCTCAAGGAGGTCCTCCGAAAGTGACAGAGATGACAACTCGAGAGTTATGAACATTTTTCATGTAAATTAACCTCGCTATTAGAGATCTAATGAAGCCAGAAGTTTACTTGATAAATCTTCTTCTCACTTGAAATTACACCAGTTAATGAGTTATCAATTTAAATAAGTAGAGAGTTCACCTCAATTCCTGGATAGTGAGGCCAACTCGTGCTAGCCGAGAGATCTAATCAAGGAGAGGGTGATCTATTCTAATTGAGGAAGAGTAACCTGGAAGTTTATATCCGCTTGACCAATAACTCTGGGAGCTAAGGCTTCATAAATTCCATAAACGGGTACTTAAGTATCATAAAGAAAATAAATCTTATTTGTGGATGTCCCTTTAAAAGTAGTTATCTCATTCCCGTATTCGAGAGGATCGTGAAAATTAGATAATGAAATGTGGAGTGTGGAGAGATCCAAATTGCATTACTAAACGCCAAGCAGATTTAAAACTTGAAATACACGTCATGTAATTAATGTTGTTAACAATAGAATTGAAACTTCACAATAGCATTTGATCTTAATGTGTGCTCTAAAACGATAATTGCTCCATTTCCAATTAGTTTCTTCCCTATTCATTATTCATTATTCTTTAGATTCAGTTTATTGATTGATGATTCTTTTATAACATACTAGTATATTTTATAGTTTTCTGAGCTGAACACCATATCATGTTATAGTTCAAATAGTACGGAGCCTGAGTAATGTAGCTGGATTCAGAATCTCGAGATCTCTCGTGGGATCGATATCCTGGATCTAAATCCAATTTATTACTTGTCGACCGTGCACTTCTGCGTATATTCGGGACTAAAACCAATTGAAAATGATTTAATCTTGTACATGTTTCGTCTGGCCAACACCCATCACCGTCTGAACTGGCCGATGGAGAGCGCAGTCGCGCCGGCAAGAGTTGAAGAAGAAGGCCCTAATCGAAAACCAAAGGAGGATGGGGACTCGCTTCTTAATGCCGAGCTCGCAGCTGAGGTGCGTGATCGCGCCCATTTCAGGGATTCTGATCTCGGGAGTGCCTGTGGGTACCGTCTCGCTGCGACGAGGCTCGGTCATTCCTCTGGGCGGTGCCTCTGCAAGTCCCCTCGTGTCTCGTCAAGGCCTATCTCCGCGCTAATCTCGCGAGGATGCTGGCTCTGATGCTTTATGTGCGTGTGTAGCCACTATTTAGCTGGCCTGGGCCGAGAAGGCCAAACTAAATGAGAAGCATGTGAAAATAGCTCGAATTTATAAGGCAAAGGCGGCTTCTCTTACTTCCGAGCGGACTGAGCTACAAGGACGAGCGCAGCTTATTACTAAAGAGGTAGAGAGGCTTAAATCCGATTTAAAGCACACACCATGTCGATCTGCTCTCGGCGGAAAGCAGAGAGGACGGTTCTGAGGTACCGATACGGGCTGAGGGCTAGCTCGAGGAGGTTCAGGGCGAGTCATGCCGCGCAAGATTCCACTTGAGCCGAGACTCGGACGTGGCCGTAATCGCCCAAGATGAGCTCAAACTGCAGAAGGAAGAATCCTATCTCATCCCAGGTGAGCCGTGGAGTCTCAGGAGGAGCTGCGTGCAATCAATGGCGAACTAGGTGATAAGCTTACGCAGCTAGATGCGGCTCGTCGCGAAGCTTCCGAGGCCGAGGCGCTGCTAGAGGTAGCTCGCCTGGGAGGCCTCTGAAATTAAGCTCATGAGTGGCCGAAGGAGGAGGTCACTGATTGCATGGGGATCTACACGCAGATTCTCTTTCTGGGTGGCCTGAGGACGCAAGTTATCGCGAAGATTGAGGACCAAGCCTAACGCCGCTGGGCTTCGGTGGCTTGCTTTCGTAAGAAGGCTACTAATGCTTGCGCACTTAGACTTCAACTCGATCTTCCTAGTGACGAGGAGGCGTGAGAATCTTTTCTCACTGATTCTCAAGATCCGGTACCCGTGAGCTTCACTCCCTTTCCTCCGTCCTGTCCTCCCGCCGACGCCTAAACCTTATACTCGTCTACCCGATTTCGACTTCATACTTTCCTTCTCATGTATACTTGTTTGCTTTTGTCAGCCCGGAGCCTCTATGACATATGCGCCCACTTCAATAAATATCTATTCTTTTATATATATATATATATATATATATATATATATAGCAGAGTATATATATATATATATATATATATATATATATATATATATATATATATATATATATATATATATGTCGCTTCAGAATTTCGTCGGTGCATTCCGCGCTTTCCTTTTTGAACGATCTGAATTGAGAGTTTGGGTTGAGCAAACAAGCTCGTCAAACTGGGCTGCTGAGGCTGCGTGGGCTATTCTGCCGAGCCGAGACGAGCCCTTATGCCGCGTGGTGTGTGTAGAATGGTGAGGTCGTCAAAATGAGCGTGTAGGGCTTCGTCTACTGATTTGCCTGAGTGGCGATGATTCCTTGGGCTGCGTGACTTGTTTTTGTTGGAACTCACACCGAACGCATCACCTCCACTGGATGATCTAGCCTCGAGTCATCGTAGTCGCGATGGCCTATTCAAAGCGTAGATCGCCAATGTGAATATGCAGAGTTCCTCTCATCCGAGTGAACTAATAGAAGAGCTCGCCAGAGTGAATACTTGAGAGCTCGCCCGAGTGAACCGATGGGAAGAGCCTGGCCGAGCGTAGTAGTCGAGCAGAGCTCGCTCGAGTGAACCGATGGGAAGAGCTCGTCGGGGAAAGGGAGTAGTCAGAGCAGAAAGCACGTCCGAGTGAACTCACGGGAAAGAGCTCGTCGTTGTGAGAAGCTGAGTAGAGCTCATCCGAAAGAACCGATGGGAAGAGCTCACAAGGTGGAATTGCCGAGCAGAGCCGTCCGTAAACTCGTAAGGAACTCGATGGGAAGAGCTCGCCACCGTGAATAATAGAGCTCGGTCCTCGAGGAACCGATGGGAAGAGCCTGGCCAAGGTGAGGAGTCGAGTAGAGCTCAGTCCGAGTGAACCGATGGGAAGAGCCTCACACCGGAATAGCTGAGTAGAGCTCGTCCGAGGAACCGAGATAAGAGCTCATCGAGTGAATAGCTGAGTAGAGCTCGCACGTGAACCGAGAGGAAGAGCCTGCCGAGTGAATAGCCGAGCAGAGCCTGTCCGAAAGGAACTTAAGGGGAAGAGCCTCGCCAATGGTGAATAGCTGAGTAGAGCTCAGTCCGAACTCGAGAGGAAGAGCTCAAGCCGTAAGTGAATAGTCGAGCAGAGCTCCGTCCGAGTGAACTCCAGAAGAAGAGCCCGCCAGAGTGAATAGTCGGTGCAGAGCTCGCCCGAGTGAACTGGAGCAAGAGCTCGCTGCAGTGAATAGGCTGGGAGCAGAGCTCGCCCCGAGTGAACTGGCGCGGGAAGAGCTAGTCGGGCGGTGAATTGTCGAGTAGAGCCCATCCGAAAGTGACCGAGCTAAGAGCCGATTAGTTAAGTAGAGCTCGCCCGAGCGGAATCACGGGAAGAGCTCTCGCCGTGAGTGAATAAATGGCAGAGCTCCGCCCGAGTGAACTCGGGATGGGAAGAGCTCGCCATGGTGGCGTTCCAAACAGTGGCGGCGTAGCCCGAAGCCGTCCGACTCGAGGCAGCCGGGCTCGTGGGCGGAGTAGGTGAGCTCACAACGCATGCTCCAACCGAGCGTGGCGATGTGTACTCGAATGTCCGACTTCGAGGCAAAGGCCCGTATGGCAGTGAGCTCAATGGTGGCTTTCCGCACCGAAAGGGCGAATGTAGCCGAAAGTGGCAACAATGTGTACTCGAGCCGGTCCGACTCCCCGAGGCGCCGCGGCCTCGTGCGCAGGTGAGCCTCGTCAATGGTGGCGTTCCACCGAGTGGCGATGAAGCCCGAGCCGGGTCCTCGACTCGGAGGCGCCGCGGGTCTCGTGGCGAGCGGGTGATGAGCTCGCCAATTTGAGTACGCGGGCTCCAGCGCCATGGCCTCGTGGTACCGGGTAATGAGCTGATCCGAATTCGCTTAGGCGCCGCACCGCGGCCGGCGGATCAATTGGCCGACGGGAAAGCAAAGGTGGCTCTCGCCGCGCCTCGTGAATGTAGCCCGAGCTGATCTCGACTTCGCTTAGGCAAATGCGGACTGCGGCCGAGCGGATCACCCGCCGACGAGCGCCGCGGCTCCGGCGCCGCTGCCTCGTGGCAATGTAGCCTCGAGCTGGACGAACCTCGCTTAGGCAAATGCGGGCAATGCGCCGAGCCGGATCACTCGCCGACAGCGCCGCGGGTTCGCCGTGGCTCGTGGCAATGTAGCCCGAGCTGATCTAACCAAGCAGCAGCCGCGGGCCTCGCGCCGCGGATCACCGCCGACAGCAAATATGGCTCGGGGCATTGCGGGCCTTGGTGGCAATGTACCGGCTGACCTAACTCGCCAGCGCCGCGGGCCTCGCGGCCGACGGATCACCTCACAACGGTGAGTCGCCGCTCGGGCCGCACGTCCCGCTTGGTTGATCGCCACGCCATTCGACTCCATTTCTCGAAAGGTGCTAACGCCTTTAATGCCGATTAAAGGAGAATTCGAACGCTCAGTGACCTCTTCGAGTGCTTTTTCGCCTTTATAAATGGTAGGTCTGCTGTAAATGAGTTTACGTTTTGAATACTCTCTGGGCTTTTATGGTACGTAACCTGAGTCCCAAAAAGGTAAGATGGAGTATCGAAGTCTGGTCATCTTCACTGGGCATCCACATGGAGATTCTGTGAGCGGTCCCGTCTGGCCTCTCTGCGGAGTTGTGTTTTTCCCTAGTCTCCCCTTACTGAGTCATGTTATTCCCAGCTTCGTGCTAGAATGCGTCCGAGAGGGTGGTGCATCTCTCGCACCGGCTTCTCTCGCTTTTATTCTTCTTCTTCCTCCCCTCTTTTCTCTTCCTCTCTCCTCCCTCTCTCTTTCTCCCTCTCCCCTCTTTCTCCTTTCTCCTTCTCCTCTTCTTTTTTCATCTTTTTTCCACATCTCATTCTCCCCTTTTTGCTTCTTTTCCGCATAAACTCCTTCCATCCCTTTTCTTTCTTTCTCCTTTTCCAATTTCTTTCCTTTCCTTCTCCTTTCATTTGTCTTTTCTCCTCGTTCTTTTTTTTTTTTTTTTTGAGGGAACTCTGCTTGTGATCAATGCTTTCAAGATGTACCGATTATCACCTTTCACTGGATTGTAACTGGAATGTGTCTAATTGAAATAAAGAGAAGCTTTTCCTTTTATGTCTATGGTAAAGAGAAACCTTTCCTTTTATGTCTATGAACTTCTCATTGTGCATTTTTCTGATTTTCGTATATTTGACTTGTATGAGATGTCTGACAACGTAATCAACAAATACTCAACTCGCCATCTAATAATTAACAAGGCTATATTACAAACGGACACTTATTAGTAAAAAACGGCAGATTGTTCGCATTCCATGTATCTTTGCAAGATTTTCCCTCTTACGTTTGAAGTTCATAATTGCACGATCGTGACTCCGGGATATGATGTAGGACCTTTGATTTGGGGCCCTAGTTTTCATCTTATTTGGATTCTTCCTCGATGGCAGGAGCTTCTTTAAGACTAAGTCGCCCGGCATGTAGCTCCTGGGCTTGACTCTTTGATTATAGTACCTTACTGTTTTCCTTTGATACTCTTGTGCGCGCTGAACTTGTTCGCTTTTCATCTAGGAGTTCTAAGTTTAGGCGAAGGGCCTCGTCATTATGCTCCTCTGATGCTAACTCGATCCTGGGAGACTTTATTCCGACCTCCACGGGGGCTACTGCCTCAGTGCAGAAAATTTGAAATGAAACAGGGGTTTCCCGAGTTCTTGACCTGTGTTGTCTGTGGGCCCACTTAGTACCTCAGGAATAGTCAGTAATTTCATAAGGTCTTCAACTTAGTCTTGAGGCGGTTTAAGGAGTTCGATAGTGACGCCCGGCTTGTCCATTTGATTCTTGGTGTCTTTGGGGACCAGTAACCAATTTTGGTCAGAGCTCGGCACAAAAATCTCTGAATTTAAGCGTTGTCATTGTTTCCGTTTATGCGATGCGGGGCTCTTGGGATCTCGAAGCACGCATATGATGGCTCGCCACCGCAGTACGCTTATCTTTTGCTGTAATTGTGGCTAAAGGCATTACGCCCCGCTGGTGATAATCCATTGCGACGATTATGAATTTGCGACCTTTCACGATGGCGGGGTCCCGATATGTCGAAACCGTTGTTGGGAAAGGCGGAGACTTGTGATCGATGTTAAGGGCTCAGCGGGGCGTGAAGATCTTGCGTGCTCTGGCGAATCACATTTCTCTTAACTAGGTCGGTTGCATCCTTAGGTATGGATTGGCAGTAGTATCCGCCTTAAGACACTCACCTTTAATGCGAGCTTTCGATATGATTTGTATATACCTCGGTGGCACCTCTCAGTGGCGTGCCCGGTGTCCTCTCCATGATGCATTTAGGAAGGGTGTGTAAAATCATAAACATGAGGCTTCCTTTATGATTAGTGAACACAGGCCTCGCCCTTATTTTGGCGGCTAACAGATGTCGATAGGCTTAAAATGCATTATATAATTCATGGTCCGTCCATTTCGACACGGACTCTCTGCAGGCGACCACCGTACTATAAGGATCGATAGGGTTCGCCCAGTATTCAACGGTGTCGACTTGCCAGGGTCTTCTGGCCAAGGGTTGTGGCTAACTTTGCCAAGGCGTCTGCTCGAGAATTCTCTGCTCTGGGGACATGTTTGACTGAACCCGAAACCCTGTTCCTTTAATAATGCTGGACCTTTTGGAGGTATAAGATCAGCCAGCTCACTTTGTGGCCTCGTAGGTGTCTTACATGCGTCGACTACCGGTTGGGAGTCCTTTGTGAACCTCCTAGGTGATCGACCTCTAATGAATGGCGAGGTTGAGCTGCTATGACGGCCTCATACACCCGTTGTTAGATGTATGGAATCGAATCCCGAGTGCATGCACCGATATCTATTCATACGGGGAGGTTAGGATAAGTCCTGCTCCGCTCCCTTGCGCATTCGAGGCTCCATCTACAGAGAGTTTCCAAATTGGGAGGTCATCCCTTTCGTGAGTGGTTTGAGCGAGTCCTGTCGGGGTGAATTCCATGACAAAGTCGGCTAGGACCTGTCCTTTTATTGCAGTTTTTGGCTTGTATCTGATGTCGAACTCGCTTAGCTCTATGGCCCACTTCATCAGCCTTCCGGAGACTTCTGGTTTGTGTAATACTTGCTTCATCGGGTACTCTGTCGGGACTTCTATAGTGTGAGCTTGGAAATACGGGCGGAGCTTCCGAGCAGCGGTCACTAGAGCCAGAATTAATTTTTCCATTCTTGGATTCTGCTCCTCTTAGAGCTGGTACTTGATATTAATAAGTAGGTCTTTGAACTGTTCTTTATCTGACGAGGGCAATGGCGGTTGAAAAGTCGATCTGACTAGAGTATGGGGTGAAATTCTCTTCAATAGGACTTACTAGAATGGTGGAGAACTCGGTATGTTTTAATGT
The DNA here is from genome assembly GCA_016808115.1 of Tetrastigma voinierianum. Lineage (NCBI taxonomy): Eukaryota > Viridiplantae > Streptophyta > Magnoliopsida > Vitales > Vitaceae > Tetrastigma > Tetrastigma voinierianum. The sequence goes on from JAEQBH010002697.1 coordinate 441,491, forward strand.
TATGCGCTTCTTCACATCGCATCCCATTGGGCTTTCTTCGGGTTTTGAAGAAGGGTTGGCACTTGTCACTGCGCCACAGATGCGAACAGGCAAAGGCACAATCCTTCTGTCGGTCATTTGGACCTCCCTTTATTGATGGCGATGGCATGTCGAAACCTTTGCCTTTATTTTTATGCGGATTTACCTCGATTCCCTGTGGTTGACTATGAAACCGAATTTTCAGTGACGCTGAAGGCACCATTCAATTTGGGATTCAGGTTCATGTTGTAATTCATGGGGATGCGGAGCGCTCGGAGAGGTGAGTGATGTGGAGATTGGTTGTAATTGGATTTACGGCTATGCCGTCACATCATACCTCCATAGTTGCGCCTATACGCTTTGGAACATTGGTTCACCTAACCTCTAGTGGGTGGCTCTGCGTTCTTGAGTCGAATGGCATCCTGCGATAACGATAAGTTCCACTGGTTGTGACGAAAGAGGTCTTTTCTTGGTCATGCAGGTCCATCTTGTCCCGATTGTGGCGGGAAAATGCATCCATAAAGCGGCTTCGTGGCCTGGTGGCGTCCGCGATGGGGTCGATCCTTAGCGATGGGAAGTCAGCCGGGCATGCTTTGTTTATATCGGTGAAATTGTCTGAGTCGCCACTTGCCATTTGCTTTTGAGTGCGTGCTTGACCACTCGGGATATTACCTCTCGTTGCTCCTGGCAGGGCCTTGCGATCTCTCGTTGATGGCTTTTTGCGGCTACGGTGCGGCTCTAGCTTTATGGCCGGTTTGAAGGATGGGTTGGTGTTCAATTTATGAGTGATTATTGTAGGGTCGATTCCTCGAAGTATACGCTCTTCCATGCGACGTCTGATACGTCTTGCGGTGGTGGCACGGTCTGCTGGTTTAGGCCGATGTAAGCGAGATGTTGGGGTCTTCATCCCGGCGATCTGGGTTCTAGTTCTCTGGGGGCTCGAATTAGGGTGAGCACCTCGTTATGTCCAAGCTGCGTCTACATTGCGTTGTATTGCCCTTTGTTTCATGGATGCGGTGTAGCATTCCCTAGCCACTCGCTGATCTCCTCAGACCATTCCTACACCATGTATGGTTGGGAATTTGATTACCATGTGATACGCTAAGGGGATGGCTTTTATTGCATTGAGAGAGGGTCTGCCTAGCAACATGTTATAGGCTGATGGGGCATCTACGATAAGGAACCTTTTTGTTGTCGTCGCGGCAGAGGCTCATGAGTGAGCACGATTAAGATCGAGCCAAATGGTAATACCTTTTCTCCGAAAACCCGCGGTCACGTGTTGTGGAGTTAGCTTTTCTCTCCCAATGCCCATTTTGTGGTGTGAAAGTAGTCAGTAGAACTCCCATTATCAATTAAACCCGATGTTTGTTGTGTTGTGTGTCGCACGAACTGCAAAGGGGTGATAATAGGGATCTTGGCATCCCTCGAATCACAGTCGGAGAGCGTAATGGTAGTGTGGTCGCGTGGTTAGATGCGTGTTCCCCCACTTCCTGGCGGTGGAGTGCTGCGGTGGGCGCCAGGAGTCAGGGCAGATTCTCCTCCTCCTACTTGAATCCTCCGAGATCCGTGGATTTCTCGAGGGTTCTTTGGTCTTTGAGTTAGTTCTTGGGCGGCGTTGTTAGTCGGGGCACAGTTAGGTCTGGGCACGGCTTTGAGCTGATTCTGGGCTTGGTTCCATGGAGATATGAAACGTCGGAGTATCATATGTATGTATTATTCTATTTCTCTTTTCAGTTGTATACAATTGTCAGTGCGATGCCTATAATCCCTATGGAACTCGCAATATTTGGTGTTGTCTCTTGTGGCGGGATCGATTTCATGCGAGTTAAGCCATCTCGAGGCTTCTTCGTTTCGTACTTCATCTGGGACCTCCGACACTTGAGGTACATTAAGAAATTAAATATTTGAGCGAATGCTTGTCGTCGATCTTCAGTTGGTGGGCCAGACGGTCTCTGAGATTCCCAGCGGCACAGGATCAGTTCTCGATCTTTCTGAGGATTTTTCTGGTCGTCTTGCCTTTAGGGCCGTCTGCCGTTTCTCTGTCGTACTTCTTTCTTTACGGTGGAAGAGCTCTCCTGCTTGGATACGAGGGCTTCCTCGCTAGTTTTATATATTTCTGCTTTAGCGTACCTCGGCCATGCTTGCTTGGGGTTCTTCGGATGGAAAACATCGGATCCTTTGGTTGCCTCCTAACCCTGCAATGAATCTTTGTGATGGCGAATTTTTAGGTCGGGTGCACGTCTATCTTCGGGGGACTCGGCGTTGAATTTTGCACGTATGACTTGGGCTTTCTGCGAGCCACGCCCGGCCCGGTCGGCGGATGGTAGCTTCGGCTTCTATGCGTCTGGCGCCGATGAAGTGGGAGGCGAGCGTAACAGACCAGCTCTCTGAATGAAGAGATTGATGAAGGATTATTAAGCGGCTAAGGCCGGGCCTTTTAGTGTGGCGAAGCCTGCCGTCTGGTCTTGATACCCATTACGCTCCATTTGATTCTTGTAAGTATTGAGATGGTGCGGGATCTTTGGTTCCATCAGTTTCCACTTGTGGCGACCTGAATTTCTTCGGGAGCGGATAACGTAACGCCGGCGGTGAAGGGGTGATTCGGTTTGTTGCCAAGGTATCCATAGTGTCGGTAGCGTCCGCTACCACCTCCTTCACGCGTGAGGCTCTGTTGAACTCCTGAACCTCTGCTCGTGGCGCTCTCCTGGCTCACGGGTGAGGTGATGTAGTCTTAGTTCGCCACACTTTAGAGTATTGCTTCGTTTCCTCACTCCATGAGGCCGATTGGGGTCCATGCCCTGGATCGGTTGGACTGCCTTGTTCGGCCTTACTCGGGAATGTCGCGACTCGAGTTGCTCCTCGCGGGGAGGAATGTCATAGCCTTCTTTGGGTGCAGCCGTATCTCGAAGTGGATCTTGCGATCGATGCGGTAGGTTGTTCTAACTCTTCTATCGGCGTTGGTTGGCGAGGCGAGGTGCTTCCCGCCGTTCGTGCGCTTGCATTGCTTCTCTTGTCCCGGGGCCTACGGTCCGCATCGCACGGTGGATCACGCATCGGCGGTGGATTGATGTTGCTCGCACGCGTATTAGAGTTGATACCATCGATGGCGAGGAAATCGGTATATTTATGCGAGCTGGCCGTTCCCCGCGAGCGGCGCGGTGATGATGCTTTTCAAGCGGGCCGGGTTGGAGCGATGTATTAAGAAGTCGTGGGCTGAACTGGGTCGTTTGTGGTAGGATGCGGCGTGCGGATCATCAGGTTGAAGTAGGGTCGTGTGGAGGGTCTCAGTTGATTTGCAGGCTCCGGACGTAGCACTCCTCTGCGGGGAACAAAGAAAAAGGGGTCGGGAGGGCCGCTCAGTGCTTAAGTCAGTTTAACTGCGAGAGAAAGAGGCTAACTAGAAACGAATGTGTTGATGTAACTTTCACCGATGGGGTGGACTCGTATTTATAGTAGATATTCTACCAGTTGGATGGTGATTAGGATTCGTATCCCATTGGATGGGATATTTCTTATTTCTGTCGATATCTTATTTAATTTTTATGATATAGAAAAACTGTTTTATTTGAGATAATCCTCGCTTCCCTTATTGGAAGTGGCGCGATGATACGGTATTATTTTCCGCTTCGCGTGGTAAGATTTGAGTCAATGAGAGATAATATATAGTTAGGGTTATTCTATTCTCTGTACCTGTAGAGTCTTCCCACCCATAATTGCTCACAGGCGATTGGTTCGCGGATCATAGAATTCTTAAAACTATCCTCCCCAGCGAATTTGGGCCCTCAACCTGGGCCACCGTCAAGCAATCTGAATACTCAAGCGGGCATGCCCAATGAATGAGACATACCGTCTTTCTCTTGGGCCTAGTGAGTGGGCTGTATTTCCTATTTTTCATTTATCAATCACATACACTTAAGGCAGGGGCTAGAAAGCCTAGAGTTTAGGTGATATAATTCTGACTTATTCCAAATAAGGTGAAAAAAATATAATAATTTTTAAGCATTCTAAACTACCCTTTGTATTTGAATCTTCTTCTCGAGCTCATCCTTCTTGGCCCCGACCACCCTTTCCACTTCCATCCCTTGCTTCAACAACAAAAATGTAGGCATTGCTTGTGCGCGAACTCCTCGCGCCACATCCTATCGTCACAAAGAAATGAATCAAAATTCAGAATCCAAACACATCATCATCGTTCATTGCCAAGAAATGCAAAGATACAGAAGTGGAGTTTGTAAAGACATACAGACAACTCATCAACATCGAGCTTGACGAAGCCGATGTCAGTGTACTTTGAAGCCATTGTCTTGATAATAGGCTCCATGAATTTGCAAGGCCCACACCAGGACGCAGTGTAATCAATCACCATCTTCACCCCCACCCATCATCAATTCACACATCAAACCCCCAAATTATGAAGAAAAAACGCATGAAATTAGGTTTAGGAACTTACGGGGATTACCAATTGGTTGGATTGTTAGAATTCATTAAAGTGGAGCAACCATCTTATAAGTGAAATACTTTGACTCAAGATGCCTCTAATTCTGATGCAAACGCTTCTCCTCTCGCCACACTCGAGAAAATAGATCTCATTTCCTCCGTTGCCTTCGCTTCTTCCCCCGCACCCTCTCTCTCCTTATTCCTTAGCATTCAAATACCGCGGCTTTAGTTTTTTTTAATTATTTTTATGGCAGCGGTCAAACATGTGGCATGTCTATTGGTCTCTCTATGGTAGCGGCTTAACAATGTTATGTCCTAATGACCCTGTTATGTAGCAACAGTTTCCATTAATTCCCCAGTTAAAAGGTTGATGAAAACTTCATTTCACCACGTAAATTCAATAAACGCGACCATATATATATTTAGTCATAATTTTTAATGACCACTGCTACAATTATCTTGCTATAGATTATTTTTCTTGTAGTGAAAGAAAATAGAGAGGAAAAATAGAAGGAAAGAAAATTTGATTGAAAATAAAAATATAGGTTTAAACATAATAGATTAATTATATATGTTTATAAGGATTATGAAATTTAAAAATATGTAAAATTTTGAGGAATTTTGATTATGTTTGAATTTTTTTATATATTTTTCATGGTGAAAATAAATATGAGAAAATAATTTTCCTTAATATTTTTTTCATTTTCTTAATATTTTTTAGGTTCTAAACATAACATTAAGGAATCTATAAACTTGGAAACATGTACCACTTTTAAGGGACGTTGTTATGATCTAGAGTTGGCCATTTTCTCCCATGAAAGCCGGATGAGATCAACCAATACATCCATGACTTCTTTATGAAGTTTGATTTCCTGTTCATCTCAATATTTGTCCACATTCCATGTGTAATAATAAGTGGGTGCCATGTTTGATTATGTGGAAATCATTTGGGTCATTTGCTTTAGAAATATTTCGTTAAAAGATATAAAATACCCTTAAAATTATGAATCTAACCACTCCCCTAGTTTTTCTTAAAGAATGACCTAATTCAAACAAAAACACAATTTTCTATTTCATGTATTTACATTATCCTTAAAGTGGTATTTTGTAAAAAGTAATATGAACATTTTTGTTAAAATCAGATCAAAAATTGATAAAGGATCAGAATTCAAAATTTAGGTATTCAAAAGGTCATTTAATCAAATAACCCTTTGCTTTACTTTCATTACGGTCATTTCCTTTTGCCTCTTTTTATTATTCCATTACACAAAGATGTCCAAGAAGGAAAAGCCAGAGATGAAATCAACAAAAAAGTTCTGATTTCTTTCCGTATTTTTTTTTCACTTAATCGTTGTTCTCCTGTGAGGTATTTTGTTTTATAAACTAGTTGGAAGACCTCTTCTACATATCAATAAATAAGCTCACCTTTTTTCTCTTTCTTTTGGTCTAAACTTGACCAAGAAGATTATTTGGATTTTACACAAACCACATTTTTAGCACAACGGTTCAAGGTGAAAACAGGCTTCTAAATGACAAACAAAACAACTTCAAGAAATGGTCTGGAAGACTGAAAATAGAAGTTTATGATGCAAAAATTTAGTGAGGAATACAATTTTCCTTTATTGTTGCCCAAACAAAGTCCGAGGAATGATCCTCAACCCTTTTCTTGAGCTCGACACACAGACAGATAATCACCACAAGAATGATCAGAGGCAGTCGCCACAGCAGAGACTGATTTGGCGCAGCTTAACAGCTTCAGGCCTCGGCGGCACTTTTCAGCATTGAAGTGAACACATCCAGGAGGCCGGTTATGCCAGCAGTTATCTTCTGACCAACTTTTACAGGACCAACGCCTGAGGTGGAGTGCCTAAGTAACAAAGATGGTCGGCTTCAACCCCTGTTAACAGGCATTTCTTTATGCTTCATTTGTATTTATCTCATAAAGAGGGTAAGGCTGAATTGTCATGGGGGTTTTGAATGATTAAAATTAATCATATCAATGTTCATGTTAGATCATTCATTAATAAACTGTAATAAATTCTATTATGGTGAATCACTGATTCCTATAGACGAACTTTCTCCTATGACAGCCATCTGTTGAATAACAAATAAAATTGATTCAGGCATACATATCAACATAAAAAGGTGATCTTGATACAACTTACAAGGCTATCAAGAAGAACACCATCCCACCTAGACCTGCAGAGCAGTCCTTTAAGAGTACCTAAAGGCTACACTTACTTGGCATTGGACTCAAGCCGAGGTTGCCTAGGTTACAACACAAACCTGAATTTTTCTAATATAAACCAAATCCGATTGCAAATTTTCAACATTACATCTCATATAATACAACAACTTTTGAATTCTAGGCAACGATATATAATGTTGTAATCCTAACTTTAGAAGAACAATTGTAGAACTTTGAAATTTCAAATCACAGTATTTAACATGTGATATGTCAATGACCATGCATTTTTTCAAATTTTTTCCTTTTTCAGAACAGATGATCATAAATTCCAATATAAACACCATAAAGCACAACTTTGGCACACAGAAAGAACACAAAATTTACTAAAAGAGGCTAATATGTTTGCTAATTTGATGCTACATGTCAAGTAGGCAAGATATGTATTTTTATATTAGTGTTTAAGAGTCAATATATCAACAACAGGAGCAAGAGAAATAATAAAGCAATACCTGTAAGTATGACATCTCCTTCAAGAAGTGTCATCATAGAACTTATGTGGCTTATGAGAAATGGAATCTTAAAAATCGTATCTTTTGTTGAGCCTTTCTGCCTTGTTTCTCCATCTACCTATAGTAAGACAAAATCCTTTCAACCTCAGTATGTTTAAAATCACGAACCAAAAAGATCTATTAGTATCTATACAGCACTGAAGGAAAATTGAAGGAATCAAAGTATATATGAAAAGTTTGGGACACTTTATTAAGAGTTCCAAGTTTGGCTCAAGGGTCTGGCTGTGATGTGGGCAGCTTCAAAAATATATATATAAATAAATAAAATCGGTATATCAAATTGTAAAAAAAATATTTATGACTATAGCCACAAATAATACATGCTCAGAGAAAAATCAAATAAGCAGTGAAAGCCCTGTTATTATTTCCTCACATGCAATCTTGGCAAGAAAAAAAATGGTAAGCCAGGACATACTGCCTAATCTAGCGATGTAGGAGTGTCAGATGCATGCATATGTGTGGTGCAAGCGCTTATGTTTTCTTGCTCTTTGCATATCATCCATAAAAAAGTATGTATGTATGTGATAACAGGAAGTTAAGACTTCAGAGAAAAGTAGATGGAAAGAGATTAACGACTTCGATAGGAAGAAGAGTTAGCTCCCAAGCAACTTCAACTGGCTTAATTAAGCTACTACTCTTCAAATGCATTCAGGAATACAAAAAAAAATGGAAACCAAAAAGGGGGAAAAAACAGAGCCTTCTATTGTCATAAAACTATAAACAAGGTGAAGCATAGTCAATAGAATGGTTTCTCTTTCCCCCAAGAATTGGCCCCTGTTGTGTTTCAACTACCTAAAACAAACAAGTAATAAATGAGATATAAGGACTCCATCAACCCACTCCCCAGATGTCACTCATTCGGTGTTTGTGATGGCCATTTAACTTCTAGCAGGTAACCTTCAGAGTCCAAGATTTTCGTCAGTATCTAATCTTGAAACTTAGTTTTGAACCTGCTTCGCCAGGAGAAGACGTAAAAAAATGACCGAAACAATTCTTACAACCAGAACTGATTGGCGTGGAATGCTGTCTGTCCCTTAGATAGAGTCCATGGCAAACCTGCAGCCTGGCAGAAAGCACAAAAATGGAATCAGCACCAACTTGAAGAGCATAACATAAAATAAAACAATGCAAAACAGAACAAAAAAACGAATATAATATCCTTCCTACTGAACTTGTATTAAAGTTCAAGAACAAAAGCTATATACCTTGAAGCTTGGATTTCTCTTGCAGTCATATCAGTGCAACTGCATGACACAAACACAAAAGAAATTGATAATTATGAATGTCATGCACCATGGCTTGGAAGAAAAACACCAATATGTGGGAAAAAAATGATAACATTAAAGAAATCATACTATAATCAGCTCTAATAGTGGGTAATTTAATTGTAAGGATCAGCCCAACCCCAAATTCCACTGCCAAACTAATAGAGGATATTTAAGCCATCACAGATCCATGTAGTCTACACTAATCCCCAACAACCACTTCATGCTATATGTTATAGTTGAAATTTAAATCACAGTGCACAATGCCCATTTAAATGCGATTCCCACCAATCAATACACAGAAATTTTAACACAATACTGTCAAAGGTTTCTACAAAAACCTTTAAAAAAATGCATAGGTTGAGTAATCAAGCATCTTATACCGAGTTTGTTTGAGCAAATTCATTGCCATGGACGATGATGCTATCATTGAATCTGTCAAATTACTTTGCGCTCAGTTGCACCTGATTGGAGATGAAGCCTCAGTAACACATGCACAATTTGATGGTTCTATATATCATTTTTTTTTTTCTTTTTTGATGAGTAAAAGCATATATATTCAACAAAAGAGCACCCAAAGGGGCCTATAGGTATACTGTGGTATACAAGAGGGTCCACCAAGGACAAAGAGAGAAAAGATGGCAAAACAAACCCACCAGCCCACAAAAGACTATACAAACCAGCCCTCCAACTACAGCACATCCCAACTAGTCAAAAAAATCAACCAAGGATCTAGGCCTTTCTACCATGTATACATTTGACCAAGACCATAGATTACAAATAAAGGAGGTTTTCATCCTTTGAGCTGAGAAGTCTTTGTTTTCAAAAGCAATATAGTTCCTTTCATGCCAAATAGTCTAGAAAATGCAGAGAAGGGCTGCCATCCAAGCTTTTTACCACTTCTTCTCCACAAAAGAGCCTCCCCAAGATATGATGGTCTCTCTAATGGACAATGGGAATACCCATTTTACACCAACATTAGCTAAGAGGAGTTCCTAGATCACTCTGGTCTGTGAGCAATGGACTAACAAATGATCAACTGTCTCCTCCTCTTTCTCATAGAGAAAGCATATGTTTGCTAAGGTCCTTCCCTTCTTCTTTAAGTTGTCAAGGGTTAAAACTTTGCCCCACGACAAAAAACCCACTCATAGAACCCAGAATTCCAAATTAACTTATAAGGGAACACAACATTTTTAGATCAATCCATAGCCTTGAAGAGAAGCTTCACCAAAAAATTTCCATTTTTTGTCTCCTTGAAAACATCAAGTCTTCTTGATTCTTAATAATTTGCTTTCCTTGAATGGTATTGAGAAGAGAAAGGATCTCATCAAATTCCCAATCATTGAAAGATCTAATAAAGCGAGGGATCCATCCTCATTTCTCCCTAGAAGAGTCCCCCACAGTCCAGCCACCAACGCCTCCTTGTTGTCAGCCAAAGAATACGGAGAGGGGAAAGAAACACAAAGAGCCTCCTCTCCTTATCGAACATCCTTCTAGAAGCGCAGCTTTCTACCATTCCCTAAAGAGAAAACGGCATGGGGAAAGATTGTATCCCATTCCTTCTAATCTCCTTTCAAACTCTTGTCCCAAAAGCACCTCTAAAAGTACAAGAGACCCAACCTCCTCGTTCCTCCCCAAATTTCCAATGAATGACATTCCTCCATAGGGCATTCTTTTTCGTTTCTGGCGCTAAATCCACTGCAAGGTCCCTATTAGGGGTGAAGGTCTCTAACCCCCAAACCTCCATTCCTTTTATTTGCACAAACCGTGGACCATTTAACCAAGTGAGGCTTTTTATCCATAATACCTCCGCCCCACATAAAGTCTCTCTGAATATGTTCTAACCTTAGTCTAACCCTTCTAAGGAGACGAAAAAGAGACATGAAGTATAGTGGTAAGCATGACAAGGTGCTTTAAATGAGGGTTAACCTTCCTCCTTTGGAGATGTACTATCTCTTCCACAAAGTTAGCCTCTTTGTGAACCATTCCTCGATCCCATCCCACATAGCTACGAATTATGAGGGGCACCCAAGGGGAGTCCCAAATAAGAGGATGGAAGGGCCCCTAACTTACAACCCAGTTCCAAAGCTAAAACATCTAAATCTATAATCCTCCCCACTGGAATAATCTCACTTTTATTCAAGTTGATCCTTAACCCTGAGATAGCTTCAAACCACATCAATAGCCAACTTAAGTGCATCATTTGATCTTGATTTTCCCCACAAAAGATAACGGTATCATCCACATATAACAGATGAGATAACCATCCCCTCCCCATTTCTACCACAAATGCTACAACCTGAAAGAAAGCCCCCTTCAACTACTCTATCAATGAGATAGCTCAAAGCCTCCATCTTGATCACAAAAAGGTACGAGGATAGAGGATCTCCCTGTCTCAAACCCCTAGAGCTCCAGAAGAAACCAGATGGAGTACCATTAACCAACACTGAAAAGATACTGTAGAAATACACCATCTTATCCAAATTAACCATTTTCTACCAAAGCCCATTTTTTCCATGACTTGAAGGAAGAAATCCCAGTTCAGATGGTCATAAGCTTTTTCTATATCTAATTTGCAAAGGAGCCCTTTCTCCTTTCTTCTTATCAAGGAATCATTGGCCTCATTTGCAATTAAGGCCGCATCCAAGATCTGTCATCCCTCCACAAACGCATTTTGGGAAGTTGACACAACCTAACCCACCACCTTTTTCAGCCTATTTGCAAGAACCTTTGCCAAATTTTTGTATAAGCCCCCCATAAGACTGATTGGCCTAAAGTCCTTTATATCCACTGCATTCTCATTTTTGGGAACCAACACTAGAAAAGTGGAGTTAAGGTTTAACAAACATATTCTCATGAAATTCCCTTGAAACCCCATAATTTCCCTCCCTTCACAAAAATCCCAACCTAATCTGCTTAAAGCCAAGTGGAAAAACCATCCAGGCTTGGTGCTTTGTCCCCATTCAAGTCTAATAACGCTGTAAAAACCTCTTCCATAGTGAAAGGGTCTTCCAGTTTGGCAACCACATCTCTTCAAATTTCCTTAAAGCTCGAGCCCGATATACTCGAGCCCTAACCACCAGGGTCCGAAGGGAAGCCCTTATAGGCACCTGCCACCTCCCTCCTAATGGTTGCTTCCTCTTCAAACCAAATTCCATTGATTTTGATTTCCTTAATAAAGTTTCTTCTCCTATGAGTGTTAGCCATTTTATGAAGAAAAAACATGTATTTCTATCTCCCTCCTTTAGCCAAAGTTCTTTGGACTTCTGCCTCCATAACACTTCCTCTAGAAGAGACCAGTATTTGTAGTCCTCCTTAGCCAGGTTTCTCTCCTCTGTTTTCTCTAAAGTTAACAAGTTGTTCTTCTCTTTAACATCCCAGTGATTGATTCTGCTCAAAGCATCGCTTTTTTTTACCTTAACTTTGCCAAAAACATCCTTGTTCCAGATCTTTAGGATTCCCTTAAGAGCTTTTAGCTTTTCAGCCAAAACAAAACTGAAGGAACCTTTGAAGTTTAGGTTCTGCCACTAGAGTCTCATAATATCCTCGAAGCCCTCTGTGTTTAGCCACATATTTTCAAAATGAAAAGGTATAGGGCCCATCCTAATACCCCCTACCCCCATCTAGCATGATTGGACAGTGATCTGAGATTAGCCTAGGCAATGTGGATTGAATAACATAGCTGAAGTGGCTTTCCCAGTCATTTGATACTAAAACACAGTCAATTCTGGACATTGAACAATTCTTGCTACCTCCCTTCCAGGTAAAAGGGTCTGCAGGGGAATATCTCTGAGCTCCAATTCTTCTATGACTTCTGAAAAGCGTCTCATAGATGAAGACAGTCTTCCCCCTTTCCTACATTCACAGGGGAAACGAACCACATTAAAATCCCCACCCACACACCAAGGAATATTCCGCAAACCTCTAACATAACCCAATTCCTCCCAAAAGGATTCCCTACTACTATCCACTACAGGGCCATAAACCCTAGTGAACATCTAGTGAAATCTGTCCACACAATTCTTAAACCAAGAGATCGAAAACAGTCCCAACTCTATATCTATTAGCTCTAAAACCCTTTTATCCCATAACACAAGAATTCCCCCTGCAACTCCTTCAACATCCATGACCCCAATCCAAGAAACTGGCCACTCCCAAGCTACAAACAATCCCAATATTCATAGTCTTAATTTTTGTCTCTTGAAGACGCACTAAATCCGCTTTTTGGGACCTAATGAGAGCTTTTATCACCTTTTTCTTATTCCGATCATTAGCACCCCTTACATTCCAAGAGAGAATCTTTATTTTCATTGGAGTTTTAAGAGCAATTCCCCTCTATCCCTGTTGGGACCCCTCCCATTGTTTAGCCCTTTGCAGTTAATTGAACATTCCAACTCTTTTAGTTCCCTTTCGCACCTGGTAGAAACCATCTGCCCCTTTAATCCCGATTGATTCCTTACAGAAGAAGACAATCTCCTCCTCATGTCCCTTAACCGAAAAGCCTAAAAATTCACTAAATTTAGAAAGACAACTTTCTTCCCAAGCTTCATTTCCTTTTCCAGAAACAGTCATTCGAAGCTCACTTTCAAACTCCTTTTTTGAATCTGGCATGATCTCTTTAGGATTTAAATCATACTCCTTGCCATCCATATCAACGATGCAAGGAGGGATGTGGGCTTCACCAACTTCTTCCTCCCAACCCCCCAAGGAAGGGGGAGAAGCCCTCTCGTACCTAGAATCTATCTCTGCATCTGGTTTCGTGACCGGTCTTGGTTTAGTAGAGGAAGAAAGCTCCTTCTCTTTGCAGCGCTTCCTAAGGGTTTTGCACAATCAAACCATGTCTCCGGAGCCCTATCTTCCAGAGAGCATCGATGAGGGGAAGGGGTTGTTGAAAAAAGCTCCACAGTTTCAATTAAAGGAGTGGATGTGGATCCTAAGCCTATTTCCTGATCCTTTCCATGAGGGGGATCAATGCTTTGGACCTCTAGTTCAAACCCCATAAGAGACCTCATTTCTATTAGTTCAAATAGAAGCCCTTCCTTAACAAACCCTTCACAATTTGGTTCCAAGCATTGGCCAATATCAGCTTTTAGAGACAATTGGTCTGACCTACTTCCTATCCCCATTTCAATAGCCTTCTTTACCTTTTTATCTCCCACATAAACAACCTTTTCAGCATAATTTGGCATCCTCATGTCCTTTATTGGAACGTTCCTTTCCAACTCCTGCACCCCTTGTCTCCCACCATTCCTCTCACTCTCTTCCGCGCTTAAGACCACATCTCTCTCAACCCTGGGATCAAAATTGCCTCCCTTTTTAGCAGACCTAAGCTTCTTTACTAGGCTAATACGGGGTGGGATCTCCCACCATAACTGAATGTCAAAACTTTTTGTTCCGTCTACCACCTCAATGGAGTTTGGCAAAACCCTTCCATCCACTTTGACCAACATTCTAGCCCAGGATAACTCAGTCATGAACCCCGTGCTTTCATCAACTGCAATAAAACCTCCAAACTCTCCCCTATCCTTTTCAATAATTTTTTACTCTATAGATGAACAGGCAACCCCACAACACTAACCCAGGCCTTACCTATTTGTTCAAAGTTTTTTTGTGCAACCAATGTCATGACCCCATCTTTCTAATTGGAGGTACTTTCCTTTGAATATTTTTTTTTACCTATTTTCAATACCCTCTCTGCCTCCTTAGGATTGTGGAACTCAAAAAGCAAAAGCCCTCCTCCCAATTGTACAACCTTAAACAACCCCTCCAGCTTCCACAAAAATTTTCCTCAAGTCCTTATAGTCTCCAAATCTAAAGAGGGATTAGAGCCACCTCTCCATCCACCCACCGAGCAATAATCCACTTCCCTACTTCATTCTCCTCCATCCTCAATCCGCATCTTTACCTCGTGGGAGATAGTTTCTGTTTTAAGAACTTCCACAAACGATTTGGATTCCTATATTTGAGCGCCTCAACTCCTTGGTCATCCCCCCTATAGAGGTTCTACTAGGTTTTTCCTTTTTCGGTTCCACCCCAAGATTACGGTTTCCGAAAGCAATCGCCACCCACCAAGTATACCCCTACCTTCTGGAACAATGCTAAAACTCTTCCGGCCAATATCCAGCATTGAGCAAAGAAGGAAAGTCCTGTACTTTCTACCCTCTTCCTCCCAAGCAATGTGACCATTCAGCCATCAAGCAGGCCGCCTCTCACACTCCTCTATCTGTCAGACATTTTAAACCTGAATTCTCGGGCTTGACCCTAGTAAAACCTTTGCTTTTGTACCGAACACACCCCTTCAACCCCTTTCCTACTTCTTCCACACAAATCTCAAAGGACTTTGCCTCTATGGCGAACCAAGCCTTCCCGCCCCTCATGATAGAAGAACTAGTAACAACAGAAAAGTAGGCTTCTTCCACAGAAAAGGACCACTATTCTATGTAAAACTCCACACCCAAATGGAATTCGGTCCTACAAACCTCAAAACACTCGTTGATGCCTCTGAATCACAAATAATCACTACAAAAGTCAAGAAACCTTAGGATCATATATTGGCAATCAGACACAAAAAGCTCCAAAAGCAACAGATCCGGGTACCAAACAGTGAAACCAAGTGTGTAGGAGGACCTGTAGGCAGCCGGTGACCTAGGTGGAGGAGGCACGTCGAAGGAGGAATCCCCACACACACTCACGCGCCGACGCGTGGGAAACAATGCATATTTCTAGATTGGTGCGTGTGGGACACGCGCGGCAGTTCCGGCCACCAGACTTGGTGTCGGCACTCTTCAACGGCCGACACACCTCCCTGTACCGGAGGTGTTATCCACACTCCCTCGACAATGGTAGATCTGAAACTCACTTCTCTCGACGGTGTTATGTTGCAGGAAGAAGATTTGATACTTCCAAGTAGTCTAAGAAAGGCCTAAGGGCACAGCCCTCCAAAACTCCTTTCTCCTCTTGCTCACATAATTTCAAGCTAAAACCAAGGTTCTCAATTTCAAATCAAATCAAATTAAAAAATATTCTATAGAAGAATTCCAATGGAATTGTGAGCGCCATAATCTTTAGACCCACTACTCAATGGGCCCAAGGCCCGCCTAGCCCGAGTTGTGAAACGGCCCAAACCCACTTACCGTATTAAAATCAAGGGGCACTACCAAGACGGGAGAATCCTAAAGCTCGAGTGTCTTCCCATAAACTAGCTCCAAGGCGGCCCGTCTAGGATTTCGAGTCCCCTAACCGGTCATCCTACCGCGTATGGGAAGTATGTTATGGATAAATACATGAAGACGGAAAATACACAAAAAAGATATTTATCAAGAGATTTCCAATTTCTAAATCCCTTATTTCTCAAAAGATTAATCCTTGATAGGGAAGAAGAGATTTTAACCCTAAAATTAAGAGGAGATTCGTGAACCATGCCCTATAAATTAGGAAGATCTCCCACGTGGTAAGGGGATTCCAACAGAAAAACTCTCTGCTTCTTGTTCTCCATCTTTTGCTTCACGACCATTTAAGAGCGCGGGTCGGCACAATCGCCACCGGATCACCTTTTGCAGTGTTCACGCGAAGTTGTTGATGCTCAAAGGTTCCAACGATCAAGGTAACAACAATTGGCACCGTCTGTGGGAACCGAACAGAAAGTCTCGTCTACAGGCCGCAAGGGCTTGGCTTCAACGATATACCCACAGCCTCCGTCACCCGGAGCTTTGCCACCTCTCCCACATCCGATCTGGCCCGAGCGCCGCACTTCAACCAAACCGATAATCCAATCGCCAAATGATCAATATCTCCATTGGCGTAAGGACTTGGAGAGGAAACAGGAGGAGCAAGCAAGACAGATGAAGGAGTTGCAAGGTCACGCCGAGTGCTTGCAACGGGAGAATGACCAGTTGCAATCCTAGATAGAAAAAAGTCGTGATCTTGGAAAAAGATGTACTAGATAACGGTCGAGTTGTGCATCCAATCACTCGCAATAGAGGGAAGGAGCCCATTATCCCTGATGATGTCGATACCCAGCAGATGATGAGTTGTCCTTGGGCAATTCCCCATCTTTGAGTCTCTCACCGGCAAAGAATGCTTGGGAGAGCACAAAGGCCAAATCGAGCAAGAGGCCTTCGCATCACCCTGCCTTCAGTCATGTTGTTAGTAACGCATCCCACAGGGCAAGGAAAGCATAACCAACCAGTTCAGGCCCCTGGGAACGCGTCGGTATTGCCTCGAAGGTACGGTGCCACCAATATTGCCCGTAGGCATGATGCCACCAATGCCGCTTGTACATCCTGCCTTTGGTACAGAGCCAACGTTCTATATGCCACCTGCCACCTTAATTCGAAGACCCGATGACATGCTCTCTCCGCCCCTATGACAATACATTCTTGACTATGAGCCACCTCGAGGGTTTGTCATACCAGCCTTTGCCATGTTCAACAGCTCGGCTGACCCTTATGATCATATGCTCCATTATAATCAGGAGATAATACTAAATGCCGACAACGACCAGCTGTTGTGCAAAGTATTCCCGGCTAGTTTGCAGGAGCCTGCGCTAACTTGGTTCCACAAGCTCCCGCGTAACTCAATAAACTCGTTCAATGAACTATGGGCTTACATTCAGATGCATTATCTTTGTTCTAAGGTAACAAAGAGGAACATCGCCTCCGCGCACTTCTCAAGCAGAGGGGAGTCTATTCGAGACTTCACAAGGAGGTTTGGGCAAGCCATCCAGCAGATAGAGTGATATAACATGGATGCAGTCCTCCAAAACTTTAGGAGAAGCTTTAGGTCATCTACTCCTTTCTTCTAGTCACTATCTTTAGACCCGCCAGCGACAATGGAAGAATTATACAGGTGGGTTGATAGGTACTCAATGCTGGAGGACAATATCCGTGTAGCAACCCAGACTATCATGATTACAAACCAGCCAAACGAGAAATAAGCCGCCTGAGAAGAAACCGTCCGAGTCCAAGAAATTGAAAGCAATCCCGTGATCAGTCATAGAAAAAGAGAGAGCTCCCGCAATTCACCCCTCTGAACGTCTCGTATGAGAGGCTATTACCCATCATTCGTAACTCGCTAGAGTTTAAATGGTTTGCACCAATCCAAACGGATCCCTCCCAAAGAAACAAATCCTTACGATGCGATTATCATAGAGTTCATGGGCATGAGACCGACAGGTGCCGAAGTCTAAAGTTCTTGGTGAAAAAGCTTATCAAAGCATGACACCTTAGGAGGTATATCAGATAAATTGACCATGGGGTGGAATCGTATAAGTCATGACGTAATTCAGGCCGATGCGACAATCCACGTGAATCCGCACTACCATAAACTATATACTGGGCGGCTCGTCTGACGACTAGTATTAGTCAAAGAGCCAAGAGAAGAAGCTCTTGAGAGCCGTACAATTAAGACTAAGGTAAATGCTATCCATGCGGAAGGCGGACATGAAAAAACCAAGCCAATAGATGGCCCCATATCCTTCCCTTCAACCCGAACAGGATTATTGTGCCCCACTATGACGCACTAGTACTCACCCTTTGTATCAACAGTTTTGATATACATCAAGGTACCTGGGTAGATCCTACCAAGGCAAAATAGAAATCCTGTTACAAATCACCACCCTCTCGCGGCATGAAGCTTTCCTTAGGTGTGTTGAACTCAGCCGAGCGAATCCTCTCTGGTTTTAATGGTGCAATTACCATAACACTAGGAGATGTCATGCTCCTTGTAAAAGTCGGGTCAATCACTCAGCGAGTTTTGTTCTCAATTGTCGAAGACTTGGGGCCTTGCAACGCCATAATGGGGTGGGCCTCACTGTATTCGATGAAAGCTATCACTTCGACCTACCACCAAATGGTCAGCTATTTGACTAACGTTGGGCAAGTTGACCTTTTAAGCATTCAGCTGGCCACACGGTAATGTTATCAACTATCTATATGGGAACAAGGAGGGGAGAAAAGCTCTAAAAGTCCTCCCCTCGAAGATCAAACCCCCGCGTAGCAATCATAGTTCGCCACCCAAATCAAGCGGAAGAGAAGGGTCCGCTAGCTATGGATCCCCTGGAAAAAGTAACGTTGGACGAGCCTGGAAGTTCACGTACGCCGCCTTCATATCCAATGAAGAAAAGTGGAAACGCTACGACTGCATCAAGCAATAATATGTATGTATTCACCTAGAGCCACTCTAATATGGTTGAAATTAATCCAACGATGGCCTCTCACAAACTGAATATTATTCTCGCAGCCAGACCAGTAAGACAAAAAGTGAGGCGTTTCCACCCCGCCCACCATCAGATTATTCAGACGGAAGTAGACAACTTCTCATCGAGAGCAAGTCGAGAAGTGAAGTACCCCCGAGTGGCTAATAACGTGGTGAGGCTCCAAAGAAAGGCAGTAAGTGACGAGTATGTGTTGATTACACTGACCTCAACAAAGCCTGCCCAAAAGATAGCTTCCCCTTGTCGCACATAGATCAAATCGTTGATGCCGCAGCTGGGCACGGGACACTGTCATTTCTGGACGCTTTCTCTAGATATCATCAGATTCTCATGCATCCGCCTGACGCAAAGAAAACGACCTTCATTACACCACACAGGTTATATTGCTACAATGTGATGCGTTTTGGCTTGAAGAATGCTCAAGCAACTTACCAAAATTGGTAACTAAGATATTCCGACCGCTATTGGGCAACACCATGGAAGCCTATATCGACGACCTGCTTGTAAAATCCTAAGAACGCTTCGACCACACCAAGCATCTACAAGAAGCCTTTGAACTATTGCGAATGTACGACATGAAACTCAACCCTTTGAAATGTGCGTTCGAAGTCAGTTAGGGCAAGTTTTTAGGTTTTATGGTGACCTAGATCCTATTCAACTCAAAGCTATAATGGACTTGGCGTCCTACCTCCGCAAAAGGAGTACGAAGAATCGACCGGGACTACCGCGCCTCTCGTCGTTCATATCCGGGGCCATTGCATCGATTAAAAACCGTTTTTTATCACTCTAAGGGGAGCCAAAAGGGCCAGATTGAATAAGGAATGCGACTAAGCTTTCATGGCAATCAAACAATATTCTGGCTAGCCCAAGGGCAGGCGATACACTCTATCTTTACCTAGCTATGTCAGAAGGCTCAATAAGTGCAGCTTTGTTCAAAGAAGATGAAAATCGAAAGCAAAGACCAATATTCTTCATAAGCAAATCTCTATCTGAAGCAAAAACCCGATATACCCATCTCAAACAAGCAGCACTGGCCCTCTGTGTGGCAGCTAAGAAGTTTCGCCCCCACTTCCAAGCACACCCTCTCATCATGCTGACCAATCTCCCTTGCGAAGCACTATACACAAGCCTGACCTATCAGGAAGGATGCTAAGCGTGGCGATCAATTCATGACCCAGATTCAATATAAGCCGACTTCGGCATTGAAGGTGACACGCGCACTTTTTAGCAGAAGTTCCCCAACAGGATGCTAACTCGGATAGCGTTGGCTGGTGGATCCTTAATGTAGAAGGCGCATCTAGTCAAACAGGAGCTAGAGTCGGGTTGCAACTTAAAGCCCCAACTGGGGTAAGGATAGAACAAGTCATACGGCTAGACTTCCCCGCGTCTAATAACGAGATTAAATATGAAGTAATCTAACTGAATCACCGTAGCTTATATCTTCTAAAATCATCATACGAAATGATTTCTAACCGGTAGTAAAAGGCGAAACTGAGAATACGAAATACGAGACCAGCGCATGATCAAATATGTATGTCTGGTTAAGCTACGACTAGAGAGTTTTGCGGCTTGGAAGCTTGAGCATATCCTAAGGAATTCGAATGAAAAGGCAAAATGCATTGGCAATAGTAGCTGCATCCCTCCCAATAAAAGAAATGGTATTCCTCCCTATCTATCTCCAGCCAACATCATCAATTACTACCAACCGTAAAACGAACATGAAGCTCGTTTCTTCTCGATGACCTAAGGCACGCTATTTGAGCTCGGGAGCATTGCCAGATAATAGAGTTGAAGCCCACAAGATTCAGGTCCAGGCGGCTAAATTTTCCATTGTGCATGGGCAATTATATAAACGATCTCTAGACAAGCCGTATCTTAAGTGTCTCACTACCAATATATGATATATTAAGGTAACTCCATGAAGAAATATGCAAACCATCTAGTGTTAGAATCCTGGGCTCAATAGTGGCCCATATGCAAGGTTATTATTAGGGCCAACCATGAGAGCATGCACGACCTACATCGAAGGCACTGCTGGTTTAACGATAAGCCCCCGTCTCAAGGGTGCCGGCTCAAGATCTAACCACCATCACAAGTCCCTGGCCCTTCGCTCAATGGAGGATTGATATAGTAGGATCGATGCCTACCGCCCCAAATGTAAGAAGTTATTGTCAGGGTTGCCACCGACTATTTTTAAGAAATGGATAGAAGTCAGTTTCTCTCACCTTCATCAAAGATAAAGAAACCATCCAATTTGTTTGGAAAAATATAGTTTGTCGATTAGAAATACCTTAGTCAATTGTAACTGACAATGGGCCACAGTTTGATAGCAAAGTATACAGAAATTTTTGTAATGAGTTGAAAATCAAAAACTTGTATTCAACCCCACGATACCCACAAAGCAATGGTCATGCAGAAACATCTAACAAAACCCTCTTGACGGCTTTGAAAAAGCGACTACATTTGACTAAAGGAAAATGGGTGGACAAGCTACCAGGAGTTCTTTAGGCCTATAGAACAACCAGTCGGAAGCCAACTGGAGTATCCCCGTTCGCCCTCACCCATGGGATGGAGGCCATAATTCCTACAGAAATGGGGGTGTCCACGCTTCAAACGGAAATCCCTTAGAAAGCTAATATTGAAGCCATCGCCAAAGACTTAGATATGGCAAACGAACTTCGTGAAGCTACGGCAGTACATATAGCCTCATACCAGCAAAGAATAACAAACCAATACAACAAGCGTGTAAGGCAACGTGCATTCCGAGCCGGAGACCTAGTCTTGAGAAGGGTCTTCAAAAACACAGCTGACCAAACAACCGACAAATTCCAACCGAATTGGGAAAGGCCATACATGATAATAAAAGTGGGGGCAACTAGATCGTACGCATTAGCTAGACAAGACGTCAATGCCCAGGATGTGGAATGCTATGCATCTTAAGAAGTATTATCAATAAAATTTTCTTTAAAGGTGTTGCTATCAATAAAATTTCCTTTACAATATTTTCTTTCAATTCTTGGAATAGCCCCTATATCAAAGACCAAAGGTGACTCTTAGCCTGCTGGCACATATGAAAGACCAGAAGTGGCTCCCAGCCTGCTAGCACATATCAAAGACCAAAAGTAGCTCTTAGCTTACTAATACATATCAAATACTTTAAGTGATTCTTAGCCTACTGGCACATTTCAAAGACCAAAGGTGGCTCCTAGCCTGCTGGCATATATCAAAGACTAGAAGTGGCTCTTATCCTGCTGGCACATTTCAAAGACCAGAGGTGGCTCCTACCCTATTGGCACATTCCAAAGACTAGAGGTGGCTCTTAGCCTACTGGCACATTTCAAAGACTAGAAGTGGCTCTTAGCCTGCTGATACAAGCCAAAGCCCAACAATGGCACTTTACTAGCCCGTGTGCAATCTATACCGGCTCCTAGTTTATAACAATACTATCCTTTGAGCAACTATCCTAGTCAAAAGCAACCATCCTAGTCTAAACTCATAGTGGAAAGTTGTAAAGTAAAAGATATCAAATGTGGAAGCAAATTAAGTATCAAATTCCATTGAATTTCCAAAATACGCCAATGGCGTTAGTAGTTCCATAGAAGCATATACCCTGGCGGCCATGGCAAATAGTTTGTCCAAGAGCTTCTACGGTTCCGTCGGCGATCGGTTCCACTCCACTCCGCTTAACATATAAGCCCACACACCACCTATCAAGTACCTCTTGCCTTGCGGGCTTTCGAAGTTACGGTATAAGATCTTCTAGCCAGAGTCGCGCACCAATGGTCAGCTCCCTACGTAGGAGCTCTACATAACTTGACAAAGATTGGGAGGTCCTCCGGGACCGAGCCCCCATCTCCAAAGAATGAACAAGCCTCCCTAGAAGCATCTTAGGCAACACCCTCCAAAGCCGGCAAGGCATCATAGGCTTGCTCGAGAGTCCACAAAGAATTACCGGGCTCGAACTCTTCCTAACCTCTCTCATCTGCACTGCACTCACTGGGCGCCTATCCGCCCCGGTACTCGTAGCCTGGGGTAGTCTCCTCGGGAAGGCCGCACCGCTGCGCATTAGCGCAAAGAAATCCAAGAGCAAGACTAGACATGTCGACCCCGCCGCCACTAGGAATCTAGGAAACCAGCGACACCCCCGAATCTTTCAGAGGGAGACTCGACCACCCAATTCACAAAGCCTTCTAAACCAGCACCGGCAACCTTTGCCTGTCCAACCTTCTTCCCCTTCTTTCTCTTCTTCTTCTTCACCACCTGGGGGCAGGTTGTGGATCTTGTTCGGCCAAAGGTGATTGGTCGAGTCGGACAAAGGTAGCCAATGTCTCTCAAGCAATCTCAACTTGAGGCTCTTGAGCGAACCCCGCCTCAAAAGAGCTACCCGGGATTGACTTTAGGAGGTCAGCAAGAATAAAGCATTCACCCTTGACAAGCTCCTTTAGCAACGGACGAGGGAGGACAAGGACAATGTAAAGAAAAGAACTAGCGCCTAACTCCTGCAAATTTTTTACAAACAAAAGGAGCTCGCGGATCGCGCTCCTCCCTGATCTCAAGCAACCGCTCGATGCGATCCAAACTCGGCCTTCTCCACTCCAGCCGAACCAACCGGCCTCCCGGTGTCCGCTCTACAAAATTTCATAAAAGAAGGGCATGTCAAAGCATAGACGGCCTAGGAGAGTACAAGCTCCACCAAGATGAAACAAACCTGAAAAGGAGAGAGACTAGTTCATATCCAATGGAAGCCCTGGGAAGCCTGGCATCTCATACCATGGATCTTTAACCAAAACAACCCCTTTCGCTTCAGTCTTAGGGAAGTCCAAGAGCCCAGTTGCAAATTGCAATCAGGGGCTGTGAGCCGACATAGATAGGCGGCACAATCCCAAGCTTCAAAGTGTAAACAAAACAAATCTCTACCAGCAAAATATCCAATTAGTAGAGAAAGTTTAGCACACTGCAACCTATCATAATCCGAAAGACGTTCGATATATAAGCTTGTAGTGAGGCACTAGCAGTCGCGTAAACCGCCTACCCAAAGATAGGACGAGAGGAAGCGAAGTCCAGCCAAAGAACCGCTTCCTCGGTGAAGTAGATAGCATTATCCGCCCCTCCTATGTTTGGGATTAAAGAAGCAGTCGCCCGACACCTACCCGATGACTCCACAAGAACTCGATCGCTGATCTCAACTCCTCTACAAACATAGCAGCAACTAGGCTGCTTACAGTGGGCGTTTCCCAAAGGGTCCCCCTCTTACGCCCAACCTGACTGGTAGAAGCCTCTTCGTGACTCCTCGTCATTCTACAGGCAAGCAAACAGAAAAAGGGGATCAGATTGAGGCCCATTAAGCAATAAAGGCAACAAAATCCTCGAAAGACATAAGAAATCCCCCTCTTTAGGTTTAACAACCCAAACTAGGAACCTTCGCGAAACCTAATGGGATGTCTCTAAACCTAGGAATACCCCACACACAGCCTGGAGCATCATCACCAACACCCCACCGACAAATGATATCCGCACCCTCATAAAGAAACAAAAACTTTCTAACCCAAAACCACTCAACAAATAGAGCCACAAAAAAAAACAAAAAACAAAGAAGGTGATACAAACAAAAAATGAAAAAACTCACCAGAAAAGTAAAAGTTGTCGAGGGATCTCCGATGATTCCTGTGAAAGAAAGGTTTGCCAGAGCACAGGGGAAAAGAAATTGCAATAGGCAAGAAGTTTTGTGAAATCGTAAAAGAGGCAGCACTCAGAGCCTAACCTTTATATATAGGGGCAAAACCCCAACAAACGCATTAAATGTGTCGTCAAGATAGCATGCGCCAGACATATAGGGAAACGTGCACTTCCCACGCGCTTTGTATCCAAACGCACTTCACCTTCCGATACGCATCAATTCTCCCAATCCTTTCAACTCTCAACACCCAAAGTAGAAAAGCATGGTATTTTCCCCCGATTGAAAAAGCACGAAATTCCAGCCATGGAAAAATGGGGTATTGTGAGAGCCATAATCTTTAGACCCATTACTCAATGGACCCGCCTAGCCCACGTTGTGAAACGGCCTAAGCCCACTTAACGTATTAAAACTAGGAAGCACTACCTAGATGGGAGAATCCTAAAACCCGGATGTCTTCCCATAAACTAGCTCCAAGGCGACCCGTCTAGGATTTCAAGTCCCCCAGCCGGCAATCCTACCGCATATGGGAAATTTGTTATGGATAAATACATGAAGACGAAAAATACACAAAAGAGATATTTATCAACGGATTTCCCAGTTATTAAATTCCTTATTTCTCGAAATATTAATTTATCCTAAAAATTAAGAGGTTTTATCCCTAAAATTAAGAGGAGATTCGTGAACCATGCCCTATAAATTGGGAAGATCTCCCACATGGTAAGGGGATTCTAACTCGGAGAACTCTCTACTTTTTCTTCTCCATCTTTTGTTGATTTAATCATCGGAGAGCATGACTGACACACCGCCGCCAGATCACCTTTTTTACAAGTTCACATTGCTTTGCGGATGGTAAGAGGTTCCGAAGATCAAGATAACAACAGGAATAAGATAAATAAATCTAGCTTTTGGCATTCAAAAATAAATAAAAAAAAACGCCTTTGCAAAATATATCGGCCAATCACAACCGAATCAAAGTGAAGATCATGATATGGGCGTACCTCCAACATAATCCATGGCAGCAGCCTCAGGAACGTCACGAGCTTTCCGCCCAATCACAACCGCCAATTCCACTTCAGGATGAAGTGATTCCAGTGAATGTGGAACCTCGATCGTGCCTCCATTTTCCAAGTAGGACGAGGTCGGCTTGAGGAACAACACGGGCTCCTGTAAGCAACCGTAGATCTCAATTCTTAAATTGAAAAAAAAAAAATGGATTGAGAATGCATCCATGAGAAAACATTTGTTGTATGGTTGGTGGGAAGATAAAGGAAAAAGAAAAGAAAATTCATGGGAGAAACCGTAGGAATGGCGGCGCCCATCTCTTTGGCATGAGCAGCGTAGTTTCTACCGACGGCGACGATCTTAGTGCCCATTTGCAAGAGCTTATGGCAAGCAGAACAAGGCGTCGCCATTGCCTCCAAATCACTCTTCTCAATCAAAACAATAGCTTTCTGGGTTGGAGCCCTAAGCTGCTCTATGAATGAGTTCGGAACTTATCAACAAATCTGTCCAACTTGGCAATTTCCCGGAATTTTCTGTAAACGAAGTACCTTTTTTTTTTAATGGAAGTTATTGAAATTTTGATTTTGTATTTTAGTTCATGGTTTTCTATTGATAAGTTTTGTGCAAATATATGTTATTTAAAAAAAATTATTAAAACAAGTCGATAATCAAAATAATGTTAAAACTAGTGTGAATTATCTGTTGAAAATTTTCGGAAACGATTTAACAATTTGGATCCTAATAGAACAATTAAATCAACCAATTTAACAATCACGGCATAATTTACGTAAAATGAAAAGTTAAAAACTTACTCGAATAATCCATCACGATAATTGAATATCCCAAGTAATAATATACATGTTTTTCTTTACGCGCATCCTTAACACTTAAAATCGCTATTCACGATATAATGATTGGACGATTATCGATTTTCTGAATCAAACCCTTAAGTCAAGTACAGTGCTTTATTTCTTATATATATATATATATATATATATATATAAAAAGCAGTGGAAGAGGAAGAATTACTAATATTGTTCTATTATTAAATGAGGAAGAGTGAAGAGTTACTAATATTAATGTCTTTTATTAAGACATTTACTAATATAACAAAACACACTAAAAAAATACTTAAATTTTAAATCGACCGGCACGAGGATTTACACCCGATAATCGTTTCTTAGATACTACACTAATTATCACCGCTGTACGACGACATAAATTACCAATATCGAAATTATATGAATCAATTGTAAATTAAATTTATGCAACATTCCTCCCACTTGATTCATATACGACTAGTGTACAACATGACAACATAACTTGAGTCACTGAAATGTTATATAAGTCACAACTTCTCGTAAGAACTAAACTGACCTGACCATGGCTAGCCACGCATTCGACAAACGCCTCGATTCCTTCCCATGTATCACAAGTCAATTCATCTCAACAAACACACTGATACAGACACCAAATAATCTTATCCCATGTCAGATAATTAAGACCTAATATCATAATCATAATAAAATATGCGTACAATCAAAATATGATTCATAGATAAGCAAAATCCAAACAAACATCGATAGCCAGGAGTATCAAATAAACATAAACGCAGCAACATAAATTCATACATGTATGACCAATCATCCGATATACAAGGACTTCGACTACTCCCATTTTACTAATATACAATAAATGTTTTGTTGTCTTTAGTCAACGGATCCGCAATCATATTATGGGTGCCAATGTGCACCATTTGAACTTTGATTTTGCACTTCTTATTTTAATGGATAGATACTTTAAATCCATATGTCAAAACACCTCTTGAGATCTACTCATTCTTAGGAGAAGAATATTAAATTCGATTATCAATAAATCATTTGTTTAGCAATGGTACCAATGATACTTAAACCATTAGAAGCAAGAAATTAAGCACCAATAACGATTGAACCAGAGCTTCAAAGCATGCTATAAATTCACTTCCACAAGTGGAAGCAGCAATGACAAACCGGCTTACCACTCTTCCACATGAGATACTCCATCAAATAAAAAGAACAAGAATAAATGTGGACTTTCTGTATCCTTACATCCTAAGATGTCCAGTCCGAGTAACCAACAACCTCGTTACTAGTTCTTCTATATGTGAGCATGTGATCCTAGCTGGCTCTAAGTACCTCAAAACTTTATTTGCGCCTCCAATGAAATAATCCTGTGATTTGATTGATAACTACCCAACATACCGACCGCAAAGCTATATCCCACCCAAGATGTGTCCCAGCATACATCAAACTCCCAACTAAAGAAGCATAAGGAATATTATCAATTTCTTTATGCTCCAAATCGCTTCGGGACATCGATAGACCGAAATTGTCCCTTTCTCTCGGATGGAACTGGACTACGCATGATCTCCATCTTAAATCTTTCTAGAACTTTGTCGATGTAAGCCTTTGCGATATCCCAAAATTCCTCAGGATCTATCCTAAATATTTATATTCCGATCACATAGGAAGCTCACCTATCCTTCATTTCAAAGTTACTAGAAAGGTAATTCTTAACATCATGCAATAACCTACGATCACTAGCTAAGAAGAAGAAATATAATCTACATACAACACAAAGATTATGAACTTGCTTCCCACAACCTTCATGTAGATGCACCGGTCAACGGTCATTTCTACAAACCCATATGACAATACGACATCATTAAACTTCAAATATCATTGTCTCAGCTTGTTTTAATCTAATAGATTGATTTCTAACCTACATACCTGCATTTCTTTACTTGTGGTCTCAAAACTCCGAGGTTGATCCATATATACCTTCTTTCTTCCAAATCTCCATTGAGAAAGCTGACGTTTTTAACATCCATTTGGTGGAAGCCTCAAGATCAAAATGAGCCACCAAAGCATATAATCCTTAAAGAGTCCTTTTCTAGAAACCGAGTGAGAAAGCCCATTCAGACAATGCCATTCTTTGAGTGTAACCTTGGCAACAAGTCCGACTTTGTAAAATCTCTCTATTATCGCTCTTGAGTCTCGCTGGGTCTTAAAGACCCACTTACAAATTTAATTCTTTAGAATCCTTCGTAATTCCATCATTTCAAACATTATTGTCATCCATGGATTTAAACCTTCCTTCGCCATTAACCACTTATCGTAATTTTCACCGTCATGGCTGTCAAAAGAGACCTGGTCATTATCAATGCTCAAGTCACTTTCTTGTCATGCATAAAATATATAGTCATTCAAATAGCCATCTTTTCTCTCAGTAGACCTCCTTGATACTATTTCTTCTCGAGATCGACTTTCTCATTAACTTGGGCATTTTCCTCCTTTTCTTGGAACAATGGCATCCATAATCGGGCTCGAGCATCCATTTGTTGTTGTTCCATATTCACTGCGGGCTATGCTACAATAATAGGAACTTCAATTTGAGACGTGATCATTCGATGG
Source organism: Tetrastigma voinierianum (assembly GCA_016808115.1). Lineage (NCBI taxonomy): Eukaryota > Viridiplantae > Streptophyta > Magnoliopsida > Vitales > Vitaceae > Tetrastigma > Tetrastigma voinierianum. Next base: position 470,312 of record JAEQBH010002697.1, read on the forward strand.
GCTTCGGGTCCATCAATGACTCTCTTATCTCCATCACGTGCTCCCCACACTCACCGACACCGGCCATTTTCAACAATGAAGAGCATTCCTGACTCTACAATTCTCGCACTATGGTTGTGAGACAACAGAATTTATACCCTTTGACCTTCCTGATATCCAATGAAATAACCACTACTAGTCCCTGAATCCAACTTTTTCATATGGATTATATCTCACTTCGCTTCTGATGTACTCCACACGTGAAGATGTCTTAAACTAGCTTCCTAGATGTCCACTCATAAGGTGTCTTAGAACTCGCTTTACTAGGTACCCTTATTTTAATATGTATGCGCTGTCCTTAATGCATGTTAATTCACAATGAAACAAGTACAAAACTATCATTCACCATACTCCTTACCATTTCCATCAATGTACGACATTACGCCCTTCGGGCTATGCCATTTTGGAGGTGGCGATCCGGCATCGTAGAGTATTGCGCACAAATGCTCCCTGACTCAAGGAGTTTCATGGCACGGAATTTGTCCAACCCCAGATGTCTTTCCATAATATTCACCACCTACATTGGAGCATTATTACCTTAACCTTTCTATTTGCTTGTCTCTCAACCTGCGAAATGAATGTCTAAAGGACATCAATAGATTGAGTTCTTTCATGCGACAAATAAAGTGATTACCCTAGGTAAATACATCCGATGAAGGTGATGAAATACCTCTCGCATACAAGATGGTACATCGAAGAAGGACCACGAAATATACGTATGTATTAAATAAAGTAATCTACTACTCCTTGTGGCGACTTGTTTTGATACATGTTTGGTTTTGCTTACCCATGTCTGATCCACACAAGGCATTATTCAATCGGTAAAATCGATTGAAGTGAGAAACTTCGCTTTTAATTGGTCTCAAAATCCCTTTCTTTGGATATATGGCCAAGGCCTTTTATGCCTGAAGTCGAGAAGACTCGGTAAGTGCCTCTTTTCATACCGACATCATATTTAACATCAACATTAAACGGGGAATTAACAAAGTAGAATTGATTGAGCTTGATATAAAGTATCAAACAATGAACCGGTACCACAAAGGTTTGTTCCATGATACGATGAAAACAACCATGTCGATCCTAAAACGAATCTAAAACATCGATCTAGAAAGCAAAAACAAGATTTATAGAGCAATCAGGAACATATAAACACTTCTCTAGATCAAGGCAATAGCCTGTATCTAACACGATTCTATATGTCCCTACACCTTCAATTCTAGCTTTCATCCTGTTTCCCATAAATAGAAAGCTTTCACTTTCCGGCATTTGGTGGAAGTTTAGGTAACCCTGCATAACATTAGAAACATGAGTGGTTGCGCAATGTCGAGCCACAGTATTAGAAGAAACCTGTCTGATTTGATTCAAAGCATACGAGCAAAATGTATACCTCTCTTTTCAAACCATGCGCTTCCCTCTTTGGCGGTCGGCTTCTTATGCGGGTTTGTTGCAAAATAAACATTTCGAGAATCTTTTCAACCTCTCCTTGCCCTTTAGGGCTGCACCTTAAATAAGGTACCTTTCCCTTGTTCTTCCATTTCTTACTTGGGCTTTCAGCCAACCCCAGAACCCGACATTTGATTTACATGTAGAGCGAAGTTGGCTTGCAGGGAAGTTTGACATGGAGTCTTCCTTTTGCCTTGCCTCCTCTTTATGAGCATGGCATAGTAATAGAAAGAGACCATTTTTCCTTAAGTTGGTTGTAAGTTCGAATTGCTTAAGAATCATCACCCTTACATGATTTCAACGAGAGAGCTGACCAACACTCGCTCACGAATCCACATATCGAGCTCTTAAGTGGGTTGTAGGTATTCACCATATGTGAGTAATATGTTCACTCCCTTAGCGGGCGAAGTATGGTGTACTTTCTACATTAGATAAATCATTAATAGAGCGTGACAATAGACTTATCACAATGTCTGTCCATAAGTACACTTCTTAATTTCAGCCCCTGAGCTCACGACATTTTTTTAGGTCTTGGGGTACAGGAAGGCTTAACATTAGGCGTATGCTAAGCTTAAGAAAGCTCGTCATAAGCTGTTGACCTCTCCCAATTCTCCACATTTTCTTGTACGCCTGACTAGTATCGGTCGGTTGTGGGTTCATCATAACTAGAGCTAATCGAGTCCCAAAGGCCCGACATTTAGCTTGACATATTCGATCCGATCATCATAGTTACGTCCATTAAACTTGATACCATTGGCGAGTCACATTAGAGATCATTTGCCGAACATTTCACGTCTCATATTAATTACTTTGATTTAAACCACAATTCGGACTATAATATATATACCAAAACATTGCATTTAAATTCACCTTTGGGCTAAATCTAGTGCGACCAACAATCACCCGAATATGCATCATTCATATAGCATATATAAGGTCGATCCACAAAAATTTAATTTAACATATAAAGTGCATCTTTGGATGTACACTATATACTAATTAAATAGGAGTTCATAACCTACTTTAATTGTTATTAACATGAGTAAGATCACACCTTTGGGTAATCGTATAACTACATGTTAATAACTATAAATATTTATTATTCTTAAATGTCATTTATGATGCTATATCAAATAAACATTTATAAATATTGACTTTAAATCATTTAATGAAATGCAGTGGGCCACTTTAGTGACTAACGTACTCTTAAAATATTAAAGATTTAAATCATATAAATAAATTATTAAGTTTAATAATATAAAGACTACTCTTTAATATCTTTGTTTCTTAATTCATTAACCTATTTCTTAAAGCTCAAATCATAATATATAACATCTACATTATTAAATTGGTTTATGTGAAAAGATTTGCATATACAATTCTGAAATTTGCATAAATCATATATGCACATGCATATCAATTCTTTTCTCACGGACAACAGCCATTCACGGGTTACTCATATTGATGGCGCGGTAAACAACTTGAATTAGATTTCATCGCGAATTTGAATCGGCAAATTGGTCAATTAAAACCAAGCGGCGGCATTTATATATAAAACTATTCAAAATCACAATTCTGAGAACAATTGAATTCACACGATGAATGCCAAACTATCAATTCAAATATTCAACTGAAATGTTAATTCAAAATTAAAAACCCAAGTTAATTATGCCATAAACAATTAATTTAAACATCAATTAACTACAATTAACTTTAATTGAGAAAATACCCAAATTCTCATAAACCCTAAATTGGTAATTGAATTTCTATTAAACCTTGCTCTGATACCAAAATTGTTGAAAATTTTCGGAAACGATTTAACAATTTGGATCCTAATAGAACAATTAAATCAACCAATTTAACAATCATGACATAATTTACAGAAAATGAAAAGAAAAACTTGCCAGAAGAATCCATTACGATAATTGAATATCCCAGTAATAATATATATGTTTTCCTATGCCGGATCAAGTAACACTTAAAATCGTCCTTCAGTGATATAAGGACTTGATTGATTCTTGACACGAATCAAATCCTTGGAAGGTTGTGTGTTTCTATGCCTTTATATATATATATATATATATATATATATATATATATATATATATAAAAAGCGGGAAGAGGAAGAGAATTTACTAATATTAAATGTCTTTTATTAAGACACATTTACTCATATTAAATGTAGGAAGATGAAGAGTTACTAATATTAAATGTCTTTTATTAAGACATTTACTAATATAACGAAACACACTAAAATAGCAAATTTTAGCAGATCGGCACGGAGGAGTTTACCGGGATGTTGTCTGCTTAGATCACACACTAATAATACTTAGGTGGTAATGCAGAGCGATACTTGATTATCAATACGAAATTATATGAATCAATTAGAAATTAAAATTTCTAACACTATCATCAACAATATTGTAGTCATTAACTACGGTATTGTAATTTTAAGTACGATACCGTGAACATTGACTATAGGCATTTTTTTTTAAGTGTACTACGATTTTTGTAGACTTTTATACAAGCCCGTAAGATAATGTGATGTGTCGCGACATTGTCACCTTTCATCTGTGTCTAGGGCATTGTCGTGATGTTGTTGCAATGCTCAATTGATGATTTTGCCTTTAAAATTGAATTTAGACTATCGCGACATTATTTTGATTGTCACAACTTTCCCTTCCAATCTTATGTCTCAAAGGTTTGTGACACTCTGCACCGGAATGGATATTTGACATCGATATGTTTTCAATACCGCAACCTTTGTGGTTGCGGGTTGGTGGCGAGTGTCGTGATATTGTTGTGACATTCCTATTTGACACTCCTTTTGGATGAATGTCGCGATAAGTTTGCGAGTGTCGCGACATTGTTCAGTTGTTTCTCCAGGAATTCTTCATGTTTGTGTTACGACATAAGTTGCACTCTTTTACAATAATAAATATCAAAAGAAGTAAAAAAGCAAGAAAATGTATTTAATTGACTAAGGCAGGGCCGCAGGAGTGTCGTTTCATTATTCCAAAAGGAGTGTCGAGTAATAATGCCACAATAATATGAAGACACCCTTGAAAGACTAATCAACAACTCACAGAATCGTGACAAACGTACTGGTATCGTGATATTCATTCCAGATATCAATAATTGTACATCACAAAGGCAGTGTCAAGATAGACCTTGAATACACAAGATTGGAAGAGAAGGTAACAATAATAAAAAAAAATGTCACAACAATCTCAATTAAATTTCAAAGGTGAAATCATCAATTGAGCGTCGCAACGACATCACTACAACGTCCTAGACATGGATGAAAGATGACAATGTCGCTACACGATTAAAATGTTGCGACACATCATCTTGTGGGCTTGCATAAAAGTCCATAAAAAATATTACAATACCGTAATTAGTAATTACGATATTGTTAATGTGTATGTCGATATGGTTATGACGTACTAGTTTAGATATTAATTTGATTTTTGACTTATTTTAATAATTTTTTTTTAAATACGTATATTTGTCCAAAACTCTAGAAAAAAGATCCCCAAAACTTATGATAAGATGATCTCCAACGCCCTCAAGTTTCAGCTCCTCGTGAAAAATAGAAATACAAAGCGGAGCACTTTGGGGGCAAATAGCTATCAAAGATCAAATAATTCTTAAAACATAATTCTACTTTTTAATTTCATATGTAAAAAATTAAATTGTTTCCTAAATTTATATATAATTGATGGGGTATAGGGTGGACCCAGTATCACTCGCCGGCCCAGATAAACGTGGGGGCCGTGCCCGGGTGCCTTCCATAGCGACTGAGCGGAGGTCAGGCTCATTAGCGAGCATGGATTTGGAAAAATAGGGAGGCCCATATTCGACCCCGGTCAACCCCTGAATCCTTCCAATAACGAGAAGATAGGAATATTCCTAAAAGATAACATTCGTTCAATCAAGTCCTATTATAAAAGGGAAGAAAAGCAATAGAAGACCGTTAGATGGGCATCCCCGATAAAGAAGAGAAGATTATCCCAAATAAAACTCCCTTAACTAATCAGTTCTTCATCCAGGCTAGCTATATGAAACATATCCTCTAATGGGAAGGACTCTAGTCATCGTCAATAGGATGAACATCCGCATAAATGCAAGGCCACTCCACGGCCCAAAGGTATGCAATCGCAGCGTTCTAGCGTTAACTTGCCGATGGCGGGTCGACTTGACGCCAGCGGAGCGGCTACGAAGCGAAGCCCTCGCGGAGCCCTCCTTCACTCCGCCCAGTTTTGCGGGGAAATGCGCCGGGCACGGGCCCACATTGCAGCCATCCTCAGGCACACGGGCGGTCTAGCATCTAGCTCCACCCACCGTGATGCCCGAGTCGGGCCAGCGACCCTCACTTGCGCCAGGCCTTGGGTTCGGTTGGCAGGCGTAAATCGGTTGTGTGGTACGCAAGGCAGCTGTTCTTACACAAACATAGCGATTTCGATTCGCGATAGTATCAACTAGGAACACGGTAGAACAGCTATCCTATAGGATGCGAGACCCACCGGGAGATACCGGGCCCGAGCCACACGGGGGCGGCGAGAAGCGTCAGGGCGACAAGCGAAGTGAAGCACTTTCGCCTGGAAATCGTGGCGGCATTAGAGGAGATAGAACAACTCACCGGACCATCTGGCTTGCAGGAAGCGACGAGACTCGGGAGGGTCGCGTTCCTCACGCGAGGGCCAAACACGTATAATTCCCATCTGCAGCGGCGGAATCCTAGTCGGCTTGGGGCCTGACGGATCCACCAATAGCCGCAGCCCAGGAAAGGCAGAGCGGTACACAGGAGGACGAGGCGAAGCGTAGAACCACGACATCCCTCACCGATCACGAGGGCGGACATGGGAGCAAGGTTCGGGGACCTCAGCAGGCTTCGACCATGTGAAGGAGGTAGTTAAGGCGCACCGAGACCATGGACACCTTGGTGCAACAAACGGAATCACGCTTTCACCACCGGGGTGCTAAAGCCCACCCAGCTCCGGCCAAATTGGGATGCCTCCAGTAGAGACGTTCGATGGCGTCAGGGGATCCGATGAACCATCTCAATACTATAAGTCGAGATGGAGTTGCATGGGTATCAGGGCCTGTCCGGTGCGAGGAAGTTCGCAGCCACCTTAAAGGCCGTATGGCTGGTTGTGAATCCTTGACGATTTCTTCATTCGAGTTATCAGTAGTTGGTCTCCCACTTCATCGGGCTAGGACATACGAGTCGGTGCCATCGTTAACCATCAAACGAGGGAACACGGGAAGAATTTGAAGTCATCGTCTGACGGTTTAATCACAGGAGTCCACGAAGATAGATGTACTTGACTGAAAAGTTCGGCTGTCTCCGCGGCCTTCATTGCGGGGTTGGGGGTGCGATCCAGGCGATGTTCTGTCTCGAAGAACCCTCGGTTAACGCTGGCCCGAGGTTCACCATGGCCAGAAAAATACACTCGCGGAGAGGCCCTCCTGTCGAAGAGCTCTTAGCTGAGACAAGACGACGGAAGAAGCGGCGAGGGACGGAGCCTGAAGCAAGGCGTGGAGAAATCTCAGGGCGGGCGGGAAGCCGATCCCCAAAGACGAGGAATCTTAGGGATCCTTCGGGAGCTGCGTCCACGGCGAAAGGCGGCGGCCTTTATTGCCTCGGCGCTTCGCTCCTTAGCGGCCTCGATTATGCCATGGGTTACGCATGAAATGCGGGCAGGCGGTTCCTAAGATGGCCCGGCGGATGTAGAAATCAAATCGCTACTCCGAAGATAACACGAATCTTGCGAGTTCCACGGGGACTATGGACATCGCGCGGATAGCGTATCACGATTGAGAAAGAGATAAGTACGTCTGGTAGCGGATATCGGCGTTTTATATCTCGGGAATCAGCTTAAGGCCGGACCCGGAGACGGAGCAGGCCACGGCTCGGCCGCCCCACCTCGTCGAACGGCGACCCGGCATCGGCAACAGTGGAAATCACGTGATCTCGGGAGGATTCTTTGGAGGAGGAGAATCTAGTTCATTTCGGAGGGAAGGCCCTTGCGCGACATAAGATCGCGGACATGGGAGGTACGGTCGGTATCTAAAATGGCGGTCGACACTCTTATCACATTCTCAGGCTCGGACTTGGAGGGTGTGAAACTTGTGTGACCAGCTGATGGCTAGCGCGGTGTAGCGAATCTGACGGTCCATCGGGTCTGATGACAACGGGGCTCGTAGGCATCATTTCGCATCGGCCTTCGACAAAATGGGAATTGGAAGGAAAAGCTAGAACATCAGCACTCGTCTCAGAGTGGGTTTCGGGAGAAAGAGTGTACCATTGGGATCGATCAGCGGTGCTAACCTTGGGGAGCCTTGCAACGGCTTGACGGCGGCAAGGTTTCTCATAGTGGGCGCCGTCGGCTATAACATGTTCTTTGAGGCAGACCCTCTCGTCACGATAAAGCCATCCTCGGCATACCGCACGGTATCCAATTCGACGATGCTTGATTGTTGGGACGGTTCGAAGGAGATCAGCAGTGGCGCGAGAATGCTGCGCTCTATGAGCAAAAGCGATTCGTGATGTGGTATAAGGCGGAAGCGATATGCGTGATGAAGTGTCCGCTTTCGGCCCGAGCCTTCGGAAGAGGCTGGAACCCGGTGGCATTGGATGGCGACCGGAGCATCTTTGCACATGTCGGCTCCGGAGTGCTGAAGGCCTCGAGGCCTCCTCACCGCGGTTCTTAAGGCAGAGCGGGGACATCTTAGCATAGAGCGAGGCTGACCTGTGGCATACGACCCGCGGTCATCACTCATAAACTAAACACCAGCCCTCTCAGCCCAGGTCGCAAAAGCGTAGAAGTTTCGCGCAGGAGAGGCAGGCCATCAGCGAAGAGGTCGGCAAGCTCGCCGAAGAGGCGATCGAATTAGAATCTGCGAAGTGGTTGATGTTGTCTTTGGTAAGCGAATGGAAAATGGCGGCTTTTGTATTGATTTGCAGATATAAACCAGCATGCCCTAAAGAATGACTTCCCCCTACCCGGGATCGGGCGCATAAATGGATGCCCGCAGTGAGGGCATGAGCTCCTTAGGCACCATGGATGCGTTCCTAGGTTATAACCCGGATAAGCATGGACCCAGGTGGCCAGGGAGGAAGGCGTCATTCGTCATTTTACGGGGACCTGCATTTATCGGGTAATGCCATTGGGCTGGGGAATCACGAAACTGACCTACGAGGTTAGTGAGCGGATGTTTGAGGAAACGAGATAGGTGCAGCCGGTGGAGGTATACATCAAAGAGCCGACATCTCTTTGGTAAAATTAAATGGCGATATCACATCGCTCACCTCTCAGAGGCGTTCCGGATCCACGAGGATTATAACATGAAGTGAATCCGTGAGAAATCATGTGTGATGTCGTGAAGGAAAATTTACAGGCCATGTAGTCAACCACGGGGGAGTGAGGATAAAATAAAAGCATTGCTTGACATGCCACTCGCAAAAAATAGGGGATAAAGGAAATCCTGACGGTCTGCCGAGGAGGATCGCGGCTCTGAGTCGATTAAGTGTCGAGCCAGTAAGCCAAGATCTGACGCTTTCTTGAGTTTTGAAAGCCTTTGATCAGGATGAAATGTGAAGAAGCGTTTGTAGCATTGAAAGCTTGTCGCAGGCTCGCCGCCGAATTCTAGTAGGCAGATAGAAGGAGAGCTCCTCACATTGTATTTGTGATCATCAGTTTTCAAGTAGCGCGGTGCTCGTCGAGGAGGCAAGAATGGTCTGACACCGGTCTCTCACTGCGGTCGAGCCACGAGGAGGCGGGAAGGTATCAAAGTGGAAAAATTAATCACCAGCTGCGGTGGCCATATTTCGAAATAGTCATATTCAGGCCTCACACCGTAGAAGTCCGTAGAATACCCGTGAGCGGGTGTTACATAAACCGAGGTCTGGGAGGTTGATGAAATGGGCCGTAGAATTTAAGCGGAGTCGACCATCCGATCTGAGGCAGCGTATAAAAAGAATGAATGCTAGCCAGGTTAAGTCTTAGGTCGCCCAGAGTGAAACTAAAACCCGCCCGATCGAGGGGCTGACCTCCAGTATGGAAGCTCTCTGTGGATGGAGCCTCAAATCACCTTGAGACGGAGCGGGCTTAATCGACCTCACAGAGAAGGTATGAACATTGAGTATACGCTCAGTTTGGGTTACGCCTCGACAAGGGCCCAGAATCACGAGTAAATGACTAAGCGGCCTCGATCTACATTTCATTCGTGAGGTCGATCAATTTAGAGGTCCATAGCGACTCCCATTGGTGGTCGGGACCAGGTGAAGACACATCTCTGAGGCGAAGGTGAGGAAGATGATTCCTATATCTTATGAAGTAAAGTGATTTATTAAAAAGTTTGTATCGGTTCGGATCGAGTCGTCCCAGACGGAGAATTCCGTCGCAAGCGCTTTGTGAAAGAGAAAGCCCAGCTGACCTTGCGAGGAAGACATTGGGGGTGGCCTTGGGTCCCGAATACCTCGCGGGAGCCTAAGTGACTGCTCTACGCCTGGCAGTGCTTGGTAGAGTCAGTGCAATGGATGGACCTGGCCCAGGATATAATGTGGAACCTTACGGGACGACCCCGAAGGCGGGTAAGATAAAGTGAGATTCTCCGGGTTTACCCGATCACGAGGAAGCCTGCAGAAACGATTCTTCACACCTTTCCTAAAATGCATCGCGAGGAGAAGACAACGAGATACGTGCTAAGAGAGTGCACGAAGGCATATCAGGGAACCATAGCCGGAGACTCGAACATTGGCGAGAAAGTTTTGAAGGCGGGGATACTGTGTATGATACTCGAGATCTGACGAGCACGGTGAGATCACGAATCACGCCGGGAACCGCGGCCCAAAAACCCATCACGCCTCACGGCGAGCCTCGACATCGATCACCATTTTTGGCCGCTCGACGATGGGGTTGGACGTATTGAGGCCGCTTGCCCGTTGTGAACGATGTAAATTATAATCATTGCGGTAGATTATTTCCTGAGTGGTGGTAGGCCCTTAGCCACGATCACGGAAGCGAAGATCCTGTGACCGTGTGGCGACGATCATATGCGATTTGGTGTCAGGAGCCTTGGTCTCGGTGCGGAAACGGTTTGATAGCATGAAATTCGGGGACTTTGTCAGGAGCTCGGGATTAAAGTACACTGTCGTCGCCCGGCTCCGCGCGTCAGATGGAATGGCCAGTCACCCGTGGAACCCTCGAGGCGCCTTGAAAACCAGTTTGGAAGATCTGAAGGGAGTTGAATTAATCACCTCCACTGAAGTACTATGGGCTTATAGGGCTGACCTATAAGTCAATGACGGGAGACTGTTTGCCACAGCTTTTTTGGCACGAGATGGAGTAGCCTGTTGAGTTAGAGTAAAATTAAAAATTCGAGCCCAGCCTCGGAGGAACAAAGCGATGAGGCCTGCTTGTCCCGAGACTTAGACTCTGAATGAAGCGTGAAAGCGAGGTTGTGTGTCTGAGGAATACGAGGAAGAGCCGTGGCATTCACAATGAGAGTCGGGCCCAGGATTCGTCTTTGGGGGATTTGGTCTTGAAAAAGCTCTTGCATGAGTCCGGCATGGGAAAGTAGGCCACCCCAATGGGAGGGCCGCCCATATTATATCTCGGATCGTCGGGGCCAAGACGATTATGAGCTCGAAGCAGGAGGAAGGAAAAATCTTCTGACATACGTGGAATGCGGAGCATCTTAGCGCTTTTATCGAGTAGGCATCGGTTCGCGATAAGGCCTTATGATTCCTAGGTAGCCAAGTGGAAACAGCGGTTGTTTATTCGGATGTCTCAAGCAGTTCAGGCGTATAAAAAAAAAAAAGCATATATATATATATATATATATATATATATATATATATATATATATATATACGATGGAAAATTCATAGAAATAAAAGTACATGTTTATTTGAGTCGCTAGTTGGATCTGATCGATGGTGTCTCGTTATCTAAAAAGCATCGGTCTGAAGCAATTCCCTCGATACGCATGTCTGAGCAGTTCCCTCGATGCACTCAGTACAAGCAATACCCTCGAAAAGAAAAAAAAAAGGGGAAGGGAGACAAAGGAGAAAGACATAATGAAAAGAAAACCGAGAAGGAGGAAGGAGAGAGAAAGAAGAAGAGCGGATGAAGCGAGTGGAGATAGAAAGAAGAAAGAAAGAAAGAGAGGAGGAGGTATAGCGGAGAGAGGAAGGAAGAAAGAGAGAGCGAGGTGGGGTGCAGGGATGCACCATCCAGCATGGACGCATTCCACAGCCAGGCTACAGGGAATAACATAAGCTCGTAAAGGGGCCCCGGGAAAAACCACGACTCGCGCGGAGGGCGAGCCGGTCCGGAGGCGTCGGAGGAACTCCCGTGAGGCGGTAGAGACATCGAGCGTCCATGCCTCTGAGCCCGTGCGAGTATGAAGCGAAATCACCAGCGTAAAACCTGAAGCAGCAGAACCCCTATTTATAGAAAAGCACGGCATGTAGATTCCCGAATTCCCGTGTCCAGCGTTCGCGGTTGCGCCCTTTTAAATAAGCGAGACACGAAGCAGCTCCTACCATGCAGCGCCTAACTTCCCGCTCTGGCGTCTCACGAAGATGGATTCTCACAGCAGTCGCCGCACGGTCTTGCCGTGCGGCGCCATAAGCGGGATTGCTACGCTCAGCGGAAACTCTCCGCCAACCTGACGAGCGAGCTCCTACTATCTATCAGGACGAGCTCCTACTATTTATCATTAACGAGCTCTCGCCCCGGCCACGGAGCGGTGAGCTCCTACTTATCTGCTCCCGGGGCAGGCCGCCTGCTGTCTTCTGAAACCAGGCCGAACCACTCCTACAAAATCATTAGCGAGCTCTCCCGCGGCCGCGGGGCGAGCGGCTCCTACTGTGCTCCCGGGGCGAGCTCTCAGCCCGGCCACGGGCGAGCGAGCTCCTACCTCTATCAGAATGGCCGCCTGCGTCGCAGCAGACCAGAGTTTCCGCCACTCTAATCATTAGCGAGCTCTCACGCCCGGCCACGGTAGGGACCAGCTCCCTGCAATATCATTAATGAAACTCTCCATGGCCTGAGGCGAGCGAGCTCTGCTCTATCGAGACGAAGCCCTTCTACGTACCTCTGAAGCAATGACAGGCTCACTCCTCCTAATCTCTGGCGAGCTCACCACTTGCTTGAGCGAGCGAGCTCCTACTTTTGTGCCGGTGAGCCGCTGCATGCCTGGCTTGAGCCAGGCTCTTCCCTGAATCTCATTGAGCTCTCCGCCCCGGCCACGGGCGAGACGAGCTCCTACTATTGCTCGGGGCCAGGCTCTCCGCCCGGCTGCTTGTGACGAAATTCCTCGCCCTCCTGTCGGGGCAGGCCGCCTGCAGCCTCAGCAGGCAGGCTCCTCCTACAGAATCATTGTGAAGCTCTCCACCCAGCCTGAAGCGACCAGCTCCTACTTGCTCTGTCGGGGCCAGGCCGCTCTCTGGCTGCCTGAAGCAGACGGGCTCCTCCCTGCAAAATCATTAGCGAGCTCTCAGCCGGCCTGACGAGCGAGCTCCTACTATTGCTCCGGGAGGCGAGCTCTCCATGGCCACAGGCTGACGAGCTCCTATATTTATCGGGGCAGGCCCTTCTGCGTACCTCAGCGATGCGGGCTCCTCCTCCTGTAAATCTCATTGTGACTCTCCATGACAGGCGGAACTGAGCTCCTACTATTCATCGGGGCGAGCTCTCCCGCCCGGCCTGGCGAGCGAGCTCCTACGGTATCGGGGCAGGCCGCCCCTACGTACCTCCAAGCCAGGCAGGCTCCCTCCTAATCCTCATTGGCAGGCTCTCCGCTGGCTTACGAACTGAGACGAGCTCACTATTTGCTCGGGGCGAGGCTCTCCCGCTGGCTTGGGCGAGCGACTCCTACGGCGCCGGGGCGAGCCCGCCTGCATGCTGAGCAGAGCGGGCTCCTCCTACAAATCATTGAAGCTCTCCGCCCGGCACGGGCGAGCGAGTTTCCTGCATTGCTCCGGGGCGAAGCTCTCCGCCCAGCCTGAAGCGGGCCAAACTCCTACACTCTATCAGAGGCCGACCGCTACGTACCTCAGCAGGCCAGGCTCCTCCTAAATCATTCCCGAGCTGCCGCCCAGCCTGAAGCGACGGGCTCCACACTATGCAGCCGGGGCAGGCAGCCTGCATGCATAAGCAGGCAGGCTCCTCCTACGGAAATCATTGGCGAAGCTCTCCCGCCGTACGGGCGAGACGAGCCTGCGGCCGTCGGGACGAGGCTGCCACTTGTACGAGCGGGCGAGCTCCTGCCCATCTATCGGGGCCGAGGCCGCCTGCGTACCTCGAAGCAGGACCCGGGCTCCCTCCTACGAATCTAAATTTAGCGAAACTCTCCGGCTAACCACGAGACGGGACGAGCTCTGCTATCTATCGGGGCCAGGCCGCTACGTACCTCAGCAGGCGGGCTCCCTCCTACGAATCTCATTGGCGAGCTGCCGCCCGGCACGAGCGAGGCAGGCTTCCCTCGCATTTTATCGGGGCGGGCCTTCTGCATGCTACGAAGCGGGCGGGCTCTTCCCTGCAAATCATTGTGAGCTCTCCCGCCCGACCTGACCCCGAGACGAGCTCTTATCTTCGGGACAGGCCCCTTTTGTCGCCCAGCTTGAGATGGGCTCCTCCTACAAATCTCATTGGCAGTTCTTTACCTTGACCACGACGGGGCAGAGCTCTCTTTATCCCATAAGGGCCAGGCCACTTCACATGCGAGCAGACGGGCTCCTCATGCATTCTGTGTGAGCTCTTGAGACACTCTCCTTTCGACATGTATAATCGGCTCTGTCCATTTACATTACAACTGGCCAGACCTAGCCTTGGCCAGACTCGAATAGAGGCGAACGTGAATGAAAGGGCCAGTCGACATCAGCGGTCGGACGACGGGGGCCCACGGCCAGGCAATGAAATTCCATCTGCACGTCCAGCGCAACCGGGGAAACGCCCGCGTGGTGGGACGGAGCGATCTCTGAAGTTTAAGGCGATGCGGTGAATTTCTATGATCCTCGACTGGTCGGCGCGGTGGAAAGAAGAAACGAATAGCGTAAAATTCCCGGGCCAGTATCCGTTAAAGAAGGTTAATGGGTAAGTAGGCCCGGTCACAACGAAAAAAAAAAAAAGCGAAAGAGGAAGAAAAAAAGAGAAGAAAAGCGTAATAAAATTAGCGGAGGCAGGCCTCGGGTGTAGTATCGAACTGAAGAAGAATGAGAAGGGGCCTCGGCATGAAATCTTGGAAGCTCTGGGGGATTCGTTTGTAGAAAGATTCCTCTGCCTCTCCGTAGCAGGAGTGAAAGTCGAAATCGGTCGAGTCTGGCGCGGCTGCTTTCTGGCGAAAAGCGAAGCCGTCAGGCCAGCGAGCACCGGCTGGTCATGATTGCTGTGGCCACCGTCCCTACGAGCAACCATATCGCCAGCGCGGATGAAGTTCGGTCACGTATCCATGACGTTTCGCCCGACGGTATCTGACCAAATCCGGCTTTAGAGGACTCATGTCGAATGATCTCAGTAAATACCTTGCCCTGCGAAATCTCACGACGAGCCGTTTGAGTTGTTTCTCCATTTCGTCGAACCACCGGTGTGCATGGCAGCGACTCCATTTGCGGATCCGTTGTTCGCCCCGGGGAAATGATGAGTTCCTCCCCCAGCTTGATTGGAAGCTCACTGCAGGCGATTACGGCCCTGCGAGCCTCAGCGAATCATCTTGCAGGCTTTGGGATTCGTCTCGAACCTCTCGAGAAGCTCCCTCGGCTGATCCTTCGAGCTACTCCCGGACCTCGCCTTCCCTACTTTCGGCCCGATCACGAGCCGACGAAGTGTCGCCAGAATCAGTAAGTCTTTACATTTCTTGAGTGAATCTTTGCTCGTCCCTACGGCTCGTCCGCCCAAGAAGTCGAAGTAGTCACTTTCGCCTTAGAAGTCAGGCTGGAAGTCATACATGTTCTCATTCGGTTTGGCACCATTGAGCCCTTTAAAATGAGTGGCGGCACAAATGAGCCTGAAATTAGAACTCGGCACGGAACCGGTGGAGAGTTAGCATAATTATAAACTGCAAAGGCGAATCACGAAAGGCAGGCCCGAAGCCTCGCTGAGCCGTGACTCCTTTGATCTCGATATCGGAGTCGTTGAGGATGGATGAAAGCGGCACCGTAAGTTGACGGTGGATAGCGAAAAGTCTTTGACTTAATCGACCTTGATTTTGTTTTCTTTCTCTCGGCTGGCCACCTTCCCGGAGATGAAGCCCGGGATACGAAGGAGCGTTCCTATAGTTATAGGCAAAGCGCGGCCAGTGATCGCGCCCCGGCTTGAGGATTCCCGCCCTCTGCGATGGGCTCGGAGAGAGACGAGCAAGAAGCAAGGGGGAATCTCGACCAATGAGGACGAGGCCCAGCTGAACCTTAGGATGAGAGGGACAGAGGTGCTTGATCTACGAACTGTTGCGGGTAATTTGATCCCTCTTAAGAGAATCATTTCCTCCTCTTTGCACTCAGGGTTTCGAGATATCCGCCAGGATGAGCTAAGATCTCCCCTCGGGTAGGAAGGCGACCACTGTGGACTAGAAGAAAACTCTAGAGTGGGGAGGCGAAGGCCACAAAACGGAAGATTTTGTGGAACGGGCCAGGATGAGCTAGGGGACGTCAGGCCTTAATGGCTCTGCGTAGGAGCGAAGCGGAGGCATTCGATCAGCAGACGGCAATGATTATCTTCGTCGCTAAACTCAGGAATAGTATGAAAAATATAAAGGGAAACTGGAGTCGAGGGAGTATTATTGGGCTTTAGGTGAATTAAACCCGAGGTAAGGATGATACTCACGCGAGAGGGTTATCGGGGTGCTCAGCGTTGCAGATGCGCTGGGTGTCTTCCACTGTCTAAAGAGTTGTGCTCCCGGTTGGAGCCTTGGCGAAGAAATATCAGACTTTCCATGTCTATGAGAAGAAGGAAGGTCGGAAATCAGAAGGGCTCCGGGACGTCTGAAATAAATAAACCCCTCGGCGGTAGCCCATCGGATTAAAAGATACGGGAAGCGAAAGCCACGTTAGGGCGCGAGTCCCTGTCTCTAAAAAGACCGGCCAAACCCGGCTAAAATGCCCCGACCGTAGGGGCCGGGTTAGAAGAGCGGATATGAGAAAATCTTTGAAGAACTTGTTTGATGAAAGGGTACGGTGAAAGCGGAGTAGTTATCAAATCTGACCTCGAAAAAACATACCGATTCGAGGCCGCAGATGTATCTTAGTGAAAATCGGAGACCATATCGAACACGGGAAGAGTGGTCATCGTTCAGCTAATCCTTCGTATGAAGGGTGACCTTACTTGGTCCAGCTCGTAGCATGTGACGGCGACTTTGAAATCCCGACCCATAGGATATGTGATCGGGTTATTTTTCCTTTGCCTTTACCCGAAGGAGGAATGCCGCGAAACATGCAGGGATCTGCGATCGAAGCGGTTGGGGACTTCCACTAGGTAGATCGAGTCGACATCGGCGGAGGACTAGCATGGATCTGTGAGATGAAGCGATTCGAGGCCATCGCAAGCGAGACTGATGTAGACGAAACACGGCAAACCCGGGACCAGTGAGTCGGGAAGGAGCGAAGCTGAAGCATCAATAAATAGAAGGTTAGAGACCGGAGGAACCTGCAGAGGCGGAAGAGGTCGAAAGCGGAAGAGACGAGTAGCGAAGGCGAAGGTCATTATTAATATCAGGCTAATGTGGCTGACCCGGGGCTAATCAGGATGGACACGGAATGTGACGGCGAGACAATTCTGACCACTTGCCGCGGTCGGGTACAATTTGAGAGGCGGCCGATGAAATTATAGAGGTGGACGAAGTATCCCACTCGCCGACCAGATGAAGCCTTGATAGAGTAGTGCCCATATCAGGTGTCCTTCCATATGGCCCGAAACCAGAGTCGGCTCATTAAGGCGAACATGGATTTGGAAAAATGGGAGGCCGCGTATTGACCCGATCGGCCCGAATCCTTGCGATAACGAGAGATAGAATATTCGCAAGATAAGCATGTTCGTCCCGTCGGAATCACATTATAAAGGGAAGAAAAAGCGATAGAAGGCCAGATTAGATGGGCATCCCACGATAAGAAGGAGGATTATCACAGATAAAACCGCCCGGCTAATCAGTTGCTCATCCCCAAGGCTAGTATATGAGAAGCATGTCGCCACAATGGAAGAATTTCACAGTAAATCGTCAGCCGGATGAAACGTCATTACCGTATAATCTGGTACTTCCGCAGTGAAGGTATCGTCTGGCGTTCTAAGCGTTGACTCTTTTCTCCCGGGGCGAATCGACTTGGCGCGGGCGGCTGCGGGCGAAGCGCCATGAGCCCTCCTTCCTCCTTGGTTTTGCGGGAAGTACTTCACGGGCCGCGGGGCCCACATTAGCCATCCTCGGGGCGCACGGCGGTCTAGCATCCTCCGGCTCCACCGTAAGCGGTCTTAGTCGGCCCACAGCCATATGCTTAAAGCCCGATTCGGTTAAGCTTGAGCATAAATAATAAAAAAAGTTTTTAAAATATTTTTATAATTTTAACTATTTCTTAAATACTTCATAAAAAATATGTCGAAAAGAGCTTGTACCAATACAACGTCAATACTTTTTTTTACCATATACTTTTCATCCAAATAAACACAGTATTTTCACTGTATTTAGAGAATCACAAAATCAAATTAATTCTTACCCATTTGAACAAAGAAAAACTCGAACCAATTGGAATACCTTGATATAAATATATATATACTTATATATATATATAATCGTCAAGGCCTTTAAGAAGATTTTAATATCATGATCTTTGGAAGAAACATTACTTCAGAAAAAAATGGAAAACAAAAAAGGTAATGAGTGTTACGTAAGATTTTTGAGCTTAAGAAAAAAAAAAAAAGGGTTTAAAAAAATTGGGGGTAACTTGGAGGAGAGGAAAATCAAAATAGAAATGACGATCATCTGAGACCTGCCAAAATAACAGACAATCAAACTGCCAAAAAAAGACCTGTGAGGTATTTGCCAAATGCCAAGTGCCAAGCAGTAACTCTAAAAACTGTTCTTTATCATCTGAGATGGTTGTCTTTCGGAACAACAGCTTCCTATTTTCCTTTTTCTCCTAGTTTTTCAAAACAAAATATAGTTTTTAAAACCATAATTAAACAAACAGGCCCTAAGTTCATTGGCCTAGCTCAGACTGTGACACTCTTCTCTTTCTCAATAGCTAGCGGCATGAAAGCAGGAATAGCAGTCCGTTGATAAGATTGCGAGGGCGAGAGCGAGACCCCAAAATTGTCCCGGCTGGAGTCTGAGTCTTCGGAGTCTCCGCTTCCTGTATGATGGTGTGAGTGTGACCTGAAGGTTGTTTGCACATAGCATTCATTAGTAAGCAAACCTAGAAACGGTGGAGTGGTGATACATATGGAGCCGATGTGAGATTGTATCATTACCCATCCCAACCCACCCCTAGACAAGCCGGACTAGATAGCTTTCACCCTATCTTAGGGCACTACTAGGTAGTCTTTCGAGCCCCGTCGATAGGTGGGAGGCATCTTGGAGCAAATCTGAGGCTCAATGATTCATGCAGAGCCTGATGTGGGATGCGTGTCGTAGAATTTAGAAACATCTCATCCACGGCTGATTGGTGCAACTTTTAAGGGCTGAATGATTAGTTATGCTCTCAAGTTGAACGGTTACCTCTGGTGGATATTGGAAGGTTCGCCAGTATGTAACAAGCGGCTTGGAATGTAAGCGGCATCCACAGATAAATCTGTGTTGGGCTGCAAATAGATAAATTCAAAAGAAAAAACAGAAAACAAAACATGCCATATCAAATTTTAGTTTCATGTTTTAGTCATCTGAAAAACATGCTAAATGAAACTACACAGGTCATAATATCACTTTAAGCAGAAAAGAAGTTTTTTGGGGGGGGGGGTGGGGCCGGCGGCATACTTACAGTTGGTTTATGCAAACTTGGTACTTTAGATAGCCTAATATTCTTGAAATCATGGCTTCGTCTTTCATTTATGAGGACAATGGCACATCTGCATGTAAAAAATAAAAGCAGCATCCCAAGAAAAAACACAACAAAAAATTCGGCCACAATTGCTGATCCTAGGGCTGTACAACACAAGAAACCAGAACTAGGTTGGCCAAGATTGAATATATCTATGAAATGTTCCTTCTGCTGTAAACTTAAGAATCTCATGCACCAGTCACATTTAACGGGATAGAGAAACATTCATGCTGCAAAATTTTGTAGGCTATTTCAAACCTAATCAAGTCATCACTAGGAACTGTGATTTACTTTTATTATAGGAAAGAATGAGACCCAGAATCAGAAGCAATATTCAGATATGATTTTAGACAAGAATGAGAGATGTAATTTTTTTTTTCATGGTTTGGCAAGGGTATTGGTAATTGAAATTCTGGAGAAAATCATAGATGGCATAATTTAGATCTTCGAAATGAAACATTTTATGTTTGATGTTTACTGCAATTAAAGAACTCTAGAAGAAAATAGTGATGAGAAATAATGGAACAAGCTCTTGGAGAGACCATACAGGACATAGGATATATTATTGTACTTACTATGCGCTACCAATGAACTCATTGGGCCGTCTTGTCGTTTTGCTTCAGTAAACAGGGGCATCGATATCTTTTCAGCAGAGTCTAGACAACCCCCATAATTTCCCATGTCATTTAATGTCACCGTTAAAACAGTGCCATGCTCTCCACCCTGTACGCAAAATAGGAGTTAATCATAAAAAGAAATTGAAGGCCTGAATCTAATGGAAATTTAACAGGCTATTTCAACGGTATTTAGTTTTTAGAGTTCCAACCAGTTTTCAATTTGACATTATGTACAAAAAGCAATAATAAAGTTTGGGGAAGGAGTGCATAGCAGATGTTTAGCCTTTCGATGAAAATATCCAACCGCTATCAGTGAAAATGCATCTTAGTAGATAGAAATGAGAATGGGATGTAAATTTGAATGGCTGCGGAGCCCAGGTGAAAACTCCACGTAAATTTTCAATGAAACATTTTCATAACACAGTTCCCAAATGTAAATTTATTGCACCACCAAAATATAATTCTCTTCTGCTCCCACTGTAAGCTATCCCCAACAGGCACTAATTAACTAGAAATAAGAGAGGTAAAGAAAAACAGATAATGGTTTGGTTTTTATTTCATAAAATCAACATCATGGGGCATCTGGTATTATACCACTGACATAATGATAAAACTATGAAGATATAATTACAGAAGGCCGGCTATGTATGTGATAAATTATCATATACCAAGCAATTAATGTAAGTTAAATTAAATAGAAATAAGAAAGGTAAAGAGAAAGGAGGAGGGTTGAATTTTATTAAATTAATAACCATCATGACATGTTGAGTATCAGCTCACTCACTTGATATATTAGTTCTTGCATGACATGGTTGCAGTCATTAACTGTTCCCCGAAATCTAATTCCTTTTGCTTTGACCATAAAATGTTTTGAGATGGTAACATAAGTTTGAAGAGGCTGCCAATGATAACTATTCTTTAGCTTCAGTTCAGTTGTATTTATAAGCTCAGCTGGTAGACTGACAACCAGACTTCCAGAATTGACCTCTACAGAAAAGATTACCACAAAAAGAGATTCACCACCTGAAATATAACTTACTGGCAGATTGTCAGGCCTCTATAATTCGAATCACATAAGGATCTGCAGCTTTTGTACAAATACAAATTAAATAATCTATCACGGGTTGAAGATGTACTCATGTTTGAATATAATACTTCTTACAACTACCTTGTAGATATAAATCATAAACTTTGTATAACTGCATGGTTTACAAGCTCCAATCTTATTTTTGTTTCCTTGCTTCAAATATGGGGAAAAGAAAAAGTCAATTTTTTCCTTCTAAGCAATCACTCAGAAAGGATATAGCATAGGTCCAGCTTTCATAATAGTGGAGTGATAAAATGTTATAAGCATACAAATGCTATCACCACCAGATCAGTGATCATACCGTCAATATTCTATATATATATATATATTACCTTCTAACTATCACAGCACATGTTTCTTACATTTGACAGAATCAACTTATAGAAGCAACAGAATCTGGATTTTTTATTTGAACAGACTGACTACACAGGCATGATAAATCCACATTTAAGATTGTAGCAAACCTCTCAATGATCAATTATAGTTGTTTATCTGATTAAACGCTAGTATATATTGTTTTAATATTCCAATTTTGCAATATGATGCTTTCATCGAGCTTAAATACTTCCAAGCAGACCCAATAGTAAAGTTAAATATACTAAACATACCAGGGATATAAAGAAGATCTGGATCCCCAACGGAAAACTCAAACTTGTCTTGTTCTCTGTCAAAAACTAGCGAACCCTCTTCTTTACTATTCTCCAATATAATAAATTCAGGAAGGTGAATTAATGGAG
The DNA here is from genome assembly GCA_016808115.1 of Tetrastigma voinierianum. Classification (NCBI taxonomy): domain Eukaryota; kingdom Viridiplantae; phylum Streptophyta; class Magnoliopsida; order Vitales; family Vitaceae; genus Tetrastigma; species Tetrastigma voinierianum. Next base: position 492,266 of record JAEQBH010002697.1, read on the forward strand.
GATCATTGATAGGTTCCACAAAGACTGGAGCACTCAAATAGTTTATTCCATTTCTATTAGCGGTAGACACTTGGATGGCATCATCACCACAAAAGTTCTCGTTTCTGATTCAAAGGAAACAAATATAATATCGCTAAATCTATTTATGATTTTGAGTGAAAGGGACAATTCATTTGTGAGTGTATGATAAGGAGAGAGAGAGAAAGATGCAAATACACCAATAATCATGTTGATTCGTGATTTGTAAATGGTAGATGAACACAGGGGAAGGATATACATATTTCCAGAATTTGTAACTTACAGTTAATGAGTCATACAGATCTCCCTAAAATAACCTCCACAGATATTTTCACCATTTCTTTTCCTTTAGGTTTTTTTTTTTTAATCCTTATTTCTTTCTTCAGAGATATTGCATTTTAAGTGAATGTAAGTCACTGCTGTCTAAATCCATTCATTTATTCATATATTTAAGAAAATAGCTAAGGAAGCATACCACCTATCTTCTTTCTGCCTTCCCAGTCAATATCATTAATAACACATGAATTTCAGTACCACCTAGACGCAAGGCATGTGCCATATACAGATAATGCTCAGATACTTGCAACATATCTGAAACCATGATTTTTCCTCTTTCCTTAAATCAACATACAGATAATGGGTGATATTGCTTCCTCCATGCATTTTTATATCTTCTGCTATCTTCATTATTTATCAGAGAAAACCTTATTACCACATCTTCTTTGTGGATTAAGACATTATACAAGTTTTAAATTTTTGGGACAAACAATCAAATTAGCGAGATCATGAAATTGAAAAAAAAAATGTAAAAAATCAGTTCATGGGAAAACATGATGGATGCATGCTAAAAGGAAAGCCATTCTAAAACAATACGATTTCATGAGATGCAAAAGATAGATGTCATCCAGTTTCCAGTACCCAAGATATTTGACTGACTGAAGAGCAATATTAACTACTTCTGCACGGCCCTCCAAGATTAAATCCTTGGCTTCTCCATCCCCTCTGTTAACAGAAAGTCCACTTGACAATGGCTGCCAAAAAAGTGTCCCATATTCTGCACTTAAATTAACAGATATGTTCTCCATCATATCTGAATATGTTATCTCAAAACCAGGGAACCCACTGCAAAGGGCAACAATGGTAAAGATAGAAAAGAAAAAATCCAGGCAACAAAAGAAAGAAATCTAACTTTTCTATTTTAAATTAAGTTCAAGGATGCGTAATACCTTACCCAAATCTGGGACTTATCATATCTTCAACTGCTCGCAACTGACTTGGAAAGGAAACAAACTGAGGTGGCAGACTAAGAACAGATATATGTACTGGACCAGTAGCAAGATTTCCATTTAAATCAGATATTGAGTAATTGAAAGAATCATTTCCAAAGAAACCCTTATAGGGAGTGTATCTAAAGAGTCCTCCATACTGTAGAAGTGAACCATGATCTGGCTGCCAGAATATAACAATAGAAGCATGTCAGTTTTCCAACCAAAATCTTCCATAGAAAACTCAATTGACAACACTCCAAATTGTGAAGGAAATTGATGCCATAAAATCCAAATACTCAAGTTTCAAGAATTCTTTCAAGAGATTTATCTTTGGATGGGATCCACACATTAGGCACTACATTTGCATGCTAAACAAACAAAATATCAGTTTGGCATTTAGACACAGAGTTATCCATGTATATAATGTATAAAATAAGTCAGAGAATGCTAATGATAATGTCACCATTAAAAAGGCATTCTTTTGATTCAAATGAAAGAAAATAATTTTTTTTTGAATCAGGGGATAGAAAGCAATTTTTTTCCTATTCTCTCCATTGATTCAATCCATGTTGATGAAATCAATGTCAATTTTTTTTTCTTTTTCTTTCCCTTGTTTTTTTTTTTTTTTTTTATTAGTCTTTTTCTTTCCCTTTGTTGGTGGAAGGACTGTGGGCAGGGGCAAATGGTGTGGACTGTTGTGTGGTTAAAACTACTCTCATGGTAAGGCTTATCTTACTTCTGAAGAGACAGTAACATTTGCATTGTCACCAGCAAAGTAATCATTTCCTAAAGCATCAAAAGCGATTGACTGATCTTCCCAAACAGATACCAGGTCATCGTAGACTTTAGGAAAATATTCACCTGAAAGATATGTCAATCCATGCATAAGAAATATTTCAATTGCGTTACAAAACTGGAAATAAAGCTAAGTCAAATATTCATTATGTTCAACAAGGGTAAGTGATGAAGCATTTTAGCAGGACTTATTATTTCTCTCACCAATTAATTTACCACACCAGGTCCACAGGGGATGCTTACTGATCTTACCACATCAAACTAAAAACCAAAGGACCCTCTGCAAATTCAATATTGATTAATCATATGATAAACAATCAATTTGTAGCATATATTAATCTTTGGAATCCAAAGGGCCCTCTGTGAACTAAATTCCGTAATTCTAGTCGACACAGTCCTATAATTTTGAAGAAATGCAATTCAAATTAGTTGTATCTAATGTTCCTACATTTTCCACAAAATCATAAAAGCTCTAACCTAGGAATCAACAGTTGACCAAAGAGCTTGACAATGTAAATATCATTAAAAGGAACACAAATGACATGCACTTTCATATACTGCAAACCCCTTCAAACTAGCACATATAATTTTTCACAATAAGGAAAAGCTATAGTAGGTATGTTGTTGCCAAACTTACTACCGTAAACATTTACCCCTAAGGGACAGGGTAAGAAATGGTTGCCATCAAAAGAAGCACATAATTCATAAGTACCAACATCCTTAGCCAGATAGTGAGCAACATATGACCCGTCATTGTTATCCACAAACATCCAACTCACACCAGAACTATTAATTGAACCGATCTCTAGTTTGAGTCTTGATTGTTGCGACATAATGGGATTAGAATATGAATCCAATAGCTGTACAACTATTTCATTTTTAATCAACTTTGGTACTTTGGGTGCATATTTGACAACTCCTGAAAGCGTCATATTGACTTCACCTGCAGAACACAATTATTCAACACCAATGAAGTAGGGTATTGTAAGAGAACTAAGTACATACTATCGTCGTTAATAAATTTCAGCCATGCATGCCAATAACATATATATGCTATGTTCCACAGATGTGGAAACACTTAATACTAGAATATAGACTTATTTCCTTAAAATATACAGGTGATATATCACATGCTTTTTATCAAAATCTAAAAGCAATGCAATTAAATATATTACTAAGAGAGACCCATTACAACATTGATGTGCACCACTATCATATCATGGATTAATTATACAAAACTTTGGCTGTTTGTTTGTCCAAAGTTCAGAACAATTTCGTGGAGAGAAAGTAGGCAACATAACAATTCATGTGACTTAAATTTTAATTGAAATGTTTATCAAAAATTAAATAAATATATTCACTTGTGAAAGCATACAATTCTATTTAAATAGAGGGTGGACAGAGCAATGTGTGAGCTTCATTGTAGGTGTAACTTGTGTTTGTTAATGCAGGAGAGAAAGTTCTTTCAAACAACTTTATTCGCACACGTGGACACACCCACCAAGGATGGTGGCTACACAAGAGTTGAATGCAAATCGCAGAAATCGGCAATAAGTGGTTATGAGGAAATCTGGAAGATCTGAAAATACTATTTCACTTTATACAACCAATAACAACATTTGTAAAAACAAACAAACTAGAAACAAATAAATAATACTAGGCTGAGAATACCTGCTTTTACTTCCTTTGTGATTGAGTGACCATTATTCAACTTGATATTTCCACAAAATACACAAATTTCATAGATCCCGCTCTTCTCAGGTGTATAAATGACATCAAAAGAACTAGCCAAACTATCAACTTCCCAACATACAGAAAATAGAATAAAAACTCTTATCAGTGATTGAGTACATATGTTTAAAGGAAACACAAGCATGTAGTTCTTACAGTGTGATTCAGCTTAACAGATGGAACAGGAGAAATTTCCAAATGACTGGTAGCATCATAGCTCAGTGTTCCATTCAGCCCACTTCCTGTTTCAAAGATGGATGTGTTTGTGAAATAACAACTGAATAGTAGCTGGAATGCTTGTACCATTGACAATCTGCATTGGGTATATGCTTGGCAGTAGATGATAGGAATCAATTACTCGTACAATTTGGACTTGAAGCCATTCTAATTCAACTGGGGAGGGATACTGATAAACATCATTTAAATAGATAGTAAAATGTGACATTTCTCCCGCAACAGAATCATCCAAACCAGACCCATTGACGACACTGTTTAACCCATCACAATAACCTACTCAAATCAAACAAAAACATTGTGAAAATTAAGCATTTTACTAGAAAGTATATTGAAGTTTGGGCAAAGATGAACTTGCAGGAAAAAAAGGGAGCATAACTGCCCAATATTGAAACTGGTAACTAGAGGTCCACAAAATTCTATCCTCCATCTAATCGTTACTATATTCAGGAAGAATGATGACACAAAAGGAAAATCAGAATAATAGAAAAAATCCATGATATCTATGACATAAAAAGCGACAAATAATGAGAACAAGAGATCTTTGAAACACACCTACAAAGACAGTGAAGTCATAGGGTATGTGGAAGTGCTCTTATTCTGCTTTGTCAAATATTGTCAGAATAAAGTCCCCTGGTTCCAAGATACTGAACGAAAATAACTGAATTCCTGGAGACACTTCTTCAAAGTGTAAATCTGCTATAGGTATAGACAAATTTGTATTCTTTTCAACAACTTGATCATCAAATGCATACAATCCTAAAACAAGATTCCCAAATAATTGGTCTTGCTGGCGTATGAAGATTTCCACTTTAGAAAATATTTGTAATATATTTGTCCCAAAGTTCCACGTCGCCACACAATTGGAGACATCCAGTGGTCCTGTTACAAGCAAAGTCCAAAATTTCACCACTAGAGAAAGATAAGAGACACTAAAACCCAGTCAAAGAAGTTTACATTTTCATGGAAGTGCATGTTGATTAGATCAATAATGTTATATCCTGGAGCAATTACTACTCCTTCCAATGCGCTACTACAAGAAACAGGATACAACTCATGGTTTTTTCCCTATTAGAAATAACAATGAATTTTTTATATAGAATAAATGAATATCTTAAAAATTCTTCCACAAACACTATCTTGAAAAAGGCATGATTAATCAGATTATAATGCTAACAAGCATAATAAAGATTACTTTTGGGCTTCAATGATGCAATGTAACGACCTACATCTAACCTTTTTTTTTTTTTTTTTGATAAGTAAAGTGGACAATGTATCAACAAAACAGGGTCATGCCCTAGAGTATACAGGTTGTATGCAAGAAAAACCAAAAAAAGACGAAAACAGAAACCTACCACCCTAGGAGTACTAGAGAATACACATTAATAAATTTACAATAGAGTACTCCCCCTCATAGATAAGGCTTGTCCAAGAAGTAAGGGATGTTATAAAGGAGTTTTTCAACATTTCTTAGGAAAAAAATGACATTACCAAAGACCACCATGTTTATTTCCTTCCAAATTGCCTAACACAGGCTAGAGAGCGTTGCCTGCCATAGACTTGTTGCTTTCTTCCTTATAGAAAAGGTTGTCCAATCCACCATTAAGTTTTTAATCAAGAGTGGGCATACCCACTCCATTGTACCAAAAATGAGACGACCCAAAAAACCTGGCAGAGGGCGATAGGCAAGGTGGTCTATGTTTATGTGCACTGCGCGGAAGAGCGTCCCTTCTGGCCCAAAAGCCTTTTCTTCAACTGATCCATGGTCAACACCTTGCCCCACTAGACCTCCCAAGTAAACACTCACCTTGGGGGGGACAAAATTGTTCCAAATAAGGCTTGTTGGTATAGAGCTCGAGAGATCACCTTCAAGATGCCTATAATTGGCTTTGACAGTGTACTAGCCTTTCTTGTCCACTAACCAGACAATTTTGTCCCTTCTCCCTTGAAGCGATATTTCCGCTACTGTCGAGCTATTGGTCTCCCAATTTCTTCCAACTTTCCCAATCATTGAAGGTGCGATGAATCTCATATTCCACCCTCCTCCCTTGTGGTCTCCCGAAACTTTCCCATAGCCCCTTTTGAGCTTGACTATTGCATATAGGAGTTGGAAATGAGGTACGACGGGTTCTCTTCACACCAAATATCTTCCCAAAATCTGTCGATCCCCTTACTGACATGAGCTTGCAGTCTTTTTAGTTGTAGAGCTTCTCTCTAATAATATCCTTCAGGCTCCACCAAGAAAACTCCCCGCTGGCTTCTTGAAAGAACCAACCCCCTTCCTCACAGACAAAGTGTAATATCAGTCTTCAATTGTCCCTCTGTGACCCGACCTCAGTTCACTTCCCAAACAGAGGAATTGTTCAAATTCGATAACCAGGATGTCGAGAACCTCCTTTTTGTTAATTTAAGCTGTTCTCCATCTACTAAAATTGAAATTTTCTGTCAGTTCCCGCCCCACGAGAAATCCCATGAATTTCCTCCAAACACTGTATTTGCCTTAGGGATTTGAAATAGATACATTGTGTACATGGGCAAATTAGAGAGTGTGCTCTTAATCGGTCGATCTCCCCAACACGAAATATGATGTCTCTTCTGGCGCTAACCTTTTTGAACCAACACTCCGCCCCAGTCGGCCACCTACAGTGAGTTGCCTCATTAGAGGAGACAAGGTGGATTGTTAGCAGAATCACTATCTGCACTAGCTCGGTTGCAGGCTTCACAAAGGGGTAATGTCTGGCAATGGGTGTATCCATTTGAATCCTGGAACTTAGACTACACGATTCATGCGTGGGAGCCAAAGTTATGTAATGCTATGAACTTTCCACCCTATTCGATGCGGATGTGGGATATGAGAAACACTCCTCCCACACCCCCTCTCCTCCTATATACGACCTGGCGTCTGCGTTGTCTCCCGAGAAGTATAGTGAGGGCCAGAACAAACCAGCACTTAGACGAACCTGCAAAGGATTGGTTATATTATCATTTGTAATGACCTGCATCCTCATGTACTCAACCATGAGATGTTGTCCACTTTGGACCCAAGGGGCCCTCATGGTATACTTACATAGTACCAGGAACTTTCCCCCTATACATGGGACATGACATGCAAACACCCTGAGACAATGAGAAGCACTTGTGTTGCTATTAAATAATAATAGTGTGAGGTGTTCATAAAATCAGTAACACACTCTAAATGCAGATCATGGTCTCACAATTAAAGCTGCAGTGCATCACCTGGGTTCACCTTAAATGGTAGTGGAGAACCATTCAGAGTCTGATTTTCACCTTCTACGTGTAATAAAAGACTTCCAGCTGTGGCCACAGTGAACTCAATGTTGATGTAGCCAAGTTTATCCCATCCCATGTTGGTGATATTGAGAAGGTTTGCCACTGAACCAGTTGCATTAGATGCAGAAACTGTATAATTAGAAGAATTTGGCATAACGCTTGAAGAAGAAATATTATTTCCAAAGGCATCTCTAGGAAGTATCAGAACTGTAACTCTTGTGCCTGCTACAAACTCGTTTATGGGACTCATCCATGAAGCAACACAAACAGATGGGTAGATGTGCCCTTCAATCAAGCAGTGATAGTTGTGTTAACGAGTATCTTTTGAGGACAAAGTCTGAAAACACTAAAATAGAAATGCTGAAAGTAATGTGAAAAAGAAATGAAAGAAACTGCAATTTTGCAGCCCTATTATATTAGACACTAGCATAGAAGCTCTTCCCCACAGGAGCTAACTATTATTATACTCAACTTCAACAAATTAGTAATTACACGGTTCTAGTATATTGTTCTCAGGTTGATCCATGACTTGTTACATTTCTTTCCTGAGTTACTCATACCAAACTTTACAAGAATAGCAAACTTTCACCAACAATATTTTTCTGTTTCTTAATAGAGGCAAGTTGCATTTAAGGCTTTGGCTTCACCAACTAGAACAATGAGCAAAACTAAATCTGTTTTTCACTTGAACACTAAAACAAGGGCATTCAAGGGGATTGGCTTCAACAAATGATATTGAGATAATTTAAAACCAATGGAACCTCATATTTAAATTATGCTAATCCATGGTTTAGAAAATAGGCAAAATCACACTTGCCTCTACAATGAACAAAAGTAGTAAGCATTGTTTTCATGGGGATTAAAACAAAACATGATATCAGTATATAATTTTTTTTATATAGGTAAATTAATCATTACCTGCCAGCACTTCAAAATGAAGAGATGAATCCATGATTCTGAAATTTTTGTCGCTTATAATCACATTAAATACCCCAACCATAATTGGAGTGAACGAAATTCTCCAATTGTTAGAATCGCCCTCCAGATTTGAATAGACTCCAGAAATATAAGAACTATTTCCCGTCTTCCCATTTATAGTAAGCGCAGGATTAAAAGCACTTTCATCAAGGGAACCATTGCCTCTATGGTCAAAGCCTCCAAGTACTTTGATTTTTATGGTTGCAATCCTACCGGCTTCAAATGTATTAAGATCGTCCAACCAACTGAACGCAAAATTGGGTTTCGGTACTTCAACTGCAAAACATGAAAATAAAACGCCCATTCCTTGAAAAACAAATCAAGATTACGTTCCTAAAGGATGGACCTGACACGCATGGAACTCAACAACAGAAAATTTGGCGACTTCAAACTGATTTCTGTTTCATTTCTTGAGTTTTCTCAGCAATTAAACAGATACTGAAAATACCTGATTTCGCGAGGCCAGAAGTGAAGGCTGTGAAGAAAGAGGAAGCCAAGAGTGCCACGGCTGAGTATAATTGCATTTGGACGGCCATGACTGAGAGTGAAGTGAAGCGTTAGGGTTTTGCAGAAAAGCAGTTTGAGGGGGTAACTGTCCTTTTGAAGGGAGTTCATCACCATTCTCTGTAATGCAGTCCATCAAGGGCACTACGACACGGCATGTGTTCTCAAAAGCGAATGTGACCGTTCGATTTTTAGGCGGTTATTAGCGGTTGGAACCGCTGGTTTCCCGGGTGTGGGGCGGAGCTCTCCCCTGTTCCCTTGATCTGGCGCCAGAAAATGCTGTTTAGTGAGTTTTCAGAGTTTAATCTCAAAATAGGACAGACATGCAGGATAGATGGTTGAAACTCTTCTGGCTTAAGTAATTAGTGGGGTCTAACTAAAGTTCTCAGAGTTTGAGTATTGAGAATACAATTATATTGTGTGATAAAACTTTACCTTCCTTGTGGTATCTTTCTGCTCGTATGGGGATTAGCCTGAGAATTATTCTTGAAAATAGTTATTAAAAACACCAAAAACTTCATTTGTTGTTTTCTAAAAACTATTCTTATTGAGTTTTGGATGTAAATAACTTTTTTTTTTAAATTACAAAAATAATATATATTTGAAACTATTGCCCGAATCTAGTTCGTCTGGGTCACGTAGGCGACACCTCAGCAAAGGTCGTTGTCATGAACAGTGGTTTTACAAACTTTTAAGCATATTCAAAAGTCGTTGTCTTCAACAGCAGCCTTACCATTAATCAACATGCTCCTCCATTTCCACCGACTTTAATACTATTATTCGAGACAACAGCTTCATCGTGTTTAAAATTTGACCAGGACCCTTCTTCTTCTTCCTTGCATTTCTTCCATTTCTCTCCTCTCCTTATCAAATTTTTTTGGTGAACTGCTTCGCCTCGGTGAATCTATCCCTTCGCATTGGCGAACTGCTTCACCTCGGCATTCCTTTGTTTACTTCACACCTAAATGCAAGTATGAGTTACACCTAACAATTATGACTTGCAAGTTTGCACCAAGAATAATAATACATATAAATCATAAGCTACATGCATCCAAATTATAATCAATTCAGTAAACAAGAAACTCTGATTTCATATATAAACCAAATCATATAAATATATAAAAAAAAAAAAGTATACAAATATCAATATATACAAATATAAACATATATCAATGAGTCCCACAAGATGGAGTCTTTATATTTTTGTTAGGACGCCACCTATAATACACAACTAGTTGATCTATAGGGTCCCGTGCAATCTTAAATGGAGCTGATGGAGCCGAGAGAACTGATGGAGCCAAGGGAGCTGATGGATGAAATACTCATTGTGTACATGGAGCACGAGGTTGCCTAGTTGGAAGTGCACCCAACTCTGATACAAGGTCAACCATGGTTTCATCGATGGGAGGCAATGTAGGGGATGATAAAGGGTGGGATGATAATGTGATATCTACTGCCATGGAAGTTGGCTTTGGCGACACCGAAAATGGTAAAGATTTGTAAGTCTGTGGGGGTATGAAAGGTGATGCGTTAGTCTGTGGGGATATAAAAGTATCGAGTGATGGGTAAGTATGGGAAGTATGGAAGTATCGGGTGATGATGGGTAAGTATGGGGGTATGGAAGTATCGAGCGCAAATATCACCACGACCTCTCTCACCATCTCGACCATGACCTCGTCGATCAACTCTTCTTCTCCCTTTACCTCGAATGGGCTACATACGAACTAGAGTGGATGACACTATATGGTATAATGGATGGTCCACGTGAAGTAGATGCCTCCTGATCGTGTTCAAAGATGCTCCTCTCCTCTCCGATATGGTGTAACACTGATCTAGCAATATGATGTAAGTAGTACACCAATCCTGTGGTAGCCCCACGCGATCGACTAGCTATGTCAGCCAAGGCAGAGATCTAAAAGAACCAACAAAACAATTATAAATACATAATCTATTGATTCAAATTTGAAAAACACTTTATAAACACAAGACTCTAACTTACCAAAATTTGAGTAGTACCATTTGTGTAGTGCCTCATATCATGTATGAATTGGTGATGTCATAAAACATTAGTAATATCTGGCGATATCACTTCATTATATGGATCATGAAGTCCATGGTACCCTCTGCTCTGAAATACGGTGATCAATCACTGCCTCCATGAATAACGTGCTCGAACATGATCTTGATATCTCTAATGTCGTCCACGTGCATCCACTCTCTGTATCTCTTACTCATAAGAGCAATATGGAGGTATCTCCTGGTGTAGCCCAAATTGGCGCAAGACTCACTCTGGACGATGTCACTCAACAGTTCTAAAACATATAAGCGGTGATATCGTCCGCCATATCTCTTGATCAGCTAAGCGATTATCGGTAACGGTCGATCAATTCTCGATGTATGCATTTTGCCCATAAGACCTACGTATTTACATTTTTATCGCCGATAACGTTGATATGAATAGTTAAATTACTATGAATCATCTAAATTTTACGTCAAAAGAAGTCTGTGCATCTGGCCCGATCTTGGTATGGGAGAATACCTGAATGAGTTATGCACCCGTGTCAAAGGTACTCTCCACCTACACCCCGGTGGCGGCTTGCTGTGACCTCGACCGTCTCATCGTCGTCATCATGTAAAAGGCATGACGATTGAAGGTGTTATATCTTTGCTGATGCCGCCCAAAAATGTCAGGTGCATGCGTGAAGTCCTCCCAAGACTAAGATGGGCAAAAAATAAACAAAAAGTAAAGAGGAAAGCTAATGATGTGTTGTGTATAGATATTGTATGTAATAAATAAAGTTATGGATACTATACTGAGTGTGTCCTGTGACTAATAACGTGTGTAGAGTCAAGGTGGCTGGGCATAACTCGGTATAGCGTATTTGGTATTTTGCCCCAACTGCTCTGCCACTTAGTTTTAAACGTCAAATCTAAATAGCGATTGGGAGAAAGCACAAATGGACATGCACTCCCTTCTTGTCCGCAAACAAGAAGGATCCAATCAGTGCTAAGATGAAACCACGCGCACTTCGCTCTAAAGTGACCTCATCTACGTCAGGTGCTAGAAGGATAAATGGTCACATAACCATTGTATGGAGATAGTGGATTCTTTGAGAACATCAACGGGTGGTATGACACTGAGCAGCTCTCGACACAACTCCTCAACATCGAACACGCATGTCCCGGTGACTACTGGTCCATGGATGCGGAGCCCAAGGATGATAACAATATCCTGTAACATGATTGTCATCTCTCTGATGGGTACGTGAAACGTGTGTGTCTCGAGCCGACATCTCAACGGACTAATTGATCGGTGGCCAATCGATCATGATGTGGCTTGGCCATGCGGTATATACCATAGAATCCCAAGCGGATCACGTATGGATGAATCATTAGATCCATCCCTCCACTATGCTGATGAAGAGCTTTCATGTGCAGCGAGGTGGAGTACCTCCTATAACTACAAGTAACGAAGAGTGAAAAATTTAGAATTGATTATATTTACATTACACCAATGATATGTAATAGTAGTTGATATTTAATAAAATACATACTTGCTTTGTATATACTAAATGCGACCTATGTCTGTCCTGTAATACCAAGACCGATAGATTTGAAGGATCTGCATCATGAAGCCCACTGAACGTCATATCTATAACAAATAACACAAAGACACTATAATTATTAACAAAAAACATTCAGGTACTAGTATCATAGTCATGAATGCAATTATTAAAACGTGAAAAAAAAAGTAACCACATACAAAGAATTGGGATTTACATCATCTTTCACGAACTTGATTCCTATTCTTACAAAGAAATTTGATTGTGACAGGTTGTCTGTACATGTTATAAGTAGTTTCCACTCTAACGATCCATTTCATTGTAAACTCAGGTTGAGTTAAGACATCCACTATGTGTTTGAAGTGACTAAAGTGCTTGCAACCTAAAATGCCTATAGTAGTTTATTACAGTTTAGTGGTATAATAAAAGTCAAATTTGCATTTTTCGGAAATTTAAGTGCTAAGTGTGAAAAAGGATATAACCGGAATTATTTAAGAAATCAAAAGGTTGAAATGGTAATTTGTAAAATGAGGACCTAAGGGTCATTAAATAAGAAGAGTATGTGTTAAGATAGTATTCGGATAAGTTAAGTGCAAATTAATCAAAGAGAGGACTAAATGACAGAGCCTGGTATTGGGTTGAAAAGAAAGGATATGATAAACTGTGGTCTTCTATAATAGGAAAATATCTCATTTTGGCTCCACAGAAAGGGACTTAGGGCTCTGAGTTTGAGGAGATAGAAGCCATTTTTGGTTTGCCCAGCTATTATTTAGCTGAAGATCTAGCCTTGTTCAAGAGAGAAGAGTGAAAGAAAAGAGAAGTTTGGTTGACTATTTGAAAGGATGAGGTATGGACTTGTTGTTTGGAACTTTCATAATTGTTAGTATGAAATTCTTGTATGGAAACTATCTGGGAGTCGTTGTTTAGGTTTTGTAAGAAAAATCTAAGAAAAGTGTTTGTTTTTGGACCCGGTTTAGGTTGAATTATGAAGTTGATTGGGGGATTTGTTTTGTTTAGTTTTATTCCCAGGTGAAAGAGGGGGAAAAAAAGACCCCAATTTTTGCCTAAGCCAGGCTAAATGAACACGAAGCCCCAAAAAATTGCAAGTTTTGCACCATAACCTTGGCCGAACCTGAAGTCTTGTTTTTGTTCATGTCTTCTGTTTATTCTAGAAACCATCAATTGGAATAATGTAGGATCCTAACAAGTGAATGAAAGAGTCTGTATTTGTATACAAGTTATATGTAAAATATTCTGATCCTGCTCCTGGGCAAACTTTGTTTTCTTGCCCCTTATTTGCGTGTGTCATCTAAGTACAAGAATGTGAGTAAGAAAAATAAAATGTTCTGAAACACATATAATTGTATGTCTACTTAAGACCAAATAATGAATGAATATGCCTTTGATTGAAAGTGTGGCAGGCCGCTCTGTTTAGTAGCTTCTGCACTCTCTATTTAAGTCTTTGGCACTCTCGATTGATCTTTGACGACACTCTACTGTTTAGTGCTACGGCACTCCTGCCCTTACAATGCTTTCCCCGACTTACTTGCATTACGTGGGCAGACACGTCTCTATTTGTGCTTTGGCACCTCTGTTCAATACTATATCGTACCTTTGGGTACCTATTATATTGTATCTCTCTCATTCATTGTTACCGGTCTGCGCAGGCAAATACTTATATGTTGTGCACATGAATAATATGATATATGCGATATGAAATTGAAAGTAATCAATTCTATTATGTAGTGTACCTACGGGTACCTTTCGTTACAAGATTTATGTTATGTACCCCTATGGGAGATGTCAAAACTCCGATATATGAATTAAGTTATATGTATATTGTGATTGAGGACCACTATATCTGGTCATATATGTTATTTGTTTTCTCACTAAGCTATAAGCTTAGCACGGGTGTTTCATCCGTGTAGGTACTGAAGAGGTTGTCAGAGACATCCCGCATTCACCACGATCAACATAACATTAAGAGTCTTTATGATGTAGGTTCATGAATTTGTTTTTGAAATGTAAATGTAACATATTGTAATTGTGGAACTTGTGTAAGTACAAGTAAATGAGACTCCAATATATGTAAAGGACAATTTAAACACCAATACGGTGGTAGTTTTCAAGTTTTAAGTTATTATGATATCATGTTTTTGAAATGGGCCCACCAATGTTGGAAAATCAGCTTAAGAAGTCTCAGTCTCGTGTGGTGTCCCCTCATCCACTTAGGCAGGGTGTGACGGCTCGCGCCCCTGTACCTGACCCAACCCGGAGGTCGAACCGGATCCGGGACGCAGTCCTCTTTTTGAATATAATTCCTTTTCTTTTTTGTTAGTAAAACACATTTCCAGTAACTCATTTGTAAAGATATTTATCTTTATGAAAATATATTTGTGTATACTAATTCCAACCTTAAGGGCCCTCATTTTCTTTCAATGCACATTTCCATTAAAATGTGGCATTACATACCTATTTGGTCCATTTATACCTTTATATATTACGGCATTATAACCGTTTTCAATACAAAATATTTACAAAACAAAATGAGGTTTGTCTGAAAAGTGTCAAATATATTTCATGAATCTTTGGTCGAACTTCTTCAGCTCCATGAGAGGCCTGTGTTATTTCTGAATACGTTGCAGTCTTTTCCTTCGTACATGTTCACCGATACTGTCTGATGATAAAATAACAGCTAAAAACATTTTCATGCCTAGTGGTTTCTATAAGTTATCTCTTCACATTTCAATTAAAGTAAATCATGCATTTTCTGTCGATGCAACACAGTATAATTTCCAATGACCAATCTTGATACAATACATATATGTATATTTTCATTTAAATATACATTCAAATTGTTCAGCTGGTCATTTCAATTCTTGAGTTTCATATATATCATTATAAATACAGTCATACATTTCACAATTTTCTTTTCATTTCATAAGCGAATTTAACCTATGCTCGTCAAGATAACGAATCATGGAAACCGCAATCCTAGTTGAGTTTGCGGTGGAAATTTATAAGGTTTTTATAACACCAATATAGGTCCCTACGGGATCTTTGAATTTATTAAAAATCATTTACGTGAGCTTATTAAATACTGTCAATGGGCGCTCTGGTTAGGTGACATCGTCACCGTTCGTAGTCTTACTCATTTGACCCGCAATGGTATCTGGAAATTTATCTTTGCTTCGAATTTAGCGGTTAACATTGTTCTATTAAGGCGCTCAGTCATTCATAACAGTTTGTGTGTATATACATTATATTCAAATACTTAGTTTCCAATACTCATGCGATTTTCATATGCAATTCATTTCTGTCAGTTGTATCAAATCAATTTAAAACAAATCAATATATAAATTTATATGATTCATTTCAATAATCCACTTATTTCACAATCCTTCAGCATTTGAAATAAAGAAATTGGAGAACAAACCAATTCATTTATGAAATAAGCGGAGCACACATGCATATTCTATATAAAACCTTTTAAATTTATTTTGTCAAACAAAACACAAAGCAGAAACAAGAAAGTAAGTGTGAAAGACAAACCCAAAGGTTGTCGCTCTTGATTCCCTATCAGCAGAATCCCGTTCTTGAGTCAAGATTCTTCTAGTACAACCCTAATCCATCACAAATATGTCACAATCAAAAGACAACCCAGAAAAAAATGATTTTGTGCATTACAGGATTTTGGTTGGGTGATGTCTACAAATACACACTTCAATTTCAAAATTTACTACAGGGATACATGAGCCATATTTTTGCTCATTCTTCAGCTAAAGAAAAATTATAGCTCTATGAGTCTCTATTTTCAGTAGAAATTGGAATAGTCTCATTGAATTACAAACTCAGGATTACGCATTTTAATGCGTCGGTATGCCAGCTCACTTTCGATTTACCTCTTGTTGTTCTCGAGTCTTAAATCCATAATTATGTAATGGTTCCCTCTATTCATTTGAAGCTATGGTTCTAAGATTTCTTCTCCAATTGGAATCATTCAATTTGGATCACCAAAACCCAAGTTATTGCATTTTACATCCAGACTACTCTAATTTGCAAAACATAATCAGATTGTTCTTACACATAGCTCCATTTTGATGGGTTTATGGGCACTTTGGGGTTAAAAATTGATTACACTTTCTCTAGTAAATTATTCCCCTAGAAGTCTAGTTTACTTAGAATTTTGAATCACTCAATTTGGATGAGTGAAACTCAGCTCCTGACCAAACCTACAATTACACCCCAAAGCAGAGCATGCCATTAGTTACTAAAACTTGTCTTTAAGCCCATATTCTGAGGCCTTGGGGCACCTGATTTGCTCTTGGTCCCCTCCATACATTTGTAGCTCTAGCTCTTATGTTTCTTTACCAATTGGAATAACTCAATTTGGATGACTATAACTTAATTTATAGCCAAAACAAAAAAAGGGGTTTTGAAAAAAAATTTGACACCAACTCCTTTGAAACTTCATCATTTCCTTTATACAAAAATTCATCAACAACAATCCAAACCACAATATAACAACTTAGAACAACCCTCAAAGCAAAATAAACCAGTAAATCAATTTTACCTTTTTTTTTAAGTTGGGGTTTTCTAATTCAAAACAACAATCCAGTCCTGATACACCATGAAATCTTACCATTCAACCTAAAACGAACTACAACCTTTCAAACGGCTTTATCTGTATTTGGGGTTTTATTGAAACCCAAACTTACAAGTAGAAAGGGAGTTAGGGTTTGGTTTCTCATCTAGCCAAATCTTGATTCTTTCCTTTCTTCTTCATGATCAACTTGTCCCTTGATTATGGAGGAAAAATCACCAAATCCTCTCTTATTCTCTCAACTTGAATGTGCTAGCCCTTTCTTCCTCTTTCCCTTTTCCAAATGTGAAATGGCATTTACAAGACCAAATTTGGTCTCCCAAGCCTTAAGTCTTCATAAGGCCTTGTTTGACACACACATAAATTCCTATTTTCCCATTTCTAATTTTAACTTTTTCATTTCACTTTCATTTCATTTTAAAATTTACCTCCTCATTTATATGACGGCCCAGGTGCGTCGTTTGACATTTTTGCAAATTTATTTGACTCTTGTAAAATTTTCGAGTTTTTATCATTTTTCGTTTTTAGTTGTTTAAACAACAAAAAAATATAATTTAAGTTATTTTACCGAACATGTTACTCCTGTATTAGGGTATTTTCGAGTTAAAGGGGATGGGGCGTTACAGTACAATTGTAGGACCATCATACGTCGACCACTCATTTTCATTGAATATGAGATGAAATAAGCTTGACCAAGTATCATAGTAGGCCTGTGTAGTGTAGTAGCCTTGAACAAATAATCGAAAATCAACATAGAATCTTTGACATGCTACTATGATAGGCTACGTAAATCCATATATGAGAACACCACAGAATTGCATTTCGGTCATGTAGTTGAAAGTCTTTACGTGTTTGACCACTCTGAAGCAAACATGAAAATCATTTACGGATGTGATCGTAAAGACTATTTCCATTGACCTAACCTTAACTCTGGGCCTTAATCAGAGCATCAACATAAGATGTATTACTATCTGATGTCAATCTGTGCTATGACTCCTTCTTACTAACAAAGTAACCATTAGAAAGCGGAGAAAAAATGTCAAATGCCAATGTAGTTATTGGTAAGATCTGAGGCTCCTTTTAAGAACAGCGTTAAGTACCTCGGACATGTTGGTAGTCAATATCTCCCTTATATTTTGACCTCCATCATAATAAAATACCTATATCTCCAAGAGGGATTGCTTCCAACTATTTTTATTAACTAGATTAATTCTCCCAATTATTTTCCATATACCTATTAATTTGCATTGTTTTGGTCCTTAAGTTGCTCACATACCAAAATTTTCAAGTTTATCTTCAAGCGGGAGTCTCTAGAGTACTTGCAAGATGATGCAAGAAATCTATGATGGCGGATGTTTATTACGAGATGAGGATCCTCGCCAGCGCCATAATACTTAGATGTATATCGAGATATAACAAATTCGTCGTTGAGTCACTCTAATTTCTTAGCATATATCAAGAACCATCGCGGCTATCAAAGTTCTGCTTCTATAATAGCAAATGTCAATGAAGCAAATGATTATTTCATCACACCTCATAACAATCATTAAGAAGATGCCTTTATACTTCTCCATACAAATGTGTATCATCAATACTGATGTGGAGATGACAATATTCGAACTACTAATAGATGGCTTGATGACCAGAAAACGAGTTGAAATATCTCAATGTTTGGTATATTACTATCAAATGTTTTCCAAATTACAACACATCTAGGATTTGATTGCTTTAGGGCTAAAAAGAAACGTGGCAACTTTGTATATAATTGACAAAAATCACCAAATGAGTTTCTCATTGCTTTATGCCTTCCATTCATCACCTTTGTATATTCATCCTCATTTCTCCCATCTTGCACTGGCGAGTAGCAGCTACGATAAGTGAGTAACGCAATTGCCTTTATATGAGCAGCAACCAAGTTTGAGTCTAATTGATGATGGTCCCGATTCAAGCAAGGATTGACACAAGTATGTGGCCCTTTATACTTGTTGATAACAAATAAACAAGTATCTTTCATAAGCATGCCATGAAGCTTCCATGGACATTGACATTCTTCGCCCTTCTTACATCTTAAAACTAGCAATTTTTTTGAGGATGCAACAACTACAAACTCTTGGTCTTGGTGTGCTTTAATTGAGTAAATCTTTGCAGCCTCTTGCAAATCATATTTGGAATTAAAAACTTAGCAAACTACAAATTCTCCACTTGAGTATCTAGTAGTATGTTTCACCCATGGAGTCTAAACACTTGAAATAACATTAAATTTAGGTGATGGTGCTAAGTGATACTGAATAGGGGATGACTCATCTAGGTCCTCATCATCTAGATTATTTAATACATCTGAGATTCTTTGCATCCATGAACATATATCCCCTTGCTCATTCTCCAAAACTTAGTTAAAAACATGGAAGGATGAAAGATGTTCATAAGCTTGAACATCTATATTTCCATTAGATTCATCATCACCATCTTCATCGGATTCATCATTAGCTTATTCATTTTCACGGTCTTCATCATCTCTATATACTTCACATCTATCATTATTAGGTGCTAGAGTGCTACTAGGCCCAACACCATAGTCCAATTATGCAACATTATCATTTCTTAGGAACTCAATGAAATACAGTGTAGGCACCACAAATTGATTCCACTTGAAGCTAACTCGAGAACGACCTCATTAACCAATTCAATTTCCTCCATGTCGGTTGCTATGCTTAGATTAACATTACAGTCACCAGTATTATTGTCATCCCCATATTGAACAAGGTTTTGGAACCTATTTCCACTTTTCGAAGGATACCACAATTGGAGACTAATTTGAACCTTTGTTTATCAATATCTGTCCTTTAGTATATCATATCATTCAATGTTCAAAGCGTCTGATCAACTAGTATCAAGGCTAATAGTGGTTTTGTTGACCATATTTGTAAAACATTCATAGTATTTTCAGTGTATTGAAACATCAGAAAATGACAGAAACTTGACATAACACATTCTAAAAATAGTTTCATTCTGATTATTCATTATAAGGATATACTTTTTGCGAATTATAGGAAGTAGACATATCAGGAATAAAATGAAACAAACATATTTTTCGGAGAGATTATAAAAGTAATTACGACTTAGTTTGAATTAAAATCCCATTCATATATGAGCACTTTATTTTCTGTATTCGCATAAATGGTAAAAGAGTAGAATAGGTTCACGGGATCATCATTGGGTCATATCCTTATAAAAATATAGTACTACCATGTATTACCCCATTCCCGGCCCAACCCAATTGGCGATCCGAACCGAGTCCGGGTTGCTAGCCGAGTTCATTGCAAAACTTATGCAAACTCAGAAATAACCGTTTAAGCGGAAACACTCCCATTTGATATAACACTCAATATGTCTGAAGCATTTCAATTGATAGGCTCATAAACATTGCATTAACAAAATGCATTTACAATGCAGCATTCATTCCCCATTCAAAAATAATATAAAATAAGTTTCAGAGAGTTTAACTCTTTTGATCATAAAACATCAATTGTTTAAAGAAGTAGGATGGATACATGACGAATTATATACTTTTACTCCCACAACTTTAACCCGATGACTCTCGCTCCTCAATTTTTACCATTAGTTCTGTTCTGAGTGCTGCGCATAGATAAAAAAACTCGCAGCGTTAAGCGTGCCTACGCCTTAGTAGTTTATCGATTATCTCTTTATTTCGGTATAAATCAAATCATACAATTTCATAAGACATTAACACTGTACTTTCTTAAATGATAGTGTGGTACAATGCATGCATAGAGATATATTTCATTGATAGATTTTTGATTTGTTGTTTGTCTCCAGGCCCAATGGGTGCTCAAGCTGATACAACAAATCCATTCAGAATAGTAAATCATTACCTTTTACTATTCTCATTCTATCATTTTGTATTTTATATATAAATTTGCTATATCTTTGATTACTGGGATAACAATCATAAGCACGGGTCGAAGAAAAGTTAGAGTTTGAGTACGATTATGGCCAGTTTATAAAAATATGTACTCAGTTGAATTGTACTGCGGAATCTGTCGTAGGCTACAGGATAGGTATTCCACAATATCGATTATTCGACTCTTATTAGTATACAGATATATCATAACTCGAATTGCTTGATTGACTTTCTAATGGGAGCATTCCAAATTGACCCCATAGAAAAATACACAATATAGTATGTATTTTTTTTATACAAACAAATCATTTCAATACTCATACTGATTTTCATATCATTCATTTACTTAATCAATCGATTTCTCAGAATTTTCTTAGCAAATCAACACGAAATTAATTTCTGAATTTATTTTGCATCAAATCCAATTTAAAAACAATTTAATATACGAATTCAAACATTTTGGGTGATTTTATTTGAGCCGAAATAGCAGGAAATTGTATAGAACCATAATCAGCAAGAAAATGCTTAGCGGTGTTGTTTATCAAATGCGGGTACCAAGAAAATGGGGGCCAGAAAGAATGCGCGGGGCGGCGGAGTCCTTGAATCAAGAACAACCCAGCTGGAGTGCTCAAGTAAATGTTCCGTCCCATGCATATCATTTTCATTCATGATATTTTGTAACTATTTTGCATTGAATTTAGCTGATGTAAGGAATCTTCTTAGAGAGAAAGAATATATTTTTGACTCATTTTGTTTTGGATATTTTATGGAATGTGTTTTAAGAGGTGAACTCTAAAATATTATTTTGTAAATGTATTTGAAAAGGTATGGAATGCTAATTTGTATAAAATGTGTTGATAAAGAATAGTTATGGAGCCCTATTTGAATTGAAAATGTATATATATATTCTTTTTATGTCAGGAAATATGTGATTAGACTGTTGATATCCATATACATAAATAGTATGTTTTTAAGTAATTAATTATTCATATTAAAATTGAGTATATAGAAAATAATGTTTTAAATGAGCAGGCCTTTAAAAGACAAAAAACTCCACATACCAAAGTAATATGTCAAAGTGAATATAATTAAAAGCAAGGAAATATTAGTATTGTGTAAAATAAATAAAGGTATTCTTAAAGATTTTTAATTTAAAATAACATTGATTTGTAAAAATCAGTTTAAAGAATATAACTTTAATTTTTTAATTTTTTTAAAACTAAAATAATAGAAACTATATCATTTCAACCCCAAATGATACCTAGTTGATGTTAATCCTTTTAGGTGAAACCATTTTGGATTATAAATGATAATGTAAGACGAAGGAATTTAATTTCTTGAAAAAAATAAAAATATTAATTTGGGTTAAATTGTAATTTGTTAAAAATCAATGAATTTATTCTCTAGATGGATGATGAAAGCAGTTGCTGCCGTTGGAATCGATCTCGCAAATCCTTGCTGTAATAAATTCGTCGAATTAAAAACAGTGAATTATACGTTCGAGGCATCGCGTTTAGGTGCTTGAAGTAAAACGATTTACCGATGTAGCGAAAATAGTATATAACTCTTGTTCCATATGCCAGCAAGTGAGTGAAATGATAAAATTGATGAAGTAGAGATGGTGAGATGTCAAAGCCTTGGGAGAAAAGGGGACGTAATAGTCGTTTTGGAAATTGTTTAAGTCACTAAAGACAAAATTTTCAATAATTGTCTTTCCCAAAGTTAAGCACAAAGCGATCTGAGTGTCTTTATGGGAAAAAACAGCTGGAATTTTAAGGAGATTTTAAGAAAGCCCTTCTCTCTAGATTATCAGTTATCGGCCAGTTGGCGATCTTGGAGACGAAGAGCTGCTGAAGAGAACTTCCCGCTTGTGGCGGTTGAGTTTAAATAGCCTTCGCGAGTAAAGGTTTCCTGCGCCCAGGTTTTACACTTTATTTGGTGTTTTCAATGTTCCAGTTAAGCTTTGATGGCGATGACGGATTTGATGGTCAAAGCAGGACGAGGTGAATTTATTAAAACCATTTAATAGCGGAAGTGGTAGTGAAAGCTATTCACGAACTGTTTGTGGTGGCTGGTGTGCATCTTTGTGATAAATCATATGTAATGGATTTGATGAGGTTAGGAATGGCGAAGTGAAATCTTTGAGGGTTCTAAAGTGAACCAATGGAATTGTGATTTTTCGGGAAGATAGTAGCAGGGGTTTCACTTTATTCAGAAGCAGGTGTTGCAAATATATATTTTGTGAAAACGATGTGTTGGACCGGAAATAATTCAAATCAAATTGCTTTCGTGTTTGATCATTGTATGTGAAGCTAACTTTGATGTGATGAAATGTGATTACATAACATGATTGTGTGGTGAATTTTATGTGAATATATCACACACATGTTTATATATTACATGTGAAACATAGCTTTGTAGTAATGGAAGTGGCATCCTTGCATTTCATATCTGCCCAGGGAGCACCACAGGATGATAGAGTGAGTGCATGAGGTGAGTCTCACAGAAAATGGTTGGAGAGTTCTCTAAATGTTAATTATGGAGTGAGGGAAATCGAAGCCAAAGAAATATCAATCGTCAGGAGACGACAGATGTCCTCACATCGGAGAAGTGAATCATGAAGTAATATCGATCAGTCGGAGATGGTCGGTGTTAATAACGCTATACATGGTTGTCCCTTAACAAATAAATATAAATAATTCTCCTCTGGGGCTCAGGCGAGTGTGAGGGGAGGTGGTGAGGACACACGGGTGTAAGTTGATGAAGTTAATGAACATTCGTAGGATCATGCATTTACTTGGATAGATGTTATTTAAGACATTGCAACACTGCCCATAGCTTGGAGTGAAATGCCCTGGTGAGGATTCCCTCTGAGTAGTCTCTCCTGTCGGGATATTTTCTGAGATGTAAAGGGAGCGTCTGAGGGACGGCTAATTGAGGAGCGGGATTTGTGAAGAAAGGCTGGGTTATTGGCTTTGATGATTTTGCTCACATGTATTAGAATTATCTAATTTTGATATATGTGTTGTATAAGGAAATGAGTATTGCTTCTTATAACTATTGGACATAGATTGGTATGTTTACGAATGTTGTTATGATCGCATTTATAGGCTCAAGTAGCCGTTTTACTCATGTGATGCTATATTGGACGGTTTGGGACGGGTTTATACGGTGTGTATTTGGGTAGAGCTCCACTGTACAAAGGGACTACGCGATTTTGTGAAAAATGTCGGTCGCTGGCGTTCGGTATTCCGCCAGTTGGGTAGTCAACGGACGAGTTTTGAGATTATCACTGACTAATTATTAAAATTAATGCCAATACAACTGCTTTCGAGTTGACCAAACTCTGTGGAAGGATCCCAGTAGAGTCTCAATGGGGACAAATTTGTAGAAACAAAATATTATAATGTAATAT
Organism: Tetrastigma voinierianum; assembly: GCA_016808115.1. Classification (NCBI taxonomy): domain Eukaryota; kingdom Viridiplantae; phylum Streptophyta; class Magnoliopsida; order Vitales; family Vitaceae; genus Tetrastigma; species Tetrastigma voinierianum. The sequence goes on from JAEQBH010002697.1 coordinate 516,588, forward strand.
AAAGTGAATAAATATAAAAAAAAATTAAAATTAAAGATAAAATAGTAAATAAAGGACAATTGGTAATTAATGCTTAAAAAATTATATAATCGAAAGAAATAAAATAATTAAGTGTACATCAACTTTTTATTTTCATTTTTTTTTATATTTTTCAACCTTTCCATATAAATAAATATTAATTTTATAAAAATAAATTATAAATGTTAATAATTTGTATTTATAATTTTTTTACTTCTATTCATTCAACATTACACATCATTATGTATTGTTTAGATTCAAACATAAATTCCTAAAATTTATATCACTTCTTCTAAATTTAAATCATGCTCAATAACTATAATCATATTTGTACAAGTGAACTTTTAAGATTTAAAAACAAATGCCAATCATTTTCAATAAAAAAAAATTCAATAAGATTTAGTTCAAGTGATTAATAACCAAGGTGGGTGAGGGAAAATGAAGGATTTAGGATTCAAGTCCCAATAAAAACGAATTTGTGAAAAACATATTACTATGTTTAATGAAAATTCAGAGAAGATATGTGGATATAGAATTGTTTCCAATGTCTGTCTCACCAGGTTTAGATTGTTTTGGTGCAAAAATAGAAATAAATATAAAAACAAATGTCAATACTCTTCAATAAAATAAAATAAAATAAAAAGTCAATAAGACCTAGTTCAAGTGGTTAAGAACCAAGGTGGGTATGTGAAAGGGAATTATCCAAGATTCGTACTATGTTACAATGGAAAGTTAAGATATATGGATATGCATATTTCCAATATATGTCCCACAAATTTAAATTATTACGATGCCCAAAAATGAGAAATAACTATAAATAATAATATATGATTAAGATATTGAAGACCTTGCCTTCCTAAATTAATGTTCTTTTATTTGAATTATAATTAATTATAATAATTTTGTATGATAACTTTAAGTATCCGTTTTACACATTGGTATTGGATGAAACATCACTGACTCACCATTATGAATCTTAGCGGGGCAACTTAGTTGGTGGGAACTCGTACTTTATTTTGCTTTTTTTTTAGCAAGAATTTGTTTTAAGAAAAACACAAAGAAAAACTCTCAAATTTAGATAATCGTAACACTTTCGAAAAACTTTTCAAAAAATATTATTCTATATATTTTCAAATAATTGTTCTAAAAAATAGTTATAAAAAACAGTTCTAAAAAATAGGTATCAAATAAGTCCTTATTTTCCATATGTTTGGTTTCTCAAGAAAATAAAGATTTAATCACCATATTATCAATAAAACACACCAACAAAATGTTATCATCTTGGATTTTAATGGGAACCAAACCCAAAGATTTATCACCACATTATCAATAAGACACACAAAATAAAACAGATAAATGTAAAAAAATTTCAATTAAAAATAGTCAAATATAGGAGGGTTACCTGTTATGGAGTACAAAGGAGTACTAAGAGAAGAAATGGGTCACAAAACACCAAGCCCTAACGCTATCGAAGGAGGGGAGAAGGAGATGAGAGAAATGGAGGAAGATAGAAGAAGGGGTTACACAAATTTTAAATACGATGAAACCGCTATCCAGAACAACGGCTTTTTTATTAATGATAAAGCCACTGTTATGGACGACTTTTGAATCAATTAAAAACTGTTGTTGAAGACAACGACGTTTAAATCAAATTTAATTAAAAACCGTTATTCAGGACAATGGCCTTTACTGAGGTGTCGCCGACGTGAACTAGATGAATTACATTGGGCAATAGTTTCAAATATACATTATTTTTGTAATTTAAAAAAAAAATTATTTTCTAAAAACTGTTTTTGTTTAATCGAATTCAATGTGTTCTTTCGTTTTTTCAAAAAAACAAAAAAAAAAAGAGAGAAAAAACCTAGGAACCAATCCTAATGTTATGTTCTCCTTGTTTTTATAACAAACAACAATTTTCAAAAATAAGAACCATGAACCAAACAGGGACAAAATGTTTCCCTAGAAAACAGAGTAGGAAATTTTCAATACCGATATTTAAAAATTTAAATTATTTTCTCCATTTTATCAAATACCTGTTTCTTTTACTGTAATATTTAAAACATCAAGCAACCTGCCATAAACCAGAGGCCTGCCCGGTAGGGTACACTAATAAAAAACCAACAAAGCAAGGGAATTTCAACATCACAATGATAGTAAAAACCAAAAAAAAAAAAACAGCTCTCAGCCGGGAAAATCTAAAATTTTCATTGACAACAAGCTCACAAGTCCACAAAAGGCATCATAGGAGGGGGAATAATAAAGATAGCATGCTTTAATCCAAAACAAAAATTAAAACGCATATAACATTTTCTTTTTTTGGTCTATAATGATAAAACAATTAACAAACAACAACTTAAACTCTAAAACCCCTGCTGTTTCTTCTTCCTCTGGCTCTCTCAAACTTCCTTCCCTTTGATCGAACATACGGTTTAGTATGGCTGTGTGGCACACCAGGAGCTTTACCAAAATGTTTCACTGCTTCACGAGAATTCTTTGGACCTCTCAGCAGAACCTGGCATTAAATAGATTTTAATATCTTAAACCTCTTTCAAAAAATTCATTTGTTGCCTGAATTTTAAGCTAAAAAGGTTGGAACCATGATTGATAATTCTTCCACTAAGCATGCGAAACAATTACATGTTGTAATCATGATGAAGATGATGACCAACACATTGATAAACGAAGTCCGTCCCCCAATGAAAAAGGGCCTACGCAAAGTTGCAGAATTTATCCAGACAAAAGCTACTTGGAGAACCCCTCATAAACATAGAATCTCGTACTGTCCATAAAAATTTTAAAAAATACAAAAATAAAAAAGAACTTTTATTGTATCCATATGGATTAAAGTGAGAACATCAATCAAGACTATTTGAATCTCAAAAACCGGAAGGAGAAAATCACAGGTAGTAGAGAAAGTAAGAAAACTACATGTTTTAACCCAATAATTGTTCTAGTGTTTGTTTTCTCTTTTCTTTTCCAAGATGAGACAACAATGATATCTAAATTGCATAAATTATCCTCTAGTATTACAACTTTTTTTCCCTGATAAGTAGTAACAAATTCCATCATATTTATCTTTATTCATAATTTCCATTACAGCCAAATTGAGATATCATTTTCCTACTTATTTCATATCATTCCCTCATAGCTTTCAAGATCAAGCAAAAGCCTTTTAGTATTCTAATATTACTTCAACAAAAGATATTATCCTTTTTTTTTATGGATTAAACAGACAAGATATTATCTTCAATGTGATAAAACACCATGTTTGCAACCACAAATGCCACAAAATGAAGGGAGGTAATAGGGAATTTGGGGATGCAAGAAGCTTCTAAGACTAGAAATTTTCTAGTCGTTTAAGCGCTGCAAAAGTAGCTTATTTACAAGTATTAGGAAGTTGTTTGATTAAAAATGATGAAATAATCTAGATATTGTAAAAGTAACCCTCACATGTTTGAGTCTAATAATACTTCTTTTGGAAGCAAACACCCTTCAGTTTTCCTTGTAAAAATAACCGAATCAAATAATCCAAATATTCAAGGACACTTAGGACAGAAAATGGGTTTCTTTTCAAGTTGAAACATTATTTTGATAAGTTCTCTTCAAGTTGAAACATTGAAGGGATCACTTTTTAACATCGGGATTATTTTTTCTTTTTGATGGATAAAAAGAAAATTTTCACCAACATCAAGATTATTCTAATCCGTTTAAATCAAATAGAAAGTACATTCTATTGGTGATGGCTAGATTTTGAAGCTCCTAGAAAAGTATGGAAAGCTAACTAACTTAGGAAAAAGCAATGCTACTATACAACCGAACTCAAAAAATAAAGATGGCTAGAGCAGTAGAACTCAAATGCAAGGTGCATGGTAGCAGAAGTAAACTATGAGATAGAGAGTTGGCTGCAACATTATAGTAGACATAGCGGACTGAAGCAATTGATGAAATAGAAGGGCCATTGAGTTTGTTAGTGGGGAAGTCATGTATAGGAAGCAACAAAGGAACTTTGAGCTCAATAAAATGATAAAATAAAGGGAAAAGAGTCTAGCAATAAGCATTCATTAAAAAAGTAAAATTATAAATGAGGACTCTTAGTAAGGGAATTATTTATAGGCAAAAATCAATAAAACTCTCCTTCAAAAGGTCCCCAAAAAAACAATTAATTCATATATTTAGTTAACATGATTTAGGTTACTTATTCAAAGCCCATTAACACATTATCAAATCCATAAACACCTCAGACAAAAAAAATACTTCACACAATGTTCCAATTAATAATGACCAAGTCAAGGGAATAAAAAACCCAATTTTCACTTTCTGTCATGCACTTGCATTAAGATTATCCTAGGTTGAGCCACCAAAAAAATCCAACTAGAATGGGTTTGGCCCCCACGAGCACACACGACTCTCACTTCTCTCTCCCTAAGTTTGAATCACTTAAGGAATTAGAAACTAGATGAAAACAAAATGATTTTGATCCCTTCCCAATGTGACATTGTTATCTTTTAGATTTTGTGTTCAAACCTCAAACCTCTTACAATCCCCTATATAACCTACTTAATGGAATTAGGTTACCATTATTCTCCTATGATTTGATTGCAGTAAGCGCATGATGTGCACGCATTTTGACTCCAAAAGCTAAAAGATATCAATCTTACATGAAAAATGAATGGAAACATTTTTATCTTTATGTAGTTTCTAACTTCCTTAGCCTCTTGGGCTTGTGAAGAAGAAAGTAAGAGCCTTGTGCACATATACGGCCAAGCCTAATTCACTAGGATTTCAGCAGTCCAATCATGAAATCTCAATCTTAAATGAAAAATGAATGGAAACATTTTTATCTTTATGTAGTTTCTAACTTCCTTAGCCTCTTGGGCTTGTGAAGAAGAAAGTAAGAGCCTCGTGCACCTATACGGCCAAGCCTATTTCACTAGGATTTCAGCAGTTCAATCATAAAATCCTTCATGCATATTGTTGGTTTGCATCACATAAATGAAACCCCTAAGTATATGCGTGATTTCAACTACTTCCACAAAGTGAATCATTTTTTCCAATTTTATTTCCTTAACTTTTAATGGGAATCTTGGGTCCATTATTCCCATTCAAATACATCTGTGAATTTGGAAATGAGATAGTGGCACTTGAACAAGTAAGCCAAAACACATTAATTAATTAATTAATTATTTGTACCTTTTTTTTTGTTAGTGAAGCTTTTATAAGAGAGTCATGTTGAACTTTGTCTATGAATAATCCTCTCCCTCAGAGAGCTTAAATTCACAACTCTAAATACTCATAAGCTCTCATTACTCAGCTCTTTGCTTTTCATTCATTATTTTCCTAAGCTAGATCCACTACTACCATCCTTTGATGCTGCTTCCCAAAACATATTTTCAAACTCAATAGCCCTCTTGTTCTAGTAATACAAATAGTCCATTCCATAGATTACAATGTTGCAACACTCTGCCCTCCAAGCCCCCTACTATTGCAATCATTTGCATTTGTCAAGTTCTAATGTACATCCAATTAAGTGTTGGAGACTATAAGTGTGATCTGAGGGAAAAAATAGTTTTGTATCTAATTTGAAATAAAATTATATAATTTAAATATTGGATCTTTTACTTATAACCAATTTAATTCCCTCTAACCAAGTCATATGGAGACTTTCCTTGATTATCATTTATATCCATTTTGTTTCTGGCCATATTCAATTTTACATTAATAAAATTTGGATCCTTGACTTTAAATAAAAGTTCTATTAATCCGAGTCATGGGAGATCCTCGAGTTTTAGTTAATAAATAATTTATTTTTCAAATATCTTTGGAAAGATCCATTGGTGGCCACCTATAAATAGGTATCCCCTCCTCTTCAATACACACTTCACTTGAGATCTCTCAAAGCTCTCTCTCTCTTTCTCAAGTGCTTCAAGCACATTCTCTCTCTCAAGTGCTTCAAGTGCACACTCTCTCCCTTGCTCAAGTGCTTCCATACTAAGCACAAATTTTGGAGGAATATTTTAATATTTGATTTGTACTGCATATTACCATGGGAGGGCACCCTAGATGAGATTTGGAACTTTCTAATATTTCCTATGACATTTTTGGGTCCAACATCTTTTATCACGTATTTCTTGGTGCACTCCCTTGGTAAGATGCAGTACAACTCAAATATTAAAATATTCCTCTAAAATTTGTGATTAGTATGGAGGCGACTGAGCAGAGAAGAAGAGTGTGCTAAGCACTTGATAGAAATGTGCTTGAAGCACCCAGAGGACGAGAGATCTCAGAGTAGTGTGTTGAAAGAAAGGAGGAGGCTTACTGTTATAGGTGAAGCCTGTCGTCTTTCCAAAGATATTTGAAAAATAAATGATTTATTAAATAAATAAAACTCAAGAATCCCCATGGCTAGGATAACAAAGATTTATTTGATGATAAATGTGCCTATAAGAGTTGAATCTAGCAGAAACAAGATGAATATAAATAATAAAAATAATAATTGAGAGAGAATTTAAAGTCTCCACATGACTCGGTTGGAGGCAATTTGAAAGGGAATTAAATTGGTTATAAGATTTATTAAGTAAAAGATCCAACATCTAAATAATATAATTTTATTTAAAAACCAAAGACTAAGAATTAATAGGATGTTTATTTCAAATTTTAAAATAAATTTTGAAACAACCAAAGGACTTGGCCAGTGACAAGGCCAACTCAACTTAGATACAAATTTATTTATTTTCTTAGTTCACACTTATAGTCTCCAACATTATGTCACAACAACATAGTAGTGTTGCTTCTTCCCGAGTCTACAATATTTCCCACTTCCGGAAGAACTTTCAAATCTCTGAAGTTTTCAAGTCATACTATTCCTCATCAATAGAACACACCTAACACAAAGTTCTATTGGTTGAACTAGGTCTTTTGGGTGAACAGAAACTAGGACAATAGTGAGAGGTGTTAAGTATACCAAGAAAGTCCCCAGGTAAGTGGAGGGATCACAATGATCCGCTATAACCCACTTGCCTTAAATTCTTATCGCCATGTGACAAGCATTTCCTAGACATGTACTAACAAGTTACCACCTACTGCCTTGGGCTCTGATACCTCTATTAGAAGGTCTTTAAGAGAGAGATTAGGGAGTTTGACTTAGCCCAAAACATATCAAACAAAGAACAATTGAGGTAAGATGACTTATCTGATTGGATGGCTAAGGCATGCAATAGCACTATTCTTAAAGTAGATTCGCCCCGCTCTGGTTTGTAACCTTGGTACAATAGGGAACCGACGCTATACCTCAAGGATTCAACAGCCAGATCTCACCTCAGGTGTACTCCCCTGGGAAGATGTAGTACAACTCAAACAATAATATTCCTCCAAAGAAATGTGCTTGGTATGAAAGAACTTGAAAATTAGAGAGAGCGCTTGGGAGCATTTGAGAGAGAGAGGAGTGCTTGGAAGCACTTGAGCAAGAGAGAGAGCAAAGAGCTTGAGAGTGAGAGATCTCAAGGTAGAAGGTGTGTGAAAACAAAAGAAGAGGGGGCACCTAATTATAGGTGGAGCCCCAATGGATCTCTCCACAAAAGGTGGAAGAAATCATTTTAAATAATAATTATTTTCCTCCACTTAGCAATAGACTCAGCTCAAAACAATTAAAATAATATATATTTTTTCCAAAGACCTTATTAAAACAATATACAGGAAGAGGTCAAATTATTTAAACCAACTCAAAAGATAAAGTTTCATCATTATTATTGAAATAATAATAACAACAAATGGTTGGAGATAATTAGACTTTAAAATTAAAATTTGAAAAAAGGTCAAGAGACTTGGCCAAATCAAATTATTATTTTTTTTTTTGTTCACATTTATACTCTCCAACAATCCCCCATAGAGTATGAGTGTGAAGATGAAGAAGAAAATGAGGAATTGAGGAATACTAGAATTCAATGCATTAGCTCTAGTGCCCCTAGGCTATGAACCAGTCTTAGGATAAATAAGTATGAATCACAAAACATGGTGAATTAAAAATTCTACGAACCAATGTGCCTTTGTGTGACTGAAGGAACCTATCATTCACATTGATTTCTCAACTCCGAGTTGTACTTTACGGGTTGGCGCTAATAGGTCATGTGCCCTGTCTAAATATTCATGAGAGCTCTAGAGAATATGTCTAGGATCTCATAAGAAGCGGACCCACTTCCACTCTCATATAGGTGAACCCATCAAGTGTGTTCTCCATCTAAACACACCATCAATGAGGAATATGGTATTAATGAAGAGTTTACACTCAACCTCAATTAATGCAGAATAAGCTCTATCTACACCATAGAGATGAACTCTCAATAAATATAAATGATAGAGTGGCTCGCGGTCTGACGGATGACTTGTTATTAAGTGAACCCAGCTTGGGATTTTTCATTTCTAGTAGATTGGGTTACCGTCACCTTTGACTTATGTAATAGGCAAAAGCCCCACCCCCTCAATGCTTGTTCCACTAGTTTTCTATTTAGTGGTTTAGTAAGAGGATCTGCCAAATTCAACACTGACCTCACCAAATCCAAGGATATATCCCCTGTTAGGATTATAATCCCTTGTTTTAAGTTGAGTCTATTGCTAAGTGGAGAAAAATTATTTCTTCCACCTTTTGTGGAGAGATTCGTTGGGGCTCCAACTATAAATAGATGGCCCCTCTTTTGTTTTCACACACCTTCTACCTTGAGATCTCTCACCCTCAAGCCCTCTCCTCTCTCTTGCTCAAGTGCTTCCAAGCACTCCTCTCACTCTCAAGTGCTCCTAAGCACTCTCTCTAATTTTCAAGTACTTTCTTTGCTTGTTGCTTTAGAGAGAATATTATTCTTGCGAGGTTGTATTGCGTCTTGCTTACCAGGGAGTGCACACCGAAGTGAGATGCGGTTGTTGGACTCGTTGGTAGAGCACCCGATTCCAAGCGCACAGGTTAGGAAACCAGATAAGGACGAATGTACTTTAAAGACATTGCTATTGCACATCCTAGCCATAGAATCAGATAAGTCATCTTATCTCAATTGTTCCTATTTGGTTTGTTTTGAGCTAAGTCAAATTTCCTAATCTCTCCCTTAAAGACCTTCTAATAGTGGTATCTGGCGAGCGATGTGATGCTTCTTGTCACATTAATAAGAAAGGCCTAGCAACAAGGCGATAAGAGCTTAAGGCAAATGGGGTATAGCAAACCATTGTGATCCCTCCACTTACATGGGAACTAGCCTGGTATACTTAACACATCTCTCATTAGTATCCTGGTTTCTGTTCACCCAAAAGACCTAGTTCAACCAACAAGTTCTTGACTATTGAATTTTAGCCATAAGACATTTATTCCCTCCTATGCAAAGATTGATACTCTAAAGAGGGCACTACTATAAGGATAATGATGCATCAGACCTCAACCTAATAATTTGATATGTATATTACATCAATTTCCTATTGTTTCTTTCTAGTTTAACTTTAAGCTTAGTTTAATTTAATATTTAATTTTTAAATGTTGGAACCAACAATCCTAGAATAGACCCATTTCAAGAACACTTAATGGAACCTTCTTCAAGAAATTGACAAGAAAGGGTGTTTTAGGCCTTTGAAGTTATGAATCTAAAACATGTTTAAGCGGAACTAAAACCATACATATTTGACCAACATACGAAACTGGAAATAAACAAGTCCCGCACACTATCCAAGGCACGCACTCAAATGATTTGTTTGGGCACCAAGCTGCAAGATCAATTAAATTCTTCAGAATAATAGAGGTTCAGATGCAGGAGGACCTTGGATTTTCTTCACTTGTTAGCCGAATATGTATCACAATCATCAGCTAATAATTTGAAATTCATGACTAATAACATAGACATCCTTCACCCAATCTGATCTAACAAAAGCATTTGTTCACAACGTCACCTTTTGGAATCCTCAAGGCATATCAACAAATGGTAAGCCTTCCTAAACTAGGTGATTGACATGCAGAGAAGTGAAATGCATACTGTATTAGTTGTAAGCATCTTATGACATGCATATGAGAAACTTGAGTGCATTCATTTTGGCATACCGCAGGTTTTGATTTCCATAAATTCAAACCAGAATATCTAATCCAAATTCACAAATATATACTATGAGATAAAGAAAATAAATGTCAAAACCTACAAGACCTAATAAATAAATTCATACCGTGTTCTGACCAAGAGGAGCCCTGAGAGCCAGCTGGTCGAACGTCAAGCACTCTCCACCGGCCTTCTCGATCCTTGCTCTGGCCCTCTCCGTGAACCTCAGAGCAGTAACCTTCAATGCCGGCACCTCATAGACCCGAAGATCATCCGTCACCGTTCCGACAAGCACCGCAATCTTGTTCTCCTGAGAATCCATGAGTATATTCAACACAATATATTAAAAAACGAATTCAACGATTAACACAAGAAAAAAAAAACCAAAAATAAAAAATAAAAGCAAGAATAATTGAAGAGTAGCCCCTAACCTTTCCTTTCATAAAACGAATCAACCTGGAGAGAGACATCGGAGGCTTGTTGATCTTGCTCATGAACAGACGCTTTAGTATCACAGCGTTGAACTTGCTTCCGGTTCTCCGTACCAGAAAACGAAACAGCTGATGATTACAAGCAAAATAACACTCAACGCAATGCCAGATCCAGACACATATACACCAACGTATTCGCATACATGGAGGAAGAAACAAAACGAGAGAGAACAGTCATGACCTTCACAATGAGCTTGAGGTAGATATCGTCAGATTTGGGAGCGGTGCGCTTCGTCTTCTTGCTTTTTCCACCGGCGACTAGGTCGATACCCTGCAAAAACAAGAGAAATGTGAATCAAAACTTCTGGATGGTCAGAGATTGCAGGAAGAGATTTGACACCCATAAGGCATTGGATTGAAGTGTACCATGGCTGCCGCTGCTGCTCGTCCTCCTCCTCCGACTGCTAAAGGCGATCCTCTTACCAGCCGCGGCTAGAGAGGTCGGAGTAATGAATGGGTTTTATACCCTACTCTGGTGCTCTCATTTGTAGTTCAACACTAGGGTTTCTTGCTAGGGAATATTAAGACTACCAGCTGTTGTCAAATACATTCTGAACGCCCAGTTAGTCTCTTCCACGTGGAATTAGAATGTCTTCCTCTGTGGCCGTGGGTTGTTAACAGGCCGGACCATTATTGGGCCACTCTCTTCGGCCAATCCCATCTTCACAGCGCTCAGGTGCAAAACAATGTCGAGCCCAAAAAACAGCCTTAGACTTCACTTAAGCCCAAATTTGATGGCGTCCAACCTGGCGGCCCACTTTACATCCCAATATCTCGGGGATGCTCTCGCCTCTGAATAAGAAGGTTCTTTTTTTTTTTTTTTTTTTTTGAATAATCAATAAGATAGTTCTAATCATCTCAGTTCTCAAAAAGAGAAAAAAAAAACAAATGAATCTTGTATGATTGTGGAAAAATTCTTCAGTGTCTTCCAAAAGTAGATGAATAATCAAACTCCTAAGATTCCTATTAATAATCGAGATATTAAGGAAAATCCCAAAAAGTTTTTTGAGTCGTCTAAAATATATATATATATATATATATATATATATATATATATATATATATAACTATATATATATATATATATGCATATAAAATTAACGATACGTGATAGATATATAAAAAATCGATATCGTAATATGATAAATATTGAAGAATAATATTTAAGGTTAATAACGTAATGAATCGAAGTAAATGCATATCTTGATGGTTGAATAAGTGATTGATATTCTTGTTGTGGTAAAATAAATATATAAACTTTGAATACATAACATGCGAGGAAACCGATTGATTTGATTTATTGTATGCCATCGTATATCACTTTCTTCGTTTGAATCAGAGCTTAAGCGCGAATAAATTTATATAGCCCATATTGACCAAAAAATCAAAGCGTATTGAGACGACGCGATCGCCTCACTTATCACGAAGATGATAGCGATCGTAATGAAACAACGATTAAATCATGAAAAAAAATAAATAAAAACCTATATTTATTTGGAATAACCAATTTATTAAGAAAGAAAAAAAATAAAAGAAGTTGTAGAATGTGATTTAAAGCCAAACCAAAAAAGCATCTCCTATTGCTTAAGGAAAAAGGTTAGGTGATAAAAAGTTGAAAGAAAGTAAGACGAGGATTATTAAAATCCATGAAAATTGTTATATATTTGTGTGCGGGAAAGGTTCAAAATATTATTTATCTTTTTAATTATTACTAAGAAGTAAGAACACTTCTTTTTTTTTTTTTTTTTTTTAAAGAAAAAAGAAAAAATATTTAGAATGATCGTGTTTTCCAAGTTAAAAAGAACGAGAAGTGTTTGAGACAGTAAAACAGGCCCTCACTTAGGTTGTTCTCATTACATGTAAGTTATTTTCAGACCCAAAATAAGGCTTATTTTCATTGACATAAATAACATTTCCTCAAGGCTTCTCTGACAGATAAAGTAAAATCCTGATTACAGGAAGAGATGCTATGATTTTGAAGAACAATTATGCCCTTGTCGGTAAGAACTGAAAAATTGAATCACTTCATATGCAGCATGAGCTGCTCAGGTTTCTCAATGTACAGTTTCCACTCATTGCAAAATCTAGCAACTGTTGCTCCATCCAGGACTCGATGATCAGCACCTATATTAACCTGACAAGGAGACAAAACAAAAAAAAAAAAAAACATAAGTGACAGGCAAATTATTTCATCCATAAATCCAAAATACTAGTGTTGAACACAAATTTTACCCGGTAACAAAAAAACTAACTAATTCAAACTACAGATTTTCATAACTTCATAAACATTGTATCCAGCTTCTTGAAATTCAAAAAAGCACTTGACGAAAATATAGGCAAATACCATGCCCAGTATGTTAGAGTTTCAAAAGTCAAAAGGAGTAATTGGCAAAATGGTTCTTCTGACTTCTGCAGACATATAGGTGAGATTAGGGTGCTCTAAGTAGTCCTCAGTTCAAGCCTTGTAAAGATAAATATATTACGTAGTAAGAAACTTTCTGCGTCCTTGTAATTGTACAATAGTTTGGGTGTAACATGGCTTAAAAGCGTTCTCTGTGTGTCTTGTAGGTCAGCTCAACACACCTCATGGTAAGCAAAAAAAACAAAAGGATTCTTACTACGATCCAACTCAAACTCGTTAAAGCCCAAAAAAGCACTCACTGGAAAAATATAGGCAAATACTAAACCTGTTATCCCATAAAGTTTCAAAACTCTTTATCTCAAAATGAGCAGTGGCAACAAAAGGATTGTTTGGCCATCCAACGAAATCAATAAGGGGTGCTGTGGCAACTGAAACTCACAAGTCACAACCTACTAGGTAAGGACAAGACATCTGAAGGAATCATGTTAACCACACAGGCGAAAGGTTCTTTGGTGGAACAGGCACAAAATACCTTGATCAAGCACAAATTCATGCTTTATGAAACATCATATACTTCACAAAATCAATTTATACGTCCACAACAGGCATAACGGTTTATCTTACTTCCCTAGGCACCATAAAACCCCATGTAGCTTTCAGAAAGTTAAACTTTTATTTATTTATTTTATCAATAGAAGAAGTATATTAAAGAAAAGACGCTAAAGTAGTGACTTGAAGGCTACAAGAAGAGAAAAACCCACCTTCCCAAAACTGCGCAAAAAAACCTTTAGGATATACAAAAACCTTCAGTAGGTTGAACTTTTATGTTTAGCTGAGAGTTATTAAACAACTACCCAGAAGCACTTTGAATGACTAATCACCTAGTATTACTGGCTGATAGCATACCAGTAGATAACCTACAATGGTGTTAATCCCATAAACTTTATAAAAAAAACGCCCTTACAAATTTTGGCATGGACACATGTAGCAAGTAGTGGCACATGAGGATGAAAGAATTTATTTCATGCCCAGACATACATAGCTAGAAGTACAAATAGAAACTAAATATGATAGGCTACATAATTCTAGCGAGGATTGTCACCTGTGCAGCACCCCAAATCATCAAATGACACTAGTCACAGTGTTTATCCTAAGGATTGACTAGAACTCTATTCATTGATTGGAAAGGTAAATATAGTCTATTATGCCTTATATTTGTTCAGATGATCAAATCATCCTATAGTTGATCATGACATTATTGGACTTAAGTAATTTTGGGGGAACATCTATGTCCTTACATTGAATATTATTATTTGAGCGTGAGTTGAGAATGAATCAGTACTTACAGTCATAATTGATGCAGGATACACATTTTCATTGTCAACAAACCGTGGAACAGTCTGGAGTCGACCAATTGCAATAATGGAAACTTCAGGCAAGTTGAGGAGGGGGGAGCCAAACTTCCCTCCAATTGCACCGATATTACTTAATGTTATTGTTCCGCCAGATATATCCTCAGGACGAAGGTTGTTAGCCAATGCTAATTGTTGTAGCCGTGCCAGCTCCTTTGTTATCTGAAAGCATGGAAGAAACTGTTTTAGTTATATGAATGCATCATCGGAAAAGTAAGCCGCCAAAGCAAAACTAATGAGCTTGAGAATTTGAAATACTGGGAACAGAATGCAGGCAGTGTCATTTCTATTGCACTATAATACACCATCGAAAACTGCATGAAATTGAATTTCTGACCTTTTCCATGTAAATCATATATCTGATATATAAGAAAAGCAGTGTGTAAAGCTGCTCACTCCTAACCCTAATAGTCAGGAGAGCAAGTACTTATCAATTATTTCCTAGTAAACAAGTTGGTTACGTATAGACTGCAGGAATGCTAAACCAACAACTCAATATTCATACTATGTCATGCTCAATGTTTCTCTTTCTTTCTTTTTCCCCATGCTTTGATATTAAAATGAGTACATATATCAGAAAAAGTCTAACAAAAACAATGGATCCCCCCAGTAAACAGTAAGCACAGAACTGCGAAGCAAAAAAGAAAGCAACAGAACCCTAGTTTGCATCTCCCAAACAACCTACAAATTCTAAAAAGAAATAATAGTCCTGTTTGGTTCCTGTTTTTGAAAACTATTATTGAGTGTTTACTCCTTGTTCTGAACCTACAAAATACAAACCTACAAATTTTGAATTAACTGTTTGTTCTCTGAATTTAATGTTTTCTGTGTTCTGTGTTTTTCATAACCAAATGTGTTCTCCTTGTTTTTCAGAACAAAAAACATTTTTCAAAAACTGTAACCAAACAGGCTAAATATTTCTGCAACCACCCCATCAGACCACAAAAATAAAGCAGCTAAAAACCACCCTTTCACAACACATTCCATCTGAAATGCTAGCATTAGTTCAATCCACCAATTTCTAGGACTGCATATCATAAGGGAACACAACTAGATTTGGAACAAAACCAAGAAGCAGCACATACTTCATATACCATCGGGTTTCATTAATTGATCCCTAGCCTGAGTTTTAATCAACAATTTACCAAATTTAGTAAGAGTGTTCCAAACAAAACTTTCTTCTACTCACCTTTTTCTTCTTGGTCAAACATAAAGGGATCAAGGAACCACTTTCATACCTCAATAGTAAATATGGAAACAAGATCAAATCTTTTTTTTTTTAGCAGAAAACAAGATCAAATCATTCTATAATACAAAAGAGAAGTTATACAGAATTAACCTCCAAGATGGAAAGTGATTGAACCCTCTTTATGTTAGGAACAACTAGACCATGTGGAGTAGCCATCGCAATTCCAATATTATGGGAACCTATAAAGAAGAAAAGAAAATTTATGTTATACTCATAGAAAACAAGTAGAAGATTAGTAATGCAAGCAAAACAAACGAGTAGAAAATCCAAAAACTTGACTTTGATGGACACAAATATCAGTGTGAAGCAAAATTTTGATGGCTATGATCATAAAACTTGTACATGGAACACAACAATCCATAGCAAATAGCTTTTGGCAAGTAACTCAAACAGATAAAAAGCATGTTCTTGGACATCTGATTGAAATTCAATCTCATATTGTCTTCTAGGCATGGGTCCATTACATTATTAACAATGACATTTATATCTGCACTGATAGCCACTGAGACACTTTGTTGACAGCACATCCATGTCCAAACAAACATTTTTCTTTCTTCAAAAGAATGCTTCAGAGCACATAATCAACAGAAGATATAAAAAATTAATCATTGCCCTCAAAATGAAGAGCGTATGTCACAGTGTCACTGCCACAAGGTTAAAGCCATGGAACCAATAAGCAAAATGTGATAAATGGATTCAGTTTATTATTACTGCTTATGTTTTATAGTAATCATTTTAGCAGAATCAACTATAAACCTTTGACAGTGATTTCTTGCAGCTCCTCACTGAAGCAACTATTTAATAAGGGATATTTGCTCAATGCCATCGAAAGTGTCTTTATCATAAAAGGAAGGAAAGTGTGCTTGACTTCTGGATCACGATTCTCTTCTTGGAAGGATGCTTTAAGTTTCACAAGTGCATCACAGTTAATCTCTTCTACATAATGGAAGTGCGGAATCTTAGCAGCCAAGGTCATTGATTTAATCATTGCACGGTGGAATCCCCTGTAAGAAAAATGCATTATTAACTTGCTGTTAACTCAATGCCAAAGATCGGCACTCCTGACAGCATATATCAGAAATGATAAAGGAAAGTCCAAATCAGAAGCAGAAGCAACAAAACCGTATCCCAACCATTTGAATCAAAGTTATGGATCATAATATGATCCTAAGGCAGGAAATTATTTCACAGCAAGTTTTCAATCTTGTGGTCAGCCCTCAATAAAATGATGCCACACCTGAAATTCCAGTTGGTGGCAATAGATGGACCTTCCTTGAACCTTGATCTCGGCCACTAGGTAACTTAGGAGATATAACACATCTGTAACTATCATTATGTGTACTAAGGAAAAAAAGAAGCTAAAGAAGATATTCCTCTGCAAGAAATAAATGCCCTCACATAACCATATATATCACTAGAGAAACTGCATGACTAAACCATGATGAAATCCGAATTAGAAAGATTCCAAAATGGACTCCAACATGACAAGATAAATATTACTAACACCCATAGCATTTGAATAATTTTACTGTCATGATGGAGGCACTTAATGAAGCACTCTTATCTTGATATGAATATTTTTGTGCACACACTAATATGCGTGTATGTCAATCTCATGCCTCGACCAGCATTTTATACGCGAAAGCCAGTTCAACAAAAAATGGCAGAATCATATTAATTCTAGGGCTGTTTTTCTCACTTTTAATGATGCTGAGGTTCAACAATGTCATGGTCATTTTTCAGTTTTGTTTCAAGGTAATTTGGAAAGTGCAATTAAATTTTCTTAGCCTCCATGTTGCCATATTTTGGAACCTGTGTGACTGGTGTGGTTAACAAGTCTTACTGAACTTTTGACTACATGTCATATAACTAATCACCAACTATATACTACTCATTATTGTTGAATATAAAATCCAAAATTTTGACTGACAAGAGTGAAAAGAATTTGAGTGGGCACACTGTTCATTGCTAAATACTTATTAGTTTTTTAGAGTTTGCAGGAGTAGAGTAAAAATTCAGCAATTACAAATGATAGTCCACCTTGGGGGACAACTAATGCTCCTATAGTTCTCTCATTTCAAAAGGCATTTATTGGACTAAATAAATAAAACCCAGATGGCATGTAATTCAAACTAGCATGGGTAAAAGAAGCAGTGCATCATCTTGGCTTTCTACTGCTGATGGCTTGGATTCTTGTTCCTTAGTTGCCATCACAGGTGGGGATTCTCGTTCCTTGGTTCCCATCATGATTATAGTAAAAGTTAACAATAACTATTTTAAAGCATAAAAATGTTCAATTGCATGAAAAACATGTAAACGAAACAAAAAACATGTAAATCATGGCTTGAATGTTTAAGATTGAGTTCAGTATTAAGCATTACCGAATTGGAACTATCTTATCTTCATATTGCCATCCATCTGCAGCTGACATATTGAGTATTTCTCTTCTCCTTGAAAGTGCTCCACAGAATTAGCACTAGAGAAAGAAGGTTCCTTGCAGAGTCCTTTCTGGACTGCGTGTGCAAGGACGTCTTCTTTTAACACTCTCCCATCTTTACTAGTTCCAACAATGTGATTTATATCTACACCATATTGCTTTGCAAGGTTCCTAACAGCAGGTGTGGCTAGAACTCCACCTGTGCTACTGTTCCTTACATCTGAACTTTGAATACTTGAGTGACATACCTCAGCACCAATTGATTTCATGCTGTCTGGAACATCACTGGTCAGTTTTGAACCTTGAGACTCTTCAACAACCATTTTCAGAAGGGTTTCTCCAACCTGCAATTTTTTTTCTACAAAAAGTATCAAAATACCATTTCAGAGTTTCAAATCACTGCCTAAAAGAGCCAAAAAAACTGAAGGCCAGTTATCTTTTCAAAATCTTGATGTTGGTGTTATTCCTTACAACATAATAATAGATGGCATACTGAACATGTTTTTTATTAGAAGGAATTAACAAAGTTGATTTATCTAGCTATAGAGATGTTTGACTTCTTTGGAATATCTCTAGGACTTTAGTCACTACAGTTTCTGGTCATTATGCAAATTGAAACAAAGTTCCAAAAAGCCAAAAACACCCAATTTAGCAAGTTCCTTTAATCAACCTTTCCTTTCACCACTTCTATGGGGTGATAAGAATCAAAACTTTGATAACACATGACAGAAAAGGGAATAATATACAAAAGGAAGAATAGAAACCCTTCCAACTGTGGAACCAAAGAGCTTGCTCAATACCCCTAATCAAATTATCAGGGAGGGTAATTATGGTTTTTACCCTTGTTATGGTTTTTACCTTTACAATGTCACCAGGGAGATACAAAATTTGAGAAACAGTTCCTTTGTAGCGACTAGTTATTTCTATTGTTGCTTTGTCACTTTGAACTTCACAAACTGGTTGGAATTCTTCAACTTGATCCCCCTGCCAGGATAAGTTTACCAATATTTAGTTTGGTTAACCTATCAAAATAATAAACAGGCACACATGGACAACACCCAAAAGAGATGCATTCCAGTCATCAGCATATTTAGTTTGTACAGTGTGGAAGGCTAGGAATGGGTTGCTTTAATGATGAGGTGTTTCCTATACAAAGGGTGAAGACTTTTTCTGTTTTTCTTCTTTGGTCAGAGACCAGATCGTTAGTGGATGGGCCTTCGATTATAGTTGGGTTCATTATTGAGTGGGTTGTAAGTGAGTTAGGGAATTCTTTTGTTTGTATATCCTAGCTAATCTTGTGCAGTTTGGGGTTTGTTTACCCTTGTCTTGTAAATTCCAAGTCACTACTTTAGCGCCTTTTCTTATACGCTTACTTCTATTTATCAAAAAGCATACTTTAGCTTCCTAATTAGTTACACAAAGTTCAGCTACACGAGAAGAGATTGATGCCAAGCTGAATGAATGCTTATAGAAATAATAATACAACCATCTAACAAACTAAAAGCAAATAACACAGGTCACCACACTGGTAACAAGTTAAAGAAGTTGACAGTTGTTACAGTACAATTCTTGTACGATTTGCTACACGAATTCTTGTACAATTACTTCTACTTATCAACAAAAAAAAAAAGAAAAAAAAAGCATACTTTAGCTTCCTAATTAGATACACAAAGTTCAGCTACACTGATAACCACAAGAAGTTGACAGTTGTTACAGTACAATTCTTGTACGATTTGCTCCACAATGAAATAGGTTTTCCTATTTACGGATATGTAAAATGTTTTCCATCATTTAACAATCCATAACATAATATATTCCTTTCACCCACAAAAGAAGCCTCAGTCCCCAATCAAAAAATAGTCAAAATTCCAAATCTCATAAAAAAATATCAACATCACAATCCAAGTCAAAAGGCCCAAAAGCAGTACATCAGTTTTTTATTTTTAGTGAAAATTGAGATCTTCCTATGACACATGTTTCAAAGACAAATATTGCATCCTTTCGTTGAGCAACCACATACAGATTGAGCGGATCATGAGAGTAACCTAACAATCAACATCATTTTAAACTGAACTTCAATGCAAAAGGAGAAAAAGAATTTGAAAGGATACAAAATGCAAGCAAAAGCATTATATCATGCATTTTGCCAAATGGGGATGTAGAGAGCATTAACAGTTTGGATAAGGACAAGAAGGTGTTATCTTATAGGTTCAACCAGACCTTGAATAACAATCTACAGATCAACAAATAAATTTGAATAATTAAAATGCAAAACCAGTAGCATTCACTCACCTCTTTCACAAACCATTTAAGAAGTTCACATTCAGCAATACCTTCACCTGTTTGTGCCAATGGTATATTAACCATCCCACCCACAGGAAGATCAAGAAGAGCATGACTTGAAAAGCAAGATCTCTTTATGTTACATCGAATGTTCAACTGCAATTAGAAAAGGAAAAAAAATAATTATTACATACATGACATATTAACAGATCTCACCAGTCTAAAGGGAAACCTCCTAAAACATGTATTTATCTCCCTTATTCGGTTCTAAGGCATCCAATCAGATTAAGGTTTCTAACATAAAACCCAAGTACAAAAGACACTAGACCAACCATTTGGAAGGAAAAAGAATAGTGATAGTTCATTTTTCGGTGGCTATTGATCATGTAAAAGATCCTAAATGACAGTTGAAATTTATGATATTAGCAGTTAAAAGAATAAGTTTCTTCATCTTGCATTTTTAAGATATAAACAATCCAAGATATGTTATACCAATGACATTCAAAACCAGCAAACTATGCGGGGAAACATGCAGGAAAGTCAGATGAAAAATCTATAACCTTTCTCCATTCCATGACACAAGCCACAATATTTTTATGTTGTAAGATATGTGGAAAGGGAAGAAATTATCAGTTTCATGGCTCGTCCCAATAACAGTTACTGTGTCCTTATGACTTCCCTTTGTATGATATGACTCCAGTAAATCATAGCAAGTAAGTTCCAAGAAAGAACAGGGAAGTGGGGAATTGCATGCCTGAAAATGGTCAACATTTCCCCTTTTCTTGTGTTCAATTACCACCCTTAAGAATTGTATCGATATGGTAAAGGACATATGCTTATATAACAGCAGGAGAAGAAAACAATTAGTTTTAATGATTAAGTTGAACTATATTAGTTAACTAATGATTTAAATCAAGTTAAGTTTTTAACTTTAGATGAAAAGTACAAAAGAAGGTTCAAAGTTGGTATTCTGAAGATCAGAGATGTCTAGTAAAATTTGTACAATGGAATTTTTAGATACATTAGGTTTAGAACTTTTCTTATGCACTTAAAAGTTGGATTTTATTCTTATTTAAGCTTAAAAACGAGGTTTTCATAATAAATTTGGATGAATCTTTGTTTTAATTCAAATTCTTCAGATAAATTATTTTTGAACCTACTTAAAAAGGTTTTAAGAATGGTTATACATTTTAAAAGAAGTCCAGACCTTTTTTTTTTTTTTTTGAAACCACTTTAAAAGGTTTTAAGAATGGTTACACACATTAATAGAAGGTCCAAACCTCATACTAGGAATTCTCAAGCACTTTTAGGTGCAAGTGGTTGAGGGTGGCTTGAATAAATTAGGGAACCGACTCAACCGTTAATGCTCAACTGGTCAAGGGCTGGTTGAGGGTGCCCAAGGTTTCTCTCTTCCCATAGATAGCGTGCAACAGATTGAGGCTTTGCCTCGACCTGAAAGAGAATGGGTAGAACCTCCGACATAGCACAAAAACCTCAATAGTCACTTGCAAAGCATTCACTGCCCAACATCTAGTCAACCAATTGAAATAGAGCTTGGTTGGCTAAGGTGCTATAATGGTTTTTTTTTTCAGTTCCCAACCTAAAAACCTAAACATTGAAGAGCTCCACTGCATTTATTGATAGAAGAACAATAACATTCAATTCCAAAAACCTGTCTTTTCCATACAAGTCAATTGATTTCTCACAAGCAAATTCTTGATAACACCTTTCAAATCTATCCTAACTTTTTCTTTTGTATTGTGAGCTTAATTTTGTTCTAAGATTAGAAGCTTTAAACTCATTTTTCATTTACTCCTTTTAAGGAAATAGACTTTAAACGGGTTGTATATCTGAAGAGATTGTAAAGGTCCATTAGGACCCAGCAATCGAAGCATAAAAAGAGTAGAATCCTTACTCGATTGAGAAGTTAGATTTTAACATCCAATTCAAACCCAAACAACCCAGTAATTAGCCATTTCTCACAACAAACAAGAGATAAAGTTATGTTTGGTTACACTTTTCTGTTTCAATTTTTTTTTTCTAATTAGAATTTGGACAACAATTTTCAAAATCATGGTTTGGAACTTGACTTTTACTTTTGTTTTTAAAATTTGATTGAAAGCATTTTTTTTAGAATAAATTAAAGAAGTTTATAAATTGAAAAACCAAAAAGAAAAAAACATCTACTTCTTGTCTTGTAATTATCAAACAAGATTTTGGTTTTTATTTTTAACACAGAAAATATGAATATTATAATTAGAATAGCCAAAATCCTTGAAAAAAAAAAAACCAAAAACATAATTTAAGTATCATTTAAATTGTGGGGGAACTTCCTTGCATCCTTTTATGCACCTTATGCTTTCTAAATTTGTTTTATCAAATATAAAATCGCATGAAAAATTGCTCACAATGTAATTAGAAATACCATTTATGTTCTCTGAGAAATTACAATCAACCTAGAAGTAGAAACTCCCACACAACTCACTCACGGAGAATCTGTGTGTGTTTTCTTGAACGAAAATGAAACCAGATCAACAAAAGTATGCCATCCAAAATTTTATATTCCATTCCTAGATTTTTCGCACCATACGAAGGTAAAAGGAGAGAGAATATACAGTCTTATGAAATAAACTAATCAAAGGCGATCAACAATAGAAGGCAAATTCATGAGTCGTATAACACTTGCATAATAAACTAATCAATGAATTAAAGCCAAGAGCAACGTACACTCACATCCATAAGCTTATCACTGAACATTGAAAACGACGCCATAGCGTATCGGGAGACGATCGGTTGAGAAGAAAACCCTACATCCGATGAGTTCCCCTGCGATACGACCGAAGACGAGACGAAGACGGCGACAGTAGCGAGGTTCGGGCAGAGCAGGAAAGCAGCCATCGTTGGATGCCGTCACGAGATTTGGGCTGCAAAAATCGACGTCCGATCATCGGTCTCCGGAAACCGTACTAGATAAACGTGAAGAAGATGCAGCTAATTGAGAAAGAGAAACGAGATGGCGGGTTGGCTACTGTATAGTACTGTTTTATGATATCCATTTTCCAAGTGCTCGCCGACACGTCAGTATCCATTAGGAGGAGATCATCATCATCGTCATCATCATCATCATCATCATCATCGTTATCCATATAAGTATCAATTAGAATACCATACCTCTGAACGATGAAATGGTTGGGTCTCTTTAAGTTTGACCTTGTTCTCCAGTTCCAACCTTGTAAATGCTACTCTGTTATAAGGTAAAGTTATATTACCCTGTTGCTTCTTCTGCTAATATGGGAATTAGTTTTAGTGTGGTAGAGGTCTTTCTCGGTTTAACTAGTGATTTCGAGTTCAATTATTTTATGGTAGAGTTTTACCATTTTTATGATCCTTCTCTATTCGTATGAGATTGGTTTGTATATAATAGAGGTCTCTCATAGCTCAACCTATGGTTTCGAGTTCGAGTCATAGAAATGCAGTTATGTTATATGGTAGAGCTTTATCGTCTTGTAATCCCTCCCAACTAGTATGGGGATTATTTTAGAAGTGGTATAGCTTAAAGGTAATTGTGTTATGTGATAGATTTTTACTGTATTTGTGGTCCCTTCTGACTCTTATGAGGATTAGTTTGAGTGAGGTAAGGTTTAAAAACGTATTCCGTGTGTATACGAGCCTACTCAAAACACGTCATGGTCCGACCAAAAAAATTAAAATACTAGGTCCGCTCTAATCAAGAAAGCCCGGATGGTTAAAGCCCATCACTGGGACATCGTAGGCCCATAGCATATTTTGATCCACATGAGGTTAACGGGCCCTCTAACATATGTTGAGCTTCATGGGCCGGGCCAACCTTTACCTCCCTAATCCCTATGGCCCTTCAGGAGCTGGGGGTGGTGGAGGAAATTAAAGGCGTAGAAGGCGGCTTAAAAGATAAATGTCCTGACTCCTAACCTGAGCCACTAAACAATATTGGGGCAGACTTCACCGACACCAATCATAGCAGTGCTAGTACTATGGTACCTACATAAATATTTGATTGTTTTCTATTGAAATTTGATTAACAATGGCATCAATCTTTCTCTCTCTCTTAACAAATGAACTTGAGGGTTTCTCCATTGAAAAATCAGAAATTAAAAATATAACAAAATGTAACTTGAATAATGAAGATCCCCATGAATTGCATGCATTTAAATTATAAGAAGTACCAATTAAGCTTTTTTGGTGAATTGATCATAAGTGCAAAGACGAGGAAGTAACAAAATGTATATAGATTATATGTGTTAAACAACATCATGATCTTTCATCGCGTGTAGGAAAAAATAAAATAAACCAAATAAAGTTATTTACGAAATTTCAAATAAATAAATGGAGAATAAATTACAAAGAGGTGATTCAAACCATACTATAATATCATGTTAAATGATAACTCTCTAAAAAGTTAAAGCTTATAAGATTTTATGAATGTCATACCTTTAACAATATGCATGATATATGATAAGACAGTGCAATAGTCTAGATGAGTTTAATCTGGGGGGGTGGTGGTGGTGTAGGGTTTACTAGTGATGGAGCAGACATCAAAAGGCAAGTCATGATGACAAGAAGGGAGAAAAGTATGAAAGCTTGGGTGATTAATTGAGAGGAATCCATTCCATTATCCAGACAGCCCCATGGCATGTGATCAGACTTCAGAGTGAGAATAGGGATGAGAATAGGGATGAGACTAGGAAGATCTGATAGGAGAAACAGGAGAAAGGGGAGGGGCTTCTTCATCAGATCTGGTCTTCTTCACATCACATGCTGGTGTGGGTGTGGTGGCCTCTCATTCATTTACATCACCTCCATCACCTCTCAATGCATGAAATTATAAGGTTCTCTGAATGGCCAGTGTTTCTCCATTTATGCAAAACTCCACAGCTGAGAGAGAGAGAGAAAAAAAGTAGTCAAGTTATGGCCTATAATCAACTCATGTTCCCTAATGCAAAAAATGTGCGTTTTTTGGCCTTTTAAGCTTTGAGCCCCCCATGTAGTTTGGGGGCATGCAGTTTGGTTTTATCCTAAAAAGAAGAGGTCAAAGTTAGGTTAGTGTCAACTCACTACACCCATGATTACTTGTCCTGAAAGATCCACATTCACATGATAATATGCCACTTTAATTTTCCCATCCCCTACCCATCCATGCTTATCCACTACCCTTTTCCAAGTTTTGAATACATGTTTAGCTAAATTTGGTAATTTGCTTTAATCATCATCCATAGATAGCTAGCATTTCTAAGTATCTATTATCACATGGAGGCCTTCCCATCTTTCTTTTAGCTTCACATGCAATGTTGGTGACTTCAATGAGCAAATGCCACCCCTAATTAATCTACCGTCTACATCTAAGAGATCCTTCAAATCCCACTTGTGCTTTCGCTTTAATCCCCATTCTGGAAAAATTAGCTTTTCTTTAATTTCACCATCTAAAAAGAGAATCATCGCTTCAAATTTCATGAATCAAGAAAGCACTAATATATATATCTACATATATATATTCCAAGTAATGACCTGTTCAATCACTTTTCAGTAGTTATTGATTCACCTAGCTAGCATGATACCACCCAAACCATTTAAAGGTCTTCAAACATGGAGCTGTCTTAATTAAGTTCATGATGTTATATCAGGAGACTCAGAATATAAAGTTGGTGTCAAGCATGCCTAAAAAGGCTCACAAATATACTAAAGGTGGTGTTCATCTTGCCATTATTAGAATAACGATCTAAAAGATAGTTGACTCCGTATCTTGTTGCGGCCGAATTTTGTGCCACCAATGTCATATCTATAGGGCTTGATGGTAACACCCTGATTGATGTATATGTTAATACCTTTTAAAGTTCCCTTAGACAAAAAGTTAGGTCAAATTCCATCTTCACTTAAAAGTCTTGTTTAAGTTTTTCTTTTCTTGATTTAACCTGCATCTATCTTAATTAATATCAGAAGTAGAATTTGAACTTAAAATTGTATATAAAATTACTACCTTCTCATACAATGAGTTTGTCTATCATTAATTAATCCCTCTACGTATAAATGAAAAAGAAAAAAATGGGGTTCAAATCCTAGTATCAGTGATAAACACATGATTATGCTGTTGAGATTACATGCCACATCAGCTGTATACTAGGCTGCCAGAAGGATTTTGGAGAGGAAAACATTAATTGTGAGCAACAACCATACAGTTAATTATTAGTTTAAGTACCATCCCATTAATTAATCTTTTTTTTTGAAAAGTAATCTATAGTTAATCATAAAAGTAATAGGAAAATCAATTCTTTACATTTGTGAATGACATCACCAATCTAGGGTTTTGTATAAGAGTAGTTTATTTTAACATTAGAGTTTAATTAAGGGGTCTCTTAGTTACAATATAAGATACCTTAGCAATTCATTTGTTTGGTGAGATGGATGAAATCCCAAACTTCCTATCCATTTTGATCTCTGTTGTGGTATGTGGTTCATGTTAAAAGTGAAAGGGCAGGCAAATGCTGTCGTGGAGCTCGATAGAGGGGTGAAGCGATACGGTATTGGGCATAAGGGTATTTTTATAATTTTGTCATACTTATGATTGTTATAAATACCCTTATATGTAATTTTATTTGGCCATAATGAAAGTTTGAACTGTCATTTCCGTGGATGTAGTTATATTGTCGAACCACATAAAATAAGTGTGTCATCTCCTGTTTTTTTCTCTAATCTTTTTCGCTATTGTTGCACAAAGCACAACATCCTCCATCTTCCAGCAATGATTGCCAAAGAAGAAGCAAGGAAAAGGAACAGAACAGAACAGCAATTTTCTTGCTCTTTTAGAAAAGGAAAATGGGAATATTAAGTAGGTTTTCTTTTGATCTTCGAATGTTTTTTTTATTTTTTATTTTTTTTTGGGGGTGGGGGGATGGTTAGATCATGGAAGGGTGGGTGTCAAAGAATTGATTGTAAAGGCCAGAAAACTAATATATTAGGGAGAGAGGAATGCATGTCCATTGGTAGAGCGTGTTTTCAGGAAGCAGCAACATGCTGAAACAACATGAGGTTGGAGGGATCTGTTTTTGAATCATTAGGATGGGTATGTTGGGTGAGAAAGAAAGAAGAAAGTCAAAAGGGATAGCTGTTATGTGTTTGACTCGTGGACCTGCCTCGCTGGTTTTAATGTTAAAAGCACTTGAGAAGGCTGAAGGGACCAAAGACAGTGTGGACAATCTAGTAGAAGCAGATCTGAGAGATACCACAATGATAGTTAAGGTTTAAAAAAAACCAAAGTATGTTGACTATGAAGAATAAAGAGGACTTAGTGCTATATCTAGTAAGAAATGTCAAGGTCATGATGGGAGTCCCACCACATATTATTACTCTTAAGGTCGACAAGATCGCTTTTTGGTGCTTTGGTTATTGACTATTGGCCTCTATTCCTAGTGTTGGTAGATTCAAAACCTAAGATGGGTCTTGGGAGAGAGGGTATGTCATGTGTTGATTCTGTTGAATATTGTTGATGATGTACTTACACCAACCATAATGCTTCCATAATTATTATAGGATCTGTAGCTTAATTTGAGAGATGTTGTTTTAGCTACAACTTATAATGGCTTTATAAATCTAGGAATTGAAGGGGATTATAAAGTAATACTAATGGAGGATATTCAGAGATTGTTTCAGAATCTAAATGTTTACGATTATTGACATAATAAAATATGAGATAGTTAAACTAAGAAAGGTATTTGTAAGACTAATTTAAATATTTGATGATCAGATTTTCCTATAAATGTTAGAAATTTTACTTTTGAAAATAATTTTGGATTATCATTTAACCGAAACCAAACTTGTAAGCTTTCTTATTCATAGTCTTATTTTTTTAAAAAAGCCTTACACCAACGGCGGTCGCTCAGAGCTTTGCTTCTGATCAATAAATTAAGAACTGAGAATTGATCAGAATTGCAACCAACACAATGTGGGGTATCTCACATTGTCAACTTCGAAGCAAGTTGTGGGATAATAAGTTGCTTGAGCTTTTCAGACTCAGATAATGAGATCCGGGGTGTGATTGGTTGTTGGTGATTTCCTTCCCCCAACATACCACACAAGAGGGGTAACTCTTTTCAACTCACTTTCGCCTTTGGGGGTGAGATTGAATATTGATAAGCGAACTTGATTCTCTAAGCTTAACGCTTAAAGTTTGAGGAGTTTAATATAAATATCATATTTTATCTCTTTCTTCGCATTCTAGCGGTTACATACCCACCCACATGGAGAGTTAGAGATCGTTATGGACTTTCAAATTAACAAATATTGATCAAATATTTAAATTTACAAGGAGATGGTTCGATCTTAATACCTCCTATCAAACCAAGTTTTGATACCATATAAATGATTAATTCTCCTAAAAGCTCAAGTTTGTAGGATTTTGATTTAATATGAATGTCGTATTTCGCCACCTTCCGCGTGTGTGCGTTCAAAATACACTCTTTCGCGTGGAGAGTATACCTCATGTCAAACCAAGTTCTAATACCATGTAAACGACTAACTCTCCTAAAAGCTAAAATTTATATGTTTTTTTTTGTGACCTGAATTTGGTTTTGAGCTAAGTATTCGACCAGAAGCACTTGATTGCAACTTTTGTGAAAAGAAAAGTTGAAAAAAAAATTAGAAACACATTTGTGATAAGCGGAGAACAGCGATAGGGACGGCACTACATTGGGTATTTTCGTTGTAAAACACATTTAGAGTTTATTCACTTATATATCGCAACATAATTCATCTCAGTTCGTAGTAAACTTTACCATTTATTAGTGATTTTTTTCCGCAAGTGTTTCCACATAAATCTGGTGTTTTTTATTATTATTATTATTTTTTATTGTGCCATTGATCATAACATTGTAGGATTTAGATTTAATATGAAGTTCATGTTTCACACCCTCTCTCACATGCATGTGATTTCATATCCGTTCACGTGGAGAGTTAGAGTCTATTATAGACTTTTAAATCAACAAAGGTTTATCAAATATTCAAATTTACAAGAAGATAATTCAATCTCAATACCTCTATGAAATCAAGCTCCCTTTGCAGCTATGTAAACAATGTGACTTTCCTAAACACTTTTCGTAATAAATGCGACCATGCATTCGCGTGGAGAGTTAGGAGTCGGATTATGAGCTCCAAGTGAATATGGATCAAATATTCAAATTTACAAGGAAACGGTCGATCATTACCTTTTATCCGTCAAAGTCGTCTGTATAAAGGGTCAAATCTCACCAAAGATGGCTTATGGGTCGGGTTTAACATGAATATCATACTTCACATAAAAAAAAGGGAAACATGAATGCTGTTTGCCACTGATTGTGGGGAGGGAAGCGAACTAAGTCTTGATTTGTTTGAGTTATTGCATACATTACCTGAGACTTTGGGACCGATGTGGAGGATTCGACATCATACGCACAAATATCTTCGACACCATGAGGGACATGGCATCCTTTCCTCCTAACAACCAATATTCCTCTGGTATTTGTTGGAATCGCATTGGCTAGGAAGGTGCGAAATCCCCATCTTTGACGTGATGGCAGTGATCATGGTGTAATTTGTCTACCTAGCTATAGCTCCTAAAAAGATTATGGCAACTAAAGTGGGGATGATCATTATTATTATTAAGATTGTTGATCGATAACGATTGATTCGTTTAGTCATGCATTTGGTGTAACTAAATGCACATGCATGGTTCTACATTAGTGTGACATCGAGATTATATATTGCCTTTATTACTGTTTATTCTTTTAATTAATCATTATTTAATTTGGTATTACACATGCACTCAGAAAAGATCATAGAGACACCCACCCACCCACACACACCCACAGCATATCAAACTATTAATTATATATCAAGCTGACTATATATATATTGCTGGTGTAAACAAGTGGGCCGACTTATATAGCTTCATCATATTAGTTTGATTACAAAAACAACAATCAAACTTACAACATCATATTAGCTAGCTTAATTTCCAAAGGAAAGTCTTTGACAAAAATTAGCCTAGTGGCCTCTAATTTCGAATCTGTAGTTGGGTTGTTGGAATGGGATAAGTTTAATCCCAAAATAAGTCGGAAGAAGAAAAGAGTCCAACACAATGAAAGCATGGGCAAAAGCTCAACATAGGGGACCTGAACCTGAACTCGATGCATCAGGCCCAACTCTAACGCACCTATATTAGCATCAAGGGGGAGACACAACTTGTACCACATGACACCCATATCACATCAAGCATATCATGGAGTAAAGTCAGCGAGTTTGACGAAGTAGGTGGAGTTGTAAAGGAACAAGTCTCGATAAATAAGCAGACTTAGGCTAAGCGAAATGATGTCGCCAGTCAGCGTGGCTATACGTCTTTCATCTATGAGACTCATATGCGTTCCATTACGACAAGCCTCATACCATGAGCTAATAAACGGGTGACACATGGGGGATCTCAATAATATAAATGGCCCCAATTGTAATCTTAATGGACACATGTAATTTTTAAACAACTCGAGAGAAAAACGAGTTCTTTGGGAAATAATACATTTCCAGTTATAATATTCATTGTGATTAATGTTGTTGTTTAGACTAGGAATATTAGGCCTCAAGAAGGACGTCATCCCAAGAATATATAAGATAAAAAAGACTACTTACTACATACATGAACATGATTAGATCGCTGGGAACTCGATCTAGCTAGGTTCTTGGTAATATTTGTTTAATAATTAATCTTGGAGGGAGGTTGAGGACATGAATGAAAACTAATTGAGAGGTGGGAGTTTGGAGTGATGCCAAATTTTTTACATGGAGTAGATCAAAAAGGTGTGGGCTAGATATTTGAAGATCGAAACATTAAGGATTAATAATGAAAGAAAAGAGAGATGTTACTGCGGGCAACATCATTTGAAGCATGTGAGGATGCTATGGTGGTGTTAGGTAAGGGGAGAACATGAACATCATATATTTTTAGGCATGTTTGAAGAGACTGTCGTGTGTCCGTATACTATGTAGGGTATTTATTGTATGTACAAGCAAAGAATGGACGTTCATGTGAATTAAGACATAGAGCACTTGAACATATAAATATATATAAATATATGGATGTACAACCAGCTTCCATCATCCCCATCCATTATGAAACTAGCACTAATTCAAGAAACCATGTGCCCAACTTGCGATTTGTAATCCAAACAATATCACTACCACACGAAATGACCTCCTCAAGCTGCACCACTTTAGACCTAATCAAAAACCTCTACCCCCAATTCCCAAAGGAGAGCGGCCCACAACAGTTTCCTTAATGCTTTTGAACTCCACATACCATATAGACACAAAAATCAAGCTCATCCTAAATTCTCTTTTCTTTTTTTCTTTATTTATTTTTTGGGGGGAAGGGAAAAAAAGAAAAAAAAAAGAAAAGGGGTGAAGAAAAATATGGTATGATTTGGAAAGGTGGCTGGATGTATTAACTTTTTTGGACAAGGAGCGTGCTCCTATTGAAAACGTGGGGGAGTGTTTTGTCCTAAGGTTGTGGATCCATGGGAGGAATCTACGAAACACATGTGAGAAAAAGCTTCCTTTGCTTCAAATGCAAACCTAACCCTAACCCCCCAAAAAAAGGGAAAATAAAAAAAAAAACTAACTTTCTGTATATGCGATGTGGACGCAGGCGGGGGGGGCCATAGCAAACCTTCCCCCTTTCTGATCTTCCCATTGCTTTTTGAGGCCCCCTGGAAGTTTATCCTAATGTAAAAGACTAAAAGGTGGTCATGACCTAATTGTAACATTTGAATGAAGATTCTTGGAGGAAGAATATCTTAGAATCCTTTTTAGTAATCTTGATTATTTTTCATCAAGTACACAGTTCGTACACAGGCGTTTTGCATGATTTTTATTTTTATTTTAATGTCTAATATGAGTGCAAATTTGAATGACCCAAGACATACACCCACACCCCCCCCAAAAGAAAGTCAAAAAACTATATATATATTTTTTTCTGAGTGGATTTTTCCCTTTTTAAATAAAGAAATGAATGCGACCTCTTTTTCCTTTTTTCTATTTTTACATAGGGTCAGGCCAAATTTAAGGTTCCTAAGCTGTTTTAATAATTGAAGTTAGGTACTGGTCTAAGAAAAATCCCCATCCATTACATCGTGGTCTCTTCACAAAATTTGACATGGTCTACTCTAGTGTACCTTAATTAAAAGGAAAAAAGCAAGGCCATTGGGATAGCTGTGTACTTTGAGATTGAATTGGTAAAAAAGGAAGAAGGTTACTAGAGAGAATAAATAGCATACGTGCATATGAAGAAATTACTAATGTCAACATTGAATTCAAATAATAGTGATGAGAACCACAAATAGAAGGGGCTAAAAAGCAAGCACAAACCTAGCCAACCACTAATTATAGGTACATGCGTACAGCACAATAGTGATATTTGTACCACTTCAAGTCATTAAATATAGGGTGTGGCCAAAAAAAGTTCAAATTTATATAAGTTTAAGCTTTTCAGATATTGGATCATAATAATATTATGATATCTTTTATATGGATCTCATTTCAAAAAGTGATAAGAATTCAAATCTAATGATAAAAACTCGAGCATATGAACTTGAAACATGCTAATATCTCTTAAAATGCAAATATATATCACAGAGTGGATTATATTTTTGGTCTTCTTTTCTTGTTCTTTTTGTTAAAAGGCATGATATTTATAATAGAAATTTCCAGGTGAGTTTGAGTTTAGGAGTTAGTCGTTTAACGTGGTATAAGGATACTCGCCAGGTAATGGGTTCGAGACCTTTCTCTCCAAAATTTAACACTATCTTTGCATTTAAATTTTGGTGAAGAAAAATGAAAAAGAAGAAAATGAAAGCGTTGAAAAGTTATCAATTATGTATATATATATGAGGAAGAGGAACTCAGAGTTCATATGGCTTTTTGGAGAGGTAGCCTAAAAACCAATCGTGGGGGATGAGTACTGGCTACAAGGTATCATCCAAAAGGGGAAAAGGAACAGGAAAAGGAAAAGAAGACAGCAACCCCCTCTTCTTGCATTTGTTTTGTGAGAAGGGAAGGGAAAACTGAATCCCCCACAACTGATCAGATGTGGATAAACCCCACCACCACCACCACCTCCCCAATTCCCGACCTTATAAAAATCTACTCGATGTTGTTCCCAGCCACACTGTGCACCCATACGCTCTTTCTCTCTCTCTCTCTCTCATTCTCTTCTCTCTCTCTCTCTCTCTGTGACACAAACACATAGAAAAAGGAGATCCCACCATTGAACCTGATCCAGGGTGTTTCTCTAGCACACAAAACACAAAGGAAACAGGAAAAAGGAAAAACAGTATCTATACATATAAGCAAAAAGAAAGAAAGATGGTTGCCGCTGAGCAAACCCAAAAGTACCCGACAATGCCAGAGGTACGTTTATATTAAGACTTCCCGCATACATATTCTTCTTCTTCTTCTTCTCCGCAGGTTCCATTTCTCACCCCCCACCCTATTTTTCTTCTTTTGTTTTTGATCGATCAATCAATCCATGGCTTTCTCTTCTCTTTTGTCAGGTAATGGAGGAATTGAAGAGAACTGGAGACATGGGTTTCCCTATTGTGGCCATGAGCTTGGTGGGCTATCTCAAGAACATGATCTTAGTTGTCTGCATGGGAAGACTAGGCAGCCTCGAGCTCGCCGGAGGCGCCCTAGCCATTGGCTTCACCAACATCACCGGCTACTCCGTCCTGTCCGGCCTGTCCATGGGGATGGAGCCTCTTTGCAGCCAGGCCTTCGGTTCCAGAAATTTATCGGTTGTCTCTCTCACTTTACAAAGAACGATTCTGATGCTGCTCATCACCTCCGTCCCGATTGCGCTGTTGTGGGTGAATCTTGAAGCCCTAATGCTAAGGGTTCATCAGAATCCTGACATAGCAGGGGTTGCTAGTCTCTACTGCCGATATGCTATCCCTGATCTCATCGCCAATAGCCTTCTTCATCCTCTACGTATTTACTTACGTAGTAAAGGGACGACATGGCCATTGATGTGGTGCACTCTCCTGGCGCTTCTTCTCCACCTCCCCATCACCGTCTTCCTCGCCTTTTCTCTTTGCCTAGGCGTCCCCGGAATCGCAATCTCCACATTCCTAACCAATTTCAACACGGTCTTCTTCCTCCTAGGTTACATTTTCTACACTCGTGCCCCGGAGGAGCCTCTCTGTATCCCATTATCATCTTCTTCCTCTTCTCAACAACAGCAACAACAACAACAACATCAACAACACCATTCTGCTTCTTCTTCTTCTTCTTCGTTAGGGGAGGAATGGGGAATGCTTCTCCGCCTCGCGATCCCGAGCTGTCTAGGCGTTTGTTTGGAGTGGTGGTGGTACGAGTTCATGACCATTCTCGCCGGGTATCTGTCAAAGCCTCGCATTGCTCTGGCCACTTCCGCCATTGTCATACAAACCACCGCTCTCATGTACACATTACCGACCGCCCTCAGCGCCTCCGTCTCCACCCGCGTCGGCCACGAGCTTGGCGCCGGCCGGCCGGGAAGAGCCCGGTTGGCCACCGTGGTAGCCATAGGACTAGCCCTCGTCACCTCCATGATCGGGTTGTTACTAACCACCCTGGGGAAGGAAACATGGGGGAGAGTATTCACAGAGGATAGAGATGTTCTACAGCTGACGGCGGCGGTGTTACCCATAATAGGAGTATGCGAGCTAGCGAATTGCCCACAGACAACAAGCTGTGGGGTTCTGAGGGGAAGCGCTAGGCCAGGCGTTGGGGCAGGCATAAACTTCTACTCATTCTACTTGGTGGGCACACCAGTGGCGATAGTGTTAGCGTTTGTTTGGAAACAAGGGTTCGTCGGTTTCTGCTATGGACTTCTAGCGGCTCAGATTGCATGCCTAGTCTCAATCTTAACAGTGATATATAGGACGGATTGGGAGAGAGAGTCATTAAAGGCCAAAGAGCTGGTGGGAAGGAGCACTGTATATGCACATGCAGAGCGAGCTGAAGCTCTGAAATTTGATGAAGAAGTAGGGTTTCTCAAAGAAAAAGATAACCAAAAGTAGCTGCCAGATTTTTGGTTGAAGCCATGAGACAGTACTACTGGACACACCAATCTTCTCTAAAAGTAACAAACTCATTATTTTCAACATATCTATGTATGTTTGTGTAATTATGTATCCTTTTTTTTCTATATGCTAGCTTTTATCTCTCCTAATTTCTACCTCTTTTTTTTTTTTTTCCCTTTTCATCTACATCAACCATTCCACTGTATAATCATACATATGGCTAGTTAACAAGGGTTGCTTTTTTCATGTTTTTTTCCCTCTTTCTTTCTCTTCAGCTTTTTCAGGGTTCTGGCCCATCAAATTCAAGACCCCTGCCTAGAATCAAAACAAAAGAGAGAGGTGTATCATTATGACCCACTTCATCATTTAAATCTCATGAAAATATCTATCCAAAGTTTTCATGTAATTGACATCAATTTGAAAATTTCTTATTAATATCCATATATATATAATTTGAAAATTTTCATCCAAGATCCAGCTATAAATATTCCATGATTTCCTTGGAACTGAGCAGAGACATTATTCATTATTCATTTAATTTAAAAAAAAAAAAAAAGTGTTTCCAGCCGTATTTGGATAATCTCTGAATTGGCAACCCCACTTATGGTGGTCTTTTAACATTGAGACGAATTATCTGCGGTTGATACATCTTTTTCTTAGTTTGACCCACAATAAAGTATTGTTATATATATATCAATTATCATTTATCATTTATCAAACAACAACCTCAGAGGTAGGCCCCACCCACCCAGGTTCTTTCTATTGGCCCAGCCAGCCCCCTACCCAACGAGGTCAATTTGACTGTTATCTTCATGCTCCTTGTTCCATTCCAATTTCAAATAAATTAAATTAAACTCACTCATAATATCAATATCATTATACAGTTTTGGAACAGACGACACAGACCAACATTCATAAATGATATCACAACATCAAATCTATAGTATAATATCACTAGTTTAACAAAACACCATCATTAATTCCATTAAATAATTGCTTTCAGGTAAGTTAGAGGGTCGAGACCACTTGGAGTATTACAGAATTAAAGTCACAATCAATTGAGCGTCCTCACACTGACTTGGTCGGATAGGATAATAGGATGGAGCCTAGCCAAGGATTTAGGAATATAAACGCATAATATGATATATATACCATCAACCCATAGTGGATAACATGGTGTTGTGTTTCCCCTCCATTAGAACCGACGGACCACCCAAAAAGCTGCTTTTCTTAGTCAGTTTTTATAATTTGCATGATCCTTCCTATCTGCTGCACCCCGATTTCGATCCACCATTTAATCATAAGAAACACTTTACATGTCTTCATTATCCTAAAAGCAATCTTATTATTTAATTTATTTTAAGGTCAAGAAAATATGGAGCTTTGTCCCAAAATAATATTTTTAAAAAAAAAATCTAAAATTAACACATATTTCAAATAACGTATAATCGATGGCTAAGGTTTTAATTTATTTCTAAGTTAAAAACTGTAGTCATCAACTACGACTTTAAACGTTAATTTAAGGTTTTTTTTTTTTAAAAAAAAGCACTATTATAATACAAAACTTGGAAATGTGTGACTTCTCTAAATTATGCTTGTTCTAGCTCCCACTTTGGTCTTTAAACTGATTCTCATTTCACTTAATGCATGCATATGTGTTGTGCTATTAACTTAGGCAGTAGTTATCCCTGAAATCCTTGGTCTTGCACTAGTGAAATAGATTATAAATAAATAGAGGAGCATTGGAAAGAACGTGTGAGATAGAAATTATAGAGAGGGTACACATAAGGTATGACTATGAGAGATGATGCACTTTTTTTTTATTTGGGAAATTCTTTGTTTGGGATTTTGAGCCAATAAGACTGATAAAGTAAAAATATAATGAAAAAATTGTCTATATTTGCGAATAAAATAAGAGATGCAGATGGGAGCAATAATATTTGAGAGTGCATAAGTTGATATTGTTAGAGGGGCAATAATTGGGTGTGAAATTCTTTGTTCTTATAATGAAGTGGACGGACCATCCTTATCAACTCTCGTTGTCAAATGATGTGAAAACAATGGTGCTAAATTTGGACTGGAACACTTGATTTTCGGTCCACAATAATTGGATAGTAAATACTTCTAATTTTTCTAGCTCACCTCTACCCCACATTCCTTATCAATCGATGTTTCTATTTATGTATATATAGTTATATAAACCTTGAAATTAATAATTCATTTTGTTTAGTTCAAGTGATAAAACGTTCAACGTTTAAATAA
This sequence comes from Tetrastigma voinierianum, assembly GCA_016808115.1. Taxonomy (NCBI): domain Eukaryota; kingdom Viridiplantae; phylum Streptophyta; class Magnoliopsida; order Vitales; family Vitaceae; genus Tetrastigma; species Tetrastigma voinierianum. The sequence continues at coordinate 554,270 of JAEQBH010002697.1, forward strand.
ATAATAAGTATAAGAATAGGAGGAATCCCGCGTTCAAGTCTCAATATAGACAATTTATTATAGTATAACTAAAATATGTTTAATTGTCAAAAAAAGAAAAACATTGTCTTAATATAACTCAAATCCTTATAAGCATAAAGTAATAAAAAACAATGATGTAATACAAAGAAAATAAATATATAAAAAAAAACAAAAAAAATTGCCTTCCAGAAGCTATTAAGTAATGTGAGATCATGTTCAAGTGCTATTAAGAGTTCTTCATAAAAAAAATCGATTAAGAAACTATAAGCTAAAATATATTATTATTATTTTTTCGAAACATGCTAAAAATATATTATTAAAAGTTCCGAGGATCCATAAAACTATATATATTACATTCTTCTTGTTGAATAGTGTTGAAAATAAATTATAGAGATAATGGATGCTAGGAGAAGAATTCTTGAGGAATATTGAGATCTTTGTTTGTTTATTTGGATCGAATGGCAGCAAATTCTGATGAAATGCGCTTTTGTAATCCCCAATTTCTTACATTTTGGTAGAGATTTGAGAGTGCAATATTTTTTTTTTCTCGCTTAGAAGATGAAAGTGATTTTGTATATTTATTTATTTATTTTATTAAATGCAGTTAACTTCCATTTAACTGCCATTTTTAAATTAAAAAATGAGTTGGGTCATGGATCATGGACCCGTTTGAAGTGACCCATTTCTAAAATCCGACATCTCAGCTCGCACGAAATGGGATCCATGCTCTCTACCGATATTTTATAAAGAACATCATCTCTTGTACTCTCTATAAATTCATCTGAGAAAAATAGATCGTGTAGTAAATACTTGAGAGTTCTTTCTATACATGTTAGGAATATATAGACTACCGACGAACAAAATCGTAGGTAGACTTAAATTGTGCGATCACCTGGAATCATGTTATCGCATTCAAATCTCGACGATCTCGATCGCATATATCGTATATCGTATTCCTGATTATAGACCTCTATAATTGGTATCGCACCGTGAATCTGAACAAAATGTGATCTCAGTTTAATGATCTTCCTCTTTTCTCAAATCTCTTAATTTTTAATTTAATTTGCTTTTCAGTAGTGCCCGGGTTAAGTGAATCTCTCATAGTCCTTTGGTAGTAACCACAAAATAGTAGTATTAAGAATTAGAAGTCTTAGAAATTAGAATAGAGTCATAAGGAGTATAGATATAAGGCTCTTATTCCTTAAAGGTCTCACACATCATTTGAGATCACAGAGCACGATTACCTATATTGATCATGGTGTACACATGGTGAAACGTGCCTGGTATTTTCTCCTTTCCCATGGGTATATGTCTTTATGCTTAATGTATTAATGCAGAGTACGGATAATGGTTCAGACATTCTTAATGTCCAACTTGAGTTCTCTTGTCTACTTTTTTTTTTTTTATGTTCATTAGAACTCATATCTGGCAACATAGACAGATAAAGTGAATTTTTTTTTTTTTTTTATTAATTCACTTACAATTTTTAATAAGATCTCATCTTGTTTGTTAACAGGGCGACATTCATATTTTAAGCTTGGCTCTCGATTATCACTTAGATAATAATCTTAAAATTGTCTCATCTCTCATCAACTACTAAAATTAATGAGAAGCGATTGCAGGTGTGAGGGCTAATCTCTTTATCTGTCCGACATACTTTTCAATAAATCGAGAGTGTATTACTAAAATTAAACACTCACACATATGTGTAGGCTTATAACAAACATATTTATTATTTGAACATTAATACAACATGAACATTGTTGGGAAATATTACAATAAGTATATCATATTCTACGCAATCCTTGAGATTTCACATGCTTTATAAATATAGAGATGGTTTTTTGTCGAGGATCTGCATTTCACGCGCGTAGGGATGTACTTCATGTTCACCTTCTTGTGTGCAGCCATGTCTTTCTGAAGTTATACTTTATATCACATGTGTTTGGTTTCTTGATACTTAGGGTCCTTTGTGTATCTTTATTCTTTGGCAAATATCATAGTTAATTTAAGGCCGAATCGACACTTTAGCATTTACGCAAGTGATCAAAAAGCTTTGAGCCCACGATGCTTCTTGTCTTCTTATTTGAGCTACAAATTCGGCTTCCATTGTGGACAAGGTTATGCGGGATTCTTTGCTTCTTCTTTAATGATATAGCGGGTGTTGAGTGGAAGATGTACCTAGAGGTGGGCTTTCTCTCATCTAAGTCTCCTCCCCAATCGGCTTGTCGGTGCCTTTCAATTACGAGATCACATTTCCTTCGTAGCACCCTGATGAATAAGTGGCAGTTCCTTTTAGGTACCTTTGTATCCTTTAATTGCTTTCCAATGTGCGGGTCTGGGTTGGGGCGTGTATCGGCTTACCATGCCAACGACAAAGCAAATATCGGGTGTTAATACACATCATGGCATACATCGGACTTCTTGCTTGTGCAGGAACTTTCTCATATACTCTTCTTCTTGTGGGTTTTAGGACACATTCTTCGAAGCTAAGACCTTCACCTTTAGCTAGGAGTATCGATGGGTTTGGAATGCATTTGGAATTGTTCAGGATCTTATTGATGTACGGCTCATGTGAGACAATAATTTCTTTGACGATCTCACGGAGATCTTAACTCCAAGAATATAAGCACCTTCACCCATATCTTTCATCTAATTGGATGATAACCATCCTTTAATTTCATTGACATACTCCTTCTTATTACCGGTATAAGTATATCATCTGACATATAATGACATAATTATAAACTTGTCCATGGATCTTTTTATATACCTGATTATCTTATCGATCATAATAAAACCATTTAATATGATCGTATTATGGAAGCGAATATACCATTGTCTTGAGAAAATTTGCTTTGAAGTATATATGGACTTGAAGTCTACAAACTTTATTTTTTTGGCCTTCGTTAACAAAACCTGCAATTTCTTTGCATGCAGATTTCCTCTTACCAAATCACCATTTTAGAAATCTTGTCTTTCTGTGCATTTGATGTAATTCAGATCCATACCCCTTCTGATAAGCTAGTATCAGACGAATTAAGGCCAAATCTCTGACGGGAGAAAAGTTTCCTCATAATCTATTCCTTCTGTTGTGTGTAGCCTTCGCTACTAGATCTAGCCTTATATTTATCAATTGTGCCATCGATATACTCTTTATTTGAGAACCCATTTATTCCCAATGACCTTGCGTCCTTTTGGAAGATCGACAAGTTCCCAGGCAGATTTGATCCTCATAGACTCCCTTTCTTCCTCCGTTTGCTTTGTCGAGTTTTCCTTATCGGGGCAGAGATAGCCTGCAGCTGACATTCCTTGGCTCATGTTCATCTTGTGTGTAATGGCTCTGAAGGCTTCACCACCCTCGATGTCAAAGCGACAGAGATACCTTGTCTACCACTCGTCGCAATTTAGGTTCTAGAAGACGAGATTCCTCTATTATCCTCAAATTGCTCCCACTTGGACGGGATCATTAAGTGTTTAGTACTCCCATTTGGATTACTTCTAATACGTTAAAATCACATTATCATTCGCACTTGGAGTTGGAAACATATTTCCTAAAATGCTCCCATTAGAATGAAGTGAGTCTTGATCACCAAAATCTATGGTCTCATAGATAGACAAGTCTTTATTAATATCACCTTGTTGAGGGAAATCATTTTCTAAGAATGTGACATCTGTGAGTTCAAGTGCAATGAGACTCCCACTATTGTGTTCACCTATAAACACATACCCTTTCGAATGTTATTACGAGTATCTTATAAGATACATTTCTTTCCCCAGGGCACTGGTTTACCATGTGGGTGCGGTATTAAGAACATATTGCACATCCCAGAGGTCTGCCCAAAACCAGCAGGTCGGGTTTACGTTTGTCCATAACTCATATGGAGTAGTGGGGCCGACTTGCTTGCTAGGCACACGGTTAAGGATAAATGTAGCGAGTTAATAGTGCATCACCCCAAAGAAGTGATTGGCCCAATTTGCACGTGCCATCATAGACTAACCATTTCAAGGGCTGTTCTATTTCTTCTCTGCTGACTCATTTTGTTGTGGAGTCCTTGGAAATCTCAGCGATGTTAATTCCTTTTCATCATAGTTGTCTAAGGCGATCGGACAAATATTCGACCTCGATCGGTTCTTAATGCTTTAATTTTTCTATCTAATTGATTCCATTAAGCTCCATATAGCTTTGGAAGCAACTATTGCCTCCCCGATTTATGATTTATCAAATAGGCAATCTGGCAGTATAATCATCTATAAATGTGATGAAATAAGAAGCCCCATGCCTTGCTCTCACATTCATTGGACCACATATGTCGGAATGGACCAATTGCAAAGGGAAATCTGCTCTGGTTCCTTTACCAAATGGTTTTACGGTAACTACCGGCCGAGGCGATTAACTCCGCAGTAAACATATCTACTTTGTCATAATTAAGAGCGGTAGCCCTTGTTTAACTAGCCTATCTATTCGATTTTGACCAATATGGCGAGCGAGCATGCCATAAATTCATATCAAGCTGAATTATGTGAAGGCGCTATCATAGAATACTTTCAATTACATTCATAATCGGTATCCATAATGATAAAACCATTCAATACATAACGGATCCATAATGAGTAGTTCCTAGAGACAATTCAATATTGTTCTTAGCAAGATACATATTAAAACCTAGTTTTATGAGAACTGACAACGAAATTAAATTTCGGCAAATCTGCGGAGCATAGAGAACATCATGCACTAGTAAAGTTCGGCCACCTCGCAGACTAACTCGCATGTGCTTATCCCTTGGCTGACTCTTGCATTGTTTCCCACATAGATCCACTTTGCTCCATTGTGGTATTGTAGAAATTCCACGAAGGTCTCTCTATCCTTCGCTACATGAGTGCATTGCCCACCCCCGAGTCTCTGATCCACAAAGGATATGTATATGTTAAGAAAAACAAAACTAGCTACACCTTGAAGTTCGGCTTTACTTTAGTATGACGAATACCTTCTTAGGTTGAGAGGCAATCTAGGTAAAATGCCCTTTGGTAGCCCTAGTGAAGCACTTGATGCAGCGTATTTTTTCTTCTTGAAAGAAACGTTTTCCTTTCCTGTGTTGGTCATTACCATGTTTCTTGTTGAAATGAGCTTTCTTCTTGTTTTATCTTGGAACCCACCTTGATACTTGGCTTTCACCCATAAAAGCTTTTCTTAGGCTAGATTGACCATATACATTTGTATTAAGTTTGGAAGATTCAATTCTTTCTTCTTCTAGCTCAGATGGCCTTTCATCATCGGTGTTGGATATTTTCATTTGTGGGTCAAATCATCTTCCATATGCTCCCGAGACTAAAGCGGGTAATTACAGCTTGGACTTGTTGCTCGTCGGTCAACACATGACCAGTGTCCTTTAATTCACAAATCTTATTTGACATCTCACGTAAATGTGTGACGCCCCAATTCCCGGGGGTCCGGTGACTACCCGTCAACCCGCGGAATTCTACATGTCTCACTTCATGAGGCACGTACATGTGTAAAACGGATTTATTTACAACCCAATTATAAATTTTATACAAAAGAGGATTTATTCCTGATTGTCTTTGATTCTGATTTATCTATTTGGAGTGCTGTGCACAGGAATTTCTGAAAATCTGAGGGCCATCATGGCCGTTTCTTCACCTCTAAAACCCGGATGCGTCCCGTCGTCGTCTTGATGCACGAAAAAGGGGGTCCCACGACCAGGGTGGCTGATACCCGATGGTGGAATTCCTACTTAGGTTGCACTCCCCACTAAATCTGATGCAATGGCCGCATGACATTGACCACGTGCTATTATATAAACCATTGCATATATTAGCAAAATTAACCTGTAAATCATGTTATTCGGTTTGCTCAGCGATACTTGCTAAAATTTAGCTACGCATGAAATTAAGGCCTGTCCGACCCGATCCATCTTGGAACTACCTGACATCCATGACAGTGTTATTTTCTCGTAGCGATAACCGTGACACCATATGATTAATGACGTTAGTTGGGCTGTCGAAGACCATTCGAGAGTTTATTCGGTTGGTCGAATCTTTTGGGCAAGGCAGTAAGTAGTGGGGCGCCGGACAGTCTAGCCAGTGGGGCCGCTTAAAGCGAAAAGTAAAGCTGAGTAGGAGAAAACCTACCTTTTTTTGGGTTCAGTAAGAAACTCCCCCAATCTGGGTACCCACACGTAGCCCTCGTAGTAGACCCTGACTTTGCCTCTTCTTGTTGAAGTGAATCGTATGGTCAGATCGTCGTCAGATCTTAGAAGAGAAAGCGGGACTTTCTCTCTCACAAACTGCTCCAGGCTGTGCTTGGTCAAAATCAGTGAAGAAAGAAAATGGAAGATGATGTCTTATACTCCGAGTCTGAGTTCGCCGCCGTTAGGTTTGAGCACTGAACCTACTTTTACATGTGGCTGATTTGGTAGTGGATCTCTTCTTGGTCAAGTGTGTCGCGCCGTGAGGACATCGCAGTGTTGGTATTTGGTCTCACGTCGCGTGGCGGCCCTCTATTCTTGCGTTGGCGTCGCTACGCTTCTTGGTAATGATAATCCAGGCCTGTGACGGCGATGAAATCCGTCGTATAGGAATCCAGCGAGTCGGCGTGATGGCCCCAGATTCGCGAGGCGATTAACGGTGTCGTGGTTTCGTCATCGAGATCTAAAAAATTCGGATTTGACCAAATTACCATTTACCCTACGTAGGGAATCTGGATTTTAGAGTCTCACAAAATCTTTTCATTGAATGATCACGGTTTCTTTTGTAGGTGTCGAATTTGATCGTGGAAATGATGCGCGGTTTAGTTCTTAACACACGATACTAGCACCAAACTTATTTTAAGCGGACCACATGTTCATTGCCAAGTCATAATTTACGAATTCTCCTTTGTGATGTCATTTTAATGCTGGCGAACAGCGTTATGCGAGCTAGAGAATTCTTTCGCTTCCAGGCTTCATAAGCCTCCGATCCCTTTATGTTGGGGTGTGTTCACGCCCGGGGCTCATCGATTACAATATTGAGTACCTCAAGAGCTTCTTGCTCTTCCAGCACATATTGAATCTTCATGCTCCAAATCTCATAATTATCGCCATTTAGTTTTTCACCTTTGTTAAGGTACCGATAATGTTTTGGATCACGAGAAGGCGTTGTGTTCAATAAGCAACGAAGTTCTACGATAAGACTATAAATTGCAGATATTAATGTTTCATCCATACACATATATCTACCATGAGTCTACAATTAATGTATTAGAAATAACTCACATGTAGGTTTGAATCAAAAGGTCACTATGTTTAAATCATCCTCTAAATCCTAATGTGAGACTATCACTAAGCCAATTAATTAGGCAAGGTATCTAAGACAATTATCATAACATGCAATTTCAAGTACACAAATTATCATACAATTCAATATAAATCCCATAAATAATGAAAACAAACTCAAAATTACTAGAAATAAATTGAATATTTATATTATATATGTATATAAAATATCAAACAACTACAAGTTAATGAAATATTAAACATCCATAATATTTACAAGCGTCACGAACTTAGCTGAGTGAGCTAATGAATCTATTATTTGAAACAACTTTTAGGAAGTAATCTTGGGCTTATTCTTTCTATCGTGAAGATTATGTGTAATTTTTAAGGTAGTAATTTACGAATCGCAGAAGTTGGCACTGGCGTTTAGGCACTGAGTAGACCCGTCTGAACTTGTGAGCAATGAAAGTTATCTTGTTTGTTTAAGCCGATTTTCTTATCTAATAAGAAATCTAGAATGCACTTTTTGGTATTGTCATTTGGTAAGCATTTCTCAAAACCTTGATTTCATCAAATTAGGACTCATCTTTAATTCTTACTGCCCCAAATCAGTGCTTGAACTTTTTCGCGAAGGCTTGATTATATAATTCCCTTGTGAATGTCTGAAGTCTTCGCCCAAAAAGCTAGCTGGATTAAGGTTGGAGATTTTTGAAACTCTTGATCGGCCCCAATGACAATCTTTGCTTGCGTAAGTCAGGTATGACTCGGTGTGCGAATAAAGTCCTAGCAGATTATTTTAATGCGTATCTGGAAAAAAACTCAATTAATTTACCCAAAATAATAATTGTACAAAGACGGAATCACAAAAATAATGTCCAACTAACCAATTGTAAATCATATAATTTTAATTTAAACAACTATTAGTATATTATTTTATCACTTATTTTGATAAAATAATACTAATTCATTTTATTTGTATATTTTTATTATTATTATTATACAATCTGGATTATACAATTCATATTTTTATATAAATTCCAGATTATATTTGTATAACCCCATATATATATATATATATATATATATATATATATATATATATATATATATATATATATATATATATATATATATATATATATTTATATTTAAATAAAAAAACTCCTTTCAGTTTAAACTTAAAACTGCTTTCAGTTTTATATATATTTAAAAAAAACTGAAACAGTTTTTGAATTAAACCGTTGAGCCTCTCATCCCATCGGAACTCGAAGGCCAACCGAAAAAGAGAAGAACATATAAGGGATGAGCAGAACCAGATGAAATGAAAAATATACAGTTCCAAGTGATGGAAAAAAAAACATACTCCTCCAGATGAAAAAAAATATTCCTCTCGTTTTTTACATGTGAGCAGTTCCAACAGAATATGCCATATTAATAAAAAAAAACATATAATCATCAAAAATATACAGTTCTGCCATATTAATGAAAAATATACAGTTCCAACAGAATATGAGCAGAACAAAAAAAAATACAGTTCCAAAAAAAAGAGAACCAGATGAAATGAAAGGGAGAAGAACCCAATAATAAAAAAAACGTACACTGTCGGCACCAACATACTCCTCTCGTTTTATTTATTGATTATTATAATCATCATCACAATTCAATGCTGTATGTGAATAATTAAAAATAAAAAAAATGTTAAAACTTCACTATTGCCGAACAGATTGCAAAGACCGCCAAGATGCCATTTTTTTAAAAATTAATCTCGACAATTTTAAAATTGTCTTTGCGAGACAATTCGATGATTGGCTAAATGGAATAGAAAGCGATTCGGCAATTCATTGAAACAATTGCATCTACGAAACTTTCAAAATTGACTTCAACAACAAATTCGAGGAATCGAGAATCTCTCGACAATCACTCGATGATTCCATCATTAGAGCATCAAACTTGGGGTTAAATCAATACTATAATAAGCGTGAAGTCTTTCACGTCTAAGTATTGAAAATAAATTATAGAGATAATGAATCTTCACCAGGAGGAAGAGTGCTGCCCGAGGAATATTGAGATCTTGTTTCTTGTTTCTGGATCGAGATAAGCGAGCAAATTCTGATGAAATCTGGCTTTTTTCGCAATCTAAATTCTTCTTATTTTGGTAGAGATTTGATCTGATATTTTTCTCGCTTAGGAGTAAGTGATTTTGTATATTTATTTATTTATTTTATTAACTGCAGTTAACTTCCATTTAACTGACATTTTTAAATTCAAAAATGAGTTGGGTCATGGATCATGGACCCATTTTGGGCGACCCAACTCTAAAATCCAACAAATAGAATCAAAAACATTTTTCTTCAAATTTCTCATGATAACAAAAAGCAATCTCATCATTTCTATAATATAATAGATATATCTTTTTCGAAAGTTAGTTCGTTTTTCTAAAACTAATATAATCATGCCCAATGTCAAATAAGTTATTATTTTAGGACTTTTCATTAAAAAAGACACATACAAAGACAAGCATAAGCCAACATACAAACGAATTAGATAAACATATATAAATAAAAATCTGAACATATCATAAGAAACTTCTACAAATGCATGCATGGTTGCTTCCCCGGATTTTTCATCAAGTTCCGGAGAAAATTCCTGAGAAAAAAAAAAAGTTTATTTTGATATTATGGTATAATTTCGAACAAAAGTTTAGAGCATCTCATGTTTTTGTTTATAATCTAATAACTTGTCCAAAAATATAAAAACCCTAATCGTCAGTCATTTGGAACTAGCTAGTATTATGCATCAAATAAAAGTGGATTATTTATAAATAATAATAATAATAATAATAATAATAAAGAAATGGGAAAGATGGGAAAATTTGGGAAGGATCAGCCTTCCTATCCGGGAATCTAAGCCAAATATTTACAAATTATTTGCATTCTCATCTCAGTGGGAAGAAAAAAAAATTAACTAAGAGTGGAGTTGGGATGGGTAAGGGAATTTCCATTCTCATTAAGTTTTTTCATTTATATGCATTGGAAGAAGGCAAAAAATGAAAACTTTAGTTATTTTTTTTTAAAGTAAAAATATACTTGGGTTTTGAAACCTATAAACCCATTATTTTATTAGTGTGCATGAGGCATGTAAGAAGAAACTTTGGGTTAAACATTGTTGGGCCAGGGGTGTTGTTTGGCCCATGAACACACCCTTGTGGGGAAACCATGGCATCTTCAAAGGTTTAGAAGTAGTGTACGTGAAGAAATGAATCAGATGAGCAAACAAAATGGTTGGTTGCTTATAATATAATAATTGCACGGTTGGGTTTAGAAGGCAACTGGGAATTTAGGTATATCTGTACGTATAATACATGTTGATGATCGCTTTCAGTCGGAGTGGGTTAGGCGATGTTGGAATCGTTGAAGTGATCATTGAGCTCTGGAATGACTGAATTTCGTGCAAAAACGAAACAAAGAGGATGCAAGGGTATGTTGCTTCTCAGATGCTAAGTCAATTATTTAGGGAAGAAAAGATCAAGCTAACCGGTGAATTTGCAACGTATGCATGTACCTTTATCTGATCAGGTGACACTTGGTATTTATAGTAGATGTTTTTACAATTTGATGGTGATAATGGATTCTCTCCTTATTGGATATGATTTTGTTCGCTATTGTTAATCGGTGTAGGGATGATTGATAACTTTTCGTAGTTGGATGTGATACGATATTCATAAGTTGGGTGAGATTTTCTTTCACTTATTATAGATTAATGAGGGATAATTGATACTTTTATAGTTTGATGATGATCTATATTTACCGTTAGATGAGAGATTTTAACTGCTTTATAGTTGCTTAGATTAATAGGGATAATTGATGAATGATAATTGGGAAATATCTTCTTTCTGAATTGGTGGAGGTGGTTGTTTTTACTCAATATGGATCTCTCTTGAGAACATTAGCTTTTTAAAGTGGTAGATTATGGCGCTATTTTGAGCGTATATATTTGGAGGATGTAATTTAGGGACTTATTGCTAAAGTATTGAGGCCGTTTTGTCACATTTTGGACTTGTAGTGTGGATTAACGTCTGTATTATTTGAAGCCACTGTAACATGCATTGTGAGAGTACTGGGGGCCAATGTATGAACTGTTGAAGGCATTTATTTATGAGCTATAGATAGGCAAGAAAATGGAAAAACCAAAACATATGTGATGACTGACTGACTGACTGATGACGAGGCATGATCATTTCCATATATAAATTCAGTGTGGAGAAAGGATATAGATGGATGGATGTTACATGCATGTGCCTAAATTAATTGAGACCACGTTTTCTTCTTCATTTTTGTTTTCCCATGCATTTTAATTTGTTTGTTGTTCACGTGAAGAAGGATTGGAGAGTTTTCAGCTTTGGTGGGTGTTTGATTAAAGCTGTTTGTGAATGGAAAAGGCATTGCCCCCCTCCAAAAAGGAGGAAGAAGAAGTGATTTTGAACTTTTCACAACCCACAAAAAAATTGTGAGACTTAATTGGGTCATAAGTTAGGTTAAACCAAATCACATGCCTATTATCACATCTCAGTACATCGAATAAAAGATAATATTTATGACACTATATTCTAGTAAACACGTTTTTAAGAAGTGAGTGTCCCTTGGATCCAAAACATACCGAATCGTTATAAATTATACTAGAACCGATTCCCTACTCTAATGTGAGGAGTCTATGGCCCCGTTTGTGGTATTTGTATGTTTGTCTGCATGAGGTGTTTGTCATATTTCACATCGAATATGGGAGAAAGTTTATAACACTACATAAATATGAGCTCCTCTCAATCTATGAGTTTTAAAATCGTGGACCCTATGTATGTCTATATATAAACTATTAATTGGGGTGGGCAAGAAGTAAGAACCAAGCAGAGCCAGTGGATTAAAAATTAGTTTAAACCACCCCCACCCCATCACTGTCCATGAATCTAGTTAATTCCCATGCTTTTTGTAAATAAATAAATAAATGAAGCTTTGAGCATAGTTTTAACAACAAAAACGATGATGGTAATAATAGTAATAAAATATCTTACCTCAATTAAACTATCATCGTTATTCCCTAAGTTAGGGATACCAATATCCAAAGAGTGATGCCAATTATGGAGATTCCACCTTACGATAAATAATTACAAAAATAAAAAATTACTCGACTCGATAATATATACGTTATTTTTTATATATCCAATCAAATTCAATTACTTTTATGTGTTTGATGATGTTTAATTTTCATTTAAATATAGGATCTGGATTCTAATGATGTTACTTTTTCTTTTTTTTGAAGAGAATAATTTTATTGATTCAAATTAGAAATACATATGAAATAAATAAATAATCAAATTCACTAAAATCTTTAATAAGTGACTCAACATTCAGGTTAATAACACAGTAAATGGGCTTAAAACCTCATGGACTGGCATTTTAATTTATTATCATTTAACAAGTAGGAACTAGTTTTTATTTAAAGAAATTTTAGAAAACGGTTTGGAGTCGCCACTTATTTTTGTTTTTTATTTTAAAAGGAAAACAAAATAAGAAAGAAAAACCCTAAATATGACTCATGATAAGAAAGGCAGTCTGGGAAGCCTTAAGTCTAGGTCAGGGACTACCCCATTTATTGCTCCTGCCATCTTGGTCAGGGTCTGCGTTTTCTCATCGGCGTTGTTTGATTATTTATTTATATATGTGCTTGTATCTTTTGTATTGTTATTCTTTATCTTCGGTATTCATTAGTTGGTTAGTCAATGCATATTTTTAGTTTGTTTAGTAGAGACTTGACTTTTTAGGAGCTTGGGGGTCTTCACGCTTGTCGTCCCTTCCCAGATAAATGGCGACCCCGAACCAAGACTGGTTTTTCGGACACCGCCTTTTCTTATTAGGAGTCGCATTTAGGGTTTTTTTTTTTTCTTATTTTGTTTTTCCTTTTAGGCAAACAAAATAAATGAAAGCTGACTCCAAACCGTTTTCTAAAAATAGTTTTCAAAATAAAAAACGAGTCTCGCCTTTTTAAGTGGGAAGCAATAATAACATAAAAAATGCGGAATTCATAAAATGGCGGCTTTATTTGAGGAAAAGCTAAGGGTGAAACGAGATCTGAATTAGGGAAAATGTGGAGTTTGATTGGTTGATTAGTGATCCTTACTTTGTCTTTTGTGTATAGCACACATTGAGAATTATTGGCCAGTTATGTCTTTCATATGTCTAATTGTTGTATCATTAGTATTGGTTGGTTGACTTCATGGTCGATTCTTTTGTTCATCTTGTTTATGTCACTTGTTCTGTTGTTTTGTTATATACACATCATGTTCATCTTATACTCTTACTTAGATTATGTGTAGATATAGGATGATATACATCGCGTGTGCATGGTATGCAGTACATGACACCTTTCTCACGTATGATTGCTTGTCGCGCCATGTGATGTATCCCTTATCTCAGCCTCTAGTTTGGTGGCTTTGTGTCTCTTGGTTTTGTGTTTGCAGTTTCAGACTTGTTGCTCCTTGCTTGCACTAAATGAAATTTGGTGACTAGGGTAAGGTAGTGATGGGCTATATCCATGTTTGTGAGCATTTTGGAGGTGGCCGACATATTGATGCTGAGGAGTCCGATCTTTGAAGACTTGTATACATTGAGATTTAAATTTTAGGATACTTTGTGACGGTGTGCCTTTACGGTTTAGACGTCATTTTAGGTTTGGATGCACCCACACATACTTTGTACACTTAGTTATTCTGGCGTTGAGAGTAGTAGAGCCTTTACCATGGCTGCTTACAGGATGTCGAGAAGTGCATGTGTGGAATTAATGACCACCTTGCATGGAGCGCCCGGAGTCTCTTTGGAGACGTGTAAGAGGTTGTGTACCCTTTAGAGAATGTCGCTCTTGCTAGGGACCCCTTTAAGACTACCCTTGTCTTTAGAGCCATATTGTATAGGTTGAGTTTAGATCCTGCCCGATTAGGACTCTATCCTGCGTGGAGTGCATGCGCGAGCCTTCGAGGCCGGTTTGTCATGATATGGATCAATTCCTGTATTTTTTGGTTTCCTCACATAGGGTATATAGAGATTGATCGGAGTATTGAGCTTGATTGGGGCAATTTTATTAACGTAGTGATGGATTACTTATTTGGGGTTTCATTATAACGTTCTTTTTGGTTCGACATAGGCTTGCGCTATTTGTTTGATTTACTTTCGGATTCATTGACACGAGACTAGGACCATCGCCGTGGGTTAGAGTTGAGGTAGATTAGTACGTGCATCGGATCCCGGTGCTAGATATGGATCCACATGCGGCGGTTGTGAAGCGGATTCTTTGCGGGTTGTCATTTGCGCTCCGGGATCTGATTACATAGCCTCAGTCAGAGGATTGAAAGACAGCAGGCCCCATAGCTTTCAACACAGGAGGATAGTCAGTTTGACATGGGGGCACCACCTCCACCTCTACCTCCATCGATGGCTCGGATGGAACCGCCGCCTATCCCTCAAGGCACTCCTATTGTCATCCAGAGGTCTACAGAGGTGATCCATCCACATGCGACTATACCGGTTCAGACTATCGGTCCTTCTGTTGATCGCATACAAAGAGTAGAGCAGATGCTTAGACAGTTGAGAGTTGCAGAGGGTATGGATGTGTGGGATAGATTTGATAGTGCACAATGACAGCTACCACTAATTCGAATGCGACATGGAGGCGGTATACAGTGGAGGATCATCCACATACTCATTTGAGGATATATAGTCGAGTTGATGAGGGCATGGGTTTAGATGAGGCTCGGAGTTGATCATGTTGTTCCCTTTGTCATGACGAGTGTAGCCTGAAGGTGGTTTGCCACCTTGGATGCTTCGCACAGGTGGACTTGGGAGGATCTTGCCCATGAGTTTATCCGACAGTTCTCTGTTAGCACTGTCATAGATGTCACTAGGAGAGAGCTTAAGGCTATGAGGCAGGGAGCTCATGAGACTGCTACATCATTCATCTCCCGTTGGAGGGAGAAGGTTATTCAGATGATTGATCGTCCATCAGAGAGAGCAGATTAGCATGATCATGAGGAGTTTGGATGTACCCGCCATTTCTTAAACATCTTATGGGCGTATTTACTCATGGATTACGTAGCTGATAGAGGCATTGTATGGTATCGATGATGGTATGGCACGCTGCTTACGGCCTGGATTCTTCCCCTCTTCTCGATAGTAAGGGAGTTGTTTCATCTCCGACTCATATAGGACCAAGGGAGGTAGGAGCCACGCTCTTTAGACACAAGCACCCAGCCTCAAGACGCATCTATAAATGCTCTTCACAGTGGACTTCCCTACGCCTGCAGTTTAGTTCAAAGATAGACCCTTCCATACCACCTCACGCTTTAGGTTACCACCACGACACTCCACCACACCCAAGCTTTACACCGCACAAAGCTGTGGAGAGGCCACCCGTAGACCCGAAATTCCAAATTCGAATAAGGGTAAAATCGCACTGATTATTGTGTACTGTAATTACTGCTAAAACTGTAATTAATTTCTGTATCTCGCACGAGATCTAAACGGGATTATACCAGCGAATCGTCTGAAATTTAGCCAGCACCGCAGTAAAATTTCTTAATTTTTCTGGTGATACGGAAAGTCGGGCACGCTTTTGGCGATCAGAGCCAGCGCTGGCCAGAATCAATTTTTCGACGTTAATTTAAAGGCACATATAGCATGTACTCATGTACCATAAGTGGTATGAGTAGAGAATGATGAAAACGGGCGTCGGAGGTCAATAACACATCAAATCGAGAAAAGAGGGACATAACGGTCATATTTTCAAATCGACGGCCACTAAGACAAAAACTGCTATAGTATTTTTCCCACATTTTAAAGAGGCAAAACAAATGCAAAGTGGGAGATGATGCAGTAGCTATTGTATTACATTTCTGTATATATAAGCACCTCCTTCTCTGGTGCTATCACGCCGATCTACCGTTGGATTTCGACGCAGCCAGCAAAACGCTCTACGCTGAGCAAAGGCGTGGACTCCCGGTTTGCGAAGCTTTTGACAACTCTAAGAGCTGATTCTCACGCGCTTTGTATTCCCATTTTTGGCGTTTTTCCATGTTTCATTGCCTGCGCCTGAGGTTGCGCTTGATCGGAACCCAGCCACTCCACTCATTTAATTTTTTTAACCCAATATGAGATGGCCGTGACCGCCCGTAAATTTAGAGGGTCAAGCTGGGGTCTTAATTCCTGGAAATTTTGCATAAAAATGTACGCTGATATGAATAAATGCCGAATGGGTTACTGATCGGTCCTGCAAAACATGATCTAATTATGGAAATATTATTTTTGGACATTTGCATGCATCCGCGAATGCCGTAAACTCGATGTGGTCGTTTCTGTGGGAATTTATGCATTAAATTCTATTTCTCAGCGAGTAGGAGACCTTAATAGAGCAAATTCTGCCTGTAAGGTGAAACCGAGAGCCGACATGCGGGGGCCGCCTGGACAGCCCATCAGAGCCGGACTGTTAAAAACAAATCCCGGTTTGTGTGAAATGGCCATGAAGATCCATGTGTTTCTAGTACTGAAATCAACGTGAACTAATGGCTTGGTATGTGTAGGGAATTAATTTGGAGAGTCACATCAAAGAATATTGTGTTAATGTTTCGAGGGTGCTAACACAATGACACAATTATATAGAATTAAATTGTGTTGTAAGCCATTGCGATGACGCGATTTGCTCAAGTGAGCTAGATCGGGTGACGACAGATGCGGAATTACATGCCAGAAATCAGAATGATTGAAAAATACGATATCGACATATATTGTAAATGATTTTGAAAACGGTATAATGTATTTTCATATGACCGGTAACCTAGAATTAGGTGTGAGTACGTGACAAGGTATTTTTGTAAAACGAATATGGTTGCGAAGCGAATTTCATGCATCGATATTCTGAGAATTGGCCGAGATGCAGCTAACAGACACTCGATGAGGACCATGGTCGCTTCTGGAAGCTCACCAACCAATTCACTCCTGAGGGTAGTCCCATATTTGTACCAAATATTTTCGGGTAGTGCTGGCTTCAAGAACAAGCTTTGTTTTCAAAATGATTATTTTCAGCTACACATTTTTAGGCAAGTGTGAGTCGTAGCTCACAGACTCGTGATTAATGGGTGATCATGTAAACATTCAAGCAGTGATCATGTATTTACTGAGTGTATTTACTTGAGCATTGCACCGCACTTAGTGGTGAGTACCTCCATTTGGCGCATTCTCCTACTAAGCTTCTTGTACCACCCCGTCGAGGATTATACTTTTCGTGCATGTATGCTCGAGAAGACAACTCATTTAGACAATTCATTTTGAAGAAGCCATTGTGGCTTGATGGTTTCGGACACAACATGTATTAGAATCAGATTTTAATATATGTTTGTGTTTGTATAAAAGCTGTACCCAATCGTTGAATTATCGGGAGATAATGAGAATAGTTGTGATATTGTTTTTGGCGAGTATTGGTTTATGAGCCCAAGAGGCATTTTTACTCATGTTGGATTATATTGCATATATCGACCGTTTCTGCTGTGACGGTGTGAATGCAAAGCTTTTACACAGTGCATCGTATTCGCAGAGCTCCCGCATGTGCCGAGACTCGCCTCGATTTTCTAAAGCGAAAGGCCGGTGAATCCCGACATCCACTTGTATTCCGCGGGTTGACGGGTAGTCAACGGACCCCCGGGTTTTGGGGCATCACACCACCTATTACTCATCTTAGACCCCGAGCGCCCATAGTTCCTACACAGCTGTTCTGCATGTGCCACACTTTACGCCCCACTAGGCATGCTCAGCGAGGTCTTACGCACATTAACGATCGCCGGATCGCTACCATTAGCACTTCAAGGCCATTACCAAGTTGTTCACCCTCATTTTCGGATGGACTTACATTGCGCTTATCATCGTGGCCTGGGGTATTACTAATATGACAGTATACCGCTTAGACACGCTGCTCAAGACTTGATCGACCAGTGGTATCAGGCAATGGGACAAATCTAGCATCAGTTCTAACCCCTTTCCGACTTACTCTACACATGCGGTTCCTCCTCCTAGTGGGAGGTATTCATTCCATCGGGATTTTGCTTCAGTCCGAGGATCGCATCCATAAAGGTCGCCGGGATGACTGCCTGAAAGCCCATAGCATTTGATGATGGTTATGGTGATGATGGGGTTCATGAGGTGTTTTCGAGCCAACATATTCACTCACATGTCGTTTCGACGCCGCACACCCTCCCACTTGGATCCCCCACACCGAGGTCAGTGACTTTTGCCTCGTTTATGCTTGTCTCGACTCTACACCAAGGGACAGTTGATACACCAGAGATCCAGTATGTTATCAAAGGAGGTAGAGTGGTCGACAAACAAATTTCTAGTCCCATCTCAAATTTCATAGATCCTCGATACTAGAGACTAGACAGTTGAGAGAGAGGATGATGAGATCATCAAGCAAATACAGTAGTACACATGCTCGTATCCCATTCGAGCCTCGTTACTTCCCTACCACCCCATAGAGAGACTTTGATTAGGGCTTTGAGCCAAATTCGAGTTGACACGACCATATCTCTAGGCGGGCCCGATATTATGCTCACAAATGGGTCGAGCACAGATTGCTTTCTCGAGGATGACTTACCCTGAGGGGTTCACCACACTCGACCTTTGCATATATCGTCAAGGTCGCTTAGGTCGCCGCGGTTCCATCCGTCCTCTTAGACAAATGGATTCGCCTAAATGTGCGTCCACTTTGCTGAATAATTGTTTCAGATATAGGCCTACGTATTGAGCCATCTACACAGCATAAAGTGAGCTTAAGTGACAAGACTCGTAGAGAGGATGGGGCACCCTTGACTTTCGAAATGATAATCGCTAGTGTTTTTCGTGCTCTCGTTTCTCTTAGATTTCCTGAGGGATCCCCGTATCCTTAACCCTACTCTGCAGGCCGCCCATGGATCCATAATGCCGGGCGCTTATCCCATCTTCCCTTCATATTTGAAGGTGAAGTTCATTCATGATGGTCAAGGGATCACTATTTCATCTACGAGGGGCACATTCTTGACTTCAGAGCTTCTGTGATTGAGATTAGCCATAGGGGTGATGATTTGCTTATGACCGGATTCTTGATGCAGATACGTACTCATGGAGCCGTGGGATTTCTTGTTCGAGATCTCGCACTCCATGTCATTTGATCAAGATAGCAAAGACGATGGTTATTTTGATGATGATGAGGGAGCATGTTCTATACGCCCGGTTTGGGCTTAGCGGCCGTTAAAGGGCCGTAGCTAATTTATCAAGGCTGACCACGACCCACCCTTTGGTTTAGATTTGCACCGTAGAGCGGTGATTTTCAATGCATGGGCACAAATTGCGCCGGAGGGTCATATCTCGACTTCATCACATTCCATTTGACTATCCTCTTCGTCCCATGCTTTTAGTTGATTAACTATTTCCGTGAGGGTTCAGCCATTGTCAGATCCCGATGGATCGATTTATGAGCCTACTGACAGAAACCGCATAAGCTGAGCCGCATCGCCTTTTTCACAAACTTCGCCGTGTGGTGGGGCTCCCTCGACACTTCTACCACCTTAATCGCTCCTCCTTCCTCTGGTGGTCTAGTGTGCTCATTATGTGCTTTCTGGATGAGATAGCTGATTATGAGGGTATTGATGGGGTTATGTTGTCTGACGATTCTGATGAGGAGCTACTCTAGATGGTTATTAGTCAGCCCGAGCCAGATTCTGCACTTAGTTATTTTTGCGTGCTTGCTTTGAGAGATGATGAGGATGCTTCTCCTACTCCAGATGATGATGCGACACGGGTGATGTTATTTAAGGATATCGGGTATCTCCTCGATATTCTAGGACATGTTGTGGGAGAGTCCGATGCTGTGGACCCACCACTTTCTTTTGATGTTTTGTCGGGATTTGTCTCACGTTTCGATGATGTACTTACCTTTTCATCTATGGATTCGTTACTTTCAAGCATTCACTGCCTCTCTTTATTTGATGATATCGCGCATGTGCACCTCATTCACCCACATCACATATTCATGATATTGATGATGAGCCTTTGCAGCCTAATTTTGATGATAGCTACAGGTCTGACTCCGATCATAGCTTTACTGATGAGCGAGTTTCACCTCCTTTTGATGACCTTGAGATATCGACGCTGGGTACACAGACTTCAACCTAGGAAAGATGAGGATCTACTAATTTCGTTCAAGTGTATGAGAGGGATAGTTTGCCGTGTTACTCAAATCATACTTGGATGTTTTTGCATGGTCATATGAGACATGCCAGCCCTCGACCTCTTCTATAGTTCAATATCATCTACCACTTGTGCCACATGCTGACCTGCTACAAAAATCGAGGCGATTACACCTACGATGGAGTTTACAGTGAAGCGGAGGAGATTCAAAGCAACTTAGTGTTGGCTTCATATTAATGGTCTAAATTCTCGCAGTGGCGTTAATGTCGCCCCCGGGTTCCCAAAAGGATGTGAAGGTTAGAGTTTAAACTTTTCAACAAGGGCAATTAAGGATGATTTTCTCCTCCCACATATTGACATGTCGGTTGATAGTACTTGGTTACATGTTGTCTTTTATGGATGGATTCTCTGGTTATAATGGCTCCCGAGGACAGGGAGAAGACATCTTTCATCACTGAGTAAGGCACCTACTGTTATAGAGTCATGCCATTTGGGTTGAAGAATGCAGGTGCTACCTATCAGAGAGCAGCTACTACACTGTTTCATGACATGATGCACAGGGATGTTGAGGTCTATGTGGATGATATGATTGTGAAGTCCCATGATAAAAAGATTTTATCGTTTCTAAACTTCCTGTATGATGTATGCGGATCGATGCTTTAGATTGAGGTTGAATCTCAAGAAGTGCAATTTTGGAGGACTGGGAAGATCTTAAAGCCATGATTAGCGAGAGAGGTAATGAGGTAGATCCCGACAAGACGTCGAGCTATCCTGACATGTTCCACCACATCGAGACTCGAGCCCTGGTTTCGGGTAGGCCGCAATATATTAGAGGAAGCCAGCTGTTAGACTGACAGACATTTGTGAGCCTATCTTCCACTTCTAAGGAAGAAACAACCTAAGGCTCGACACTCAAATACAAAGCGAAAGTGTGTTTGTTTCTGGGATTAGAGAGTATTTGCTTTCCTTTCCTGTTTTGGTACCTCCCATGCTTATAATGACTTTTGTTATATTTGTCATTTCGGGATGTCGCTTTAAGGTGCATGCTAAATTTTCGCTGATAATTCGAATGTGAAGAGCTATCTATTATCTGGCAGAGATGTTGTAGAGTATGAGACGGTACATTATGATTGAGCGCTTCTCGCTTAGTTTGGGTCAAACACTCTTAGATTTAAGACATTGCATGACGTAGTATTCCTCGTGTAAATTGCTTCTCATTTGGCATCCTTCGAGATATCCTGTCATTACACCGCTGACGAAAGGCACTTATGAGATGGCTTCAGACTTTCTGACACAGAGTTTGGATATTCGCATATGTCACTCAAAAGTCTATAAAAGGAAGTGTGTTAGTAGATCACTGATGAGCTTAAAAGTCATCTATTTTTAGTCCATTTTTCTGTTTGATTTCCATCTAGAAATGAATAAATAATATACAGAAATATGAAGAAACTCACCAAATTGTTATTAGCATGAAGAAAGAAAGAAAGTAGAAAATACAAGAATAAGTGGGAGGAAAAGTGCAGACGAATGGCGCAGGTAAAATGAAAGAACCGGCCGGTCATCATGCGCTGCGGGGTTCACACAGCCCAGCTTCGAGGTCGTGACACCAAGAGAATCAAGGAATTTGATGCGTGTCACGGCAAGAAGTACCGATGGCGTACCGGCGGTAACCAGCTAAGAGAACAATGTCGCGACAAGATTTTGAGGTCGCCACTACAAGAGTTGATGTCGCGGACTAGAATAAGAGGTCGCTACATCGTAATCCAACCGCCTGAAAGCCCCGCAGAACTAAGTCGGGATGCCGCTGACGCTGGTGATCGGATGCCGCGGACATCGTGAAACCGCCAGATGAAAGTCGGCGGGAAATGAACCGCCGTCACGACAAGAGCTCGTCACGACTGTAAAACCATCAAGTGAAGATCGCAGTTATAAGTGCCGGCGTCGCTACTTGAGATCAAGTCGCGACACCGAACCGCCTCGCAGTAGTCGTTGAAGCCATAAAGCGAGGTCGCTACAAGAGTTGATGTCGTGACATCAAGAACAACCAGATCAAAGATGCAGAACCATAAGGAGATGTCGCGACAAGATATTGATGTCGCGACAACATGAGCGACCAGTTGAAGCCTATGGTTCATTAAGATGATGTCGCGACAAGAGATTGATGTCACGACATCCGAAGACATCAGATGAAGACGGTAGATGACTTGAGCTGAAGTCGCGACAAGACATCGACGTCGCGACATCAGGAGGTGAAATTGAGACCAGCCAAGACGTGAGAAGATGTCACGAAGATATGAGTCGCGACATCATGAATGACCAAATCAAGGTAACATGGAAAGCTGGATGTCGCGACGCGGAGGTTGATGTCGCGACATCATGACAACTAGCTGGAAGGGTGCGTGGAGACTCGAGCCCATGTCGCGACAACATCCCCGAGGTCGCGACATCGTGGAACAAAACCATCAAGACTAAAAGGACTAGAATGGATGTCACACAAGGCCATGATGTCGCTGACATCACAAGCGACAACCAAACCTACAAGGGCATAAGATCGTGTTCGGACAATACGAACTAACGCCCATGTGAAGTGCACTTTGTCATCCATGTCGACATGAGTTCATTTGTCGCGACAAGAGAAGTGAGGACGAACTCGAACAAAGAATGGCCGCTACTCTAAAATCCACAACGCTTCATCGATTAGGGGCCCAATTGAGGAACCCTATAAATACGCAAATTATCCAACTCATTCAGTAGTAGCTTCGCGCCACGCACGAGAGGCCTGATCAGCCGAAGCTCATTTTCTTTATTTTTTTTTTTTTTTCTTTATTTTTTTTTTCTTTATTTTCGTCATTTTAGAAACGCATTGTTTATCTATTTTCTTTTTCTTTCCTTTTTCGCTTGTTTTATTTCGATCCGAATGTTATCGCTGAAATGGGGTCGAATGCCTGTAAATCAATTTCTTTTCAATTACTAACTGGGAACGTATGGAATTTCGCATAAATTATGAAATTCAATTGTTCCAGCTTCCATTTGCAAATATTCTTATGATCGTAGGAATGCCGTATCGTGGTGATTCTAGTGAATCGAGGAATTCAGCCCCATTAAGAGAACGGCTTTTAGTTAGAATCGATCTTTCCCGTAGTATTTTCCCTGCAAAGATCTTGTTCATTTCGCCACGAATTTACTTCCTCAGATTATTGTTTATTGATTTTGATCCGAATATCGCCCTATACCCGTTAAGAATTGCGCCATTACCCCGATTTCCTGCTGAAGTCCTCCGAGTGACACAGTGGAAGACGATCCTCTGGGGTAACGTACGCCTTAAAGGTATACTAACCTCGTTTATTAGGGATCCGTTGTTGCGCTTGCAAGTTCACATACTCTAGATAAATCCTCTTCTCACTTGAAGTCAAGAACGAGTTGAACGACTTATCTATTTAAACAAGTAGAGATTTCACCTCAATTCGGATAGTGAGGCCAATCCCGTGTTAGCTGAGATCTAATCAAGGAAAGGTTGATCTATTCTAATTTCGAGGAAGAGTAATTTGGAAGTTGTACATCCTTGTCTTGGACCGGAGCAACTTGGGAGCTGCGGTGTACAGTCCATAAAAATGGGTATGAAGTAATCGCAAAAGAAAAATACCCGTGATCAAGCGGAAGTTCTGTTAAAAGTAGTTATCTCAATCCTCGTAATTCGAGAATCGTGAAAAATGAGATAACGAAATGTGGGAGGTGGAGAGATCCAAATGCACTAAAACCGCTTCTCGGGATGTATTTTTTGAACTTGAGATAATCAAGAAATTCAATCAATATTCACCACAGAATTGATCGCTCACTACTACCAAGCTTTTGATGTGTCTCTTTTTTATGATAATTGTTCTAATTCATTTCTTGTTATGTAACTTAGTTTTACCTTCATTTATTTTATTTCGCTATTCTAATTCATTCTTCTTGCGTTATTATTTCCCCAGCCTTTTACGAACACTACTATCATTTTGTCCAAATAGTATGGAAATTGAGTAGTCGTGGTAGTTGATTTAAAATTCTCGAGATCTCGATCGATATCTGACTTAAATCCATTTTATTACTTGTCGACCTCGTGTACATGTAATATCGACCAAAACCAACTTTGAAAAAAAAATGAAATGATTTACTCTAAGAGATTGGTGAAGTTTTATATAATATAATCTTTGCATGCATAACTACATAAATGCAACACGCTTTTGGTCCTCAACAAGTTTTATGGCGTCGTTGTCGGATTAGACAATAGTCCTTCGTAATAGTGCTTCGTGGCAATTCAGATACATCATTCGTCTGGTCCTAACAAGTTTTATGGCGCCGTTGCCGGGGATCGAAAGAATTTAACAAATCAATATTCAGATGAAAGAAGGAAATACTAATTTGGACATTTTTAAAAGAAAAAGGACCAAAAATAGCTTTTCAAGCAGTGGCTATTTCTAGCCACTGACCTTTAACAACCCATATTGAAAATGTTTGTTGATTAGGCTAATCCTATTGATCTGAGTCTACCTTGATTTCAGGAAGACAGCTCATACAGCCATGACAGATAGAGGATTAGATGGTGTAGCCAACCAGGAATGTGCAGCAAAAGACCTCAAGGAGCATGACACTATGGAGAATTTATGGAATTCATTCATCCACAATAAATATTTAGCAATGGAACAACCATCAATCAATGCTAATGATTTTGGAGCTCGAACCAAAGACTAATTACAATGGTCCGGGAAGAAGACGCTCATCACATCCCTAATCGAAACTAAATAAGCACCTAGAAGATTCCTCGGGAAGGCTAATAATGTTAAGATGGATGGTGTGGAGCCGTAAATTATTCAACAAGTAGCTGTTCATTCTCTTTACGAGATATGGCTGCAACATATTTAACTCACTACCATATGAATCTGTTAGCACATGGGAGGAGCTGATGAGAGCTTATTTCAACAAATTCTTTACCCCACCCCTTCATTCTGAACAACGAAGGGAAATTACTAATTCCAAACATGGGGAATGTGAGAACATGTATGCTGATAGGAAAGATCTTGCTGAATACAACATTAGCTCATGTAAATTTTCAAAGAGAGATGGAAAGGCTGAAGAGAGCAGAATGAATGTGATGGACAAATTGTCGCCCATGTGAGGCCAAGCCGGATGCATCGATGCTACGCTGATGAATAAAGGAAGTCCAACTAAAAGACTAAAAACAAAGCAGATTGTGGAAAGAATGAAGATCGCACGGCGAAGAACCTCCCAAAATCGCATTTGAGGAAAGTCAAAATTACATGACTGGAAAACAAAAAAGGAAGCCACTCTTTCCTATCTTTTGGCTTCTTACTTGCATTTGAGTTGAATTAATTAATTAGAATCCATATACTTTTAAGTAACAAGATTAGAAAGTTTGGGGAATTTATTTTTATCTCTCAGGTGGAATGCTTAACTATTGACTATGAGGAATTGTCCATTTCTACAAGATAAAAATAAATTAAGTTGTGCTATTTTGAATAACATTGAACAACCGTGGATATTGCCGCTATTTAGATTGTTTGTTGTTTTGAGACACAACATTGGTCCGAGAGAATCAACCAATAATGCAAGGAGTGTGAAGAATAATAAATGGAAAAGAAGGTCAAAAGGACAAAATTTAGTCATCCTCGAAATCTAGGAACAGGAGAATATTCTCGGCAGGACTTAGAATTTCAGCTCGCAACATGAAAATTCAAGTCATGACATCCAGCAATTAATGTCTGGATTTAAAAGTCTAATAACGAGTATACTGTCTTTAAAGGAAAATGTCCTTACATTGAACCCAGTGTCAAGTCTCAGTTAACTGCATCGAACTACAAGTCACCCAAATTTGTCAACTTAGAAAGAATAAATGGTCATAAATGCAGAAACAGAAATTTACATCTTGATCTAACTAAACTGTAGAATATTTTCTGGCTTCAAGAGGCATAATTAGAGGAGAATAAAGACCATGAAGAAAACGATCCAACTTCCCATTGAAAAACCAAAAGTCTTAGTTAAAATGTGATCGTGGTGCTGAAATCAAGGAGTCTCATTTAATATTCCATTGTGAAAATTGAAGGAAATAATAAATGACTTTATTCTTCCCAAGAGACACACCATTATAAAGGGATGAAGAACAAGGAATTAGAAACAAGCAAAGGTAAAGAATGAAGGAAAGGAGAATGCGAGGGAGCAAGGGAAGAGTCCGAGGGGTGAAAACACACCGCTTTATGGAATAGGTGCGGAGTCGAAACAAACCGCCCACTGTTTGTTCCATAAAACGTGGTTTCATCCAGAGAGCGGTTGATGGAAGGGGAATATGGATTAATTAGAATCCATCAGCAAAAAAAAAAAAAAGCACCAAGGAAAAAGGTAGAGGCATCCCCCCAATTTGTTGCACGACCTTGTTAACGGTCGAATCGCTCATTAGGAGCTCAAGGTCTGGTGAGCCAAATTTTGAAGAGGGAGCCGCAAATCACTCGAAGAAGAGATAGGTTTTTAGGTCTAGGAGAGTTTTTTCTCGAGCTCCAGCTTACCAAAAAATATTTGTAAATGAACAAGCTGTCGTAATATCGAAATCTTTGATATTGGAATAAATTTGATTTACATTTTGGTTGACTGCGATGTGTGGATTGTGTTTTTGTATTAGTTTATTTTCTGTTAGAATCGAAATAACTTTTCTGATTTGTTCAAATTATTTGAAATGAATGGAAAACATGAATAAATAAACTGGGATTACGAGAATATACTGTTTTGTTCAGGATTCAGTTGGAATTGAGAAGTCGAGAAATTGGTTACTGCTTATATAACAAAATGCTTGAGTAAACTAGTGTAATTAGACCAGTGAATAAACTCAAGTCTTGAAGAAAATAACACACCCAGGTCACAACACCTTCGAAACTTTGTCGTTAGGAAATTCTCCGAATTCAGAATTGTAATCCATGCCCTAGAACTGGTTTGAATATTGATTGAGGCGAAATCCTAGGTGGTACAGCGCTACCGTAAGATGATACGTGCCATTCATGGACAAGCTTGTTTCGCTTCAAGCTATCCCTATCTCATATGCCATACCTTAGTCTGCACTCAGCCAAGAAATTCATATCTTCAAAGTGAGCCAAGAAAATCCCAAGCCACCCAAGTCACTAATCTTCCAAGAAGAACCTATGATTACCCAATAACTCAAAATGGGAGAAGGAGATAAAAAGTTTGGGGAGTTAAAATGTCGAGGAATTTAAGGAGAAACAAAAGAAAAAGGACTAGAAAGAGTGAGTTTGAATCATGAAAATATAGCCGGAAGGAAAGCTCAAAAGGAATAGTTTTGTCTTCAGGGCCTAACTCTTGAACAATTAAGTTCTTAGGGTGTTTCAACACCTAGTACCCTAATGCCATCCGGTATGGGAGCTACTGAACCCAAAGTTCGCTAAGAGTGTTTAGAAAGCCTAAAAGACAAAAGCATAGCACTACTCCTCGACCGATGAAGAGAAGGAAAATTCCCCGCTGAATTACATGTAGTAGAATTGGGAACTAACAAACTGAAACAAATGAAATTGGCACATCCCAAACATAGCCTGGGGGGGAGTTTCTTTTAGGAGGACATACTGGCTGAGGAGAAAAAGAAAAGAGCTGGGTAACTTCGAACCTAGAAATCCCATTCATCCTACCCTCTTACCCAAGCCTACCAAAGCCAAAAGACCTGGATTGATTTTAAAGGTTGGGATCACTCCCTACATTAGTGGAGATCAATATGAAACCAGATGGATTCTAATAAACTCGAGGAAACATCCTGTAAGATCACTAACTCATCACAAAAATTGAGAAGGATTGCTGACCTGCACACACACACAAACAAGGCTTAAATAATCAATTGTTTACTTACATTGGTTCAATCAGGATTTTGTAATAGAAGTGTACCATACTCTATTCCTGCATTCTAAACTGAATTTTGAAATATTAGTGATATTTTTAATTCCAGATTCGAAAATGTCCTTTTAAGTTTAAATTGAATAATACTTCTAAAACAAAACAGAAAAATGTCCTTTTTTGTTTGAGGACAAACAAATTTTTCTTTTCTTTGCTTCTTGAGGACAAGCAAAATTCTAAGTTTCGGGGAGTTTGATGAGCTGGTGCTCATCTATTTTGGTCCATTTTCTGCTTTCGATTTATCTAGAAAAAAAAAAAAAAAAAATGAATAAATAATATACAGAAATATGAAGAAACTCACCAAATTGTTATTAGCAGGAAGAAAGAAAGAAAGTAGAAAAATACAGCAATAAGTGGAGGAAAAGTGCAGTCGAATGGCAGAGCAGAAATGAAAAGAACTGGCTGAGTCATTGATGCAGCTAGTTCACATACCCGCCTGAGGTCGTGACACCAAGAGAATTGAAGGAATTTGATGCAGGTCACGACAATAAGTACCAGATAAGCAACTGAAGGGTAACCAGGAGCTAAGAGAAATATCGCGATAAAGATTTTGAGGTCGCACAAGAGTTGGATGTCGCGGACTAGGAATAAGAGGTCGCCACATCGAACCAACCAGCTTGAAAGCCCTGCAGAACTAAGCTTTACAGTCGCGACGTGAGATTGATGTCGTGACATCAAAGAACCGCCAGGTGATGAAAGCCGGGCAGCCAACCATTGCAACACAAGAGGTCAAGTCACGACTTAAAACCATCAAGTGAAGATCGCAAGCTATGTCGATGCCACGACTTCTGAGATCTAAGTCGCGACACCGAACCGGGCCGTGGGTAGAAGGTTGAAGCTCATAAAGTGAGGTCGCTTACAAGAGTTGATGTCGTGACATCAAGAACAACCGCATCAAGATGCGTAACTTCATAAGGAGAGATGTCGCGATTAAGATATTGATGTCGCTGACAACACGAGCGACCGCTGAAGCCTATGGTTCATTAAGATGATGTCGCGACAAGAGATTATCCGAAGACATCAGATGAAGACGGTAGATGACTTGAGCTGAAGTCGCGACAAGACATCGACGTCGCGACATCAGGAGGTGAAATTGAGACCAGCCAAGACGTGAGAAGATGTCACGACAAGATATAGAGGTCGCGACATCATGAATGACCAAATCAAGGTAACATGGAGTAAGTTGATGTCGCGACGTGAGGTTGATGTCGCCATTATCATGACAACTGGAAGGGTGCGTGTGAGACTCGGCAGCCCATGTCATGGCGCACACCCCGAGGTCGCGACATCGTGAACAAAACCATCAAGACCGCAGCGTATCAGAATGGATGTCGCGATAAGCGCTGGGCGATGTCGCATATCACAAGCGATCAACTCAAACCGCAAGGGCATAAGACGCAAAGTCGTGGACAACATGAACGGTCAGCCTACAGGAAGTTGGTAACTTTAAGTCCATGTCGCGACATGAGTCTGTCACGACAAGAGAAGTGAGGGACGGAATCAAATGCGAACTTGGGCTCTAAAATCCACAACGCTTCACATCGATTAGGGGCCCAATTGAGGAACCCTATATCACGCCAGCCTATCCAACCCATTCTCGTAGTCAAGGCCACGCATTTAGAGGTCTGATTGTCAAAGCCATTTTCTTATTTTTTTATTTTCTTTATTTTTTTCTTTATTTTCGTCATTTTAGAACAGATTGTTTATCGTATTTTCTTTTTCTTTCCTTTTTCGCTTTGTTTTGCTCGATCTCGAATGTTATCGCCGAGTCAAGCCGAATGTCAAATCAATTTCTTTTCAATTACTACTGAACGTATGGAATTTCGCATTAAATTCAAATTCAATTGTTCCGCTTCCATTTGCAGTCATTCCTTATGATCGAGGAATGTCGTATCGCGGTGATTCGTAATCGAGGAATCTCTCCATTAAGAGAACGTTTTAGTTAGAATTGATCTTTCCTGTAGTATTTTCCAGTATCTTGTTCATTTCAGTTTACGAATTTACTTCAGATTATTGGTTTATTGATTTTGGATCTGAATATCAGTTTCCTATACCCGTTTAAGAATCATGGCCATTACTCCCGATTTCAAGGAAGTCCCCGAAAGGGACACAGTGGAAGACGATCCCGGGGTAACGTGGCCGCTCTTTTAAAGGCATACTAACCTGCCATTAGGGGATCCGTTGCGCTTGCAAGTTCACTTTAGATAAATCCCTCTTCTCACTTGAAGTCAAGAACGAAGTTGAAACGACTTATCTATTTAAACAAGTAGAGTTTTCACCTCAATTCGGATAGCGGTGTCAATCCCGTGTTAGCCGAGATCTAATCAAGGAAAGGCCGGGATTCTATTCTAATTTCGAGGAAGAGTACTGGAAGTTGTAAGCATCCTTGCTCGACCGATAACTTGGGGAGCTGCGTACAAATTCCATAAATGGGTATGAAGTACCGCAAAAGAAAAATACCCAGATCAAGGAAGTTCCAGCAGCGCTTATCTCAATCCCCGTAATTGAGAGAATCAGAAAATGAGATAAATCGAAATGTGGAGTGTGGAGAGATCCACCGCGACTAAAACCGGCCGATGTATTTTGAACTTGAGATAATCAAGAAATTGAATCAATATTCACCATGTGAATCGATCGCTCACTACACCAAGCTTTCTTGATGTGTCTCTTTATGATAATTGTTCGTAATTATTTCTTGTTATAGAACTTAGTTTTACCTTCATTTATTTTATTTCGCTTTATTCTAATTTTCATTCTCTTATGCTAGTTATTTCCCACTTACGAACACTACTATCATTTTGTGGTCCAAATAGTATGGAAATTGAGTAGTCGTGGTAGTTTAAAATTCCCGAGATCTCTCGTGGGATCGATATCTCGATTTCAACCCATTTTATTACTGGTCGAATTGCACTTGCGTAACACGCACCTCAAAACCAAATTTTGAAAAAAAAATGAAAATGATTTACTCTAAGAGATTGGTGGTTTATATAATATAATCTTGCATGCATAACTATTGCATAAATGTGCAACACGTTTTGGTCCTAACAAGTTTTATGGCGCCGTTGCCGGGGATTAGACAATAGTCCTTTGGTAATAGTGTCATAAATTTGTATACATCATTTGGTCTGGTTAACAAGTTTTATCTTAGCCTCACTTTCGGAGGCGGCGGTAAGTGATTAGTGATGATTTTCGGATGAGGAGATGTGAGGGTGACTAGTTTGTGCAGTTTGGCATGTACTTTGATGGTGCAGCTAACCATTATGGATATGGGATAAGTGTTCTATTGATTTTTCCGCATGGCGATCATATCTCGAGATCAGTTCGTTTGGCCTTTGCGGTTCTTTATCCGGCCACGAACAACATTGTTGAGTATGAGGCATGTATCCTTGGGTTAGAGACTGCATTTGAGCTCGGGATTAGAAGGATGGAGATATTCGTGATTCTAATCTAGTGATTAGACATATCCAGGGTGATTGGGAGACCAAAGATGTGAAGCTTAGGCCATATCATGCTTATTTAGAGTTACTAGTAGGGAGGTTTGGCTGACTGAGCTACTCACCTACAGAGCGCGAATCGGTTCGCCGATGCTCACAGCTACTTTGGCTTCCATGATTGACATTCTGAAGTGTGGTAGTTCTTTACTAATTGAGACTAGAAGTATTTCTGCTTATTGTTGCTTAATTGGTCGGGGTTTGATGATGATGCGCCATGGTATCACTTGACATTATCAGTTTCTTATATATGGCACATACCACACGGTAGTAATGACTAAGGACGAGAGCTTTGAGGTAGTTGGCCACCCGCTTTGTGATACATGGAGAGACATTATATAGGCGTACAGCTGATGGTGTGTTATTGTTGTGCTTAGATCGAGATTCGGTGATCGGCTTGATGAGAGAGGTCGTCGCAGGAGTTTATGGCCCGTATGGGAGGACATATGTTGGCTCGTAGATTATGAGGTGACTATTTTGGTTGACCATGGAGCGGTGTTATCGGTTATTTGAAATGTCTGGTATCGAGATCATGGAGATCTCGTACACGTTCACCATCGAGTTGCATGCATTGACCTCGCAGCAGCGTTTTCGATGGGAACTTAGATACCTTCAGAAGAATTTGCAAGTCCCCATTGTCTTGTTCCATTATAGTCGCTATTGATTATTTCACAGTGGGTGGAGGCCACTTCTTATATAAGCTTCATCTGGCTGAAAGTGGCTACCTTTATCGGATCACACATTATGCGGATATGGGATTTCCTCATGAGTTGATATCGGACAGAGGTGTGCATTTCAGGGGTGAGGTTGACACCTTATTATAGAGATATGGCATCCGGCGCATCCGCGGATCGTGCAACGTATGGGCCATAGACAAATGGGCGATAGAGCCCCGTAACGAGAATTTAAGAAGGATTACGCGCAAGATGATTGAGGCGCTCTGGGCGGTGAAAGTTCCTTCGCATTATGGGCGTGTGCACCTCCTTTCGCACTTCTCTGAAGGCCACACCTTACTCTGGTTGCCGGCATAGTGGCGGTTTGTGCACCATTGAGATGGAGATGGGATCTGAAGAGTAACCCTAGACGAGATTTGAGGCGAATTAGGTTTAGTCACGGTTTGGTCAACTTAGCACAGTAGATGAGAGGAGATTGAGAGTTGTTGACCATAATCGGAGAAACACAAAGGGAAGATGGCCCATGCTTTCCAAAGGCGGGTCAAGCTAGACCATACAAACGAGGGCGAGATTTGGTTTTGAGAGTCTAAGAGGATTAGTCGCGACCACTGGGGAAGTTTAGACCTTTGGACGGACCTTACATTATTAAGAGTTATTTGAGGGTTGCATGGTTGATGGATTTAGATGGAAGCTTGGAGTTCAGGCCGACCAATGTGGATCAAGCGAAAAAGTTTATGTTTGAGACGGTACCGCCCCCAGTGGGTGGCCATCATTTCGAGTTAGCTATATGCCTTATCCTTGTTACTCGACATTTTTTACAGGTTGCTAGCTTATTGTGCCTCTGCATGCATTTTTGGCTTTATTTTTTTTTATAGCCACCTTGCCTTTTCATGGGATAGGGGCCTCGGTGTGTGGATGCACTTGGTTTAGGGATCTTGAGGTTATGGACACATTGACATGTTCTTTATATCGTCTTACCGCATTCGACACCCTGCTTGTCAGTTCCATTTCATAGTTTAAATGTTTCGTGGCTTTCTTTGTTTGACCGTTCATGTAAGGTAAGAGTCGATTTACGGAATGAAATGAAATCGTGAATTTTGATTATAAAATAGTAATTTCGGTTAAAAATCCGGAATTTATTCTCTAGATCTCGGATGATGAAACGGATTGCACCTTTGGAATCGTCTCGCGAAATCTAGTTAGCACATAAAATTTCATAATTTTCCGAGACGGTCGAGATCGACCACGTTCTTAGAGCGCCGTGGTTGAATCTTAAATGTAGATTTTGATGTGACGAAGAAGCGCGGTCGCGTAATACTCCATGTACCGCCGTGGTATAGTAGAAAATAATGAAAATGGACTGACAGAAGCGTAGTTTCGAATGTCGAATACGGTAAGGGGCGTAATGGGCGTATAGAATTTGATTTTAAGTCACTAAAGCCAAGTGTAAATAGTGACTTGTCTTAAATGAACCAAGGCGAAAAACGTGGAGAACCAGTTGGGGAGATGCAGTGATATGGGCAGAGAGTTTTAGAGAGAGCGCTCTGGTTTACACACGATGGGCCGGGTTGGCGGACTTAGAGCGAGGAAAAACGTTCTGCGAGGACGAGGAGCTCTGCAGCGTGGTTTCACGGGATCGGGGTTTAACTGAGCGCTCGCAGTGGGATTTTCTCCTCTTGGGTTTTATTACCATTTAAATGTTTTTCGTCAATGTTTCGGTTGGTTTGAGGCGTGAGGCGGTTGTTCAGTCCCGAAACTTGGGACGGGTATTAATTTATTGAAGCACAATGGGTGAAGCTTGATGGGCACATTGCAGATCACATTGGGTGTTTTAAATTCGATTTCTTCATCGTGTATTGATATGAAAAGCGAGAATGGGTCGTGATCGGTCCCAGACATGGGGCCAGAGATTGATACCGTTGGGCAAAGAGTGCGGCCAGAAGTAGCTGCTTTAGGGGCTGTTTAGAACACTGCATGTGTGTTGATTGGGATCATGTGATGCTATGATTGATGTTTATAACATGTGTGATCATTTGATGAAATGTGTGTTTGGTGATTAGCGCATGAATGTGTAGAAAATATGTCGAGTTGTACAGTGTACAAAAACTGGAAAGGAAAATGAAAAGAATAAATTTTATAAATTTATTTAGCCTATTAGGTGATGAAAATAATTTTCTAAGTTGAAGAAAATCTGAAGAAATAAATTTTTATGAATTTGTTGGGAGGAAATTTAAGAAATAGAGGGTTAAATAAATTTTTATAAATTTATTTGAGTATTAAAGAGTATGAAAAAAAAAAATGATTTTTAGTGATTTTAGTGGTTTCATCTTTGCTTTGGAATTAATGAAAAAAAAAATTTATCATAAAAATTGGTGCGTGGGTTTGCGATCATGCGCCCAGCCACAAAATGTTGTCGTGGGGCGGCGGGTGGCCCGGGCGTGCGTGGGCGCGCGGACGGCTGACGGTACAGGCACGGCGTGGCCTGGCACGGCTGGCGTCACGGAGCTGGCGGCGCGCGGCGGGCCAGCGCGCGAGGGGCGGGGCGCGGCGGGTGGGCGGCGACGGCTTGGCGTGAGGGCGCGCGGCGGGCGCGGGCGGGGGCGCGCGGGCGGTCGGTTGGGCGGCGATCTTTTTGGAGTGTGCTTTCAATGAGGCAGAGTTGGGGTTTTGTGGCGCGACTCAGTTTTGGCCGAGTTTATTTCGATCTTATTCACGAGTCACTAAGGCCATGTTGAGTCTGAGTTAAGCGAGGATTAATTTTGTGCTGTTGGGACTAATGCGGTCGGACTAGGGTGAGACGGAATTTAATCTTGTCTGTGTTTGGTACGATCTGAACAAAATTATGAACTTTTTATCCTATGTTCGGTACATACTGGACTAAGGTGGTGTTTGTTTTTATATCTTGAATAGAATTTTTTAGGCTTGTCTTTTGAATAGTCTTGTAGCGTTGAGTATTAAGTTGTTGTTTTTAACATTAGGTAGTGAGTAAGGATAACAACGGGACCAGTTATTTTGGATTCAGTCGGCCTCATTCTTAATGGCACGGGTTTGTTAATTTTAATTTTAATAGGTTTGAGTTTATTTTCCAGGTAGATCTCGGGTTCGGGTATTGTTCTTTACCTGTAAGGCCAAAAAAATTAGAAATTTTCAAAAATGGCAAAATGTTAATAAAATAGTAATTGCCATAGGGTTCGAAAGCTTTAGAAAAATTCTCTGAATCTCGGATGATAAACGAGCTGTAGTTAAAATTCGTCTCGCTGAAATCTAGTGACACGAGAAGAAGTTTAAGTGAATTATGAGACAAGCGGAAATTTTCAGATTACCTTGATAAATTGTTAGTGACTCCAGACGAATTTTACGAAAATCTCGAAAGTTAAAAATGGTTTGGGGTAGAAACGGGCCAGATAGTAATATGAATCGTATATAGAAATAATAATAATAAGCCCATGCAGTTATATTTAAATAATTTATTATTATTTTATTTTTATATTTACAATATAATAATTATTATTATAATGTTTTTAATAAATAATTTATAAAAATTCATAATATATTTTTGGGATAATATATGTACAATTTTATATATTGTTAAATTTAAATTTTATAATATATTATATCTTATATAATATATTAAGCTATTTTATTTAATGTATTTATTATTAGTTGTTGATAATATATTAATTAATAAATTTTTATTTAAATTTTTTAGTTACATTAATTTATTTTTTGTAAAAAACTATAAAATATTTTATTATCCCAGTGAGTTGAGTAAAATGAGACACATTGATTTGGGGTTAAAAATCAAGAATAATAACTTCTAGCGTTCAGCTAATTTTGTCCTAGTTTAATTAGATCGACGTCCTAAATGACTGTATTATTTAATTTTTGAAAAATTAGTGCAAATCTACCTCATCATAGCTTACCAAACATGGCCTAAATGAACCATAATTACAAAAAAAAAAAAATTTTTAAATTCAAGTAAATAAATGAGTACGAATAATTTTGAAAAATAAATTACTAAAAATATATTTGCAGAAAATAAATTTATTGAAATAATCTTTAAAACATGAAAAAATGATTTAACATACTAGAGTTCATATATCAGTTGATATATAGACTGGACTAAACATAGGGGAGTTAACATCATTAAGAATTCTTATTAAATCAGTGGTTATGTAGTTAAGTGGAAATTAATAATGGTAAAAATCATTATGGAAAAGATGTCACCAGGTTATGAGTTATGACCTTAGGGATTTGGATCGTGAAATGAGCAAAGGCTGGCTTGCTTATTGGCTCAATGAATTAGTGGTTGAAATTTAGCACCATAGGAAATGAGCGGTCGAGTTCATGGTTGTCAAAATGATAGTAATCAACATACGCATTTACTAGTTGAAGCCAAAATAACTAAATGATTCATGTTGCCATGTTAATTCGCTAAATGGCTGGCGAGAAGCGAGGACATAGAGGGCGTCCACGGGGCCTTGCTTGGTCGAGCCTGCGCTACGATTGACCGGCCCTTGGGCATTTGATTCACTGGGGTAGCTGTAGGGCAAGCAGGTGTTGTAGGGGATGCTATGCACGGGCTGCATAGCGGTGGTCGGGGAGATCCTAGTAACTTCGAGAGGTTTAGAACGATAATATCATCCCCTCAGACATTTGGAAGAGATTTGATGGTGGTAGACCATTGGTTCATCGCAGTGTTTAGAGTATGGAATTTTCTCACCCAGCGACCGGTCAGGTGATTCAGTTAGCTAGAATGAGACTGAATAATAGAAATGGTGCAGGACCTCTGAGACCTTAGAGGTCGTTATAATGAGTCTCCACAGGGATTGGAAGAATGGGCGATGTCTGTGAGGAGGTTGCGAGTTAGAAATCTAGGATACTCCACGGTCGTTTGAGAATCATGGACATGTCAGATTCGAGGTCATCACGAGGATGGATTGGGCGTCAGCACGGGATCGTTATGGAGTTGTGAGCGTAGGAGGTTCTGCTTTATCTTGCGAGGACGGTATTCCATTGTGGTGTTGTTCGAGGAGAGCTGTACGATATTTTGCCACAGGGCGATTATCTGGTCGATGTTAGGGACCGGTTAGCTGTTTGGTGCGAGCCTTACCACAGGGACGATGTGAGACCAGGACTTAGATCTACCTCGGTAGTTTGCGAATACGTGGATGTTTTCCGGATGAGCTACGGACCCTCCGCATCTGGGATGTCATGAGCTTGATTGATGGTACACCACAGTGTACACCCATCTCTGTGACTCGCATAGGATGGCATCGGTTAGTTGTAGGGACTCGAGTCCGGCTACGAGAGCTATTGGACAGGGGTTTATTAGACGGCGCTACCATGGGCGCCGGTTACAGCTGCGAAAGAAGCGAACCCTGGTATCTGTGACCACGGCGGTTAGGCGAGTTCTGTCGAAATCGGTACCGATACGGTATTGATGATTTATTTATTTGGTGAGAGGAAGCGCAGTCTACTTCGCGATAGACGCCGCCAGCGGTTATCATCGGCGAGGATTAGGGATACGGTATCTCAAGACGGCGTTGGGCGTTATGGGCACTATGAGTTTCTGGTGTCGCGCTGGTTGATGAATGCGCCGCGTTCATGAACCTCATGCATAAGGTGTTCGACCCTATCTAGATCGGAGTTTGTCGTGGTCTTCGTGGATGACATCTTGATCTACTCCGATCGAGTGGGAGCATGGTATCGCTTGAGTTGTTTTCACGGTTGCTAAGAGACCCAACCATGGGTTAATACTTGTTAAGTTTAGTAAGTGAGTTTTGGCTTCTTGGGGGGAGGTCGTGGGACACGTGGTGTCCCGACACCGGGAGGTGTCAGGTCGACTTAGAGAGACCGGTTGAGACGACGGCGGAGTTGGGAGGCCCAGAATGTCGATCTTCGAGATCTGAAGTTTCTTGGGATTAATTTG
This sequence comes from Tetrastigma voinierianum, assembly GCA_016808115.1. Taxonomy (NCBI): domain Eukaryota; kingdom Viridiplantae; phylum Streptophyta; class Magnoliopsida; order Vitales; family Vitaceae; genus Tetrastigma; species Tetrastigma voinierianum. The sequence goes on from JAEQBH010002697.1 coordinate 592,853, forward strand.
GATATTACGAGGAGAGATTAGAATGGGGTGAAGTTGCATCGGCCAGGGTCGGGATTAATGAGTTCTTCGGATCCTGGACTCCATGGTTGGGACGACCACGACCATAGAGGAGATGAGGATACTTGGAACACTCGGGATACGGGTGTTGGTAGCTAGAGGAGGGATCGAGTTTCTCTAGTTCGGGAAGGCGGGAAAACACCTTCATCTTGGTTTCGAGGCCCAGGGCCGGGATTACCGTAGGGCATGGCTGGGGCGGGATTGCGAGATAGGGATCCTAGACTTTGGGACAATCTCCTGCAGTCCGGTGCGAGTAGGACGAGGAGGCCTCTGGTTCATTCTCCCCCAAGTATGGGTAGAGGAACTAGTTTACCGGGTTAAGAGGTGCTATCTAAGTACTCTCGTGTGCAGATTGGCTAAAGGGCAGTGTGGGTGAAGTCGAGGGACAGTCGAGTTGCGCGATTAGGCGTAAGTGGACCATAGTTGATAGATATATTGGTTGTTGATGTCGGGCTGATGGATGAGTTGACAATATCGACTCTGCGACATTGGATTTGGGCTTAGAGGTTAAGGCCTTCGGAGAAGCAGTAGATGTTCTTCCACAGGATGTGGGGTGAGTTGACCTAGATAGGTTGGGATTATGCGGTGAGAGATCTCAGAAGTGCTCATGGTGAGAATCCACGGAGTTAGGGTGTAAGAGACAGGGAGATATCGGAATTTCTGGGAATAAGAGCTCAATTATGGCGAAAGAGTTATATGTCAGAATGAAACTTTGTCAAGTTATCACGTAGACTTAAGGTCAACGTGATAGAAATTCGAGGTGATGACTCGAAGTTTGGATAACCATTGGAAATTGCATTGGGGTGTGGTTGAGTCGCGAGACTGGTATATGGATGTCGTGCGTGGCGTGGATTGAGTTAGCCAGTCATTTGGTTTGGCCGGTGATTGTGACCTTGGAGAGGTTAGCGGTTGCGCGGCTTGAGGTTGTGTGGGGTTACGTGTGTGAGATTACATCCCAGTGTTGGGGCGTGTTGTGAACATGTGTCTGGATCATAAGGGTAAGTTAGTGCCCATGGCGTGGTCAGCCACAGCAGTAGTTGTGGCGTATACGAATGGCACCATATGAGACATTGTGTGGGGAGGCGTGCAGATCTCGTTATGTTGGACGAGGAGTGGTAGGAACTCATCACGGTCTTTGGCGTCGATTGGAGACACCTGAGAAGGTGAACCTTGATAAGATGCGTCTTCTCATTTCAGGCCGGCGAAGAAACTATGCTAATGCGACCGACCCTTGATTCGAGGTTAGTGATCGCATTTTCTTGAGGTGATGCCTAGAGGAATTAGTCAGGTTCGGTAAGCACGGGGCTTCTCCAGCAGAGATTCATTGGGCCTTTCGAGATACTCGAGAGGGTAGACATAGTTGCGTACCGGTTAGCGTTACCGCCCAGTATGTCAGGTGTCCACGAGGTGTTTCAACGTCTTATGTTTGCGATATATCTTTCGAAGTCGCGACTCGTATGGTGGATTGGGGACGGATTGAAGGTTGACAACGATGGAGTTCTTTGAGGAGGGACCCGAGTTACGTGTTGCTCTTAGTGATTGGGTTTTTCACGACCGCAAGACCGTGAGGCTAATGAGGTGTAAACGTGCTGTGGAGTGGAGTCGATCAACGTGGGAGCGCGAGGACACAATATGGGCCACCTATCCCTTCTTGTTTAGGGATGAAGTGCGTGGTTTACAGTAGTTTAAGATTTAAATATTTATGCATGGTAAAGTGCGCGTTAACGTGTATGTGCGTGATTATGATAGTCCTGAATTTAGGGACGAAATTCCTTTGCGATGGGAATGTCAGGCAGAGAAATTGATTTACGGAATAAGGCTAATCGTAATTTTGATTATAAAATAGTAATTTCGGTTAAAAATTCGGAATTTATTCTCTAGATCTCGGATGATGAAACGGAATGCCACGTTGGAGATAGATCGCCAATCTGGATGCTTGCGATAAAATTTCCATAATTTTCCCGAGAGACGGTCGGGTCGACACGTTTTTCGAGGAGGCATGTCGTGGTTCGGGTGCGTGCTTAGATTTTCGATGCGACGAAAGGCGAGGATAGCATGTACTCATGTACCATAAGTGGTATGGTAGAAATAATGAAAATGGACGTAGAGCGTAGTTTCGAGATATCAAATACATTAAAGAGGACATAATGGGCGTTATAGAATTTGATTTTAAGTCGCTCAAAGCCAAATTAGCAGTAGTGAGCTTTTGTCTTCAAATGAGTAGAAGCGAAAAACGTGGAGAAATAAGTTGGGGAGATGCAGTGACCTTAGTTTGAAGTTTTAGAGAGAGAGAGAGCACTTCTCTCAGGTTTCTGTGCGATCAGGCCAGGTTGGCGGGGCTCCGAGGCGAGAAGGAAAAGCGTTCTGCCACGGAGCGTTCTGGCGTGGCTGCGGGATCGGGAGTTCTTTAAACTCCTTGAGGTAGGATTTTCTCCTACTTAGGTTTATTCCGTTTAAATGTTTTTCGATGTTTGGTTGGTTTGGCCAGTGAGGAACGTTGTTCGGTCACAGCTTGGGATGGAGTGTTGGGTTATTGAAACGATGGTGAAAGCAGTGGCTGTTAAATTTGTTTGGGTGTTTTAAATTCATGAAATTGCTGCATCGTGTATTGATGATATGAAAAGGCGGGGAATGGGTAGGTGGCATTCGGTCCCAGACATGGGACGGTGATCTGAATTTAGGAGCCAAGGTGCGGCGTAGCTGGCTAAGGGCTGTTTGGGTTCAGTTTATTAGTAATTGTGTATGAATCTTTGTTTGGTATGCATTGGGCCGGGAATGACCGTGGATTACGGGTTCTGGTGAAATAGTTGATTTAATGATTTTAGAATAATGTAGGGTTTCACTATTCCAAAACGATTCTAAATATATATTTTGTGAAAATATGTGTTTGGTCAGTAATTCAATTAAATCTTTCGTGCTTGATCATTAGCAAGTGAGCTAATTTTGATGTTGAAATGATAATTACATGTGATTGTGTGATTGGATATTATGTGAATATATGCGTATTTATATATTTACATGTGGTGGCTGTATTAGGCGCGTCATGCATTCCATACCTTTGGGAACACCCTAAGTTATAGGAGTGAGTGCAGAGATGAGTCTAGAGAAAAGGTTCGGAGGGTAGTCTAAAATGTTAATTATCGGAGGGTAGTCCAAACTAAATAAAATATCAAGTCAGACTGGCTTTAGTTGATGTGCATTCATGGAGGAGTAGTCAGACTAGGTAATATATCAGCCCAGTCGGAGCGGCTGATTGATAATTATTCGTCGGAGAAGTGGTAGCAAGCGAAGCGATTAATATATCAATCGTCGGAGGCGGCCCAATTGATATATATATACATCGGAGGGTTGTCCATTTAATAAATTAGATTACCGTACAAGGCTTGGCGGGGTGTGAGAGAGTCGATGAGACTCGGGATGCGAGTTGGTCATGTAGACATTGAGTAGGATCATGCATTTGCTTGAATGTTTGTTTTTAAATTGGAACATTGCACTTTGCACTTAGGTGGTGAGTAGCCCACTTGGGGCGTTACCTCTTGAGAGCTTGGCTGTGCGTGATGGGATCCCCCTTTATTTTACGGTGCGGGGGAGCGTGCGGGGGATGGCTCATCTAAGGCAGGGATTAGAAGAGGCGGGTTGTGGCTTTGATGTATACATGTATTAGAATACTTTTTCATTTAATATATGTTTGTATGAAAAGTAAAACATATTATCTTGTAATTGGGTATATAGTTGGATTCATAATTAAACTAGCATGTATATTAAAAATGCTGTTATGGGCCAAGTAGCCATATTGGATATATATATTAAATATATTGAATTTGTTTGGGACAAGATATGCGGGTTTATGTTTGGTAGAGCTCCCAGTACAAAGGAGACTCTGCACCAGATTTTCTAAAGTGGCGATCGAGACGACGAGCCTCCACTTGTATTCCGCGAGGTGGCGTTAGTCAATGGACCCACCGGGTTTTGGGCGTCATTCCTATCTCATTCTTTTCCCACTTAGATTGGTGATCTTTTCATTTCTTGCATAGGAGTTTGTCATGTCATCCTTCCTCATTCCATCGACATTTATTCGGAGACTTTCGGTTTGAGGGGGCTTATGTCATTTCATTGGAGTTGTTTTATTGTACATTCGCTTGGAGATATGTTCATTTATGCCATATTGGTTTGTCTCTCATTGTTTTCATTAGGTCTATGCGCAAAAAAAAGCAAAAACAAAAACAAAAAAAAACAAAAACAAAAGGACAAAAAAAAAAGAAAAAAAAAAAAAAATATATATATATATATATATATATATATATATAAATAAATGCATGTGTATGTATTCGATATAAGTATTTCATGTAAGTATGTGGATTTATGAGGATCTGTTGTCTTGAGTGTATATATTACTTGTGGGAGTTTGTATGTGGCTTTCCAGGATCCCGATATCGTATTAACTTCTTTGATTTTTATTAGTGGTATATGAGATGACCGATCCTCTCTAGAGACTCAGTCGTGTCATATTCATCATCCAATATGTCAACGACATGTCTACTCCATGCAGTGATTTGGGTAGATTCATCATACCATCATTAGTTTTTTCCATACTGTTATTTATCTTCTCGACTTCATACCTCTCATTTTCACATTTATCACCCTCATATGTTTATTGATTTCGAGTTTGATGTTTTACTCTACATCCTTTTCTTCTTACCTATCTCACCACTAATGCAGTTTTGCATCACATCATTATTGTCTTGCTCATTGGATACATTAGTAATAGTGTTCTGAGCTGTGTATGGACATGGTTTTTTGACTATTTATGATAATTTATTATTATGATGATTTATGTTTGTATATATAATGTTCTTGAATTTATTAATTATTCTAAATGTCCTAATCGGTTATTGTTATGGGGAATAACAATGAATTAAGATAGTATAAGTTTGATTCGATATTCATAGGATGAATATGTGTGAATAAAATCAAATTTATATCTATTTGTTGAGAACAAATATTAGACGAGACCACGTCTTGAGATTAATGCATGGATCAAAGTCATAAGTTAATCTCTAATAGTTATGTCATTAAATCAACGCTTTGACTGAAGATACGCTATAGTACTCAACATAAGGAATATTGTGTTTGATATAATCAAATGTTGTCTTTAATGGGATGACTATAGGATTATACTTGAACATAATAAAATTATGTAGTGAGATATGAGAAGCGATTAAGATGGAATTTGTCCCTCTGTATTATAAGAGATATCTCACAGGTCCCTAAACAATTGAGCAGAAATGCTTCAGGCGGGTACTCCAGTGATTGATGAATCAATGTCATTTGTTTAGTCGATCCCCAATTGGGTTTCAAGTAATCAAAGATAGAAGATATAAGGTTGACTTTATTAAATGCTGACGCATCAAGATATCATGAGACAAAAAAGTTATGTCATTAGCTATATTAAGGTTGTCGGATGGCAGAAACTTTTCATTTATTTGGTAGTCATAATGTCTTGCTAGAGGCCACTTATGACTGGCAGGATCAAAATGTAGTTTATTCTCATAATGTTAATTGTTCTGGTCGCACATTAAGGCAAATAATACTTGGGTTATGGTTTCACTCTACGTAGTAATTTAAATGATGAGATTATTTTAAAATTCTGAATAGCTGATAGTTGTTATTTAAATTCGAATTGGTGAGAAGAGTTAAATTTGTGATTTAAATTATAACAAATAATTAATTTGTTATATTTTCTTATTGGATAAGGAAATAATTTGTAAAGAGGTTTTTTAATAAAAGGAGTTTTAAATATATAATAATATAAATTCGTTTCCTTATCGTAAAATTTTTAATTTAAATTGTTATTATTTAAAAAGAGTTTAAATATATAATAATCTCTTACAAATATATAATAATAAAAATTCGTTTTGAAAAAAAGCACTAACAGAGACTTATATAGATATATATGTGAGACATATATATATATATATATATATATATATATATATATATATATATATTTAGTGGTAGATCTTTCACTCTAGAACAGCCAAAGCAGAGAGACCTAATTTCGTTTTGAGGAAGACGAGCGTGAGCTAGCGTTAACAAAATCGTTCATTGACGTTCGTGGCGGGATGGGTGGTGACCGCCGTTCCGAAGCGATCGATCAAACCAGCGCGATTAAGCGATCGATCCTGAGTGATAATTCGATGCCGTTACCGACGTTGGGAGTTCGGGGGGTAAGTTCATGTTGCCGTCGGTGATGTCGTATAACATGTTGTGATTAACGTTTCCGCATGAATTTCACCTCATGTTCACAGATGGGATGACAATGGGATTGATATAGTTTCCTTCATTCTTTTTTACCTTATCACCCTAAGCCTACATTACGGTCCGTGTCGCAGACACTACACGAGACCATGGGATTTAGTGTTTTCTTTAACATCTACTTTGATAGGTATATGAGACTTGGTCGATATCTGGACACATTATTATGTGGCTTTTTCTAAAGATGCCTTGCCAACATTGAGATCCGTCTAGTTGAGGTTCTGATGACCGAGATTGCCTTTTTGTTGTGGGGGATGCAGAGATTTAGACTTATTCCTCGACATGTCGTACTGAGGCATACCCCTTATCTATCAGGATCATTTGGATGTGTTTGTTTGTGTAGACAGATTCTTGTTGAGATGTCGAGCCATATTTTGATATTTAGGGGTTTCACCACATCTCTATTGGATGACATACATGTCATACTTGGGCACAACCCTTATCCGCCAGGATCATCAGGAATTTGTTTGGTTGTGCATACACTTGTTATCAAGAGGATGAGTCTTGTTATGAAATTTTGGGATTTCGTAATGTTTTGATAGATGCCACACTGAGGCATATCCCTTATCTTTCGGGATCGTTTGGAAGTGGTCGATTTGTCCAGACAGTTCTTATCGAGGATATGAGCCAAATTCAGTGCGACATTTTGGACTGTCAGCTGCTTACATTGGATGTCATAGTAGAACCGCCCCCTCCCAACTTTGCCTTTACTATCGATCGTCGGACGTTCGAACCGTGATACGCATATCGGGTTCGAACCGCATTCTACGCCTGGC